>CM051235.1:553273090-553906090 GCA_027917425.1 Gastrophryne carolinensis
ATATTTTTGTGTGAAATAGGTGAAAAAAAATTAAAAATACCTATTTTTTAAATTTTGTTGCATATAAAAATTGGTGTTGGGTTCCCCCTGGAGGTTCAAAAAACATGGATTGGGTTTATCACTTCTCAGCATAACCAGTCTGGGCACCAGCTAGCTTGACCGGGGTGCAGAGGCCGAGAGCCAGCCCCCGGCACTGAAGGCTGCTTCAACCACAGTGCCCGGTGCTGCATCATTTTCAGTGCTAGCACCGGCGCTGACTTTTTTTGTTCTAAAATCCCATGTTTGGTGCTGCTGAGCCCCAAAAAGTGGCCATGTGTGGCACTAATGCTGTTTAAATAAGGCTCTTAGTATTGGTAGTTGGGCTTAGTGTCTCAAAGGGCCATATGAATACTTTCTCTAAGGGCATTCCAATTTAAGATGCCTCATAGTGTGAAACCCCCCCAGTGTGCCATGTACTCACCTTGAACAGGGATCTCATGGCACATGCGTGGCTCACTAGTGCTGTGAACCACAAGGGTGGTTTTTGCGTGATCCTGGACTCCTGGGGGAATGAAATAGAAAGGAGGGCAAACTTTGGAGTCGTTTAATGGTTTCTACCCAGTGCAGGAAATGGAAGAGAGGCACACGGGACAGGCATCGGATAAGCTGCTTGCTGCTTTATTATTGCAAAACCCTGCAGAGATTGACAGACTATGGCGGGGTAGTCTAGTTTCCCTGGTGAAGATAGTAAATCTGTCACATATAACAAACCAGGGAAAGATTTATAATCATGAAATACGATAATACGATATCTACAGATATTGGCAATTAACTCTAGGATGTATCCTAATGATTAGTTCAAAGAAAATTTTGATGACCAGTTATTAACCAAAGGAAAACAACAACACAGCTAACCAAAGGGAAGAAAGCAAACAAAAATAAGAATAAAAGAATAAAATGAGCATAATATAGTTGGGTCATAAAATGAGTTATAAAAAATAATAAAGTTATATAATAAAGTTCATCAATAGATCTATCTTGGGACATGCATAGATAATCCAGGCAAAATTTCTTTGCTATCATTCCCTCTCCTTTTGCTACAATAGAGGGTGTGTTAGGCCTCGGCACACCCCCTCCATTGCATTGAATGGAAATGGTGTGGCAGCGCTGATGTGATTGATGGCGAGGGTGTAAGCCTGAAATGGCAATGCCGCAAACAGGTGTTTGGGCCCTGGATGGTGTGGGACATGATCCAGAGATCAGGTGAGGGGGACAAAAGGTGAGGGCCTTTTTGTATTTGTATGTGGGTGGTTGATCCTGTTTGCCAGACTAGCTGGAGACTGAAAGCTTTTGCGAGTTCTAGTTGTATTTTCAAGTGAGGTTGTATTATAAGTGTGGGGGCTTTTCATTAAGGGACTTTATATTGGGGGATTTTAAGTGTTAACTAATTGTTATAGAGCTAAAATAAAAAGTTAAAAGCCAAAGTCGCTGCAACTGTGAGCACTAAAATTGTCTTTCCACTGCTGTTTTTGTATCTGGGATAATGGCTAGCAACATTGGATGTCAACTTCAGTGCACAATTTGTCATATGTATACACTTCAGGAGCAGCAATTCCAGGGTGAATGCTGTTTTGTTAGATGTGAGCATATTGCAACCTTGGAAGCTTGGGTTAGAGATCTGCAAGATCTACCCAAACTAGTGCATGAGGGCTCTCGTTATAATGAAACCATAGGATCAAGCTGAGCAGCTGCTGCATAGTATTTTCTTATGTTTGGGAGATCTATCCCTCTAGAATTTTTGCTGCAATATAAAGTAGATTTGGGTTGGACCCAAATAAACTTGATCACTATCCCTTGTGTTTATTTAAATTTTCTTGGTGGTACTTAATTGGGAGCATTCAGAAACATTTTTGGTAGATATGTAATTTTCATGGCTGCATTTCTGCCGAGCCAAGGACGTCCAATATTATTCCAAGATATTAAGGATTTATCTAAATTTTTTTGAGGGCTGGGTAATTGGCACAGTAAAGAGTATGATAAGATGATGTTGGCTTAAGGTTAAGCAGACCCCTGCAAACTAGATATTTTTGGACAAAAAGGGTCCTTTGTGTGAGGTTCCAGCAAGACATCTAGAGCCAAAGATTTAGTCCGGAAATCTTGCTGAATGACCAGGCAGTAGGGAGAGTGCTATGAGGAGAGCCTATTATGAGAAGCATGTAATCCGCGAACATTGATAATTAATGTTCTATTACTCCCAATTTAATACTGTTAATGTCTTGGGATTCTGAGTCTAAGGCACAGAGCAAAACTGTTGGTTCCGCAAACAGCTTAGGGAGCTATAGTGTGAGCCGAAAGCTCTCCTCTGCTGACAAGCTGTCGCACTTGGAACAGTAACGGTGAGAGTGTATGATTCATGAAGGGAGCCGAAGTGCTCCCCTCCTAACAGAATTAGCCGAAGTGAAGTGATGGCTTCAGAACGGAACGAGCCGAGGGCAGCCGAAGGCTTACCCAGCACAACCGAAGATGACATAATCAGCAGAATGCCTCCAACTAGGCACTGGCTGATTACTGCAACGGCTGGATACACATTCTAGCATTTTATGGGTTAAAAAGATAAGAGGGGAGACTATCATGACTGGCCTGGATGATTGGTCGGTATCCCTAGTGGCAGGTGTGGCTAACGCCCCCCTCCTTTGAGCGCGTAACAATCACTCCTCCTCACCACCATATTTAAAGCTCTCTTTCCCCATTAATGGAAGCCTTTGACAAAGTTGTAGCACCAACGAAACGCGTTAGGCACAAAGGGGACCTTATTTTCGAATGAGCTATTGAACAAGGCAGGTACAATCTTTTGTCTGAACCACAAGTGGCCGCAGTGGAGGACACCATAGAGACCGCCTTTATTTCTACTGAATGTCTTAAAGTCACAACTCGCTTGTAAGTGCAAATATTGAAGTTATTAAAGGTTTTTGGATTTTATTGATGGGGTTGCACTAGATGTGTTTCTGTCCTTGCTTTTTACATGTATATCAGATTATTATTATTGAGCAAGATACAGCTGAACTGATTGCTTAAAACCTCTACCAGTTAAAGTCGACTCATTTTATTGTATGCTGAGACCACTCTTCACTGCCTGAGAGATGAGCTAATTTATACCACTAATCTGGTAAGAGTATATCATTGTGGTGAAGTGTTGAGGGCAGGCACCGTGGGTTACCTGAGAACTACTTTTCACCTAAACGGATATCAAAACAGTTTTGCTCTGTGCCTTAGATTCAGACTTTTAATTGGGACTAAATGTGCAATAAAAGTTCTGGCACATTGTAGCAGATATTTATTGAGATTTACATACAAGTGGTTATCATTTTATAATGTTTTGGGATTGTCTAATTTTTGCTGCTCGAGGTTCTAATGTGAGGATGAATAAAATTGGGGATAGTGGGCACTTCTGCCTGGTCCCTCTTTTAATGTTGAATGGGACAGATTCAAATCCATTATATATCACTACTGCAGTTGGGTTTTCATAGAGTTTGGTGACCCAGGATAGGAGGCCCCCCAAACCCCCACTGACATAGAGAATACAATAAGTACTCTCTGGAGATGGAGTCGAACACCTTCTCTATATTGAGTGATCAAAGTTCCCACCCACTTTAATATGGTTGATCATTTTGACCAGATAAAAGGCTACTGTGGTAGCTACTGCTCTATTATATGAGGCCAAAAATCCATCTGGGCCTGGTTGCTTTCCCACCTTTAAGGATTTTTTTTCTGCAAGAATCTCTGAAGGGGCAATGTCCGAATCTACTGATTCAATTTGTGTAGTTTGCAGAGAAGGAAGCGACAGGAACTGAAAAAACTGGTCTAATTTCACTTTTCTCACCTCTGCTGGAGCAGTATATAATTGACCAAGTCTAAATGAAAACTCGTCCACTATTTTGCTGGGGTTGCTGGTTAAAATATCTAGTACTAGAAATATCTGTTCTAGTCCATTTTTTGCCCACCCCATCTATATATTTTCTCTGCTTCTATTGGCTAAACTAAATCTTAATTCCATTCTAGTATTTTCAAGGGTCTTCTTATTTTGCCTAGTGGGCATTTCTTACTGGTAGTGGATGCTATTTCAAAGTCTGTTTATATTTTATGTGGGGCTGCTTGTCTAGCTTTTTTATGCCTGGTATCTCGAGAGGTAAAATGTTCCTATATCACGGACTTGAATGCACCTCATAAGGTCACAGGAGAAGTAACTGAGCCTAGAATCTGCTCAACGTTTAACATTACATTACTCGTAACTTCTTTTTGCAAAGCTGAGGAGAGAAGTGCATCATTCATGGTCAATGAGGAGGGGCCTTTTTGTAGGGTGAGGGACTTTCATGTGATCATAACAGGGTCATGATCTGACCAGGGAACTGACAGCTGAGAGTATTTGGGGCATGAATTGTCTAGTAGTGAAATGTGGTTGATTCTGCTATGCACGCCATGTGTGGCTCAGTAATGTGTGTAATCTTTAGTTCTGGGGAGTAGCTTCCTCCAGGCATCCACCAGACACACCTGCTGTATGAACGCGCCAAAATGGCTGGATTTACTCATGGCTTGTTGGGGGGTGAAGACGATCTATCCAGTGCAGCTGAGATGAACATCCCACACTAAAGCAGGGCACCTTTGTTGCAAATTTTTCTTATGTCATTTGCTATTTTTATTTGTGCCAATGTTGTATAAATGTACGCAAAAAAAATCCACACTGAAAAAATATGGCAATTCTGCTGGTGCCGTTTTTGGCACAGATGAAAAATTAGCTTAGTTTGGTCAACTGAAAACGTGCTGCTTTTTAAAAGAAAAACTGCAGCAGACACAAGTCATGATGCCTTTCTACCTTCTGTGTCTGGAATTTGAACCTGCAAATGGCTAATTTATCAAGATAGGAACAATGGCCACCATTAGGCCATTCCTTGGGAACCTTGGCATCCTGCCCCAGATTAACTGCATCCCTCAATTTCATTGCAGTGCCACTCCAATAGACATATATGACACACAGAGCAGGCACAGTGATACCATTGATGGCAGGCATGCTAGCAACACAATACAACTTTTTGTTAAAGCAGACCAAAACCCACTGCACATTTGAATTAAATTTGGCCAAAGGTCCTGCATTAGGGTGTAGAACTAGAAAGCACATTTGCTAACAATACCAACAACCAGGAACAAACATTTATGGATTCACACAAACAAATGGAATCATACACATATAACACTTCCACACAATAGTCTAAACATGTTTAGAAACGTGGAATTAAAAGACATTAAGAACAACATAATGCCACCACAGTAACCAAAAATGTCATGCCCAAAACATGACAACTTTGAAGCAATAACATTACACATCCATAGGCTACCTGAAATCTACCAGTTTCACACTCACATACAAATGTTCCCTAACAAACTTAACAAGGAAATGTCACTTCTATTATCCTGCATTAGCATGCCTTTCCGCATCTATTCGAATGTGCGACAATTTACCGCAGGACTTGCTGAATCCCACCACAGCCATAATTTTTTAGCTTGAGAATACATTTTCTCAAACAATCAATTTTTTTCAAACTTTACTGAATCAAGGCCATTGTGATAATCTTTTGAAATTGTATCATTGGGCTCGATTCAACAAAGGTAGAAAATTGATTTTTCGTGTGTTTTGTGCTTAAAAAGTTGCAATTTTGCAACAGTTTTACGAGTGATTCAGCAACCTGGAACCATAAAACACGAGTCACTCGAATTAAATTCGATTGCGATTGTAAAAGTGCAAAATAAATTAGTGGATCGAAAAATTTACTACTGCATTTTGCGATTCGAAAATTTTACTACTGATTCAGGTGGACTTGATGAGCCACACACATGATATAAATTAGAATGTTTCACACTAGTTTTTTGATGCAGCTTTCAGCAGGAGAAAACTCATTTTGCTCTTTCTCACAATGGAGCCCTTCTACTTTCTTTGCAATGGTAGTAAACTCTAATGGTAGTAAAAAATTCAATTAATAAGAAAAAGGCCTAAGAATTCCACTGTTTGTGAATCACTAGTTAGGAAGACAATGAAAGTCAATGGCACTTTTTTACTCCTGAAAAAAATATTGAACTTTTTACCCCTTTTTACTAGTAGTAAAAAGTTCCATAAAAACAGGGGAAGGTACATGGGAGTGGTCGACCTTTGGGTTTTTAGACTGCGGGGCACCAAAACCCAGAATAGTCAAAATCCTGGGTTTTGGTCCACCTTATAGTGTAAGCATATGAATGGCGTAACATGAGGTTAAAGTGGACCAACACCCAGGATTTTGACTATCCTGGGTCTTGGTCCACTTCGGTGGGGCACCCCCGATCGGGGTGCCCCGCTGTGTGAAACCCCCCCGAACCCCCCGAACTCACCTCTCCCCGCGCCGACGGACAAGCCGCGGACAAGCGGCTCCTCCGCCGCCGCCTCCCGCGCGTCCCTCTTGACGCGCGCGTGCCCGCGCCGGCCATTCACAGACGGCCGACGCGGGCACGTCTAGAGGGGCGCGAGGGAGGCGGCGGCGGTCGGCCGCCGCCGAAACTAAGGTAAAGAGTTTGGGGTGTTTGGGGGGGTTTCACCCCGCGGGACATCCCGATCTCGGATGTCCCGCGGGGAGGGAGGTGATCGGCCCGGGAATCTTATAGATTCCCGGGCCGATCACCGGTGGGTGTTGGTCCACTTTAAAGCTAGCAAAGAGCTGCACCCTGCACCCAAGGACACGTGGTGCTATGTGAGCAAGCTTTGTATAGAAAACAATGGCCACATTTCTGCATTAAAGGAAACATTTTTAATACAGGTCCCTATCAATCCAACCAAACCCCCCCTCAAAAAAAACAACATACATGCCTCTTAAAATAATACTGTTTAATTAGTACTTCCACTACACCATACCTTGCCTCTTTATTACATGTATCCACAGTGTTAGCCATGTACATACAGCTACACAGGCAACTTAAAAAGTTGAAAAAAATTATGCATTTACATTTACCCATTAAAAAACCTTACAACACCATGCAGCAGTCAGAAAACAATACTAAACAATAGAAAAAAAATGTAAGTGCATTTTCGAGTGCACATATTTAATTCAACCCCTTTTCTGAATCACTCGAAAAAGTAAAAAATTTACACATGCGATCCGATTTTTCGTGCAACACAAAAGAGGTTGAATTAAATATGTGCACTCGAAAATGCGATCGTAAAATTTTCAAAATGCTCGTAAAAAGGCTGTCGCAAGTGAAAATTATTGGAAAATGTACTCAATTTTTTTTTCTATTGTTTAGTATTGTTTTCTGACTGTTGCGTGGTGTTGTAAGGCTTTTAGATGGGTAAATGTAAATGCATAATTTTTTTAAATTTTTTAAGTTGCCTGTGTAGCTGTATGTACATGGCTAACATTGTGGATACATGTAATAAAGAGCCAAGGTATGCTGTAGTACTAATTAAACAGTAATATTTGTAAGAGGCATGTATGTTTTTTTTGGGGGGGGGGGGGGTTGGTTGGATTGCCAGGGACCTGTATTAAAAAGGTTTCCTTTAATGCAGAAATGTGCCCCAGGAATGGACTGTAGTAAAACAGGATTTTTATCGCATTGCTGGCATGCCACATGTCATGGGGGCTGTGGATTGCACCCATGTTTGCTTTATCCCACCCAGTGTGAATGAATATATCTACCGCAATAGCAAGATGGGACATTCACTGAATGTACAGATTATTGCTGGTCCAGTTCTTAAAATATCTAGCTTTGTGACTGGCTTGCCCAGATCATGTCATGATGCCCACATTCTGCGAAATTCATAAATTTTTCAACTATTTGAGTAGGGGCATTTATCTGGTGGATGGCTTCTTGGTAAGTGTTTAAACATTATTGTCTAACTTTCGGCAGAGTGCTTGTGATATATTGGAAAGCTCCAACCTTTTAACCCCTTGCTAGCCTCACCCTTATAGGAACTTAGAATCTGCAAATGATGTTAATGTCCAAAAGTATGCTGTTCCTTGATGTTATTGCACAAAGGTTTGAGTATGCAAGTAACATTTTGCCCATTTATTCGCTTATTTGCCATGGGCTTGGCTATTTAGCCAAAGCATTATTGCTGACGTGCTCTTACAGAACTCCCAAAACCACCACCTTTACCTTTGCATAGCTACTTGTTTCCTTGCCTTTGGCTGATTATTATTTTACATGCCCTGCTGTATGAAACAACCCAGGTTGCCTATACTCACCATGCCACACTTCAAGGATGCATGCGCAAGCAGGGGACACTCCTTGCTATAACTTTAGCACGGTGTGCCATGGCACCAGTCATTTGTAAATGTCTGGAGGAGACACACTCCCTGTTCCAGCCTAGCATGGATGTATTCACTGGCTTGCTGTAACAAACTCAGGTATACTATCGGCCTTATTTATCAAGGGCTAGCGCCAGGTAGTGTCTGACGAGCGCCAGGTACCGCCAGCTAACGGCGGCTACCGAATCAAGTACGCCCGGCGGCGGTCACAATGACGCATTTATCACGCTAAATGAGGCTAGCGCCGGCGAGAGCGGCAGCTAGCGCGGGATTCATCATGTAGCCGACTGCAACGAACAGCGCCGCTGCTAATCCCATCACAGCGACAGGTATGACCTGGCGCTCCCTGGCGTTGTCCAATGCATTTCAATGGAGCAATCTTTAAATAATCATAATTAATTGCTATTAATGTTTTTTTTTTTTTTTTTTTTAATGTCAAAAATTCTGTGACCACTTCTGCAATGTTAGGATTTTTTTTTAAGTAAAAAAAATAAATAAAAATTGTGCAGAATTGATATTACAGGTCTGATATTCATGTATTCATATTACAAAATGTTTAGAAAAACTTGTATAATTTTTACATGAAAAAAAAAAAGTTGTTTGGGGGTTAAAAACTACTTTACACACATCGCCGCCAGCGCTCTGGGGTTTAAACAAGGAATTCACAGCGCGAGAAATTTTTGAGCGTGATTTGTTAATGAATCTGCAGCAAGCCGTTCGCTCTGGCTATTCGCTGTCAGGCGCACCCATACAACGCGGAACCTGTGAAACAGCGACCCCTAACCCCGTATTCAACATTACCGCACACCGACTGAGTCGCTGTCAACAAGCAAACCCCGGCCAAGCACAGCGAATACTAGCTGGCGCTGTGAAAATCACGCTACTGGCGCTCATCTGTCGCTACCTGGCGCTATTAATGAATCGGCCTCTATGCTCAACTGGACTGTAGCTGAGTCCTTAAACAACCCTAGACCAGTTTGTGTCTGGATCATTTATACGGATGAATGCATGGGAGGCCGCGCATGCGCCATAAGAACAGGGGGAGGTACATGGGAGTGGTCGACCTTTGGGTTTTTACACAGCGGGGCACCAAAACCCAGAATAGTCAAAATCTGGGTTTTGGTCCACGTTAATGTGTAAGCATAAAAATGACGTACCATGAGGTTAAAGCTAGCAAAGAGCTGCACCCTGCACCCAAAGACAGATGTGAGCAAGCTTTGTATGGAAAACAATGGCCACATTTCTGCATTAAAGGAAACATTTTTAATGCAGGCCCCTGGCAATCCAACCCAAGCCCCTCCAAAAAAACAACTTACATGACTCTTACAAATATTACTGTTTAATTAGTACTTCCACAACAGCATACCTTGCCTCTTTATTACATGTATCCACAATGTTAGCCATGTACATACAGCTACACAGGCAACTTAAAAAGTTGAAAAAATTATGCATTTACATTTACCCATTAAAAAGCCTTACAACACCACGCAACAGTCAGAAAACAATACTAAACAATAGAAAAAAAATTGAGTACACTTTCCAATAATTTTCGCTTGCGACAGCTTTTTTACGAGCATTTTGAACATTTTACGAGCGATTCGAAAATTTTACGATCGCATTTTCGAGTGCACGTATTCAACCTCATTTTTGAATCACTCGAAAAAAAAGTTAAAAATTTACACATGCGATCCGATTTTTCGAGCGACACAAATTTATTTCTACCTTTGTTGAATCGAGCCCATAGTCTGTACAAACACAGGCACAGAGCAAAATCTTTTGGATACAATTTGCTTTTTGTGGCATTTAAAACTGTAAAGCGTTTTCTAGGTGATTTTGATTTGTCATTCTGTTGTAATCAGTGCATTATCATCTTTTCAGCAATTAGTGCTGGCCATGACATATTTGTTGATCAATTCTAGCTACAGATTCAATTGCTATCATCAATTATTGTGTAGTCATTAACTGAGGTTTCCATTTCAAATCCCAGCATTGCCATGGATTCACTTAGGCTAAAATACAAAATCCCCGAACGTTAATATGTCCATTCATTTGGCCTCTTATTGTGCATGAAAATTATTCCACAAAGTCAGCTGTGGGATATGATCCTGCAAGATGATTAGGACAAAGTTCGTATAAATTATTGAGTATTATTGATGGACCGTTTCATTGCTTCTGAATTGTGTTCATTTACTACAGCTATATTGATTCAGCTATGTCTGATGAAAAGAAAGCTAAATGAGGAGGCTTAAGGCTTAGCAGTCTACTTGCAGTAAAAAGGAAGCCACATTTAATTGTTAAAGCCAAGTATGTCCACTTCCAGCATGTTAATCCATAGATACAAGGCATACATAGAGTACTATTACTCTTATAATTGGCTTAATAATAAAACTGCATTGGTGTCTGCGATTTTAAAGCAGTGGTTGACCTTTACTTGGAAATGAAGTAGGATGTCCAAATAAGATGGTCACGTGATAATCTAATTCTGGGCAATTTAGTGCCATAGCTCAGGAGCTAAGGGTGGCAGTTTTTTAACTATTTCCTAGAAGTAGGTGATAACTGTGTTGATATTACATACAAGTCCCATGTATCAAAAAAAATATTCCATCATTTTGCTGTACAACATTTTGGGGGCACTTACAATTTAGAGATTTTGTTACATTTCTGGGATACTGTAACAGATATCACAGTCATTGTAATACAGTCTATACCCCATATTCCTTAGATTTGGGACCACTAAGACAGCAGGCAAGGAGGTTTCAGAAGGCTGAGCCAAACCAGGCCCCTCAAAGGGTCCATTTAACCACTGCTGCCTAGGCCCCATCAGCTGTTACCAGGGACCCCAGAAATGTTGGACAGAGGTCAGCAACATTTAGGCACTGATTTGGTATTTGGATGTGGTAAGGACATGGTCAGGCAAAACGAGGTTGGCAACAGCTTGGCATATGATTTAGTTCTGGATGTGGCAAGTGAAAAGGTCAGGAAAGGAAGGACCAACAACAGAACTTGTGGCAATGGTAGGCCCCCGGGCCTGGCACAGGGATGTGGTCAAGTATGACAATGGATGGCAACAGACTTGGCACAGAGATGAATAGCGGGCCAACCTTGGCAGAGCAGGGCTGGAAGCACACACTGACAATACAGTCAATAACCTTTAAATAAGCCTTCTCCAATCAGCTGAAACACAGGACCCGGTGGCAATGGTAGATATTGAGGACTGAATGGTAATGGAGGTGACATGGTAAGTGACATTTCAGAAACAGTGCTTCCTGTCAACAAATACAAAGAAAAGTTTTTATGAAGGTATGCCTATGGACCTTTTACTTTCTATTTGTCATTAGGAAACCCTGTCAGGCCTGTGTCTAGGATAGGGACATGAACTGATGTGAGCC
The DNA here is from genome assembly GCA_027917425.1 of Gastrophryne carolinensis. NCBI lineage: Eukaryota > Metazoa > Chordata > Amphibia > Anura > Microhylidae > Gastrophryne > Gastrophryne carolinensis. The sequence continues at coordinate 553,284,783 of CM051235.1, forward strand.
CTCTGGCCTCAACCCATAAGGGCTGAGGAATGCCATCCCAAACTGGACTGGACACAGTAACTAAAAGTCTTTAAAGATGGTAAAGTACCTGTATTCTGGGTGTATGCTGTAAAGGTTTCTGGTTGCTGGCTGCAAAATTGATAGTCTCCCAGCATGATAGTGAGGCGTCCCAACCCAAGGAGTGCAAACTCAACTGTCTATCCCGGCATTCCTTTAGCTGTGTAATTCTCTGTTTGCAGAGAAATTAAGGGGCACGTGTGGTTAGAGGTAAGGATTTGATCTTATGACTGAAGTGTTGCAGGTTTGATTCCTGGGACATGACTGAAGTGTTCCTGAACAAGGCACCTAACCCATTGAACTGTTTCCCTGGCACCAAAATTAGGGCAGCCCACCACTCCAGACATGTTAAATGCAATGGAAAATGTCCTGTGTGTGCACAAACATACGATGGCCATCTATGCCCCCCCCCCCCCCAAAAAAAAAGGGTAAATTGGGCAAGACAGGACCTGAGCTCCCTGCATCCACTTCTGTGGTCGTGTGACTCCTGTGTGCTGAGAAGCCGAAGCATTTGCTGCTGCAATTAACCCCTTGCTGCCCTACACACACAGCTGCATTGTGCCCCTCCCACTAGGGCAGTCTGCAATGCTCCATGATATGCACAAATACAAATGTCCCTGGCCACTCTACAGATCGACCCATGCTTCCTCAAGACCATTTACCTTGACTTAATAATATAGAAAGACATCTTACTTATCTGTCACTTCCATTCGGGCTGGAATAAATCATGTCTACAGTTGTTTTCTCATCAAAACACAAGTTTTACTGTGTTTTATGGCTTTTATTCCTTAGTGACAGCTTTTTAGATGCATGCTTCAGGTGTTACATTGACTCTTATAGGCTGTTATGAGAAGATGTGTTGGGTCATTAATTATGAAACAGGATTTCTTCTGGAGATTTAAGAAACATGAGTCATTCAATCCCTCCCTAAGGCTTACATTGTGGGAAACCTCGTGGAAATGTAAACGTCATTGTCAGTGCAGAGAAAGATATCTGCCAAATAATTTGTTAAAATACAAGTGAACTTCAGTTTTGCATTGTTCCTTAAATCTCAAAGCCCAACATGAGCCAGAAATCCTGTTCAAAGTTCCTGTCCAAGAAAGTAAAAAAAAAAAAAAATCACTTGCCAGCCTCCTGATGTGATGGCAAATAGTCCTTCAGGCTGAGCTGATTTGTGCGCTGCCACCCTGCCTACATGCTAACCCCCACTCCTCCTCCTGGCTGCACTTTTGCTTCAGTGGGACAGGGGGTGGGCTGGCTGGGCAGGCACATGGGGAATGCAGGATTGGGCCTTGTGGGAGTTGCCTATCAGGGCAGAGGATGCTGGCCATTGGTTGGTGAAGGTGGAACAGTGAGGCTGACTGGCGGTGTTGCTAACGTCTGTCTGGGTGGAAAAGTGAGAGGTGGGGCTCATCAGCGGATAGCTGCATGTGCTTTGTTATTCACTCGCCCTATTGGCTGGGCGGGAGGTGAGGCAGGTGGTTATACTGGGATTGGTTGGGTGGAGATTCAAACACACAGGTTCAAGATGGTGACTACAGACTCCCTTATGCACTAGCTGTGAGCGTCATGGGATGTGTCAGACAAAATTACAAAAGCTAGCGAGGTAGCATACCTCCGGGTGCTGCTTCGCCATACTGTTGCATTTGCCTGGGGCAAAAGGGAAAAGTTATGCCATGGTTTGGGCCAGCCATTCCTTTCACATTTGTCAAGCAATAACATTTCTGCATTGCTTGACGTGCATACACCCACCACTTAGTATGCATCTTATGCAGGAGTTGGATTGAGGAAAGCGCAATTAGATAATGTGAGCAGCTCCTACTTCAGGGAAAAACCTGTATACCCTGGGAGAAATGTAGATGGGTTAAATCTGTTCCAAATTAGGTGTGGACCTAGGTGGAGAAGAGATTAGTGTAGGTGCACTGTGGATAAAAAGGCAGGTTAAAAGGGAGAGTAAATAAAGGGTTAATGTTCTCGGCAAATAGGTTAGTGTACATACATTTATGTATATACACCAACCTTATTTTCCTCACAGGATTGCGGAGAACATTAACCCTTTATTTACTCTCCCTTTTAACCTGCCTTTTTATCCACAGCGCACCTACACTAATCTCTTCTCCACCTAGGTCCACACCTAATTTGGAACCTCCCCATGTGTGGTTTGCCCTTCTCTCTCTCCTCAGCTCCAAAAATCATGCTGGATGGCAGCTGCTACTACCAGGTTAAGTCCTAGCTTTTCTGCCCCTGCCAGGCCACAGTCACACCCTCCCTCCCAGCCCGGTTGCACAGGAGCCACACTGAATCCTCCCAGACCCTTGGGTACTCTCACAACCTGCTCCAAATAACTTCATGGTGGCTGAGGGCAAGGCATGCAGGCCACAGTCACAGGGGTTGTCTCATGAGTTTGGGTGGTGGGACAATTTCAGCTGACACCATGCCCTCATGGCACTCCGAGCCCAGGTAACCGGTCATGGTGGAAGTGGGAAATAAGGGGACTGAATCTCCCCCCCAGATATACTCCATCCAGATATAAGAGCACAGAGCAAGAGCACAGTTCTAAGACTAGATCCTTATGATGCAGACTTTTTATTCTCTCTTCTCACAGCTGGATCCTCAGACATTTTATTCAAATTCCTATTGGCCAGTGGAAAGAAGCTGTTTGTATACTTTCTGTTCTCATTAGTGTGTGTAGTCTGTCTGTATCATCAGCCTGAGGGTAGAATATTGAAAAAGGCTTTACCCCGATGAGTTGGGTCACCAACTATCTTGGTTACCGTAGATGTAAGTGTTATCTAAAAGAGATTGTCCAGCATCGGGAGTGATATTCCCTTTTTCGTCTGTCTTTTCAGATGTTGCCTGTCCCCCATACCAGACTAGGGCTGATGCACACATGACTGACTCAATGGTTGTCCTGTAGAACAAAGTCAGTACCTTTGTGAATAGACCATATTTCCTAAGTTGCCTCAAAAAATAGAATCTTTGCTGTGCAATCTATACTAGCATGTTTATGTGTTTCAAGTCTCGTCTGATCATTGTGCCAAGAAATATAATATTTTCCACCCTTGATAGCGCTGCTCCATCGATGATTAAGGGACTTTGCTACAAAGGTGCTTTCCTAAAATCCAACACCATCTCTCCGGTCTTGTTCACATTTATGACTAAGTTTTGACAATGTCTTCTGTCGAGGTACAGTCATTTGTGTAGAGCGAGAAAAGGAGGGGTAACAATACACATCCTTGTGGAGCACCTATGCTGGTTATTTTGGGGCTAGCTTGTGTAGATTTATGTTCATTACACATCCTGTTCCGTCATTACAATGTGATGCAAACAGATGACCACCTGAGAAAGGCCCTTTTTCATTGTCTCCAAATTGGTAGTAACACACTTAAAGATTTTATTGCACAAGGCTCAATTGCACAAGATCAGATGTTTCTGTGCACATAGGAGTAAGGGCTCAGTTTCCTTCAGAATTGATGCTCACCTGAGTTTCACCTTGTGTGCAAACTAATGAGAACAATGTGGAACTGACTGATCTCATCCAGATGATCTTTTGATGTATTCTGCCCTGACAAGTCAACAAAGCTTTGGACATGCTTTTCTCTTGAAAGTACTAAAAGTGCCCTGGGCACAATTAATAACAAGCACTGGTCCCACTGCCAACAAAATCCCATCTGGAACTATCTTGAGTTGCACTGGGCCTATCTGACCATGGGAATGAAGGCAAACATCTGTTCAAATGGTCACAGACCCCAAAGATGTTTATACCATGCTCATCAACTCTTTTTTTGTGCAAGGGGTAACTGACTCTTGTTCTGTGTCAGGTTCAGCCCCTAAATAAAAATGTTTCTAGGTAGAACTTGACTGCGTTTGAATAATGAATTAACTATTTGTAATCCTGCAGGGTCTTCAAAGATTTGACAGTGCCAGGACAAATGAACCTTCAATCATCCATAACATGACATAGTCCAGTCATTAGCGGTGAAAACTGCCTGAACTCTTGATGTTGTTGTTGCTGTAACTAGCTGAGGCTTGTACCCCCTAGCAGTTCTTTCACTAGAGTTTGATGGACTGGACTGATAGTGTCTTCATCCAGTGTTTTTTGCCCATGTGACTCATAGATAATTTGCTCAAGTAGTTTTTCTCCACATGCCCAGGATTTTAGTGGGCCATTATATCTTCTGCATAAGGGCTCCAAAGAATTTGTTCTGGAACAGCAGTAGTAGCACCATTGTCCTATTAGGATGTGTGACATTTAGGTATGGGCAAACCCACTGAAATTCGGGTTCGAGCCCCACTGAAGTCAGTAAGGTCTCAAATTTGGAGGACCGAAAATGGGGTAGCAAAGGCTAGAGGGCTGCAAATCGAGTGGAACATTGCCCTGCACAAAATACGCTGGGGAAAGTGCTCACAATAATAATAGAAATAAAAAAATAAATAAAAAGATAATTAAAAGAAAAAAATACTGGTGTGGGAGGCCAAACTAGGGAGGTCAAACTAGGGGTGGGGCACCTGGTCGATAGCCCTGCACAAAATGGGCTAGGGAAAGTACTCAAAATAATAACAGACATCTAAAATAATAAATTGTATGTATACCGGTAGTAATGTATGTAAATACATACACATAAATACAAAAATATTAGTATTTTCAAGGGTGTTTACCCTGGGTGATTACCCTGCACAAAAAGCACTCAAAATAATAACAAAATAATAATAAGAAAACTAAAATTTTGAGAATAGATATTTTATTGATCGGATGAGTAAGGGGTTGGGGAAATCCATTTTCTATTGCCCTTCCATTGACATGGGGCCGACATACTGTGGGACAGCTAGGCACAAAGGAACCTCTGATAAAAGTCCTTTTCAGGCTACTTCCAGTAACAGGCTGTTCATATATTGAGAGGAAGGGAAAAACAGCTGCTAATTATCCTTTACAGGCCACTTCCAGGGACAGGTGGCTGATATGCCGAGGGGTACAGACCACTGTCAGTAACTTCAGAAATTAAGAAATTAGCAAATAAGGGACAGGGATGGTGGTAGAGGACGTGTTACATCTCTGCTTGCTACACCTTCCTCCGGTGCCAGCAGGCGCCAGGCTTTACAGCGTATTCTTGTAGGCCCCAATACTGCCGCCAGAATGCTGAGGCAAGGCCAAGTTGAGGCATTGATAGATTAGATGACACACAGGGCTTAAAGTTCCAGTTCACCAGGGACCTGCAAAGCAAACAAAAAACATTAATATTGTTATAGTTTATTTGTGGAGCCCTATTGTATTCTGTGGTGCTGTACAAACAGGAGGCCTCTCATAATAATCTTTGTCCATGCCCTACAAAGCAAGCAGAAAAATAATGTTAGCACTATTGTTATGCCTTAACTCGTTGCCTTCTACTCCGCTTCCTTCTTTCCTGCCTCCTCATCCAGTCATGGAAGCCAGGAGAACACATATGAATGGTTGCTGATGCTGAACCTGAAACCCAGCAAAGTGGTGTGTGAGAACAGTCCTGAACCTAGAAGCAGCCTTGGGCTGAGCTGGGTTACATCTGTTGGGGCACATCTGTTGGCTGGCGCTTGTGATCAATAGTTGTGTTCCAGCTCCAAAATGCTGGGTGAGCCGCAGTGCAAACCAACAGCACTTCACCACTAATGGGTGGGCCTCCATGAGTGACATTTGTGTTGTGTTTGCTGTGCTTCTAATATGCCACCAATTCGGCCTACGCTTATTACGTCATTGTCAGCCCTTACATCCCCATCCTTCACCTGCTATAAAAAACCACTTCAGGACATGACAAAGAATGTAATATTGCCACAGGAGGAAGCAGAGGAGGAAGAGGAAGCACGTCACTGGAGCGTGGCTGAGGGGATGCGGAGGAGGACCTCCCACTGGGGACAACTTCTCTTTGACTCAGGGCAGCCTGGTTCACACGAGCCACTACATGCTCCAGTGCCTGTGGACTAAATGCAGACTGTGTGACAAAGAGGGAACCCCCGGAACGCGCTGCAGTTGTGGGGTACAGGAAATGAGACCTTGAGTCCCCGTGTAAACCCTTTACTTACAGATTTTAACTAACAATATTAAAGCTACGTTTTAACAATTTCTTTACTGCAGGGTTTGGCCATGCTGGATTCTTTCAGGACTGGCTGCTTAGTTACCCTCATAGTAAACCGTGCCAATTTCTTAGTGGCCACCCTGCTGGATCCCCGCTATAAAGATAAAATCACATCCCTGATCTCAGCACTGGTGCAGGACAGAAAGATGAGGGAATACAAACACTCTGGTGGATGCACTATAGCCGGAGTTCCCAGCTGACTTTGAGGGATCTATTAAATTTGCTCTATTAGATTTGCTCTATTAAAGTGGATCAAAAACCATATTTCTGCCTCTCAGCCCCCTACCTGCCCTCCCCCGCCTGAATCCCATGGCCCATTGTTGGCCTGGTTTTCAAATAAAACCTAGGTTTTTCTACCGCCGAGCCATGCCCAGCAGCAGTTTAGGGATCGCCAACTGGCTTGTCCCAAAACTGCCATATGATGTGTGTCAGCTAGCTGGCTGCATCCCCGGCTTTCTGTTCGGGACCACATACAGCTACAGGGAAGTCGGGGATGCAGTGGTCGTAAATTGCAGCGTTGCCGGAGCTGCTGGTTAAGGTGAGGTTACCGGCGACCCCCTGAAGGTTGGCTGGAGGCAAAAGGTGAAAAAGGTGAACCAACCCTATACATATCTAAAAACAATACATTTACAGTCATCTCAACTGCAGTAAACCTCAAGATTATATATATTCGCCTATTCGCCTATTAAATATCTAACACATCGAACACATTTGAGAGTAAATAGCACAATCAGCATAAAAAAAAAATCCAAAATAAAAACAGAAAAAAAAGAGAGTGCGAAAAGAAAAAGAATTTAAAAAGGGGTGGTGAGGATGCATTTAGCCACATAGCTCTAACAAGTCTACTGCTGGTGAGGCCAAGAAAGACAGCCAACCTGAGCAAGTGAAGCTATACGTGTTTAGTTGTATCAAATCTGTTTTGTGTATTTTTAACACAGTTTTAGGTGATTGACAACCCATACGCCCCACCCATGGAGTACATGAGATCATCTAAAAATGGGGGCGACAGCCTCTCACAGACATGATATGGTCACTTGACTTGCGTCATGTGTGATAGTTCTCAGCAAACATTGAGTGTGAATGCAATGACGTGAAACGCTTGGCTAGATCTATATTTTAGATGAAGCCTTGACTACTACAAGCATGTCCATCCTTATTCATTGTGTTATTTTCCAGATTCTGGGTAGGACAAGTAAAGAAGTGTACCCCAGGGGCAAGACAGATATTCTATTTGCTGGTGGTACAAATGCAATCAGCGTGTTCGTGTTTAACATTTATCATCCTGACGTAAATTACATTTAGACAATAGAAAATAAAAACGCCACTTTGATTTTTCGTGTCTCATCTTCTCTTCACAATGGGTTTCTTTAATAGCCATCAGTAATAATAAAATATTTATCTCCTTAATTAAAGATAATGTAGAATGTGTCTTCAGTTGTGATGAAGAGTGTATGGATTTTGTTAAATAGCTGCAGCACACTGGGCCAGCCAAATAGCTGTGCAAGCAAATCCCTTTGTTTTATTGTTTCAGCTATTTATTGCACTGATAAATATGTTTTGCCAGATTATATACTGGACATGATTTCCTATTTTATTAATATGATCCTAATTCCTATATCAGAAAATGTATTTGGTGACATTTTAATCTTCTACAAGTGCTGAATGTGTTTATAAGGAAACTAAATGAAGCATCAAATATATAAATTAGAATGTTTTATCAAAATAAAATGGCATGAACATATACAAGCCTATGTGAAGGCTAAGATGACAAACAAAGAAAAATTGCCACCCTGATCAGGCAAGCATGAAAAGTGGTGCTTCTACTCTTAAGTCAGCAAAGTTCATATTTATCCAGCCTAGGGGTAAAATATGTAAAATATTAAAATCTAAATACATTTTTTGATGTTCTTAAAATTACTTTGTTCTACACGATGACTAAAATAGCAGTCCAAAACATCTGTAAGGCTATGATAATTTCGTAACCAGTAAAAACCCATCTCTAATTCTGGTTGCCCAACGCTTTTTTCAAAGCTTGGTCTTTCAATCCAGGGAAGGAACATCAAAATATTTGGGAGTGTCTTGCAGGAAACGTGCCCCACCTTCCCACCTTTTGTCTAGGACATATGCAAGCACTGAACTTCCTGAGGCAATGAATAGAGCTGCTCCTTGGCAAAAGAAATGGTAGACGGACCTGGGTCTTGCACTGTCCGACTCAGAATGGCAAAAGATTTGCGCTCTGATCCATTAAAGACCAGTTAATCAATCCAGCTATAAGATGGTACAAAAACAATATTGCACATGATAATATTTATACCCCGGAGTGTAACCATAACCCGATGGTTAGAGAAAAGGTGCTTTCTCCACCGACATAGGAGGGGATTCTTCTCTGTAAGAGCAGTGAGACTAGGGAACTCGCTGCCAGAGGAGGTAGTTATGAAGGATACAGTAAAAACGTTCAAAAGTGGCCTTGATGCCTTCCTGGCATGTAATAACATTTCCAGCTATGGCTACTAGACCACTGGAAGAAGATCTATAGTGGCCGGGATGCCTTCCTTGCATGTAATATTTCCAGCTATGGCTACTAGACCACTGGAAGGAGTTAAACAGGCTGAACTGGATGGACTAAAGTCTTTATTCAGCCTTACATACTATGTTACTATGTTACACAATCACATTTGTGTTGGAGGTGCGGCATGGAAACCACCTATGGTGGTCATGTACAAAACTCAATAACTTTTGAGGCCCAACACACCAAATCATTTCCGAAATTTCAGGCTTGCAACTAGATTTTGCAACAGGCACCTACCTCCTTCATAATAAAATCTCGCTAAAAAAGAGGCATTCACCTGGTAAATACAGCAAAATCCATTTTACCTAGATACTGGAAATCGACTACCCCTTGGTCTTTCAAACACCTTTCACCATGATTTATTGAAAAGCCCAACCCATTAAAAAAATTTCCCAGCATCTAAAGTTAATATATTTTAAGTTTTTAGTCCATTACTTATTATTCTTTCCCCCACTGGGCTGCAACTCTGTTCAGGACTTTAAGATATGTGCGCAGCCATCTTGAAGCATCACACTTGCTGAGGTGAGGAGAGTGGGATAAAGTACAGGGGGCAGGTTATAGCTGTGCTTTGCAAGTGGTTAAGTGTAAGGCTGGCACTGAAAGACAAGCAACTACCATAGATACCAGATAAAGACAAGAATTTATTCAGACATATTGCACATAGTCTTCCTGGACCTGGGACTCCTCGCAGCTTTGGCTGCCCCACCACCTGTACCAGGCTGTACACGGCTTGGCCCACAGGTCTAAGCTCCCACCATATCTCCTAGCTCCATACATGATCCTCCTGTGAATTGTAGTCTGTCAGTAGTGGTGATATAGCCTGCGATTACACATCAATGTCCGCAGGAGCCCGTTTCACAGCAGCATAAGGCATGCTTAACCTTATGCAGTTGCTTTAGAGAGGACCTTTTCACTATAAAGGTATAGGCTGGCCAGCATCAGGGTATAAGTGTGTGTGTAGGGGGTGCCTGGTATGCATGGGGGGGGGGCGTCATTTTAGCATACACAACTTTGTGTTTTAACATTTTTGGATTGGGATATGTACTGCTTATCACTGTGCCAGAGGTGATGTGCAATATGTCTGAATAAATACTTGTCTTTTTCTGGCATCTATGGTAGCTGCTTGTCTTTCAGTGTCAGTGCTTAACTACTTGTCATTCTATGTTGGTTTTGTCCATTTATTAGGTTAGTGGGGCGCCAGTACATATTTTCTTTAGAGCTGTGTGGGTTCTCCCAGTTTTTTTACTTTAATATTTATTCCCCTGGTACACCTTCAATAAATCTGACAAATATAGAGAGCTTGTAGGCTGACTAGTAGTCAGTATTTGTTCCTTATTTAAATATTCTGTGGAATGTTATATACCTGGCGTCTCACTCTGGAGGAGAGAAGAGATCCTATGCTTGGGATGCTGCGTGGGGGGCAAGCCGAGTCAGACACCCATATAACCCCCCCCAAATCCCTTCCCTTTCTTTTCCTCTATTGTTTTTCATTCCTTTCCCTCTTACTCAAACCACATATCCCTGTGGTTCTTTCCTTTCTTATTTGGTAGCAGGTACAATTTCACTTGCTTCTGAGTTACACAGGGGGGAGATGAGCTTGCTTCTTACAAAATGGTCTTGAGTCATGGACAAGGATGTAACTTGAAAGGGTGCAGGGGGTGCAACCTCACCGAGGCACAGAAGGTCAGGGGGGCCACGTCATTGTTGCTCCTCCACCTTATTTCTCCTATTTGTGCCCACTTGGCATCATTTACAGAAAGGAAGCACCATTTGTCTCTGCGGTTTCAGGCTTTAGTTGTCTAGCTGCACCCAATTAAAATGTCGAAGTCAGAAAATAAAAGAAAAAAATTTACTGTATGAGTGTTGAAAGGCCCCATTTAATGTTCGCACCAAGGCACCAGCACATTTAGTTACACCACTAACCCCTGAGGTGCACATAACACAGTTGTGAGTGGGTTAGCGTTACTCTGATGATTTTCTCTGTCTCTCTGCTAACTGTAGTTTTTTGCCCTATAAGACTCACCTGCCCATTAGACACCCAGGATTTGGAGGAGGAAAGTAACAAAAAAAATATTCTAAATATCATATATACCAAACTGACATTCCCCCCTCCCATAGCCAGTATGGAATTCTCCACTCCCATTCCCCATAAACAGTGTGACATTCCCCCTCCCATAGGCAGTGTGCCATTTCCCCCATCCCCTTATTCAGTGTGGCATTCCCCCCCTCCCCCTCCCATTGGCAGTGTGGCATCCTTCCCATCCCATAACCCATAAAGGCAGCACCAGAAGCCAGAGTGGGAACAGCGGTTCCGAGACCTTTTTGTTTTGTTTTTTTACATTAGCCCAATAAGACGCACTGACAACTCCCCCCCCCCCCCCACACACACACTTTTGGAGAAAAATAGTGTGTCCTATAGGGCGAGAAATACGATATATCACAAGCATGTGTATTCTTGGGATTTCTCTTTTTGAAACCTTGCACCTACCGTGTAAAACTTTGTTATTCAATAAAAATATTTCAACTCAAAAATAGCTATGATCACATTGTGCATCCAGAGCATCCAGATGAGGATTACAGATATATTAGGTATAGGTTAACACTGGCTGGGCAAATATCATATACCTGAATGCTTTGTTTCATGTGCATGTGAGCACATTCTTTTTTGCGAGGGTTGGTATATATTATCAGTTATGAAACAAGTGATTTTCAATGCAATGATTTTCAATTTTCAATCCTATTATTATTATATATGAATTTTAAGATGACACACAGTCTACAATATCCTTACCCCCAAGCCATGTCTTCCTCTTCTGCTGTCATATGTTTTCATCAGTGTGCTGCTGCCATCTGTTTTTATCAGTGTGCTGCTGCCATACTACTGCTGCTTGAGTGCACCAAGACACCAAGGGAGTAAGCCTGCCCTGGAGTCTCAGAGCCCAGGGTGGGTTTTGGACCACGTTAAAGAGGAGCAATAACGAGTCAATAAGACTCTAGGGTTGATGATCTTGCTATTTTTGGGGCATCCCAGTTAAGCATAACATGGGTCTCTGCCTAAGGGGGATTGTTTCCCTGCTATGGCACTCTCAAGTGTTGGCTGTTTAAATATTAAAGATACATATTTAAGCTATATTAGTACTGCACGCTCAGCAGTTCTAAGTGCTTAGGTAAGCAAGGAGACATAAAGAGATGATTTGCATGGCTCTGCATATTCACAAAAAGGATGGGTAATCTTATTTTTGCTTTTGTATGTGCCATGTATATGCTTTTTCTCCCTTTAACTTTAAATATGGGGCTTATTGGTTTCCTTTAGCCTACTAAATTAAGCCTAACATCAGCTCTTCCCAAAGTGGTTTGCTACTTTGTTAGGGTCATCCCAAATCATTCTCTCCTATACAGTCATTAGCCTCTGACCTTGTGCTGACAACAGGCGCGTACATATCATAGCAACAGGGGATGCAGCTGCCACCAGGCCCAGGGCAGAAGGGGTCCCTATGGAAGCTGCCTCCCCTGCCCCTTAAATATACTCCCTGCCCAAAAAAGTCTCCACCTGAATTACCTAAGCAAATAGGTAAGAGCCTCTCATTGGATAATTACTGCATGGGTGATTATGTTCCAGCTGGCAACAGTTATGTAACCCTAACTGATGCAGTGAGTAGCTTCTCATTTGTTAAAAAAATGTTGAAAAAATGTTAAAAAAATGTTCAAAATGTTGAAAGACATCCCGTGGTTGTGTAAAAGATTTAAATTTTTTTAAAAGGCGGTCTGAAAACGAATAAAAAAATATAAAGATAATACAGTACATGCAACAATCATATTCTTCACTAATTTATATGTCATACCCATCCATTTTTTAGGAGGTGCAGGTGAATGGAGCCAACTGAATAAAGTTCATGATCCTGCAGTCATAGAGTTAAGATCAAAGATCCAAACCGCCTCTCTCTCAGTTTCCTCTTATCTGAAAAAATGGCCCAATGATAAAAATCCATATAAATATGCTGGATGGCAGGAGGAGGGGTCACTTATACACCCGGCATCAAGAAATATCCAGCCAGGCTTGTTTTTCTTTCTTTTAAAGTGGACCAAAACCCATCTCGATCGGCCCAGGAATCTATAAGATTCCCGGGCCAAACGATCCCCCCCCCCCCCGGGGCATCCAAAATCGGGATGCCCCGCTGTGTGAAACCCCCCAGGTTGCTCCATAAACTTACCTCATTTCCCAGTCCCACGGCACGTCCAAGAGTGGCGGCCGCATCCCGCTATCCCTCTAGCAGGGCGTGTGCCACCATCAGGCATTTGTGAATGGCCGACGCGGGCACGCTCCCTGTTAAAGGGAAGTAGAGGAGTCAGCCGTCAGAGGCGCTGCTCTTAGACATGCCATGGGGCCAGGAAGAGGTAAGCTGGTCTTGGCGTCCTGAGGGGTTTCACACAGCGGGGCATCCCCTATCAGGGTGCCCCAGGGGAAAGGACCAAAACCCCAAATAGTCAAAATCCTGGGTTTTGGTCCACTTTAATAGAAGGAAAAGGACATCAGAGGCGACAGGTTCTGTCACTCATGATAGGAATAAAGTACAGGGTGACAGGTTTAGTCTAACATTAGAGAATAAACCACAAGCTGGGTGGATGTTTTATTCAGTTTTCAGTTAAGTGGCCCCTCCTCTCAGCAGCTGATGTGTTTGTATACATTTTTAATATTATACAATTTCACGATAGTGCTCCTTTAATGTCACCACCCCGTATGTGTCACAACAAAACTCTACCCATCCACCTTAGTGGATCCGCCGCTGGTGAGATGATACTACCCCTATAAACATCCCTTTGAGCTAGGCGGAGATTTGACAAGTGCGCCTGTACCCTTGTTTTGCGAGGATTTTTTCGTTTCCCCCATATATATTTTAGGGCATCCGCAGGTCAACATACAGATTGGCCCTTTTGTCCTACAATTATTACATTGATGTATGGGGGTAGTATGATTCTTTCTCACATCCACAACCCAGATTGGTACCATATGTAGACATACCGAGCACCCCCCACAAGGGAAGCTGCCCTTGGTACCACTCCTTTCCAACCAATTCTGGGGGGGGGGGAGAAAAATTACTGGCAACCCCTAAGCGCTAATTGCATGCTCGTCTGGATGTCATCGAGGGCTCACCAGATCCTTCAAGATGTCATCAGATCTAATGATTCCCCAATATTTTTGGAGAATCCCTCTCACACTCCCCCACTGGGAATTAGAATGTGTGTTGAATCCCACCATCCACTTGCCAGGTTCTTGGTCTCAGCAGGTCCAAGCGATTTTCCTTCCTGGCTCTTTGGTACGCCCCCGTGATCACCCTTGATCTTGATCAAAAACAGTCTGTGAGAACCTTTGCTTCTCTACTAAAATCTTCCTTCACATCACAATTCCATCTCAACCAATAAAATTGGCCCACTGCCATGCCGGCCTATAGACCTTTAGGATGGAAACTGTTGTAATGTAGCAAGGTCGCAAAGAATTTTGTAGGTTTTTGGAAAACATTCTTTTTTTTGCTTTATTTTACTGAATTTGTAAACCCGATAGACTGCCTGGGATCTGTGACTTCCCCTTTTATTTGTATCTTATGTCACAGTGTGTCCTGGAAAGGCACAGGAGTGATCTGACCAGCATCACATTACCTATAAATAGCCCGGGCATGAATTGAACTCTGACGCTCGAGCATGGCAGTGTGACAGTGACGGCTTTACTATTCAGTGTCACAAGTATAGAACAGCTTTTATTTTTGAAGCCAGTCAGCTTTGTAGTTTTAGTCCGCTTGCAAAACCCCTGTGATGTGCCGTTTCAATACAGACTTGGATCACTGTGGACGGAAAGGGACAAATAGCACCTTCATCAAATCCCTTGCCCATATAATAGTGTCACAGATATACAAGAGGTATAAATGCAAAGGTCTAAAAGCAAAAAAAAAAAAAAAGCCTGATCTTTGGAACGGCAATAATGTGCACTTATGGTTTCTGTTTTTCCTTTTATACAAATAAGGTTTCAGCAGTACATAATGTTCTTATGGGTTTATTTAAGAAACACTAAGGCCACGTAGTACCAGACGAACAGGCCAGGTCCCAGTGAAAAAGGCATATTTATCAAGTCAAAAATCCAGAGCGCCTGTGAGCGCCTGTGTCAGGTAGTGTCCCATCTATCAACAGCTACAGCGATGGGATGAGCGCTACAGCACCAGATAAGACCAGGCGCTCACCCTGCACTGTGTGGCTTTAACCCATACATACATTTGGTTATAATTATTTAGGCATTTTATAATATTTTTTTGGGCTGATGATGCGTGTACCACGGGATCTCTGGGCTGGATCACTATTTGGAGGGGGCAGGGTGGGGGGTTATGGTTTTTTTTCAGGATGGGGCTGGAGTGGCCCTTTAAGGGTAATGGCAGCACAATAATAAATTAAAAACACAAGGAATTGCATTGGGGACACTTTAATGACATGACACAGGTTTTAAAGGACCCAAGTTTGCAGCGCAATACAAAAGCGCAAAAAATGCATACAAAAACAATTCTAAATAGTCCAGGTATTCTGTGGCACATGCACCAGCCCCAAAAATAAATAAATAAAAAAAGTGTTCAAAATCATTACAACCAAGCCAGCTCATTGAAATGTATGGGATAAGGCCACACAGTGCAGGGTGAGCACCTGGGGCCTTATTTATGAAGGGATAGCGCCAGGTAGTGCCTGTACAGCGGCAGGTAGCGCCAGGTAGCGGCAGGTGAGCGCCGTAGACGGCACGCAATTACACATTTATGAATCCGAATCTGGTGAGCGACTGGAACAACGCTACGTAGCGTTCGATTCATCTTTATCCCATCCTCAGCGTACAACGCCGGCGTTCAGTCTTGCAGAGCGCCATGTCTTACCTGTCGCTACCTGGCGCTCTCCTATACATTTCTATGGACGATCCTTAAACCCCTTTCCTGATCCCATTTTTTTTCCCTAAAAAAAAAACACACTTTTTGAATTAATAATATTTTTATGCAGAATTGTCCTTACATGTCTGGTATTAAAGTGTTCATGTTACAATGTTATAACAATGTAATTCGCTTGTTTTCGCTTTGTTACTAGTGGATACATGTTCAAAAACAGCATTTAATCGCACAGCCTCTGGCGCAATGGGCTACAATTGATGATTTGGAGCCCCGGTGATGTTTGTGGCTGTTTTTTTGATGAATGTGGTGTGAGTCAGTCGCACTGGGCTGGCATTACGGATTCGCTCACATACAGCGTAGTATAGCGACTCACATATATTCATCAATGCCGGACAGCGACTGAGGAGCTCTGAAACAATGATCCATGGCCGAGCACAGCGACTACTAGCGGGCGCTCTGAAATCCGCTCTACAGACGCTCATCTGTCGCTACCTGGCGTTAGTAATGAATCAGCCTGCGGGTGTTTGTAGGGAACTCAAATGATAGATGGGACACTGCCTGGCACTATAGCAGAGTCGATATGGATTTTTGGTACAATAACTACACCTTTTGCACTGGGATGTGATATTCATCAGGCACTACATGGCACTAGCGCATCTTAAATAAACCCCTTAATTTCCGAGCCCCCTTCTGCAGACAGGGCCATCATCAATGCAGGGTGGCCAAGAATCAGTGTGGAGCCCGAAGTGCACGTCTGTAAAGAGGGGGCCCAAGTCCTGGCCAGGCAACTGATGACAGCCCTGACTTCTGCCAAACTTTATAGTTCTGCTGCTGATAAATGTTAATGAACAAAGGGAGAGTCCACTTAAAACAATGTCCTCAAGGTTCTTTTTATTAAGTTAAAGGAGCAGTATCGCGAAATTTGCATTAAAAAAGATAAATAATTAAATAGCCACACAATAGCTTCTAACGTGTATAAATAATGAGGCGATAGAAAAAGGAAAAAAATATATGCCTTTCTTTTAAATTGTATAATGACAATGGCTCAGTCCATTTGCTGAATAGGGGGATCTGCTGGGTTGTATTTAGTGAGCTGCTTCATTTAGCCCACTGGTCTCCTAGCAACACTTTACCTCAGAGGCTGACACTGTAATCAGTGGTAACGGCTGTGTGTGTGTGAGGTGCTGCTTTTGTTAGGAGACCAGGTGACTCAAATGTGTAAAATCTATACAAAATAAACTAAACTGACTGAAATGACTGAAATTCTTCTTTGAATAACTGTGCAGGAAAATCTAAAAGGTATTAAAGTGGAACAAAACCCTGAGTGGCGACCCTGAAGTCTATAAGACCCGGCCATTGACCTTCCCCCTTGGGCATTCTAAATCAGGATGCCCACTGTGTGAAACAACCCCTGGATAACCACAGATCCCCCCATTTTTCTGGCGCGCTCACGCAGATAGTCATTTAGACAGGCCGGGCGGCCAGGAAGGTTACTGCTCAGGCTCCCCATCTGCGTGCAAACAGAGCTGATTGGATGAGAGCCCGCGCATGCGCTGTGGGACAGGGAAAGGTACGTTTTCACAGGCGAACTTGGGGATTTCACATATCAGGGCATCTCAAGTCGGGATGCCCCTAGGGGCACAAAACAAAACTCCAGATAGTGAAAATCCTGGGTTGGGCTTTGCTCAAAACACACAAAACTGAAAGAAAGATCATATGGAAAAATGTGTTGAGAAAAGAGAGAAAAAAATGGTAAACTGAAAGATTCTGCAGCAGAGCCAACATGAAGGGAAAACTGTCAAAATCAGCTAAATGACTTCTAGAGCTGTTCTCTCTGTTTTAGATATATAAGTTCTGGCCAGGCAATGTTGCAATGTTGTTATCTTATGCTGGACGGCTGCCAGCACTGAACAGCTGATACTTTGATACATTGTTTCCCCCTCTCCTCAGCGTGGAACAGGCCAGAGTGTCGGCCGACACTCAGAAGACATAAACATGAGCTATTAGTCTCCAGCTGCTCAACACAGACATCTTTTTTTTCTACATTTGTAATTCTTACTCCAACACTTACCTACATTCAAAGTACCATTTAAATATAAGTCACCAAGAAAAATTCACAATACTGCTCCTTTAATTCAAGAAAATGTCTGTTATGGAAGCAGATTTCACTACCTGCAATCTGTTGCTATTGGCAACTGTACACCAAGTCTGCACACCAAGATCTACAAGAAGATGGAATTGAGCCCTGTACACACATTCCATATGTAACATATACTGTAATAATGCCAGGAGTCCCTTGTCATCATAACAGCACATAGCTGGAAGCCACATGGGACACTTGGCACAGCACAGAATTAGAAAGGGGAAGAAAGATAATGCTCACTTACTGTAGTAGTAATTTTCACAGGTTAAAGGAAATCTATTGTGGAACTATTCTAATAATAACAAAACATGTAAACATACTAGAAAGCAAGAGTAGGTGATACTTTTATATCCCATGGAAAAAATCCACCCTCTGCTCCCAAGGATGAAGAAAAAATAGGGTTAATTTTGTAGCATTCCGCTTTTACATGGGAGGGCTGCTTCCCTCTTACTGCCTGTCCAGCCTGTGGATACAGTGGAAAAACAAATCAAATCTATTTCTCTGTTCTGGAGAAAATGACCAAAAGCAAAATGAAACTTAAGATGGGTCAGGTGTGTGATGTGTGTGTCTGAAGATACAGCACTGTACTTGAAAGCTTTTTGAGTAGACACATGCTGGCTCTCTCCCTGTAAGGCTGCTCAGCCCTATGTGTTATTGTTTTTTACTATTACAAATCATATTAAAACATACCATAAAAATACATGTTATTGTAAATAAAAAGATTCCTAGACGTTTGCTTGTAATTTATTCTTATTGACATTTTGCGAGTTAGTTTATTGACTTCGGCCAACCAGCAACAAATAGAGTAATTTAAAGGTGTATTGGGAAACCACCTAAAATTCATATCGAAACATGCATCTGCACACTTCAGTAGAAATAGTAACCCATCATTGCAGCACAGTAACACTGTAAAAGCATAATGGGATGTTCTAAATCTGTCACCCCGATTCTATTTCTTTCCATTAAAAACAACTTGGCTGTTGTTTTTTTTGTTTTGTCTTTTTATTAATGCAAGGTATATGGGTTACCCAGGGGTGGCATTCAGCAGGTTCTCCCTGGTTCTGCAGAACTAGTATTTAAAGAACTGAGAACTGGCACAAATAAGTTATACAATCCCTAATATTGCTTAGGCACATTTTAATAGTATTACACAGTTTGCTGTTTATGCAAGGGAGCATGGGGGGAGCATGGTCACTAGTCAGGAGTTAAGATCTATGGGCTCATTGGCCCTTAAAGAGGAACATCAGGGTAAAACACAAGTGTGGCTGATCCCCCCATCCGGCCCTGCTTACCTTTTGGATGTCTTCCGCCGCCTTATGCGGCGACATCCGTCTGCCTCAAGGCCCGATTCTCTCCCTGCTGCGGGCTTAGTCGTCTCTAAATGACAGCACGGCTGAAGGGATGCAAGATGGTGTTGCCCGGAGAAGGTCACCCACAATCCGAGGGACCTAGAAGATGGATACCCCAGTGAGGTGAGTACAAACTGCCCAAATGTAAGAGCGGAGGGGGGGCAGAAGTCCAGTAAGGTTTGGGGGAGGTTTTAACCTCCCCTAATGTTCCTCTTTAACACCATCAAGTGCTCAATTGCCTACACAGTAACATAAGGGCCGATCGGCCCAGAACCTCAGCTCAGCCCAGGAGGCTCAATTGCTTGCACCAAATAGCACATCTCCTTGAAGTGGACCAACACCCAGGGGGGATCGGCCCGGGAATCTATAAGATTCCCGGGCCGATCAGATCCTCCCCGCGGGGCATCCGAAACCGGGATGTCCCGTGGGGTGAAACCCCCCAGGAAGCCCACAATCCTACCTTTTCCACGTTCCAGCGGCGCATGCGTGTCCGCCGCCACCTCCCGCACGTCCCTCTAGCAGGGCGTGCTCCCGCGCCGGCCGTTTGTGAATGGCCGGCGCGGGTGCGCTCCCTGTAAGAGGGACGCGCGGGAGGCGGCGGCGGACGCGCACTGCTTGTCTGCCGGCAGAGATTGGCTGCAGCGGTCACGTGGCAGCGAGGAGAGGTGAGTTTTCGGGGCTTTCTGGGGGTTTCACACAGCGGGGCACCCCCAATCGGGGTGCCCCACCGAAGTGGACCAAAACCCAGGATAGTCAAAATCCTGGGTGTTGGTCCACTTTAAACCGGACCTTCACCATGATTTATTGAAAAGCCCAAACTCTTAAAAAACGATTCCACTGCATCTAAAGTTAATATATTTTACGTTTTAGTCACTTACTTATTATTCTTTTCTCCACTGGGCTGCAACTCTGTTCAGGACTTTAGGATACGGGCGCCACCATCTTGACTCAGGAGCATCTCACTTACTGAGGAGAGGAGAGTGGGATAAAGTACAGGGGGGCAGGTTATAGCTGTGCTTTGCTCAGACAGAGCATAGCTGGGTTCAGGAAAAGGTCAGCAATCCCAGAATGCAGAGCAGCACAGTCAGAAGGCACTGCCTGATGTTCCATGAGCCGCCATCTTGGATGTTTAAAGGCTCATAACATGCAGTAGATGCAGGTAGGATGATTTTTAATGTGAGCAATCTGTATGTACAGGGTTTGGGAAACCTATAAGATAGACTCTTATTCAGAGTGAAGGACCGCTTTAAAGCATACAGCGTGTGAAGGGTTGCATGAGCACCAGTGCATCCCTACACAGTTAAAGGGAAGCCAGGGATGTCACACACGTTGCTCCAGACAGAGGAGCCGTCAAGGAATGATGCAGGCTACAAGGAGCAGGTGAAATCCACGCATAGATAACAGGTATGCTCATCCTGTGCCAACATGTTTGCCTCTGATGTGACCCACAAGGAGGGGGGGAGGGCTGGGAGGTATTGAAGGTGGAACATAGAGTAGAAATGTGCCTTATGCAGTGGAAGGATGTAAGCACACTGCTGTATAAAAAGTGGTAGACCTGAGAGGCCCACTCAATTGCAGTGAAGAGAGAATGTATGGGTGTGCCCCTTTGACTGATGGCAGAAGGGCACAATCCCGAAACAGGAGTGCTGGTGACTGGAGTTATGACCTGGCTGGCACAGGATGTGGTTTAGTGATTGGGTGGAGTTCTGCTGATTGATGGAGTAGGACTGATTAGCTGCAGGGGACAAAAGGTGAGTTACCTTCCCCCCGGTCTAGAATGAATATTTTCTAGTAGCTTGCAGAGGTACAGACTCTTGGCTCCTACACCTTTCTTCTAGATGCTAGATGTATGATGCTCCCAAGGTTACTTGTTCTCAAAGTACTTTCTATCCTGTTAAAGTCATTCTGATCCAGCAGTCCTTCCTCTGTCCATCCTGAAAAATAATTATTAGTTATCTAGTTTCATACACCTGTCTTAGTCCAGTATATGGAATTACGAAATGTACTATGTTCCCAAGGTTACTTGCTCTCAAAGCATGGCCTAAGTCAGTCCCTTATTGTGAGAGAAGGATACTCATCAGCTCCCTGTTCCCCCACCACCTCATTTTTGTCAGCTGCGTGCCATCTGGGATAACCCATGCCTGATGCCACAGGCCATCTGTGAGCCCTTAGTGTGTTAAAGAGGATGCACACCCTTTAAATCATGGCAGCACCTCTGCTGGTGACTGAAGGGGGGCATCGTAATTGTTGATGCCTGGTCCCCAGACTCCAAATACACACCTCTTCCAGGATCCGGTCCATAGGTGGTCGGTTGCAGCACCTATGTGACCGGCAGCAGCCAATTGCCATGGCTCTCTGAATGGGGCACACTAATGTGCTACCCTGTTTGGGGAATGCAATTGACCGCCGGCAGTCATGTGGGGCTAGGAACAAGGGCTAAGTGTGTTTAATGTGGTTCTCTTGTTTCAGAGAAACCGTCCAGGTTATGTTAGCTGTCCAAAAGCCACCTATGACCCGCTGCCTTTTCCATATTGGCCCTTGTTCTAATAAATCTGACAGATCAAGTGTTCAGTAAGTGATGTTGCTAGTTGTCTTGCCTGTCATCTGTTGCTGACCTTTGCCTCTCCGGTTTATGGACACATAGAAACTAACCTAAACTAAGGTAAGCAACGCTATTAACCTTTTACTATAAGTAAACTACTTAATACCTCACACCCTATCCCAACGAGGCACTTAGCTGTATAACTACCCCCTGGGCTGGACACAACTCCTTATAATGGCACAGTTAACCAGCACCAAAGAGGTCCCCACGCCCAACGACCAAATATTGATATGGTCACCCCCATACCACGCACTAAGCCAATGCCTGGCTACCCATAGCCACACAGGGTTAGCCCCATTCTAAGATAACCAGCGCCCCCTTAACAAACAATTCCTGAACCGGACTATAGTAGTAGCACTAGAGCCACAAGATACAGCTGTATATTCCTCTAGCTGGATATAGATCACCACTAAGGGCATAATAAACCAGCTAGTAGAACAGCACTTACACAGGGATAGCAATAATCTAACATGAAAACGTCATACTATCTTTTTTCAAACTAATCCTAAGGCAACACATAAACAATTCCCACAAGGGTACTGGAAGGAGCCGATGCAACCAAAACTCATGTGCTGGGGCGACCACTGATACAAGCAAGCTATGTGAGTATATATAAAAAAAATTGTTTGCACTGTGTTAACATGTGATAATACCTTATCTGTGATCCACTAATAACCCCACCCTATAATGATATGTTGTAACCAGACCTTACGGACCCACACACTGATGAAGCTAATGCGAAACGCGTCTGTGTAGGAGTTCCACCTCAACCAAACCTCTCACAGCTTGCTACAAACTGAGGCTATCAAGGACCCAAACCACTACAAACAAGAAGGTCCCCTTAACAGTGGATCCATCAAATAAGTACCAATTGTACATAAAAGACTCTATTTGATTGCAGAGATTGTCTCACAATCTTTATGAGGAAACATGATTGCAATACTTGCCGCATAGCCATGTAGACAATAAATATTTGAATGTGTAACACAATACAGGTTCATGAGATGTATTAATTGTAACCTAAACCGATTTCCAGTGAGTGACTCAGAGGTCTTCTCCCCCCCCTTTAACTGTTGTAGAGTGCCTATCAGGCCACACCTCTACACCACTGAAATCACAAGCACAACAGAAGCACTTACCCTCAAATAGCTCTTCTCAGTCTTTCTCCCCCCTCCTCCTTTGCCTCTCTTACCTTCATTTGTCCACCGATAAGCATAGGCAGGTTTGTAGAAGGGGCAATTTCATGACCACTTATTAGACCCAACAATAATTACTGACCCAGCTATCCCTGACCTTCTCTATGTCTCCAATATTCCTGTCTCGCCCAGGTTGCACATCACCCTTCTTTTAGACGCCATCCTTTGTGCCTCGAAATTTGGGCGCAACTAGACCAGGCTCTTGCTTCTTACACCATGCCATGGTCAAGGTCAAGGATACATAATATCTAGATGTACTATGGTCACAGGGTTAATTGTTCTGAAAGCATGGTCACGGGTTGATCCGTGGGTTCTATGACAGACGGACATGATTTATAGATGCTACAGGAATTGCTGCCATAGCAATATTATTGAGCCAGAAGGAAACTGCAAGTGCTGGACTGATGAAGACACCTTAATGGGCAGCTAGTAACATAGGCATTGTATGGGTAATACTGTACCTAGTGTTAAGAATTTCCTCACCTCAACATCCGCACCTGATTGGGTGATTAGGTAGAGAAGTTCTTCAAGTGTGAGTGAACCTACAGGGTCTGTATTTATATTTAGATTTAAAAATCCCCCCCGTCAGTAACCTGGATTTGAGAGCTTAAATGCATAATTGACTCAAATGCTGCTTGCTGTCTTACTGTCTCCCCAGGAAGATGAGTCTACTATGCATGGCCACGGGGTATCTAGGTGACATTTGTGACCGAATCAGTGCAGTGATATTTTTTTATATTCCAAATTGGAGGGTTAGTAGGGGTTGAAAGGGCAGTTGTTTTCTAAACTAATTTTAGGTCTGCCTTAAAGCGGACCTTCATCCTGAATAAGAGCCTTATAGATCTTATATGTTTCCCCCACCCTGTACATACAGATTGCCCACATTAAAAATCATCCTACCTGCACCTAGTGCATATTCTAAACTTTTAAACATCCAAGATGGCGGCTCATGGAGCATCAGGCAGCCTACAGACAGGAAGTGTCTTCTGACTATGCCGCCCTGCATTCTGGGATTGCTGTCCTTTTACTGACCCCACCTCTGCTCCGCCTGTGCAAAGCACAGCTATAACCCCGCCCCTCTGCACTTTATCCCACTCTCCTCTCCTCAGTATGTGATGCTTCTGAGGCAAGATGGCGGTGCTCGTATCCTAGAGTCCTGAACAGAGTTGCAGCCCAGTGGGGTAAAGAATAATAAGTAAGCAATCCTGGGTTTTGGTCCATGCCCCGCTGTGTGAAACCCTCCAGATCACTGATGCCAACTCACCTCTTCCCGGTCCCAGTCAGCGCTCTGACGGCAGCATCCCCCGCTTCCCTCTAACAGGGAGTGTGCCTGCGTTGGCTATTCACAAATGGGTGGTGCGGGGGATAGTGGGGATGCAGCTGTGGCTCACACATGCGCCGTTGGACCGAGAAACAGGTAAGTGTATGGGGCGACCTGGGGGGTTTCACGTAGAGGGGTATCCCAATTTTGGATGCCCCGGGGGGAGGGAATCAATCGGCTCGGGAATCTTATAGATTCCTGAGCCGATCTCTGTGGGTTTTGGTCTATTTTAAGGGTCCTTGTCCATGTGTTTATTGATGCAGGTGTATAGAAGACAATGAGGGGAG
The DNA here is from genome assembly GCA_027917425.1 of Gastrophryne carolinensis. Lineage (NCBI taxonomy): Eukaryota > Metazoa > Chordata > Amphibia > Anura > Microhylidae > Gastrophryne > Gastrophryne carolinensis. The sequence continues at coordinate 553,309,322 of CM051235.1, forward strand.
GACATTATGGAGCACTGCTACCAAACTAGCAACTAAACACCTTTGCTATCAACCTACCTACCTACTCGCCCACCCAACTACCTACCTGCCCACTAACCAATCTACCTACCCACTGACCCAGCTACCTACCTACTGATCCACCCCCCTACCTACCTGCCTACTGACCCAGCTACCTACTTACTTGCCCACCTACTAAACTGGGGGTGTGCAGGCATGTGCATCTTGGGGTGCGTGCATGTACATCGGAGGATTGGCGTATTAGCGCTTGGGAGTGCGGTGAAGGAGTCCAATGTCGTCTAGCGACAGTCAAAGGGAATAAGCACAGCCAGGGGCTGACTTGGCATTATTTAGAAAGAAGTCCCATGTGTCTCTGCTGTTTCAGTCTTTAGTTGTCTAGCTGCATCCAATTGAGTAAAAAGCTACGGAAAAAGTCTACTGTAAGAGCATTGACAGGGCTCCATTTAAAGTGGACCAAAACCCACAGAGATTGGGCGATCTATAAAATTCCCGGGCCAATCAATTCCCTCCCCCCCATGTCGACCATAAACTCACCTTCTTTTCTGGTCCAACAGCGCATGTGCGAGCCGCTGCTGCATCCCTGCTATCCCTCTAGCAAGACGCCTGCCAGCCATTTGTGAATGGCTGGCAGGGGTACGCAACCTGTCATAGGGTAGCAGGGGATGCGGCCACCAGCACGCTTGGATCTGCTCACGTTAGACGAAGGCTTAGACGAGCTGACGTGAGCGGATCCGAGCGCGCTGATTGGACGAGCGGCTGTGCATGCGCCATAGGACCGGGAAGGGGTGAGTTTGTTTTGGCGACCTGCAGGGTTTCACACAGCGGGGCACCCTGACCGGGGACAAGGACCAAAACCCAGGATAGTCCAAATCCTGGGTTTTGGTCCACTTTAATGTTCACACCAGGGTCCTGTCACATTTAGTTACGCCACTGAGCACAGCGAAGGTAATGAGAAGATGAGATGTGCCTAAAGCAAGATCTTGTGCTCTTACAGACCCCACCCATTATGCTGATTATTATGTAGCATCACAGTGCACAGGCCACGCCCACATGCTTCAAATACAAAAAAAAACAAGCAAAATTGTAAACCTTGATATCTCTGCTATTATTTCTGCAATGTAAAAACGGATAACAGTTATTACAGTGCTAAATATTGTCAGACACAATGGTCTACCAATTCCTTTACCTGTTCTATCCCTTCCACCTGAGGTATTTCGCCCCACCCAGGGACATGGTGCTTCCTTGTACAGCAATGTGAGATTCAGACCCTGTCAGCCATGTCTAGCCTCTATTTATCAGGTGACTTTATGACTTTATGGCTGGTTGGCTACAGCCAGTCTGTACCTCTCATGACTGAGCAGTAATTATCCCCCACACCAACCTTTTACAAAGGCCCTCACACCAGTTACCCCCAGGGCACAATTCACTAAGTTAGGCCTTTAACCAATAACATCTTTTCAGAAACTCCATTTGTGACCCCAGGCTTGTCAATAAAAGCAGCATTGATGGGGGCTGTGGAGGGAGGAACAGGCAATATTGATTATATGGATGGCAGGCAGCTGTGAATATACCTCATGTGCTGCCTTATCTGGGGGGTTAACAATACTGGATGGATAAACAATACTAAATATTAAAGCCAGGCCTCCTAAAACAAAGTAGTTCCCTCAGTTTCCATCCATTAGCAGCACATAATGTCAGACAGCAGCTGCAAAAGCAGAGATATTGGATATACAGTATGCAGGCAAATAATGGCCTGTACAAATCACTATTAAAGTGTACCTAAACTCACTGAACTTGTGAAATACATTTTGCCCTGATGATACTCCCTAGGACTTTTTGAACGTTATTTTTTTTGCTGCTCCTCTATGTAAGATGGGAGGCAATCAGTCATTACGTAGGTATGGCAATGACATAATTTCCTACTACAATGGCAGTAAATGGAGGAGGCGGAGCTATATAGCTAAAACAAACGCCATTATCTGGGATTAGAGTGAAGCAGGAGCACTAAAAATTGGCAAAAGGTGCTCTTCATGGGAGGGAAAGAATTCAGGGGATGCTAGTTAAAAATGGATTTTAAAATGGACCAAAACCCAGGATTTTGAATATCATGGGTTTGGTCCTTTCCCCCGGGCACCCCGATCGGGGGTGCCACACTGCGTGAAACCTCCCAGATCACCAAAGCCAACTCACCTTTCCCCGGTCCTGCGGCGCCTGCGCAGCCGCTCGTCTAATCAATGCACTCAGAGCCGCTGACGTCACGTCATCTAAGCCTTCGCCTAGGGCAAGCGGCTCCGAGCACGCTGATGGACGCATCACCTGCTACTCTCTAACAGGGAGCGTGCCCATGCCAGTCATTCACAAATGCCTGGTGCAGGCAAGCTCCATGCTAGAGGGATAGCGGGGATGCGGCTGCGGTTTGCACATGCGCCATTGGACCGGGAAACAAGGTAAGTGTATGGGGTGACCTGGGGGGTTTCACACAGCATGGCATCCCGATTTTGGATGCCCCGGGGGGAGGGAATCTATTGGCCCAGGAATTTTATTGATTCCCGGGGCAATCGCGGTGGGTTTTGAACCACTTTAAGACCTCACCTGTATGGAGTACAATTTGGCCCTAACACTGAAACAAGGACATTGGAAGGGAACATTAGACTTGTTGTATACAAATTGATTATATTGTGATATTATACATTTACTATGCTAACTGTGCATAACATTGATAATAGTAGCAAGATCTAGATCTTACACAGGGCTTACTATATCCTTGTCAGTTATTGGCCTAGCCGACCCTCTTTTCTCGGGTGACTGTTGTCTTGCATGATTTTAATCATGTGTGACGTTTTAAATAAAATATTTTTTGTTGTGTAATGTTGTGGTGTTACCAGTCTTATTAACCTAACATATTGCTTGTACCTTATGGCACACTTACCCACCCCCGCCTTCTGCTTGTGCTGCTCCGTCATCAGGGGGTGTGTGAAGCTGCAGTGTGCAGATGTTTCCAGTTGTAAAAAATGCCAGAGAGGTTTTAAAATGGTCCAACATCCTAAACTGGTGCTGGAATGGATTATGATAATTGCAGAGGTGCATCCAGATTGCGCCTAAACCCCCACAAACCCACTTTTACCTGCAGCATAATCCCTGGAGAAATCTAGCCCCATAGAGAGGCCAATCGAGCGGGGTAAGATTTTGCTGGGGATCATGTGGATGTAAACAAATGTGGGGTTTGCAGGGGTCCATGTAAGGAAAGACTCTACCAATATGGATGCCCCGTGCAATTATCTCAATGCAGTTCAGCACCTATTTAGGGCTATTTAATGTACAACATTCAGCTCTGTTTGGAGTGCTGACATAAAAAAACGGGAGCGGCCACATCCCCGGGCTCCATGTAGTTTCCCTGTAATCTGTATGGCTGGGTGTGGGAGCTTGCCTCAGCTGCAGGGCATTAGAATGCCTTAGAGGTACTTAATTGGCCCTCTTTTAGACTCCAGGGCTCAGCCATATGATGTATCATCAACATATGCTTTAAAGCAGAACAAAACCCAGGATTTCGACTATCTTGGGTTTTGTTCCTTGCCCCCAAGGGCATCCCGATTTGGGATGCCCCGCTCTGTGAAGCCCCCAGAATGGTCCAAAAAAATCACCTTTTCCTGGTCCTATGGCACATGTGTAAGCTCTTGTCTCGTTTTGTGCATATGTAATGTTCGGCATCCCCTATATGAATGGCTGGGGGGGGGGGGGGAGCATACACAGAGCCCAAAGATGCTGCCACCCGATATTTACATTGGAGAGGGAGCCAGGAAGAAGGTGACTTTACCGTCGTCTGAGGGGGTTTTACCCCAATTTGGGATGCCCCAGTGGAAGGCCAGCAGGGTCCAGTGACTGGCCCTATTGGGATTTGTTAGTTTGAGGGTCCAGGGAACAAGGAGATTATTTATTCCAACCACTTTTTACCCTGCTATTCCCTGACCCATATCTCTTATTCTTATGCTGGAATGATGGTAATCCTAAAGACCAGGTCACATGCTGCCATGTTTCTGGCTTGCAACAGCTTCACTAAAGGGAATCACTCACAAAGCACAAAAAAATGCTAACTACAGTAGTGGCAAAAGGAATCTGCGCTGCTGGTCAAGACGCTGGCCAGGAAGTGACCCGTGACTCATTAAGTGATAGCAGGTGAGACTGAGTGGTCAGAAAAAAAAAACAAAACGCAGCGCATAGATGCGAATGAGTCCATTTGTCTTAATAGGCAAAATTCTCTTCCAGCTTTCTCTGCGTTGTGTCTGTGCTGTTCAATAGAGAGACAGCAAAAAGGAGTGAACACAAGCTAAGGGACTGATCACACTTAGCTCTTTACTTAGGCCCTTATTTATCAAGGGCTAGCGCCAGGTAGTGTCTGACTAGCGCCAGGTAGCGCCAGCTATCGGCGGCTACCGACTCCAGAACGCCAGGCGGCGGACACAATCACGCATTTATCACGCTAAATGAGGCTAGCGCCGGTGAGAGCGTCAGCTAGCGCGGGATTCATCATGTAGCCGACTGCAACGAACAGCGCCGCTACTAATCCCATCACAGCGCCAGGTATGACCTGGCGCTCCCTGGCGCTCTCCAATGCATTTCAATGGAGCAATCTTTAAATATTCATAATTAATTTATTTTATTTATTTATTTATTTTTTAACTGTCAAAAATTCTGTGACCACTACGGCAATGTTAGATATTTTTTTTAAGGTAAAAAAAAAAAAAAATTTGTGCAGAATTGATATTACAGGTCTGATATTAATGTATTCATATTACAAAATGTTTAGAAAAACTTGTTTAATTTTTTAATCAAAAAATATGGTTGTTTGGGGGTTAAAAAACTACTTTTAAGCCATCGCCGCCAGCGCTCTGGGGTTTAAACAAGCACTTCACAGCGCAAGAATTTTTTGAGCGTGATTTGTTAATGAATATGCTGGGAGCCGTTCGCTCTGGCCATTCGCTGTCAGGCGCACCCATACAGCGTGGAACCTGTGAAACAGCGACTCCTAACCCCGTATTCAACATTACCGCACACCGACTGAGTCGCTGTCAACAAGCGAACAACGGCCAAGCACAGCGAATACTAGCGGGCGCTGTGAAAATCACGCTACTGGCGCTCATCTGTCGCTACCTGGCGCTATTAATGAATCGGCCTGTTAGTGTTTCTGCGCTGTGTCCGTTACCCTACAGGCTACAGGCTCAGCGAGGCTTAAAGTGCACCAGTCACTGCCCTTGGGGCATTAGATAGGCCAGATGTGTGGGAGCACACACTTCACAGGGGTGCCAGGGACGCGGAGGTCGACGTTCCCTATGCCAACACCCCATCAAAAACAATGCTTTATGCTGTTCATTGCATAAAGCGCTGATTGAATGAGCGCCTGTGCATGCTCCGTGGGAACGGTGAATAGTGAAGTGGGCCATTGGGGTGTATCACATAGCGGGGCATATCTGGGGTAAGGACCAATCACCAGGATAGGCAAAATCCTGGTGATTGGTCTACTTTAAAGTGGACCAAAACCTAGGATTTTCACTATCCTGGGTTTTGGTCGGTGCCCCGCTGTGTGAAACCCCCCCAGGTCAACGAAACAAACTCACCTCTTCCCGGTCTTATGGTGCATGCTCGTCCAATCAGCGCGCTCTGATCCAATGATGTCCCTTCGTTTAAGGAGAGCGGATCCGAGCATCCCCTGCTACACTCACAATGGCCTGGCGCAGGTGCACTCCCTACTACAGGGATAGTGAGGCATACGCTGTTGGACTGGAAGAGAAGGTAAGTGTATGGGGCGACTCGGGGGGCTTTCACACAGCATTCTGATTTTGCCCGGGATGCCGGGGGGGGGGGGGGGGGGGCGGTTGGGAATCGATCGGCCCCGGAATCTTATATATTCCCAGACCGATCGCCCTGGGTTTTGGTCCACTTTAAATGTGCAGAATTTGCAAAATAACACTTCTCAAATGCATTTAAACCATGGCCCATACAGAAGTCTATGGGAGTGCATTTGAAAGTCTTTTACATGCATTAGTGCATTGAGAAGGAGACCATTTTTTATGTCAATAAAGTTAGAAAATAAACAAAACACAAATTTAAAAGACAAGTATCATTTGCCAACTGCTCTGATGGCCTTTTGCTTACTTCTGTTAATGGCACTTCTCTGATGCTAAGCTGATAAATAGGTTACTTTTAAAGTGGACCAACACCGAGAGGTGATCGGCCCGGAAATCTATAAGATTCCCGGGCCGATCACCTCCCACCCCGCGGGACATCCGAGATCAGGATGTCCTGCGGGGTGAAACCCCCCCCCAGACACCCCAAATCGCTTACCTGATCTTCGCGCCCCTGTAGGCGTGCGCGCGCCCGCGCCGGCCGTCTGCGAATGGCCGGCGGGGGCGCGCGCGCGCCGAAAGTGACGCGAGGGAGGCGGCGGCAGCCGCTTGGACGTTCCTGATCCCCGCCTGGACGTTGGCGGGGATTGGACCGTCCAGTCACGTGGGAGCGGGGACAGGTAAGATTTTGGGGCTTTCTGGGGGGTTTCACACAGCGGGGCACCCCCGATCGGGGTGCCCCGCCGAAGTGGACCAAAACCCAGGATAGTCAAAATCCTGGGTGTTGGTCCACTTTAATGCAGGGGAAAGCTTGTTACATTCAGATACATATGTCTCCGAAACTAACCGTCAACTGCATCTAAATGTAACATGTTTCTCCTGCATTAGAAATAATGTATTTATCAGCTGAGAGGCAGAGAAGTGTCATTAAACTGAACCTTCAGCATCATTTAATGAAAAGCCCAAACCCTTAAAAAACTATTCACCAGCATCTAAAATTAATATATTTTAAGTTTTTAGTCAATTATTATCATTTCCCTCACTGGGCTGCAACTCTGTTCAGGACTCTAGGATACGGGCGCTGCCATCTTGACTCAGAAGCATCACACATACTAAGGAGAGGAGAGCGGGATAAAGTACAGGGGGTGGGGTTATAGCTGTGCTTTGCACAGACAGAGCAGAGCTGGGGTCAGGGAAAGGACAGCAATCCCAGAATGCAGAGCGACACAGTCAGAAGACATTCCTTCCTGTTTGCTGGCTGCCTGATGCTCCATGAGCTGCCATCTTGAATGTTTAAAGACTCATAACATGCAGTAGATGCAGGACGGATCATTTTTAATGTGAGCAATCTGTATGTACAGGGTCTTGGAAACATAAGAATTAAATCGGACCTTCACCCTGAATAAGAGTCTATCTTATATATGTTTCCCCCACCCTGTACATACAGATTGCTCACTTTAAAAATCATCCTACCTGCATCTACTGCATTTTCTGAGCCTTTTAACATCCAAGAAAGCGGTCCATGGAGTCTCAGGCTGCCTGCAGACAGGAAGTGTCTTCTGACTGTGCAGCCCTGCATTCTGGGATTGCTGTCCTTTTCCTGTCCGCAGCTTTGCTTGGTCTCTGCAAAGCACAGCTATAATCCCTCACCCCCCTCCTCTCCTCAGTATGTGATGCTTCTGAGGCAAGATGGCGGCGCCCGTATAGTAGAGTCCTGAATAGAGTTGCAGCCCAGTGGGGTAAAGGATAATAAAATAAAATATATTCATTTTAGATGGTGGGGAATAGTTTTTTAAGGGTTTGGGCTTTTCATTAAATTATGCTGAAGGTCCGGGTGAAAGTGGACCAAAACCCACTCTGAGTCTATAAGACTTCAGGGCATCCCGATCTGCGATTCTCTGTTCTGCGAGTCACCCGAGAATATGTGAACGCTTGTCAGAGAGTGCGTGCAGCTGGGGGGAGTGGCCAGAGGGAGGCACCTGCCAATCTTTCCATTCAGCTTTGATTGCTGATTGGACAAGAGCCTGCACATGCGCCATTGGAGCATGGAGCTTCTGAAATGCCTGCCAATCAGAGCAACAGTGAATAATATGCATCAGTGTGCCCCCCCCCCCCCTTAAAGCGGTCCTTCACCCTGAATAAGAGTCTATCTTATATGTTTCCCACACCCTGTACATACAGATTGCTCACATTAAAAATCATCCTACCTGCACCTACTGCATGTTATGAGCCTTTAAACATCCAAGATGGTGGCTCATGGAGCATCAGGCAGCCTGCAAACAGGAAGTGTCTTCTGACTGTGTCGCTCTGCATTCTGAGATTGCTGTCCTTTTCCTGACCCCAGCTCTGCTCTGTCTGTGCAAAGCTATAAGCAGCTATAACCCCACCCCCTGCACTTTATCCCGCTCTCCTCTCCTCGAGTCAAGATGGCGGCTCCCGTATCCTAAAGTCCTGAACAGAGTTGCAGCCCAGTGGGAGAAAGAATAATAAGTGACTAAAAACGTAAGATATATTAATTGTAGATGCTGCGGTATAGTTTTTTAAACCGGACCTTCAGCGCGATTTAATGAAAAGCCCAAACTCTTAAAAAACGGTTCCCCAGCATCTAAAATTAATATATTTTACGTTTTTAGTCACTAACTTATTATTCTTTCCCCCACTGGGCTGCAACACTGTTCAGGAATTTAGGATACGGGCGCCGCCATCTTGACTCAGAAGCATCACACTTACTGAGGAGAGCAGAGTAGGATAAAGTACAGGGGGTGGGGCTATAGCTGTGCTTTGCTCAGACAGAGCAGAGCTGGGGTCAGGTAAAGGTCAGCAGTCCCAGAATGCAGAGCAGCCCAGTCAGGAGGCACTTCCTGTTTGCAGGCTGCCTGATAAGATGGCGGCTTCCATAAGCCGCCATCTTGGATGTTTAAAGGCTCATAACATGCAGTAGATGCAGGTAGGATGATTTTTAATGTGAGAAATCTGTATGTACAGGGTGTGGGAAACACATAAGATATACTCTTATTCAGACTGAAGGACCACTTTAAGAGTTTGGGCTTTTCATTAAATCTTGCTGAAGGTCTGGTTTAATGTGGGCCAAAACCCAAAGAAAGGGACCCCTAGGCCCCCACCCTCCTAAGTACCTCAGGCGACTAGCTGGGGGGCAGCCCTGTTAGAAAAAAAATGAAAAATGTCAACCACTGTGGCCACACCCTCTCTGCATTTATAAGATTCATGATTGTCCAATTTTGGATGCAAGGTGTAACCGACATATAACAAACCTCTGCTGGGAGGGTTCTGGAAAACTCTTGTGTGGGCGGAGCCAGCCATGAAAGAGAGGCTGGTGACATCATTCCTGCAGGCTATAAAAGGCACAGCACAGCTCTGAGGGAGCAGAGTCCGTGAGGTGGGTCAGTGTGAGAACGTCTGTGTTGTATGTGTTTCTGAGCCACATAAATTATAGGGCCGCGGGTAAGTTTTTGGTTGGAAACTAACCCTCTCCTCATTTACCTCACTGCTAAACTGTGTGAGGGGGGTAAAGACTTATTTTTTTTTGTGTGTTATTCAATGTGTGAAGCCTCCCTCAGAGCGCAAAGAAAGTCACTCAGCGCGGTTGGAGGACGCCCTTGGTACTTTTATTTAGGAGAGTTTTTGAGGCTGTGACCACTTATATCCAGAAAATATTTAAAGAAACAGCATCATTTTAGTCAGAAATAGCAGGACTGTTAATTTCCACCAAGATTGTTTAGTCTAAGGATAAGTGAACTCTTCTTAGTTCTCCTCACTATTTACAGCATAGATACAAGTTTAGAACATCATCTACCTGAAGTTTATTATATAGAGTTAATCTTACATTTTAAATAGATTGGCCTTGATTCACTAAGAGTTGAAAAAAACTCTCATGGTAGTAAAAAATTCAATTCCTAATTCCTGAGAATAAATCCTGAGAATTCCACTGTTAGTGAATCACCAGATAGGAAGACCATGAAAGCCAATGGCACTTTTTACTACAGGAAAAAAGGGGTAAAATGTTCAATACTTTTTCCAGTAAAAAAGTGCCATTAACTGTCGTTGTGTTTTCAACTGGTGATTCACTAACAGTGACATTCTCAGGTTTTTTTCTCATGAATTGAATCTTTTACTGCCATGAGAATTTTTTTCAACTCGGGGAGGCCGATTCATTAATAGCGCCAGGTAGCGACAGATAAGCGACTGAAGTATGGCGCTATGAGTGCCGCTAGCGTACACCGCGGGCGGTAGCGATTCGCTATAGCAGGCCTCCTCAGTCGCTACCTGGCGTTGTTGGGAACAACGCCTACATTGCTGAATATGATGTTTGAGCTCAGCTTTGTAGGCGCTGTCATTTTGACCACGCTATTCAACACAGCGCCTGCGCTTTGCTTTGCTGTGGGCTTGAAATCAATGTTAGTACCTTCAGAAGTAAACACATTGCAACATGTTTCTTTTTATTTTGGTTTTAAATGTTTTGCTAATTAACGTAAAATTATGAAAAAAACAAAAGGAATTTTCAAGAAGATTCTCTGGGTGCCTGAAAAAGATTAAAAAGTGCAGTTAGTATTTATATTTAATGTGGCTTTTTCGCTGTAAAAAAATATTGCATTAATTTGTTACAAACATTTGGGTCCAACTTGCACAACAACCCTAATTGTTATGTTGTTCAGCTTCCACCCCCCCTTATAGTGGTTTTGGTCATCTTACACCCCCCTTATAGTGGTTTTGGTCATCTTACACCCCCCTTATAGTGGTTTTGGTCATCTTACACCCCCCTTATAGTGGTTTTGGTCATCTTACACCCCCCTTATAGTGGTTTTGGTCATCTTACACCCCCGTTATAGTGGTTTTGGTCATCTTACACCCCCGTTATAGTGGTTTTGATCATCTTACACCCCCCTTAGAGTGGTTTGGGTCATCTTACACCCCCCCTTAGAGTGGTTTGGGTCATCTTACTCCCCCCCCCTTATAGTGGTTTTGGTCATCTTACTCCCCCCCCCTTATAGTGGTTTTGGTCATCTTACTCCCCCCCCCCCCTTATAGTGGTTTTGGTCATCTTACTCCCCCCCCCCTTATAGTGGTTTTGGTCATCTTACTCCCCCCCCCTTATAGTGGTTTTGGTCATCTTACTCCCCCCCCCCCCCTTATAGTGGTTTTGGTCATCTTACACCCCCCTTATAGTGGTTTTGGTCATCTTACACCCCCCCTTATAGTGGTTTTGGTCATCTTACACCCCCCTTATAGTGGTTTTGGTCATCTTACACCCCCCTTATAGTGGTTTTGGTCATCTTACACCCCCCCTTATAGTGGTTTTGGTCATCTTACTCCCCCCTTATAGTGGTTTTGGTCATCTTACACCCCCCCTTATAGTGGTTTTGGTCATCTTACACCCCCCCTTATAGTGGTTTTGGTCATCTTACACCCCCCTTATAGTGGTTTTGGTCATCTTACACCCCCCTTATAGTGGTTTTGGTCATCTTACACCCCCCTTATAGTGGTTTTGGTCATCTTACACCCCCCTTATAGTGGTTTTGGTCATCTTACACCCCCCTTATAGTGGTTTTGGTCATCTTACACCCCCGTTATAGTGGTTTTGGTCATCTTACACCCCCCTTATAGTGGTTTTGATCATCTTACACCCCCCTTAGAGTGGTTTGGGTCATCTTACACCCCCCCTTAGAGTGGTTTGGGTCATCTTACTTCCCCCCCTTATAGTGGTTTTGGTCATCTTACTCCCCCCCCCCTTATAGTGGTTTTGGTCATCTTACTCCCCCCCCCCCTTATAGTGGTTTTGGTCATCTTACTCCCCCCCCCCCTTATAGTGGTTTTGGTAATCTTACTCCCCCCCCCTTATAGTGGTTTTGGTCATCTTACTCCCCCCCCCCTTATAGTGGTTTTGGTCATCTTACACCCCCCTTATAGTGGTTTTGGTCATCTTACACCCCCCCTTATAGTGGTTTTGGTCATCTTACACCCCCCTTATAGTGGTTTTGGTCATCTTACACCCCCCTTATAGTGGTTTTGGTCATCTTACACCCCCCCTTATAGTGGTTTTGGTCATCTTACTCCCCCCTTATAGTGGTTTTGGTCATCTTACACCCCCCCTTATAGTGGTTTTGGTCATCTTACACCCCCCCTTATAGTGGTTTTGGTCATCTTACACCCCCCTTATAGTGGTTTTGGTCATCTTACACCCCCCTTATAGTGGTTTTGGTCATCTTACACCCCCCTTATAGTGGTTTTGGTCATCTTACACCCCCCTTATAGTGGTTTTGGTCATCTTACACCCCCCTTATAGTGGTTTTGGTCATCTTACACCCCCCTTATAGTGGTTTTGGTCATCATGTATGTAACCATGTATTTTCCAGGGCAAAGCTCGAGTGAGGTCCCCACTCAGACATCTGGGAGATGGCGGGTATGTGTAATTTTAGCAATGTGTCTGATCTTATTTGGCCCAATTATTGCCTCATATTCCTCTAACATACATGTTAGCAATCTGAGTTTCTAATATACCTTTTGGCTAGTGTGTAATCTGGCACTTTGTGGAGGTATGGCCTCGAAAGGCTATCCATGTTACATTTGAGTTTGGTCCACTGACCTACTAACCTGACTTTCCTGTTTAGCATATGCCAACTTGCCGGAGCTCTCGGATGTTTATTTGCCCCTCTCTGGCAGCGATACCCCGCTCCTACCCGTGCCGGAAGACACGGAGGTAACATGGCTGATTTAGAGGACCAATAACCACATTGCCATGTTCGTGGGTAGGCGATGAACCAACATGTCACATTTCCTTTCTTGGTTGTTTTGGCAGGAGGCGGGACCAGAACCCCAAGCTGGGACCTCTTCCCAAGTGCCATGCGGCCAAGCTTCAGAGGCTCAAACAAGGGTAAGTTGTATTGTTACAGTTTGGGCAAATGATTTTGAGGGGCATAGCTGCATTGGTTCTGTTTGACTAAAATGTGGTTTTCTATTTTGTTAGCCTCAAACCAGAGCAAGAGGAGGTGTGGCACCAACCAGTCATGATTTTTATGAGCTAGGGGTCCGGATGCTGGAGGACTACAGTCGCCAACAGCCGCGTGATGGAACTAATGAGCGCATTGCGGCGTTGGAACATCAGGTGCTGATGTGTCAGCAACAAAATGAGGCCCAGCAGCGCCAGATAGACCAGTTGCTCCAAAACCAACAACAACATAACCAGGAACTTGGTTGCCTCGCCAATCTGATGGAGCAATCTCTCCAGCGGCAGGAACAATGTCTCCAGCGGCAGGAACAATGTCTCCAGCGGCAGGAACAATGTCTCCAGCGGCAGGAACAATGTCTCCAGCGGCAGGAACAATGTCTCCAGCGGCAGGAACAATGTCTCCAGCGGCAGGAACAATGTCTCCAGCGGCAGGAACAATGTCTCCAGCGGCAGGAACAATGTCTCCAGCGGCAGGAACAATGTCTCCAGCGGCAGGAACAATGTCTCCAGCGGCAGGAACAATGTCTCCAGCGGCAGGAACAATGTCTCCAGCGGCAGGAACAATGTTTGTTGTTGACACAACAGCTCATACAACAGCAGTCTATTTTTTTTACTGCACTGTTGGCCCCCAACACCGCCCCTAGCAATGACTCCCAACCTCCCCGGCCACCCAGCCAAGAATATTAATTTGTTTGTGGTAATTTTTTTTTGGAAATAGATTTGATTAACCCACCTCTAAATTGTGTTTTTCCTAAGACATAGCTAAGAACACAGTCAGGGATGAGTATCTTGATCTACATATGTAAATGTAGGCCAAAATTAATGCCACACATTTGTGACCATAGCTTACTATGGTTTACACATTAAATGGCTACAAAGGTATGGCAAAATTTACACACAAATGGGTTTGTAGACACTTAAACTATGCTTGGCAAGGCACAACACACTGTAATTAGCAAAATATAAACATTTTAATAATAAAGGTGGGCAACAGGCCCAACATTTGCCCACAAAGGTGCTAAAACAAGGGGCCAGTCATCACCCCACCTTAACGACGCCTCTTCTTGGCCAGCAGCATAAGGCAAAGACGCCGGATCGACCGCCACAGTCTGCGATCCTGGTTTTCACAAGCTGTAGAGAGTAAAAAAAAACAGATTTAATAAATGGAATGTGACCTCAACAGACACAGATGTAGCAATGTAATGTCAGGGGGTCCAATTAGCTGACGCTCACATTAACATTGTTGCCCACTGTGCCCTTAGGTGTTACCATTATGAGTACTAGTGGCTGGCTTAAATGTGGCCACCACATCCCAAGCATACATTTACTCTTAACTCTTGGTAATCAAAGAAGGTATAAGTCCCAGTGTGGACATTTATGTGTTTAGTCACAGCCAAACATCAGGGCCTAAGTCCTAATGAGTAAACTAGTTTGGCCAAGAATCTTAGAGGTCATGACCTAAGCAGGCCCATTTGGTTGGGTAGAAACCACAAATTGTCTCTATGTGGCAAACTCAAGAATGTGAGGCAACAATCAAGCATGCAGGCAGGCATGTAGGATTGTTGGCCAAACACATGTAACCTAGATGTGTGTTGCTTAAACACATAGGTACATTGTAAATGTCAGCAGAATTGACTATAAGACATAGGGTTCACAAGTCTTTAGGCATATGAAGTGGGATGTACTCACCATCGCAGCTGTGGCGGGGGCCCATGCTCCTGGCCGTCCCGGGAGGTGTGGTGGGGAGGATGGTCACCGGCTCCGTCTGCGTAGCAACTTCTGTCATGAGAAAGCAAAAGAGAAAAGCAAAATTAGTGGGCCAATGACACATGACTATTTGTCATCCATCTGGTTAGGGAGTCTACAAAAACAAATGCTTGCATGGTTACACACATGTTGTCTGACATTAGCATATTTCCTGGTCCATGAGTTCATGTAAATTATTTATGGTTGCAACATGGACACATAAAGATAATGTGCCAATAACCTTGACAGTGCAATGCTAAGGACAAATTTGCAGTTGATTGTAGAATCTTACTTGTAGAGTGTGCAACATGTGTTAGCCGGAACAACTTAACCAAATAACACATTTGCTAGCCCCCATCATGGTGTGGGCAGAAACATAGGGGTGGTTGCCAGTTGGCTAGCACTGTAGTGGGGTTTGTGATGTTAATGTACATTATCAAACCAGCTTGGCCTATGGACCAGGAAACATGTGTCTGTTAAAAGTGGGCCAAGACCCAGGATTGATACTATTCTGTGTTTTGGTCCGCTTTGGCAGAGCACAACAATTTGAGTGAGACACCGTCCGCTGCCGCTGCCTTCCGCACATCACTCCTCCAGTGTGTGCGCACGCGCAGCCCATTAGGAAACAGAGCGCAGGCGCACACACATCTAGAGGGGCACGCAGGAGGCTGCGGCGGTGGCTTCTGCCACCCCCAATGAGGTAAGGAGTTTGTGGGCTTTTTTGGGGGGGGGGCCCTGGGTGAGGGAGGTGATTGGGCATGGAAGCTTAGAGATTCCAAGCACAATCAACAATGGGTGTTGGTCCACTTTAATGAATGTCATAACATATGGAATGTGAGGGATAACAACAAACACTTACCATGACTATGCCCGTGGAGAAGGCGTTGCCAAAAGGCCATGGAGGTGCCGCCTATATGATGCCCTGCAAATTAGAGAGGAATGGCAAGGGCTAAGTACAAATGGGCAGATGAAACCTGTCACAGACTAACAATGACAAAATGTGCACTCACCAGGGGATGATCCGCCACTTGAAGCCCAGGGAGGGCTCTGAGGAGGAGGCGGGGAGCCTCGGCTCCTCACACTCTGCTCGGAAGATCCCCCAGCCAAAGGGCCACCCTCCTCCCTCTCACTCCCTGCTCCTTCAGGGAGTGTGGGAGAGTCCATTCCTTCCACCCTACTTGGACTCCCCACTTGAGAGTGGCCCCTTGGCTGGTGAGACTCCTCAGACTCAGAGTGTGAGGAGCTGAGGCTTGATCCTGCCAGCCCCCCAGCAGCACACTCCTCTGGGGCGTCATCCCCTTCCTCCCCTGGGTCCTCTAAATATGACCCGCGAGAGGGACCCTCCCCCGATGACTCCCCCGAGTCCGCCTGTCTGGTTCGGGGGAGGAATCCCTTCCCACATTTCCCCAGGGGAGGACGCTTATCTGTGTTGAGGGGGTGAATGAAAATAATTAATATTAATACCCCAAATGGACACAGCTTAGCAGATTATTTAACCAAAAGTATAAACATAGCATAAGCTTAAACTTACCTGATGCGTAGGCATCATATAGGCGGTACACACCTTCAGGGTCCCGGCGCTTGAAGTCCGACCACTTCTGCTGGATAGCTCAGGCTGAGAGGTGGGTGTCGAAGCGCCGGGACACTGTGGCCTTCACCTCCATGGCAATTCGCTTCTTGCCCCCACGGGCATAGTCATATTGGTGGATGCAGAAATCCTATGAGCAATGAAAAACAAACACAAATCAATACATGACATCAGAACAATGGCATAAACAGTTATACTGAGACCAGAGTAAAGTGGACCAACACCCTGGATTTTGACTATTCTCGGTTTGGGTCCACTTTGGTGGGGCACACCAATCGGGGGTGGGCCGCTGTCTGAAACCCCCTGGGAAGGCCAGAAATACACCACTGACCACGCTCCCATATGACTGCGCCAGGCTAGCACAGCGTTCTGCGCCGCTGTGGTATGCGTGTCCAAGCCCGCTTGGACGTGCATACCAGCTCAGCTGCCTGAGCGCTGTAGGACGTGTGTGGCGTTTCACTCTAACAGGGAGGGTGCCTGCGCAGGCCATTAACAAATGTCTGGCGCAGGGGCCCACCCTGCTAGAGGGAAGCGCAAGACGCATCCGCGGATCACGCATGCTGAGATGGGACGGGGCTGAGGTAAGGTTTTTGGGCCTCCAGGGAGGTTCATCCCCGCAGGACATCCAGATTTGGGATGCCCCACGGGGAGTGATCAGATTGGGCCTGAAAACTAAGAGATTTCAGGGCCAATCCCCCCTGTGTGTTGGTCCACTTTAAACATAAAATCCAAGATAAACATACTCACTTTGACCACCTGGCCGTTTACGCGGCTATCCACCCTCTGACGTTTTGATTTTGCTGGCCCAGGAGGGGAAGGGGTGGGAGGGGGGTTAGGTGGGGGAGGGGTGGTGGGGTCAGAATCAGAGGAGGAGCTGGGGAGGCGCAGAATCCGTCTCCTGGGCAGCATGGTGGAAACGCAAAGGAGGAAACAGGAACCGGATATGACCAAAACGACGGGCAAAAACAAAAACGCTCCTCGCAAAAGGAACAAGCTAATATCCGCTATGTGTAAGCTAAGTGGCGGAACTAGTAGATTTACGCATTCCAAAAAGCTATTGGACTAAGTGCTAGTAATTTTTAGCTTTATGTGGCTTTGAAACGCAAAGGAGGAAACAGGAACCGGATATGACCAAAGCAACTGGGAAAAAAATAAAAAAAAAAAAAAAACCTCCGCGCACCAGGAACAAGCTAATATCAGCTATGTGCAAGCTAAGTGGCGGAAAAACACAATTTACACATTAACACAAGCTATTGGACAAAGCGCAAGAAAGTTAAAGCTTTATGGGGCTTTGAAACGCAAAGGAGGAAACAGGAACCGGATATGACCAAAGCAACTGGGAAAAAAATAAAAAAAAACAAAAACCTCCGCGCACCAGGAACAAGCTAATATCAGCTATGTGCAAGCTAAGTGGCGGAAAAAGTAAATTTACGCATTACAACAAGCTATTGGCAAAGACGCCATTAATTATTAGCTTGATTTAGCAGGGGGTTCAAGATCCTGTAATGCATAGGTCCTTGAAAACCAAAAAGCTTGGTGCTTAAAAATAACAATTTCCTTCATTCCTTCATAAAATAATAACACAATAAAACTATCCAACTACATGATAATGTGGCACACAGGAGAATGCATAACGGGTTGTTATGAGCTTGTACGCCTGAAGAAATCCTGCAGAATGTGGACATGCACGCTCACAACTACAGTGTATTCATTAAGAACGACTGGGGTCGCGGGAAGTGAATTCCTGGAAAATGGCAGAAGGGCACATGTATGAACAGCACAGCGACTGCACAAACTCTGACCACCACAGATTCATCAAGGACAGGGCTGCCGAATAGCTTGGGCGCTGACAAATTCGATGAGCGAACGTGAGCGCCAAACATCACTGACTAAAAAGTAGCTTTACAAGCCCCGTGTGTTGTGAAAACAAGCGATTTGGAGCCCAATGAGTTTGGTGGGAGGAGATGCATTTTAGATGTCACTCACAACATTACAGTGTAAAAATTACAACTTTCATCTAAAAAAGAAAAATAACAAGCCAGATTAATAAAACATATCCCAAGAAACATGTGTTGAATTTTGTGCAAAAGACAAGAACACAAAAACCACTTAAAACAATCATTGCAGTGTCTGCCATTGAAATGTATGGGAGAGCGGCAGGTAGCGACAGGTCATACCTGTCGCTGTGATGGGATTAGCAGCGGCGCTGTTCGTTGCAGTCGGCTACATGATGAATCCCGCGCTAGCTGACGCTCTCGCCGGCGCTAGCCTCATTTAGCTTGATAAATGCGTCATTGTGGCCGACGCCGGGCGTACTTGAGTCGGTAGCCGCCGTTAGCTGGCGGGACCTGGCGCTCGTCAGACACTACCTGGCGCTATCACTTGATGAATAAGGGCCTTAGTGAATCAAGGCCATTGTTGTGTGTAGTGATGTATCGATAGATTGTTTGCATTACACAGAGCATACAGTGTGTTTTGAAGTTATCCAAATAGCCAGAGGAGTAGCTAGGCTTTCTGGCACCCAGGGCAAAGATTAAAAATGGTGACCCCCACCTATTCTCCGGACCCCCTTTGTCGCCCGCCTGACCTGCTGCACCCGGGGCACATGCTCCACCCTAGCTACGCCCCTGTAAATAGCCATATATGTTAAAGTATCCTAGACACAAGTTTAGCCTTTGTTTGTGATTCCCCCCCCCCCCAATATTCTTCAAAAGTAGAAATTCCACTAGATTCTTCTACAGTCATTTATTGCCTTAATCAAATGGCTACATTTATTATATACCAACTATTGTGTTCAATACTTTGCCTAATATTCAGCTGTTAAATTCTAAATTAGTTATTATTTATCTGGTGTGGTGTGTTTTATTCTGTTATTCATTCTACCCCACACAAAATATTTTTGGCATAGTCGGGAGGATCAAAAACTCTGCGCCATGAAGTCCTCGGTAGATGACTGTGAATCTAGTGAAACAATAGGGTCGATTCAAAATCCAAAAGTTAATTGATTTCGGATCGGGAATCGGAAGTTTGGGTGGGTGTTAGTCATTTTTTCCATTTTTTTGGGCCATTTCGGATTCGCACGAACGTTCGGGCATAGACGTATATGCTCTTTCGATATTCGGAAGTTTTCCGATCCAAATCGGAAATTTTCCGTTCGTTCAGAAAACTTCCGCTAATCAGATGTGTTTCCGTGTGAATCAGAGAGCTGATTACCACCCAATAAATCCGTTTCATTTAAAAACCACTTCCGACACCTTTGAGGACTCGGATTGCTATTGTTGAACAGGTTTTGTGGCTATGTGGAGGAGTCTGCGCGCCTTCAGCTCCAATGAATTGCATGTATCAGCATGGCCGAGGCCATAAATTGTTTAGCAATGCATACCTGAATCAATACATTTCATGTATGCCTTCTAAAAGGATTTTAATGCGGACCTTAATTAGTCCTTTGCATGTAAACCTTTATTTTGCCACACATCAATATAATTGCTATATTTTTTTAAACTTATGTCCTTTGTTATTTATCTTTGGATTGTTGTACTTGAATCTTAATTTGTTTTCGGATTTATTGTTGTAGTAATTATTTTATCTCATCTTTGGTCAGATGCATCACACTTACTGAGGAGAGGAGAGCGGGATAAAGTGCAGGGTGTGGATTACAGCTGTGTTTTGCTCAGACACAGCAGAGCTGGGGGCCTGGAAAGGTCAGAAATCCCAGAATGCAGAGCAACACAGTCACAAGGCCCTTTCTGTTTGCAGGCTGCCTGATATTACCTGACCCGCCATCTTGGCTGTTTCCAGGCTCATAACATGCAGAAGATGCTGTTTTTTTTTTTTCTTTGGAGAGCAATCTGTATGTACAGGGTGTGGGTAACAACACTAAAAATTTGTACCATTTGAAACCAAAAATTTATATTAAACGCAAGAAAAAAATGCCAGGTCAAAAAACAAAAAAAATCTGTATGATTTACTTTTAGAAATACATTCATTAACCCTTTCGCTGCCAGCCTACCTGGAGTTTTTGTTACGCTTTGTTGCCAGACCATTTTTCACTATTTTGCACTATGCATGTTCAACTGTGATTTTTGAAGGGATTTCCAGGGATTTCCCAGAAAAATTGTATATTGTTTTTTTCAGCAGAGTCTGGGCTTTAACATGAAATGTCTTGTTTGTCATTTTTTAGGTGTATTCTTAATATTTTGGGGTGAGATATGTGCACAAAATAAAAAAAAATCTATTTTTTACAATTTGTAGTGTTTTTTTGTAATAAAAAATGTAAGTTTGTCAATAAAATCTTATTGCGTGTGAAATCCCAATTTCTCCCGGTTACAACGGCACCACATATATATTGGTAGATGCCCTTTCCTGCCCAGGAGACTCCCCCAAACTGAAACAGCGCTTTAGGGGATTTTCAGATCAAATACAGCTATGCTAAGCACTATGTGCACCTTGCAGTTTTTCAATAAAAACAACCCTTTACATTTGAAATACCCCCCACAAACTATATATTCTCTGGAAGTACACACTTCAAGCTTTCTAGGCGTACCAGGCTTGTTGATGTTGCCACAGTTTTCTGGAAGTTCTCCCTCAATGTATTCTTTGTTTACACAGAACTTCCCTAAAAAAGGATAAAAAGCAGAATCAAAGCCACATTTTTCTAAAGAAAACTATAAGCAAACAAGAAAAAACAAGTTAATCTAAAAAAGCAACATCTCCCGAACAGAACGATACCCAACATGCATAGCTACTGTCAAGGGAAGAGTTGCCAAACACCCCAAAGTAAAGCTTGGGGAGACGGTAATTTTTGCTTGAAAATTTCAGCTCTGCAGACAAAGTGACACCTTGCACTTTTTCTACCAAAACAACCCTTTACATTTGGAATACCCACCACAAACCATATATTTTCTGAAAGTACACATGATAAGCTTTCTAAGCATACCCAGCATGTTGTAGTGGGCCCATCTTTCTGGAAGTAATCCCTCAAAGAATTCGTTGGTCACACAGGGTTTCCTTAAAAAATGTATAATAAAGCAGAATAAAAAATGAGTTTTCCTAAAATATCAATATGCAAACAAAAAAAAACAAGCTAAATCTGAAAGCGCAAAATCCCCCGAGCAGAACGATACCCAACATGCATAGGTACTACTAACCCTTTTAACTGCCAGCCTACTTTAGGCTTTGTCACCCTCTCTTGACAGGTCATTTTTCACCATTTTGCGCTATGCTTAACTGTGATTTTTGCAGGGATTTCCAGGAAAATCATATATTTTTTTTTGCGGCAGAGTTTAGGCTTTAACATGAAATGTCTTGTTTGTAATTTTTTTACAGTTTTTTTAAAATATTTTTGAGTACATTAAACAAAACAAAATAAAAATTTTTTTTTTAGAAAATTATCTCCTTTATTTCAAATAAAACATTTGTTTTATTAAAGAAAACCATATTGCATGTGAAAGCCCCATTTCTTCCGATTACAATCGGTAGCCCCCTGTTACTGTTCAGAAGACCCCCCAAACTGAAAAAACATTTTATAACATGTAAAAATAAAATACAACTACAATCCACACTATAAAGGGTTAAATCAAGAAAAAAAATCGGTGTGGGGTTCCCCTTCCTGGGGGGGAGGTAACCCCCATTTTTTTTATTTTAATAATTCCCATAAAAATGACATGGGGTCCCCCCTACCCAGCATAACCAGCCCGGGGATCAGCTATGCAGGGATTGTAGAACAGGGCGCAGGGTCCAGCTTTGGTGGCCCCCCGCCCTGCCAAGTACAAGCCCGCACCACCTAAATCAGCCCGGGCCCTTCTGCCCCCCCTGGGCTTCGGGGAGGCAGGTAATAGGGGGGCCGGGGTTAATGGCAAGTCACCCGCTAGCCGCAGGTCACTTGACAGCCCTCGAGCCTTGTGAACTGGTACAGGGGTCTCATGGACTCCTTACAAGTTCACAATGGGTTAAAGTGGACCAACACCCAGGGCTGATCGGCCCCGGAATCCATAAGATTCCTGGACCGTTCTATTCCCTCCCCCTGGGGCATCCAAAATCGGGATGCCCCCCTGTGTGAAACCCCCTGGAACACCTGCTACCACTTACTTGAATCCGGTCCTACGGCGCATGCGCGGGCCGCATCCCCGCTATCCCTCTAGCAGGATGCGTGCCCAGGCCGGCTATTTATGAATGGCCGATGCGGGCACGCTCCCTGTTAGAGGGAAGTGGGGGATGCGGCTGCCAGCGTGCTCAGAGCGGCTGAGCTTAGATGTCTCTTAGACGTCCATAACTCAGCCGCTCTGAGCGCGCTGATTGGACAAGCGGCCGCGCATGCGCCGTAGGACCCGGGTAAGGTGAGTTATTGTGGGTGATCGGGGGGGTTTCACGCAGCGGGGTATCCCCAATCGGGATGCCCCAGGGGAAAGGACCAATACCCAGGAAAGTCAAAATCCTGGGTGTTGGTCCACTTAAAATGTAAAAAAAAAAACACACCACACCACAAAATACTGGAAGCATTTATTACCAGCTGGGTGACAGGACATAAGGGGTTAATTAAAAAAAAAATTGACATAGGGTCCCCCCTCCCAGGGTGGGGGACCCCTTTTTTTTGGGAATTTTAAGGGTTAAAAACCCTTAAAAATCCAAAAAAAAAATGACGTAGGGTCCCCCCTACCCAGCGTTACCGACCCGGGCCAGCTATGGGGGCTTGTAGAACAGGCCCACATAGCCATAGTGGCCCGGGCCCTTCTGCCCCCCCCTGGCCTTTGGGGAGGCAGGTAATGGGGGGCTGGGGGTTCATGGCAAGTCACCCGCTAGCCCGCAGGTGACTTGCCAGACCCAGAGCCTTGTGAGCTGGTACAGGGGTCTGATAGACCCCTTACCAGCTCACAAAGGGTTAACTGTAACAAAAAAAACACACAAAATGATTTTATTAAAAAAAAAAAAATTTTTTTTACTGTACTTACCTCCGATTGCAAGCTCTTGTCCCTCGCCACTCTGATGACAGATGCCGGTGATCGGCATCCTGAGAAGGGGGGGCAGGAGATCAGAGGATCTCCTGCCACCTCCTTCCAGGTCGCCGATCACCGGCATCTGACAGCTGAAACAGCTGAAGCCAGTGATCGGGACCGGGATGACGTCATAGCCCCGCCCCCAAAAGGGGTGGGGCTTGGCGGAGACGGAACAGGATGACGTCATAGCCCTAAGGGGGCGGGGCTTAGCGGCAAGATGGCGGCCGCCATCGAGAAGGAGAGAGGAGAGAGCCTCCCGGGCTCTCTCCTGAAGATCGGCAAGCCCTGGGGGGGATCGGAGGCCCCCCAGGTGAAGAGGAGGGTCGACGGGAGCCAGCGCACATGCAGGTAGGTAAATGTCATTTTTTTTTTTTTTTTTTTTACAGGAAAGCCAGTGGCAGCTAAAACGGGGGGGGGGCACCCTATTCCGGGCCCTCCCCTGCAGCCGGAGGAGGTCCCACGGACGATCGGAGCACACCATCTTAAAGGGGAGACCCGGCCGAATCAAACGAGGGGTCAGGTGAGTGTCTTTTTTTTTTTTTTTTGCCAGTTAGCAGGGGGGAAAGCCAGGTACGTAAAACTTACGTAGCTGGCGTTTAATGACAGGAGAGGCAGCTACGTGAATTTTACGTAGCTGGCGTTTAAAGGGTTAATGGTTGGTTACCACTAAACGAATGAAATCAAGAAAAAGCAGATATGAAGATTCGCATGACCGCAAAGTGGTTTGGGTCAGCTTTAGAGGTAATAAATGTAAGTGTTAGACTAGCGCTAAGTAGTT
This sequence comes from Gastrophryne carolinensis, assembly GCA_027917425.1. Classification (NCBI taxonomy): domain Eukaryota; kingdom Metazoa; phylum Chordata; class Amphibia; order Anura; family Microhylidae; genus Gastrophryne; species Gastrophryne carolinensis. The sequence goes on from CM051235.1 coordinate 553,333,248, forward strand.
GGGGTGAGCTTGGTAGTGTAATATATGTGGCCACATTTGTGGCAGAACAGTTTGATGAGTGTAGCTTGTATTGCGCATGCGCAAGATCTTCTACATTTCCGAACGAACGAATATTAGAGGTTAAAAACCATTCTAACCCATCGGGAAACGCAAGGAATTCGTAGAGGTGGACGATGGAAGAAGGGAAAAAACACATGCTGCCGTCGCAACAATAGATCACTCAACCTATAATTTACGATGGAAAATGACAGAGCCAAGGTCGGAAGCTAGCATACGAACGGACGGGCATTTTACGATAGGAAACGGATACGTTTATAGAATCGCTCGCAAGTTCATACGAGTGCACGAGCCTTCGGAAAAAATACCATGATCGGCAACAAAATCAAAGCTTTTACATGTTTCTCTGAATCGACCCTATTGTCTAGCCAAACTAGTGGGGTTGGGTCTCCCCTCCCCATTATTGTGCCTATGGAAACAGCGGGAGCCAATGTACCTAAATTTGATGGATATAATTTGGCAATGGCAGATTGGGCAGAAAGGCTACGCACTACTGCCAGATTGTATTAAGTCCAACCTGCACACCAAGGTGACCTGGCGTTACAATCACTGGAGGGAGACACTCGTGAAGCTATACTGGTGTTGCCTCAATCTCAGAAAACTAGTCTGGATATAATTATAAAAAGGCTAGACTTACTGTATGGGGAGACAACTGAGACAGCAGAATGCAAGACTCGTTTTTATGGTCGCAAACAGTTGGAGGGAAAGTCAATTCAGAAATTTGCTGTGACATTACAAAAACTTTGGGAAAAAAATTCCAAAAGTGAGGGGGGTGAGGACGATCAGACCCCTGCAATGGACCGAATAATAAGGGTTCAATTTATTAATGGAATAAGAAACTCTGAAAAGGTCCTTAAGAGATATGGTCAGGGCTCATGAGGAAAATATGAATCTCTATTGGACTCAACCAATACAAACCAAAGAAAAGGGGGAGGACTACAGGGAAGCAAAAGGAGAAGAAACAAAAGTTTTGACAGATGCTATAAAAAGTTTAGGGGAAACCCTAACTACTGTTTTAAAAAAAGAATTAGCCCCATTAAAAGAGGCCGTTATGATTAGAAGGGCGGGAGGACAGGGATATAGAAGAGAAGAATATGACTCTCAAGGACCTGACCACCGTCGATGTTGGAGGTGTGGTCAACCTGGACATCTAGCGAGACAATGTTCAGGAGGTTCTGTTTCTGGGTCATCGGGGTCTGGCATTCCTCACCCTTGACTTTTAAACTAGAGCATCCTACAGCTGAGGGGCAAGCGATGATACTAAGACCCCAGAGTTATTTCCGGCTGTAGAGGGCAATTGCCCAGTGATAAAAGCAAAAATTAATGGACAGATGGTAAGTTGTTTAGGGGTTTATTCATCAAGCCATAGCGCCAGGTAACGACTGGCAGCGAACGGTGACCCCCGGGGGCTGTACTCAATACCACATTTATCAAAGCGAATCTGGTGAGGGACTCAACAGTGACATGTAGCAACCGATTCATCATCACAGACAGCTCACCCTATACCGCCGGCGCTCTGGCTTCCAAAGCGCCTGGTATTACTTGTCGCTACTTATCGCTCTCCCAGACATTTCAATGGAGGTTCCTTTTATTCTCTTTAAACAGGGTTTTAATTTTTTTTTAATTATCAAATAATTGTGTCACCTCTCATGACCTAGAAAAAGTCATTTTTGAAATCTTTTTTGATTTATAATATTTTTATGCAGGATTGTCCTTACATGTCTGGTATTAAAGTGTTCATGTTACAATGTAATAACAAAGTAATTTCATATGTTTTTGCTTTGTTACTAGAGGATACATGTTCAAAAACAGACTTTAATCACACGCTTCTGGCGTTCTGGGCTCCGACCTGATTTTGAGGGCCGGCGCTGTGTGAGCCTATTTTTTTGATGAATATGGTGTGAGACGGTCGCACTGAGCTGCCGCTACCGTTCGCTCCCATACAGCGCTGTACTGGTGTTGGAGCGACTCACACATCAAATGAATCAATGCCGGCCAACGACTGAGAAGCTCTGAAATATCGAACCATGGCTGAGCACAGCGACTACTAGCGGTCGCTCTCAATGCCTCGCTACAGATGCTCATCTGTCGGTACCTGACGCTAGTAATGAATCAGCATGCCCATTGATACTGGTTCGGAGGTGTCATTGATTAATAACTAAAAGAAAAATAGGATGTGCTCATCCAGTCAATATAAAGCAGTCAAGAGGTGTGACCACACACCAAGCAACAAAGAAAGTTAACCCTCTGCACACTCATACTATTGAAAAACCTAGCTAACACTTGTTAAGAACATGGACTGTTAGATTGCAATGAATGTAGAAGCGAGGTAGCCACGTCAAGGCCGTCCAATTAGTACCCCGTCCCTAACATTACTAAGTTTAAACGTTTGTGCAGACATTGCTACTTCTTTACTTGTGTGTGCACAAGCACTGCAATACATGAATCAGCCTGTCTAAAGACATTGCAATAACTTAACTTGCTTGCACATACACAATGAAAAATGCTTCCTTTATTAATTAATCCTTTATTAATGTATTTAATTAATTAATACTCAAAACCTTCATTGCTGCCAAGCTGGATAAATTGGATGAGATTGACATTAAGTTAAAGGCTGCCAATGACTAACCTTAACCAATATTGGGGTGACTCGGGTGGACACTTGATAAAATGATTGGTCAGAAAGGGTTGATTGTCACACAAAACACTGTATTGCCGACTACTCAAGTAATATTGGGAATTAATTTTCTTCTGGAACTGGATGGTCTAATGAATTTGGACCAGCTTATTGGTCCTAGTTGCTCAAATGAAGAGTATGTAGTGTCTATTACACCTCGCACCTTGGGAGGGTGGGAGTTATACTCAGGTGACTAGCTGGGGGGAAGCCCGGTTACAAAAATGTCAACCACCATGGCCACACCCACTCTGCATTTATTAGGTCCATGATGCAAGTAATATGGAGAGGGGTTCGGAAACAGGGAGTGGAGGGAGGTGTTAGAGGGAAAAAAACGTCTAGGCTTTGTGGGGAGATGGAATGCAGCCCAAGCGTCCCTAAAGCAGTGCCACCCACCAGGAATTCTCCTCGTGCTCGTTATGGCCAGTCCGCCCCTGGGTGGCACAATGGCAGCTCCGGGTTAGTAGCCATGCTGGCTGCAGGTAATGGCAGACAAGCCCCGCAAGCTGTATAAGGCATACGCGTCCCTTATGGATGTTTCCGGGACACTAGAGTAGCGCTCGCCTTTAACCCCCGCCTGCCCAGCCTCGGTGAGCCAGGAATCCAGCCCCCCGGCCAACCCGGTGCCCACCTCCGTGCCACGCCCTCCTCCGCCCGCAGGGAGGGGGCGTGTCTGGGGGAAGTCTCGCGGTGCTGGCCTCCCCCTCCCTCCCTCCCTCCTTCCAGGCTGGGGCAGCAGTGACAGTGCACGGCCGGAGCGCAGTGACATCGCAGCGGGTCACCGGGCACAGAAGCGGCGGTTGCTGAGGGATCACACAGACGGAGGCGGCGCGCAGGGCCCAGCGGCGGAGGCAGCAGCAGCAGAGCCGGCCAGAAGCAGGAGACGCCCCGGAGAACAAGGAGGAGGAGGAGGGCGAGACGCAGAGGAAGAAGCAGAGGAGAGACCCCGGCTACTGCTGCCTCCTCCTCACCGCCACTGACAGCCCGCAGCCCGACCCATGCACCATTGGCTTCCCCGGCACTAGCATGGCCACCACCGCGACCTGCACCCGCTTCACCGACGAGTACCAGCTGTACGAGGAGCTCGGCAAGTAAGCGCAGGGGAGCCGGGGAGGGCACCCCAACAGACCAATGCAGCCCGGGGGAAAGGGCACCCGAACAAACCAATGCAGCCCAGGGGGAAGGGGGCACCCCAACACTGTATAGCAGCCCAGGGGGAAGGGGCACCTCAACACTGCATAGCAGCCCAGGGGGAAAGGGGCACCTCAACACTGCATAGCAGCCTGGGGGGAAGGGGGCACCCCAACACTGCATAGCAGCCCAGGGGGAAGGGGGCACCTCAACACTGCATAGCAGCCCAGGGGGAAGGGGGCACCCCAACACTGCATAGCAGCCCAGGGGGGAAGAGGCACCTCAACACTGCATAGCAGCCCAGGGGGGAAGAGGCACCTCAACACTGCATAGCAGCCCGGGGGGAAGGGGGCACCCCAACACTGCATAGCAGCCCAGGGGGGAAGGGGGCACCCCAGCACTGCATAGCAGCCCAGGGGGGAAGGGGGCACCCCAGCACTGCATAGCAGCCCAGGGGGGAAGGGGGCACCCCAGCACTGCATAGCAGCCCGGGGGGGAAGGGGGCACCCCAGCACTGCATAGCAGCCCGGGGGGAAGGGGCACCCCAGCACTACATAGCAGCCCAGGGGGAAGGGGCACCCCAACACTGCATAGCAGCCCGGGGGGAAGGGGGCACCCCAGCACTACATAGCAGCCCGGGGGGGAAGGGGCACCCCAACACTGCATAGCAGCCCGGGGGGAAGGGGGCACCCCAGCACTACATAGCAGCCCGGGGGGGGAAGGGGGCACCCCAGCACTGCATAGCAGCCCGGGGGGAAGGGGGCACCCCAGCACTGCATAGCAGCCCAGGGGAAGGGGCACCACCACAAACTGCAAACACAACTCTGCCAGAGGCTGGGCATGGGGAGATATGGGGGTGCCACAGGCTATACAGCAGTAGGCAAGGGGGGCAATGGGAGAAATGGGTGGCACAGGTTAGACATTGGGAGTTGATGTCAAAGGGTGTCAGAGGCTGGACAGTTGTGGGACATGCTTGGTATTGACAGATGGGGAGTGGCAGATGCTGGGCATTGGAAGTTAACAGGGGGTACAGGCTGAGCATTCGTAGATATATCCCGGCTGGACAGTAGTAAGCAAGGGTGGCACAGGCGTGCCATTGGGAGATATGGGTTCCATAGGGTGGATAGTGGGCGCTATGGGGCGGCAAAGGTTGGGCAGTAGTGGATAAGGGTGACACAGACTGGGTATTGGAAGATAGGGGTGGCACAGACAGGGTAGGGGGGGGAAGTTAGAGATTGGCGTAAGCTAGCTAGTAATCTGGGTGTGTGGAAATTATGGCACAGACTGGGAAGCAGTGGCTGCTCAGGGAGGACAGAGGTTGATATAGGGGCAAAGCATGGCCCATGAGGCAGGTTTGCAGGGCAGAGATTGGCATAGGTTATGTAGCAAGTTGTGGATGATAAAGGTATGGCACAGGCTGGGAAGAGGCAGGTACAGACTTGTAAAAGTCAAGGGAGAGAAGCCATGGCTGGTACCGGGAGACACAGGTTGGCATAGGCTATGCAGTTGGCGTGGGAATAGCAGCAGGTAAAAGTACAGCATTGGCTGGTCAGTGAGAGTGGAGGAGGGATATGAAAGCATGGCATGGGCTGGTCAGTGGAACACAGGTTGGTGTAGCCTGTAGTGAGTTGGAGGTTGGGAAAGTATAAAGCAGATGGCTGCATTTAAATATGCGACACAGGCAGAGGGTGTAATTAGGAGGGTAACGCCTGACATATGCTCAGTAGTGGGTATAGGTTATGTACAGTTGGGGAAAGTATGACATGTTAAAGTACAGGACGGGCTCATCATGGTGGTGTAGAGAGAGCATTGCATGGGCTGGGCAGTTGGGGGCAGAGATTGGTATAGGCTTATTACTGAGCCGGCATAAGTGTGACGTAGATGGAAATATACAGCATGTAAAAGTGGGCATTAGCTGGTCAGTGAGGGTAGAGTGGGGGGGGGGGGCAGAGGTTGACATAGGTGGGTGGGAAGAATATGCCAGGGGCAGGTATGGGCATGAAACAGTATGTCATGTGTTAATCTGTGAGCATAGAGTAGGAAGGGGAGAACATGCACAGACTTGGCACCGTGCAGCGACACAGAGGTTGCGGGGTGGGGTGGGTGGCAGATTGGCCAGGGCAGGAAAGCTTATGCCACCTCCAGATGTTGCAGTAGAGGTGCCCTGATGGCAGCTCAGAAGCTTGGTAGCATGGTGCCAGAGCTGCTGGTGATAATGGATGCAATTGGCAGGGAGCTGTGTCAGGCCAGTGAATATTCTCCTGCTGTCATATAACATGTGCGGGCGTAGGGATCAGGGGGCATAGACAGGAGCCTGTGGCCATGGTGCAGCATCAGACAGGGAGCATGGCTTCTGTGCCTGGATCACCTGTGTGCGCTGGTGCGGCAGTGACAAGCAGCTGATGGAGATTACGCACATGAAGGCGGCCTGGGGGGAGAAGGAATTAGCATGTCACACAGGGAGACTTGGGAGGTGGGGGAAGGACTGTAAACAGCTGGGGGTGGGGGTGCAGAGACCTGGCATTCTGCAAGGCCTGGGCGAGGGAGCTCTGCAGTGCAGGCTGGCACAATAGCACAATGTAGAGCACAGCGATAGCAAGGCAGACAAAGGTATGAATGGAATAGTGTGCACGCCTGCTCACAGCTCCGGCAAGGCCAGACATACGAGGCAACCTCTGCATAGTGACATTGATTAGTGTGACCCGACAGACAGGGCAGCCTCGGCACAGCCATCATCCCAGGCACGATGGCTACGGCTTTTATTCCCTGAATAGGCAAGCCCCGCTGTGCCGGGGGATCGGAAACGGTAACGGTGTGCACCAATCCTAGCCGTAGCCCTCACAGACAAAAGGACAAAGACATAGAAGGCTGCTTGCTCTTTATTCAGGGGACCATTCTAGCCATGACACCATTCCGCACACATAATGGATTGCGCTGACCTTTATCAGGCTGATTTCTTTTTCGGATGTCGGTCCTTGCTCTGGATGTTTTCATTTTTGAGCAAGACTGAAAGCATATATCGATTTGTCTCCAGTGATTTCATCATTGTCTTTTTTTTTTTTTTTCCATCAGTAAAAGTTCTTAGTCTGCAAGGGTGCTTTAACTGGTACAAAATAATATTGTTTAGCTGCATCTTTTTCCGTGGCGCTGTACAAAGCAGGTAGAACATACAGTACATAGACTATTACAATCTAAATGCTACAAATTCAAAGTGCTATGACAATAGAATACAATAGGAAAGATGAGTTTACAGTCGTTCATTAAAGCGGACCAAAACACCTCTTTTTCACTAATGTCCCTATGTTACATCCCTCACTCTACCTTTCGGATGGTCCTGTTTTCTCCCCCTTCCCAGCAATAGATCCAGAAAGCCGGGGGTTTATCTGTTAATTTCTATAAAGAGACACTAGTCACACTAATGAACCAAAGGCTACTCCTGAAAACAGCCATCTGTTTAACAAAGGTGAGGTCCTGGCATAAGTCATATTGAGTCATCAATATTCATGTTGGTTGGTAGACGCAATATCAGCAATACTCGCAGCTGTCCAAAATGCTCAAAAACATGCAGAGGCCTACATAGGAACTTTACAGTAAAAAGTTATTTAAGTGTGGGGCCAGCCTTGACAACAAGATAAATCATTGAAATCCTTTACACTAGTAGGTCAGAGTGAAGACAGTAAAGTGCGGTGACCCTAAGCAGCTGGATTGCCATTTGCTGTGCTCGGGCTTATGATATATGAGTTCTGGTTGGCTGCCGTGGGATTTGGTACCTCTGAGCCCTGTGCAGCTCTGCAGGCCAGCTGTCACACATGCATGGGAATGCGGATTTCCAGCTCCTGTACTGCGGTTAGTGGAGATGACAGTAGAGCAGTAGCAAACAAATATTGGCAAAGGGATTACATTGACAAGCAAATATGAAACAATTGACAATTTTATTGGCCTTAAATGGCTGTTGGGGGTCTGTGGTTGGCATACTTGCATTAGTACCCTTTGGTTTACACATTCGTAATTAGGCTTAAAGGGACAGTCCGGGCAATGGCAATAATAAGGCAGCGAGCAGCCTACCTGATGCCTGCCCCATGTGTAGCAGGGCCCCAAAGTTTGCCTCCTTTCAATTGTATTCCTCCAGGACCATGCAGATAAGTGGCCTAACAGCCACTCTGGCCCGTGGCCTCAACATTCGCAAGCATGTAAAGCCATATTGGTCCTACCATTGTCTCTGACCACAGCAGAGCATGCTCATCCCTTACAGAATTGTATTGGCATTAAAGATTCCTAGGAGCTGAGAGTCACTGACTAACCCCAGCGCAAGCCCTTGCTTTTACTAAGCCGCCATCCAGCTCTGTATTTAAAGGAGAGAATGTACAGTGGGTTCAGAGGGGACGCCAATGCCACTTCTTGCGCACCATTTGTATTCAGCACTGGTAAGTGTGTCTTGGGCAGGCCAAAAGTCAGATATGACCTTTGGTCCAGTTTTTAAGCCCTGCTTGTGGGGTCGTAGTCACTCTATTAGGGATTACATTGGCGCTTGCTAGTGGAAGAACAGGCCCAGTCACCTAAGCACAGGGCGTCTTTTTATTTTGTGCTAGGGAAGGCACCATCCTGCAATGTGCTTGGTCCCAGGGCGGGCACCATCCTGCAATGTGCTTGGTCCCAGGGCGGGCACCATCCTGCAGTCTGGCACAGGGCGTCTTTATATTTTGTGCTAGGGAAGGCACCATCCTGCAATGTGCTTGGTCCCAGGGCGGGCACCATCCTGCAGTCTGGCACAGGGCGTCTTTATATTTTGTGCTAGGGATGCTACCATCCTGCAATGTGCTTGATCCCAGGGCAGGCACCATCCTGCAGTCTGGCATAGGGCACCTTCTTATTTTGTGCTAGGGTAGGCACCATCCTGCAATGTGCTTGGTCCCAGGGCGGGCACCATCCTGCAGTCTGGCACAGGGCTTCTTTATATTTTGTGCTAGGGATGGCACCATCCTGCAATGTGCTTGGTCCCAGGGCGGGCACCATCCTGCAGTCTGGCACAGGGCACCTTCTTATTTTGTGCTAGGGAAGCTACCATCCTGCAAAGTGCTTGATCCCAGGGTGGACACCATCCTGCAGTCTGGCACAGGGTGACTTTTTATTTTGTGTTATGGAAGGCACCATCCTGCAATGTGCTTGGTTCCAGGGCGGGCACCATCCTGCAGTCTGGCACAGGGTGTCTTTTTATTTTGTGCTGGGAAAGGCACCATCCTGCAATGTGCTTGGTTCCAGGGCCGGCACCATCCTGCAGCACAGGGCTCCTTTCAACCTAAGGCCGTCTCTTTTATGGGGCATCTCTATACCTCTGAGCCTGTGGTTTGAGTGTTGTTTCTGGCTGCCAGCCTTGTTACAGAGTTAATATATGTAGGTTGGTTACTCATAGGTCCTGATTATTTATAGGACTCTTCTGTTTACTGCATTCATTGCAGAAGTTTTTGGTCAATTCTCCCTCTCCCATTCATTTTCTTTGTTCTGCTCCCTTCGTCCATACTTCTTGTCTGCTGCTGTTATACCGTATGTGAATCAAAAAAGGGTCAGTGTTCATCATTACTGTATAGTTGGATGAAACCCACGTATTTACTCACTGAGCTTTTTTCCAGGGATATACTCTCCATTTGATCTTTGCTATGGAGACCGCCTCAGGAATAGGGCTACGTTTTATGCATTGTCATTACTTCTCACTATAGACGCATTGTTAACCTTCTCCATGCTGTAGCCTTGTCTCCTCTTCATGTGTTGACTAAAAAGTAGATGTGTGTGATAGAAATGGGTGAGGATTGCGTACTTAATGATTCCTCCATGAAATCTGTTATGGTAATTATCCCCTGCACTGTAATTTATGGCGTTCTAGCGTATTGATTTTTAATTATGGCGCTGTGAGCCATAAATCTCACAGCTCCAGCTAGAGCAGTTGGTTATTGGTGATAATATGGCAGATGTTGTCGAAGGAGTAAGTGTTTTATAGATGTGCTACACACATGTTGTAGTACCATGAAAAGCAACCTAAAGCTTGTTAACTGCTGTGATGATACCTTACGGCTTGCTGGGGCTTTTGGTTGAGTAGCTGCTTGATCTTACAAGCCACGTGTGTAGGGGGTGTGCAATATGGAATTTGTTTTATCTGAATGCAGTCTAATTTTTTAAACGGTTGTCATAAAGACCAGAACATTTTGAATTATACCCCAGCCATTTCCAGCTGTGCTATACTCTCAGGGTTCTAAAAAAATGACTGGTTACCCCTCAGGACTACTTTGTTCCCGACCCCAGGCATTCTGATGAGTTCTATTTTAAATCACACTCACGCCATTATTGGCTTATGGATTAATGCTTCCTTCATCCCTGGTCTTTGGAGATTTATTTGCTCTCAAAAGTGCCAGTGGAAACCATTATGGGCCCCATTTACTCACCTCTTCATGTTCCTGCATTGTCATGGGACCTGCCTTTGACTAATTGGGCTGGACAGACTTTCCGGACACTCTCCACACCCAGCTGGCAAACTCTATTAGTTGTCATTAGAACACATTGCTAGACATGGTGGTAGAGGAGCACAGAGGCAGCATGCAGAGCTCAGACTCAATAGTCCGTTTTCTGTGGACAGGCAGGTGATTCCCTGAGGGTGAGGAAAGCAGTGTCTAATAGGCCTGCATTAAATTGGCACTCAAAAAAAGTTATCATTCATCCAGATCTTGGGATATCTGTAGTAATAAATTAAGGCTATTGGGCTTTTATATTTTACAAGTGAACCAACTTGGTGAATTGAGAAAGCCAGTCAGATGGCAAACATTTTCCAAAAAATGAAACCACAAGTCCACTTGTCTTATTGGCTTATTCTCACACATTACTCCAAAAGTCTTCTCGTAAGAGTGAGAATGGGATAAACGTCAGCTTTTCTTTCTTTCTACGTATAATGTAGATTCACCATATACCTGTACTTAGTATATACTTGAGAGCCAAATTTTCTGTGTTGAGACAAAAAAACCAAACCTATAATTATGTCCCCCGCAGTTCTTCTATCTGGTTCAGGTGGGTTTTATAACTGATTGAATGTCAAAAAATGAGGATCCCCACCTTCATCAAAATGAAATTCAGCCCCTCGGCACATCCACTCCATTGCGTGTAGGCCACGTTGCAGTCTGGCACTGCCCAGCCTCAGTTGTGCCCTCCATTGCAATGACTATAGTAAGCATTCACAGGGTCAATTCTGTCCTGGAAGAGGCTGAAACTGATCACTGATGCAGGACGGCACAGTGATTATTCTCCTAAATGTGAACGATTAGAAACGTTCGTGCTGGATGGAGGAGTTGTGGATACCAAATGGTAATTTTTTTTTTGCTTGGACAATCCCTTTAAAGTGGACCAAAACACAACTGCCGATTGAGTCCCCCCCTTCCCGTCCAACGCCGCATGCAAGAGCAGCGACTGCATTCCCGCATTTGTGAATGGCCAAACGCTCCCTGTGAGAGGGTAGCAGGGGATGCGGCCGCCGGCATGCTTGGATCCGCTTCCACAGGATCCACTGCAGGGAATCCCAGATCAGGGTGCCCCGGGGGCAAGGACCAAATCCCAGGGTTTTGGTCCACTTTAAGCCATGAGCATCTCCTATGGACAGTTTACTGTAAGTGCTCTTCTTGGCTGTAAACCTCATACTATATTCAGCTGCTCTGACACTGCTAAGGGTTGGGGGGGTTTGATTCTTTTTATTTACATTATAGGACTGCATTGAGATCAACCATCTTGGTACAGGTTGAAATTTAGGACTGCTTATTTTCTAAAGCCCACTGACCCCATGGTGGGCCTTTTTAAACCAAGGCACACGTCTGAGCCCTGTGGCCATTGCAGTAAAGGAGGACATAAGGGCATGTTTGGTCTGAGCCCTGTGGCCGTTGCTGTAAAGGAGGACACAAGGGCATGTTTGGTATAGAGTTGCAGATTGATTCCCAGTTTCTGTTTTTGATTTGGAGTAGAAAAAAAAAATAAACCCGATCCATCTAGTGCAGATGTTTGCGAAACTGTCAAATGCCTGGGATTACCGTGACAGTGTTTGCAGCTATATACAGTAGCATTACAAATCCTTTGATTAATGAAAGGCAGCCCGATTTTAAACTGTAAAAGCTTTCAGATCAGGTCCTGGAAGAGGGAAGTATTGTTTACTGGGAGGTGGTGGGAGAGGGGTTTAGGTGCTCATGAAGAGTATAGGCCCACTTTAAATTAGACTTTCAATATTTATTTTTCTCAATGCATACAGGAAGTGATCCTGAATCTTTTTAGAGCTTATTTTCTTGCTCCTGGGCCTTTCTCAATGGAGTTGTTGGTATCGGCTCTTAACAATTTTTTTGTTTTTAGATTGTTTGGCTTGACAAATCAAAATGATCCATGGCAGAGCTTTCAAGAGCATGTCTGAATATCTTCTCACCAAATCTAATCTAAAGAACACAGTTGTTCTCTAATGTTTTGAATGGCGAATAATAGTAGTTGTCAGAAAACTTCAAAGGTGATGCCAATTTTGGGGTTTGGTTTGCCAGGAAGGTCAGTATCTGCTTGGATAATCCCACTGTAGGTGCCCCATTTATGCACACAACTGCAATAGATAGATTTGTAAAAAACATTTCAAGTATTTTTAAATATTCTTCTGTATTATATTACTTTTGGTATGTGACTAATTGATCATTATTTCATATTCTGTTGTCTTTAAGGGGTGCCTTTTCTGTAGTACGGAGATGTGTGAAGAAGTCCACAAACCAGGAATATGCTGCAAAGATTATTAACACCAAGAAACTGTCCGCTAGAGGTAAGCCCCAAAAAGACATATTGCATCGTAAGGGAACTGTACTATCAATTTTTAACAAGTTACTCATGAGGTTGTTGAAAGAGAATCACTGCTTTGGCAGTTGGCATTTTTTTGCCTAAAATTATGTCATTTATATGGCCATGGAGTCGGGGAGGCCGATTCAGTAATAGCGCCAGGTAGCGACAGATGAGCGCCAGTAGCGTGATTTTCACAGCGCCCGCTAGTATTCGCTGTGCTTGGCCGTTGTTCGGTTGTTGACAGCGACTCAGTCGGTGTGCGGTAATGTTGAATACGGGGTTAGGAGTCGCTGTTTGACAGGTTCCGCGCTGTATGGGAGCGCCTGACAGCGAATGGTCATAGCGAACGGCTCCCAGCATATTCATTAACAAATCACGCTCAAAAAATTCTCGCGCTGTGAAAAGCTTGTTTAAACCCCAGAGCGCTGGCGGCGATGGCTTAAAAGTAGTTTTTTAACCCCCAAACAACCATATTTTTTGATTAAAAAATTAAACAAGTTTTTCGAAACATTTTGTAATATGAATACATTAATATCAGACCTGTAATATCAATTCTGCCCAATTTTTTTTTTTTATTTTTTTACCTTAAAAAAAATATCTAACATTGCCGAAGTGGTCACAGAATTTTTGACATTTAAAAAAAAAAAAAAGAAACATTAATAACAATTAAATATGAAGATTTAAAGATTGCTCCATTGAAATGCATTGGAGAGCGCCAGGTAGCGAGAGGTCATACCTGGCGCTGTGATGGGATTAGCAGCGGCGCTGTTCGTTGCAGTCCGCTACATGATGAATCCCGCGCTAGCTGACGCTCTCGCCGGCGCTAGCCTCATTTAGCATGATAAATGCGTGATTGTGTCCGCCGCCTGGCGTTCTGGAGTCGGTAGCCGCCGATAGCTGGCGCTACCTGGCGCTAGTGAGACACTACCTGGCGCTATCCCTTGATAAATAAGGGCCTAAGAATTTAGTTGCCCACAACTGCTTGCCAAACTTTGGACCTTGCAGGTATTGCTGTTATTGATTGCATCAATATTGAGTTGCTCACGTTTGTGGTATCTTAATTACTACTCGGTGGTCATTTGGATCATATCTCCTATATACTGTACATTATGAGGTTATGACCTCATGATGGATATGCCTAATATCACTATTTAGAGGCATTTGCTGTCAAAATTATTTCAACCTGAAATAATTTTTTATGTGAACTAGGCGCGATGAAGATGTTTTGTCTGTGGTCGTGTCTCTCTGCTCCTGTATTGCCGAGGCACAATCCCTAGAAGTGCCCCCTTCCAGTGCCTGAATGCTCCAGGTGTCTTACGTGACCACTGACTGCCAGTTGGGTTTGTGTGCTGCACCACATCATGGTTGGCTGTCAAATCCCATTGGTTGCCAGTAGTGACAGAATATTGGGATAGAACAATGCAAGAGGGGAATATTCTGCCTGATTTGAGGGCATTTCGAGTGGTAAGCAAACGAGCATCCCAAATTTCAGGTGCCTGGATTGTGGGTGAAATAACAGCCTGCGGTAAGCTCATTATGTGTAATTGTAGACATGATGGACTGCTATTTCCCTGTTCCTTATAGGAGACCAGAAAATATGGTCACTGTGCGATTCATATTTTAGATTTACCTATAATGTAAAACTATTACCTCTTCATAGAACTAGGATATGAAGCACAGGGGTTCAAACTGAAAATTTCTTGTTGAATAACTATATGTAGGATTAGATCAAGGCAACTGAAATTGTTGTTTTATTTTCTTGAAGACATTTTGCTTTCTCATGGGGGCTAGGAATAAAACTTTAAAAGGAGTTGCAATGGATTAAAATTCTGCTAATGACAGACACAGAGACACATTTAATAAATGAAATTTAGCCTGAACAAAGTGTTCAGTTATTCTTTAGACATGTCTACATACAGTAAACAATACCGATAATAGTCATATATGCTTCATTTTCCCTTAAATTGATATTGTAGAGCTAGACCTGGAATGTATAGTTCAAAGCAAATGAATGGGAACATTTTCCTAGATGAGCTAATGCAGTATGAGACAAATGACGCTGTTCTTGTATTGTATTGTATTAGTAGTCTTCACATTGGTCCATATGCAATGTATATAAGAGGCAATTTCTGTGCCACTGTTTGTGATGGTTACAAGTGAACCCGTCCCCTGATGGAAAATAGCAGTCATGGAAATCCTGTGCAAGTCAGCAGGGAGCAGGAGGAGGGCAGGCGCAGAATTCCAGCTTTGCTTCTCCACGCATCCCAAACAAGTACAGAATTAATAATGTCAATTAATTAGCACCTGCTAACTTGTTCTCAGTATTCCTTGTATATTTCCGTTCTCTATAGCTGGCGTAGCTTTCTGTTCCAATGTGGATCTAGCAGCTAGGCATCATTTTCTTGTTCCCAAAGCTGTGTGCAAAGTCACAATCTCATTTTTTTTTAACCAATCAATAATTATCTAAATTTAATGTTGAACCATGACTTACTGGACACAACATGCACCACTGGGATATCCTTCACTAGGAAAATTCTAATTTTTGAAACCAAAGTTAATGATCATGTCTGTAGGTTTATCTCCTGGGCGTCCCTGACTGACCAAAGAGATGAATGCTGTCCTGAAAGCAGGTGAAGTAAAGAACTAACTATATATTAATTGTGTTACTTATCCCTACTTGAACTACAATTCCACTACTTGAAATAAGACTCCCCACCAAGTGACACCTTGAAATGGAATGGTTGTCTGTGTAGGGGAGCTCCTAGTTTAGACAAAACTCCTTCATTTCTTTTTAATGGCTGCTTGGGTTAGGATCATGTTTGTACCCTGTACTTACTTGGCGGAATAAATAAAGTATCTAAAGGATGCTTCTGTCATAAGGAAATCACATTCGCTTATCTGTACTCTAGCTTCTGTTCTCCACACCCACTGTCTACTCTTACTCTTCATTCCTTCTCCATGTTGGTGCTGATACAACTGCATGGGTAGGAGGCTCCTAGTTAATGGGGATCTCCTATTCTCCATTCTCTGGTTTTCTACTTTCTTATATTCACAGTTTACCTTATCTCTTTTTGGCACCAGAGCCACCCCACCCCATGCGGCACCTTGAAATTGGTTTATTTGGCAGTGTTTGGCAGTTTTGGCCTGTTCCTCTAACCTGTTTCTGCACTTCTCTATTCCTTATTCTATTCACATTGGCATGTTAATGGTTTATTCCCCTCCCTATTGTTCTTAGCTTCCATGCCACAATAAATAAAAAAAAAAATCTGCACTTTTGTGGGCTTTCCCTACAGACCTCAGATCAGGGCAGCCAGAGGAGCGCAATGCTCTCCTGCTTAGCTTCTCTCTGTCTCACCTAAGCAATTACTCTCCAGCATCCCCCGGTATCTGCTGAGCGTTCCAATCTTCAGGCGGTTGTGTGCGGTATAGAACATGGCACCCATTATTCACTAAGTTTCCTCAACCTGGAAGCCTGGCAACCGGCAGGCGAGCCTCCTATCCCTCTTACAGCCCTGATCTTAGTTCTATAGGGGAGATCCATAAAAGTGGACTTTGCATTTAACCTTAAAGCGGACCTTCACTCTGAATAACAGTCTATCTTATATGTTTCGCACACCCTGTACATACAGATTGGCCACATTAAAAATCATCCTACCTGCATCTACTGCATGTTATGAGCCTTTAAACATCCAAGATGGCGGCTTATGGAAGCCACCATCTTATCAGGCAGCCTGCAAACAGGAAGTGCCTCCTGACTGTGCTGCTCTACATTCTGGGACTGCTGACCTTTACCTGACCCCAGCTCTGCTCTGTCTGAGCAAAGCACAGCTATAACCCGCCCCCTGTACCTTATCCCACTCTCCTCTCCCCAGTAAGTGTGATGCTTCTGAGTCAAGATGGCGGCGCCCATATCCTAAATTCCTGAACAGAGTTGCAGCTCAGTGGGGGAAAGAATAATAAGTTAGTGACTAAAAACGTAAAATATATTAATTTTAGATGCCGGGGAACCGTTTTTTAAGAGTTTGGGCTTTTCATTAAATCACGCTGAAGGTCCGGTTTAAGCCAGCTCTTTGTGATGCCCCATGGGTGAGTATATGTGGAACGCCAGTTATTTTTGAAAGGTGATCTGCTCTAAAGCTTCCTTTTTTAATAGGAAGTTTTACAAGTTAGTTTAACAAAAAAAAAAAACCATTGCCCAACCGAGACTGACTGGGACCAGGACTAAATCCTGTAATGGTTGATGTTAGATGGACTTGCTTAGGGGGGGCAGACACCAGATTAGTTCTTACCATTCCCCATTCTATTTTCAATGTGTGAGCCAGTAAATATTGTTTTTGCTGTGTAAAGGTTGTTGTCTGGGGGGTGCAGTCACCTGCTAGGTAGACTCTTCATTCAAGTGCATATAGTAATATCTTTCAGCCGTGTGTGGAGGGACTTGGATATAAGTACTGAGGTGGTTAGATTGCTGTTGGAGACCCTGTTCTAACTTTGTGTGACCTTTGGGCAAGTCATTTTATCTGTCTCAGGTCCTAAAATTAGATTGTAATCTATTTGGGAAGGGATGCAATGTGCCGGTGGGATATCCGTAAAAAGGGGAAAGCTCCGTGGCATGAAGTCTGGGCTTATTCAGCACCAGTAACATCTGCTGCTTTTACCCAAGTGGATTGCTGAGGTTTTATTCAATTATTCCTGTTCTTTCTATGCCTGTATGCTTTGCAGAACTAGCTCTGAAATAGTTCTGACATTTTTCTAAATATAACACTGGGAAAATGTAATATTCCCAAAAATATAGCAAATATTTAGCTAGTATGAGAATTTGGCACACAGTAATCTCGACTGCTGGTAAAGGCATTTGACTTTAACCTTTCCTTCAGATCCCGTGTCTACCTTCACCCGGTGTGCTCTGGTGGTCTGGCATGTCAAGCCAGGTGGTGCACTCCTTGGTTCTTAAAGATTTCAGGGTCAGCGCTGGCCTTTCTCTCCCCCCCCCCCCATGTGAACCTCCCTTGAGGCCGCACAACTAACCTTCTTCCTGGCTCCCTTGCCAATGTAAACATTGGACAGCCGCATCCCCACATCTTTGAGCTGTGTGAGCACTCCCATCCCTAGACATTCAGATAGTACAAATGCAGGTGGGGGATGCTTGCGCTCCCAATTGCCAAAGGGCAGAGCTGTTTGCAGAATTACATATGCACTGCAAAAGGCTCTGATTGGATGATAGCCTGCACATGCGCTGTAGGACGAGGAAGAAGTGAGTTTTACTGGGTGATCGGGGGGGGGGGGGGGGGCTCACACAACAAGGCATCCCAAATTACAGTGCCAGGGACAAAACCTGGATCAAAATCCTGTGTTTTGTTCCTCTTTAAAGTGGACCAAAATCCAGCATTTTGACTATCCTGGGTTTTGGTCCTTCCCCCTGGGACACCCCCCAGATCGCCGAGCACAACTCCCCTGTTCCCAGTCCTACGGCGCATGTGTGGCCGCTCGTCAAATCAGCGAGCTCGGAGCCGCTGACCTCACGCCATCGAGGCCAGCATCTAAGGCCAGTGGCTGCGAGCGTGCTGGCACCCGCATCCCCCACTTCCCTCTAACAGGGAGCATGCCCACGCTGGCCATTCACAAATGCCTGGCACGGGCACGCTCCCTGTCAGAGGGATAGCGGGGATGCAGCTGCGGCTCGTGCATGCGCTGTTGGACCGGGAAGCTCGTGCATGCGCTGTTGGACCGTGGGAGGGAAACCATTGGCCCGGGAATCTTAATAGATTCCCGAGCCGATTGCGCTGGGTTTTGGTCCACTTTAATATCGGGAGATGGGTGCTCAGATCATTGTGTAGTTATGTATATCTAACACATTTGTGAGCTTGTTTCTGGCACTTGTTGCAACTGTTAGCATTGTTGGCAATATCAAGGATTGATGTACTATCAAATGGTTTTCTGCATTAAGGGTGAGCTTAGTATTTTTCTTTTTTTTTTTCTTTATTTATATGTATTTCTAAAAATGTACTTAATATTTGTCTGGCATTCTACATTAAGGGTCCACCTAGTGTAAACTACTGTAAGTGAGCCTAATTGATCGCTATGGTTGTTTGCTCTGCGTGATGTTATTAAACAAAGGCCATTCTGCAATGATGTCATAGTTGTTCCCATCTGCTTGACTGCGAAGAGCAAAACATTTGGAAAGCATTGCGAGATGCTGCTTGCGATAAAGCTGCCAGGCTCTGTCGTCTGTTTAAGAAACGCCTACATCCTGGTGAATTGACAAATCAACTCCAACATATGTAAGCTGTGCTTCAATATGTGAATGCTCAGTTCGTCTCATCTGTGCGACATTTACTACACAAACACCGGCTCGCTGAAGAAGCCATAATTATGTTCTGTGCTAGTGTTATACCACCAGTGTGCTTAATTAACAAGTGGAATTCTGACGATGATGGTATGATCATATATTGTGGCTGTTCAGGGTAACGAGCAGTGAGGCAGATGGTGCTACGCTCCCCCGGATTTTATCCTTTCTGTTCAATCCTTCACCTTGTGTTTGAATGAGGAACTAGTACAATTATCTATTTCCATAGTGGTGGCTTGTGTTTCCTTATTTGGTGGCTTGGATGTAATAACAGTCTATCTGTTTAGACATGTTTATGGAGGCAAACCTGGTACTGCCTTGTAGTTGAAGACACATTGTATGCTGTACTAAATTAAAGAAGCAGTCGTCTTACCCCTTAAGTACCCCAATAAAAAATAATAATAATCCCCCTCAGCCTACATGAAGCCTATTCACAGCAGGGAACCCAAATTTGGGTTTTTTTTTTTTTACTGGAATTTTAAAGTCATGATCCAGTGCAGCACCAGCTCATGAAATGCTGCTACTCATCTGACATCTTCACTTAGACTCTAGGCCTACTTTCCTGCTTACTTCAGGACACACGTCAAGCTAAAGCCAGGAGCAGGGGGGTACAACATTTTTTGTGGTCCAAGTGCTGCATTTTCTTATTGTTTTATTTCAAAAGGCCACAATAAAAGGTACGAAAAGCAGCGGCGAAAAGCAGTTTACTGCATTGCATATGCTTTTATGTGTATTCAAAGATAAGCAGAGGTGAGGGAAGGGAGTTAAGCAGAGAGGGGTAGATTTGCAGTGGTGAAAGGTAGAGGTGAGACAGAATGAGGTTAAATGAGCAGAGGTGGAACAAAGGGATTATATGCTTTTCTAGCAGAAAGTAACCTTTACAGTTTATTTTAGCTGTTATCAGGTAAAAATAAAAGTATGTAAAAGTAACTTTCCCCAACCCCATCCCTTGGTTGAACTTAATGCACATATGTCTCTCTTCAATCATACTAACTATGTAACTATGTAGAATTAGGTGAGATCAGCAGAGGTGCAACTGAATGAGATGGACAGATGTAAGTAAAGGTAGGCAGAACAACTCACCAGTAGAACATGTGTGTGACCCACCTCTGCAGAAAAGTTCATCGATGCGGCACTTTTAGTCACGCCTTGCCCTCTAGAGGCTAACTTCTTGCACTGCAGGCAAGGTAACTCAGCTCTACAACTCCCTAGGGGAGCTGGGAGCTGCAGGTTGTGCATACCTGGTCAAGACACATATTGTACCCATTTTAAGAGGGCAGACGTACGGTTTGTTGGATCACACTTTTTCTAAGATGAGTATAATAATGTTTAATGTGCACATATGACCAACATATGTCCAATGTGTTCAATATATATGAGTGTGTTTCTAGTAGTAGTAGAGTCTATAGTAAGTATCCTTTTAAAATAAACCTGTGCACCGGATGACCGTTACAGACCATTCAGGATGGCTATTTGCATATAACCATCTTTCAGGCTCACCGCAGACTTCTAAGGTTTGCAATCTGATACTGGCGAAAGCCATGAGTGTCCTGAGGAGCCAGGGGATTTCAATCTTTCCTTATCTAGATGATCTCCTGGTTTTAGGGATCACTGAGGCCTTTTTTTTTTCGTCAAGAGTCTTTCCGTGACTCTATAGCTACAACACCAGTTAGGTTGGATAGTAAACCTATAGAAATCCATTCTAGTCCTCTCCTAGATATGCAGGTTCCTTGGTTTCTACATAGACAGTGCAGAACAGAAAATCTTTTTACTGCTGCCAGACAAGCAACAAAGGTTGGTTGCCCAGTTTGGTTGGCTAATCCAACAGTAATCCGCTTCACTGCGGGAGATCATAAGGATACTGGCCCGCATGACTTCGGCAATCCCAGCTGTAGCATGGGCACAGCTGCACTCCAGACCCATTCAGTCCTTCCTATTACTGACCTGGGATCACAATCCAGAGTCTTTAGGCTACCGAGTAATAATTCCAAAAACCGCATGTTTTAGTGGTTGAACTCATGGACCTTGCAAGAAGGGCAGGCCTTGGAGACAGACCCGCCCAATCATTATTACAACAGACCACCTAGATGCTCTACAGGTTCAGAGGCACTGGTCCGAGAAGTAAAAGCAGTAGAACAGGCCTTCTTCCATTTCCGCCATCTACTGAAGGGATGTTCAGGTGCGATCAGACAATACCTTGACAGCTGTAAATCGACAGGGGGGAACCAGATCCACAGCTCTTCAGGAGTTGATATATGCCCCCCCCCCCCCCAACACCAGTTGTGATCCCTAGCAGCAGTACATCTGAAAGGATCCCTAAATGTGTTGGTAGACTACCTGAGTCAGACAAAAATTACACATTTCAGAATGGGTGGTATTTTGTTGAATAGCTCAGAAGAGGGGAATTCCCTAGATAGATCTGTTTGTGACAGCCCATAATGCAAAGTGCAGAACTTTCTTCTGTGTCGAGGGGATGGGCCACTAGGGGTTGGTTTGCATCTCTAAATAACATGTCCAGGGAGACTCCGTGGCAACTTCCACAGAGACCAAACCTACTGGCACAGGGTCCTATTTATTACCCAAATCTACTAAATCTAAATTGAACAGCCTGGATGCTGAGAGGGCACTCCTGAAAAATAAGGGGCTGTCCTCAAGGAATAGGAGTCCACTAGAAGTATTTAAAAGTTGGAACAAGTTGCCCTCTGTCCTTGTCCTGGAATTTCTGCAGGAAGGTTTTGAACTGGGTCTGGCAGTAACTACTCTGCATTGGCAATTTCGGTTTTCCTAGATAAAGTTCTAAGGAAGTATCACCTGATTAATAGATTCTTCAAAGCTATTTACTAGAAAGAGACCAGTCTCCGTCTCCAGATGTTCTACGTGGGATCTAACCCTCGTTCTCAAGGGTCTAATAAAAGCTCATTTTGAGCCACTTGCTAAGGGGTCAACCAAATTTTAACCCTAAAGATGTGTTTTCTGCTTGACATAATCTCAGCACGCTGGGTTAGTGACATACTATCCCAGCCCTTCTCTATTGAAGAGCCCTTTTGTATAATTCTACCGGATAAGGCCATTCTCAAGCTTGATCCCCTTTACCTACCCAAGATAGCCTCTACCTTCCACAGGTCACAAGAAATAGTTCTCCCAATCTTTCAAGGCAACCAGGAGGATGTGGAGCAGAACGCACAGTTTCTAGATGTCAGAAGATCCCTTATTTTGTATTTAGAGCACACACCTACCTGGAGAAAGACAGACAGGTTGTTTGTCTCCTTTAGTGGCAAGAATAGAGGCTTAGCAGTCTTCAAAGGTTCAATAGCCAGCTCCTTATATTAGAGCAAACTCAATAGGGCAGTATCCACCGCCTGGGCAGAAAGATCAGGGGCTTGTGTCCTGCCCTTAAAGCGGTCCTACACTCTGAATAAGAGTCTATCTTATATGTTTCTCACACCCTGTACATACAGATTGCTCACATTAAAAATCATCCTACCTGCATCTACTGCATGTTATGAGCCTTTAAACATCTAAGATGGTGGCTCATGAAACATCAGGCAGCCTGCAAACGGGAAGTGTCTTCTGACTGTGCTGCTCTGCATTCTGGGATTGCTGACCTTTTCCTGACCCCAGCTCTGCTCTGTCTGAGCAAAGCACAGCTATAACCCACCCCCTGTACTTTATCCCACTCTCCTCAGTAAGTGTGATGCTTCTGAGTCAAGATGGCGGCGCCCGTATCCTAAAGTCCTAGACAGAGTTGCAGCCCAGTGGGGGAAAGAATAATAAGTGACTAAAAAACTTAAAATATATTAATTTTAGATGCTAGGGATTTTAAGGGTTTGGGCTTTTCAATAAATCATGGTGAAGGTCCGGTTTCACCTAGATTACTTGTTTATTCTCTCAAGTGGCCGTTCTGGAGGACGAAGGGCAAACTCCCCGTTAGTCTTACCAGTAACTTTATTTCTACAAGTACTTCAGGACTGCTCTAGCTACCCTCCCAATATAGTCCTTCGGTTTCTCTTGGTTACTTGTTAATATACTGAGAGCTGGGAGGAAGGGGTGGGGCTTTTAAACTTGTCCCAGTTTGTGTTTCCTGTCTAGGCCTACTCAAGTGGCCGCCCTGAAGGACTAATAAAAATACCATTACCAGTTAAACTAATGGGGATTTTCCTTTTAAAACAAACACCATTTTTTTCTTTAACGGTTGTTGGTCCCACAGACAACGAATAAGAACAAGCTTGGGAGGCCTTCCAGAATGCTGGAGCCCCGAACATAACCTCCCCAAAATGCCCAATATCCTTCCGCCAATCGTGAGACTCATTTTCCAGAGCAGGCTCAAGGTGAAGGTAAGAATATCAGGTGTTCTGGGAGGTTATTTGTGTCAGGAGGGGGTGGTTCCAGCATTCTGGGTGCCCTCAAATCTTGTTTTTTTGTGCCGTCAGCGAGCAAATCAACTGTTAGAGAAAAAACTGATGTTGGTCCGATTTAAATGAAGCTACTACTTTTACTGAAGGCTTGCCTGCCCAGTGGATTGTTAGCATATGCAGTAGGCTATGTTTAAAAATAGGGGAACTGTTGCAAATGTTCTGTTAATAACCCCAAACAGAAATAGTAATGCCTACGCATTTTATGTCCTCATCAGAATTGGTACAGTGTTATTGTCCAGGGAACAATCAAATCCCATGTGCATGGACTGTTTTAGAAACTGGGAAGGAAAAGTCAAGTATATGAAATGACGTTGAAGCCATTGGGAAATGTATTAGTTTGTTCTCCTAATACTGGTTGTGATTAGACAAATGAGTCAGTGTTGGTTTGAATAAAATCTTAAATGAACAGGAATTACAAATGTACTGTTACCTTTTAACTCGTCTGGTTCTAATGGATTAAATATGTGCATGGTTTAAAACAAGGGTAATCATTTTTACTAATCTCCAAAATTAACACCCATGATTGCCTCCATGCACCTTCTGACTGGGAATATGGTTTCCCTTCTGCGGCTGCCCTGCTTTTGCTGCTAGTGGTTTTCAGACTGCTGTTAAAAAAATCTGCTAAGGGGGCTTCTATTTTGATGTAAGGGGGTATATCTATCCAGTTACTGAGACTGAACGTCAGAGCTCGGGTTACTTGTATTGTTTTCCCTTTTGTTAAAGAACAATGGCAATTATTGCCAAAAACTCAAATTACCAATTGTCAGAAGGTGCCACTAATTATTATTGGGTATGTGCCATCCACAGGGCAATAATTACTGTTCAACAGTCCATGGATGGGCGGCCTAAATCAGACCTATCCCTACAAATAACTCTGTGCCACAGATGCATATTAAGAGTCCTCTTCAGGAAATTCCCAGAAACCATTTGATTCCCAAGGTGTAGGTGTTGAAATTTGGATGTTAAACTAAAAGTCAAAACCATTATGGCCTTTCCTCCTTTTATGTTTGTTAATGCTCAGCCACAGCTGAAGACCTGTTATCCAGCCCCTTTGTAAAAAAAGTAACATACCCCCACCCCTTCCTATTAGCAATACTGCACATGTAATAATAGAAAAAAAAAAGACACTCCCCTTCACCCGGAATCCAGCGGTGCCACACCGATCGCGTGTCACCATGTTTTTGAAATCCCAGCTGGCACTTTCCGCAATGCTCACGTTCTCGTATTGTGTGTGATGCGGAGAGCGCTGTCTTCCTGCGGGCGATTGGTGCGGCAACTCTAGCAGGATTCGGGGTGTAGGTGATTGCCTTCTTTTTTTTTTTTTTCTTTTTATTACAGGTGCTATATCGCTAATAGAAGGGGTAGGGCAGGGGTATGTTTTTTTTTTTTTTTTACAAAAGGGCCGGAGTGGCCCTTTAACTTTATTGTCTAGTTGGTTAGAATCTTCACATCCATCTCTTGAGTGCCTATGGGGTTCGCCTTGAGTATGGATGCCTTCTTTGATTTGCCTTCAAATCCTTCTGCTTAGATATTTGGGTCATCTTTATTCTTCTTCTGACTTTTGTCTATTTTTCCTCTTTCCATTTTGGGGGGCAAGTTCTGGCATGGAAACAGGGAGTGTGGGGTAGGAGGATGTTGGGTATGCTATGGAATGGGGACAATAATTGGGTGCTGCTCTTGGGCATGCCTAGGGGCTTAAGTAATTAGGAACAATTGGAGCCTCCGTCATGCTGTAAGGCGCAGCAGCTCACATGGAGCAGATAATACATAAAAACAAAAGTAGCCTATTGAAATCTGGAAGCCCACCTTCAGTATTACCTTATCTGTCTATTTCTGAACTAAATCTCTCTATTGATGTGAAATCAAGAAGGGATGCATTCCAGTGTCTTTGAGGAAAAGTAATTTATTTGCATGGTGGGTGAACTTAAATTGACTTATTTGATACTGGAGTGATAGACACAATGGGAAAATATCAAATTATATGTTGTATATTTTTACTATCTATTTTACTATTTTACTTTCATTATCAATATTTGTTTTAATTCAGCATAGTTAAAATTTGGTTTAATCCTCTTTATAATGTTCAGTCATGTAATGCAAAGATCATATGATAGAGCAGCAACTCCACGATAAAATAGTTGACCTGTATGAAAGAGAGGAATAGTTTAGTCCTGGACTCATGGTAATTTCTAAACACTTGATGATTGTGGTGCATCAAATCTCATTATTTTCTTGCCTTTGGGAGGCCTTATGCTTAGCTCAAGCCTATGTACAGTAACAAAGTATGTATATAAAGTGTATCACTGGAGTCTTTAATAGCCTTTAGCAAAATTTGGTCATTCTCATCATTACACAATACATAGTCGCAAGCCAGTGTGTGGAGAGACCCATGTTAGGCTTAACATAGTGGGGCTAAAGAGACCAAAAACCATTACACAATGTAAGAGGGAGTTTCTTCTTTCTAATGATCAGAGCTTTAAAGAATAAACACAGCCAGTGACATCATTGCTTAATTTCATAATGTGGGAAAAAGGAAGACCTGTTACAACAATTGTCTGTCAGCTGTACTCTCGCAGTAATTTTCTGTACAGAAGATTGTTGGCGCCAGCAGTTTCTATTTAAACGTCAAGGCCAGTGCACATTTAAGAAAAGTTAACTTAGCTTAGAAACCATAATTTAATTGTTAGCCTGCCAATGCTGTATATATCCTGTTCTCATTTCTCTACATACAGTACTTTTTTCTAAAACAAAAAAAAAAAGTTTATAAGAACACATCCTAAAGGTTCTATCATAATATTGGGGTCATCTGTATTATGTTATTCCATCTACACAGTTAAAGTGGACCATCACCCTCCCGTGATCGGCCCCTGTGACCAGTCAGGATGAATGGTTACTGCTTTGATTAGTCTTGGTTACAGCATTTCAAAAATATATATCTCAGATAGTTTAGGGTTTTACAACATAGGCCTTAAAATATTCATTGGGACATTGCACAAGTAATGCCCAACAGTAGCTTAAAACAATGTTGGTTTACCTACTTGGACTGGTGCAAATAAACCTTTGCTCATACACTCAAGTGTCCCTCCTGCCAGTGCTCTCTTGGTGCATTGATCTTCGTACCTGGCAGTTTTTTTTTTACTAGGTAATACGGCGAGAGTGCAGAGACTGACGTTTGTGACGTGAGTCAAATACATTCTCGCAGACATGGGTTTTATTGGATGGTATTTAAACTTTCTTCAGAGTGCCTCGGCCTCTATGAAATATGCTTCATCTACACTTGTATTTCACCTTCTTCCTTTTTTTTCCCCCCTTGTTTTTCTTTTCTCTCTCTCCCTTTTGTTTTTTCCAGTTTAGCGTAGGCTGTTCTCTTCTTTTCCTCTTATCTTGCTTAATGGTTGCAGTACATTGGTATTTTCTACCTTTGTATAGGCTAGTGGTCAGAGCGGTAGCAGATGGCTATCGTTGGTACAAGTTTGTGCTTGTTATCCTACAGGTTATCATGTGTAGGATGATGACGTACTCTGTGAAATAAAAAAGGCCACTATACTGGAAAAAGAATATCTAATGTGATCTCTACGCATCAGCCTTCTGTAGAGGTGGGCCTGCATATTATGCAACCAGTGTGGGAAGTATGATGATGTGGACAGCATATGGAATTGTCGAGGCACAAGCAAATAAAATACCTCTCCGGATATCTGGTAATCTGAAATTAACCTGATTTAGAGGTCATGTTTCAAGGAGTGCATGCGCCAGGAGTGTCTTTGGGAGCTTTTCCACCAATTGAACAACCCCCCCACTAGAGCACACTCTAACAGGTATAGGGGATTCCAGGCACTGTGTTGGCATTCCCTCTCTGTACTATGAGCATGCAGCTACTTATATTGATATTTCAGTTGTATTTGGACCTGAGTTTTGTTGGTAGAAGCAGTCTTTGTCCTGTATGTTTAACTGGCCAGTTATACTACTGCACTTATTGGGTTTGGCAGTTTGTATTTATCCTGTCTTTCAGCACTCTTAAATAGTGAGCGATTGATCTGCTGGAAAATTTATAAGAGTGGGTCTTAGGCTCTACATTATTTATACTGCAAATGTAAAGCTGAGCTTTCAGAGTACATCCAACTAGAAAATAGAAACCGTTTGTCTTCTTAAGTTGTTTTTTTTCATTGCAATATCATTGCATTTATGGCATTGGTTAAAGGCATACAGCTTTCATAAAAGTAATAGGTAATTTAACTAAAAGTTAAGTCATTGGTAAGCAACTTCTTTGTAGGGGATTTTCAGGACACCCTCTTGACATTGGCTGTAATGATGAATGAAGCCCATAGAGTCTTATTTGACCAATGTTTCCTATAACCTAGTTCTGCATAAAGTGGTTCTCTCACCAGCCAGCTCCCTTTAAAGCGGATTGAAACCCATGCGGCTGGGCCATGGAATCTAAAATATTCCAGGGCTGGCTGCTAGCCTGCCCCAGCGCATCCTATAGGGGGATGCCCCATTGTGTGAAACCCCTGGAGTCCCAAGTATACTCACCTTTACCAGGCATCTCCTGCGATGCAGTGATAGCTGGCGCTGCTTCCCTGTAGCTGTGCTCGCACCTCGTGCTCTGCCTGTATCTGACTGGCTGGTTGCGGGAGTGGGCATGCCCAGCGTGGAGGCCGGAGATGCATCACCCAGCACCTTTTTTCATGTCACTAGGCACCTTAGGTAATCGCAAAAGTTGTCAGGTGGGCATGGCCTCGGTGGTGAAAAAACCCTGTTTTTCGAAAACCAGGCCACCGCCAGGCTGGCAGCATCACCTGAGTGCTTGGGGGCTTTAACTACTCTAAAAATCTGCCGAAAGTATTGCATTGTTGGTTAAACGCATGTACACACATTAGAAGAAGGCAATAAGCTGTTATTCCAGCACAAGCTGGCTCAGGAGAAAGGTAATTTGAGTTTAGCAGGTCTCCCCTATAAAAGCTGAATGGTCCGTTCAAAACCTGTCACTCCAGATTCTTCTTCATTCCTTCAAAAGAAAAATAAAGGCTTGGTGGATTTTTTGATGCAGGGTGTATAATTAAACCCCCCTCTTGCTCCTTTAATCTAGCCCTAATTTAATGCAATTTGGGTCCCCCAAACCTAATTTCTAATCTCTTTGGTGGTGGCATTTACCCTGGTGCTATCCTAGTACATCCTTTTACCCCGGTCTTGTCTCAAGTTGTGGCAGACTTGGATTTGTGTTAGGCAATGGTTAAATAATCTCATGAATAAATGATTTTATAATACAATTATGTCCTCATTTCCTCTTTACAGTTTATGGACTGTAATCACCAGGGATTCCTCCTACATCATTAACTTGTAGCGTTTCACCATCATAGTGGCTCTGTCGCTATACAGTACAGCAAATCGCTTATGGAGGACCGTATTGTAATAGGATATAGGCAGGTCCATTGCAGGGGACTAAAACTGCTAATGGGTCTGCAAACTCATCTAAACTTTTTTCTCATTTGTATAAAGGCATAGATGATATATGCTGCATGTGGTGTATTGATACAGTTGCCTCATCTTCATCGCCAAGGCAACTGCACATGGTATGCTCTTGCATTGTTAGTAAGATCCAAATGTGATCATTCGAAGAAAGGTGTTGATGAGCTGTACAAAGCATATGGCTGAAAGATACAGAATCTCGTTATTAGATTAGTGTCTCCAGTCTGGATTGCTTAGTCAGAGGCAGTCAATATTCCTTATTTTTTAAAAGCCCGTCCTAGCTCAGCCATGACCCATAAACTGAAGCAAAGAAAGCAGCTGCGCCTGGAATGTAAAAGGTATTTACATATAATATATTACATATAATGGGAGATTTTGAAATGCTTTGAAATAGCTTATTTTACACTTTTCCCAAGAGGACAAGGGGAGGAAGTGTGTGGAGTCTGCACACGTTTCTAAAATGTAGACTGCTCTATAGAGACACCGTCATGTACATTTATGAAGCAATTGCTTGTTGTCCAGGGGTTAATTAAGGTTAATGCAGAGCCTACTGCAAGGGTGAGATTAGAGACTTTCCTGTGCTATTGGTCATGGCCTTACTGCACTAGTCAGCACATTTCTTTTGTTGTGTTTCCTTAATGTGTCTCTGTCACCAAATCTGACACACTGAATTTTTATTGATGTTTTTCGATTACCTGTTGAGTCATGCACTGAATCTTCTAACTTTCATCCTTGGTTTTCCTGATATCCAATGAACTTTAAGGAGAAGGTACATCTTTTAACTGTGGGGTACCATGGAGATAGAAATAAGACATCTGTAGCAAAATACAACCTGTCAAAATAGAAGCTGTTAATATTAGGTGGACAAGAGGTGTCTGCAGCAATCCTCTCGTTGCCCAGCTATCTTATACCAGTCTTACTGTTGGTTCCTGGACGTAAGATCCCTCCTGGAATTTTCCTGGGGCGCATATTGCTGTCCTCCATAAAACCCTTGGTGTCAATTTAGGTATGCTTTAGCTCCTCACTACATTTTGTGAGTCTTATGCCTTCTATACTACTGAATCAGGTTACCCAGTGCCACTAATGATGAGCGGTTTATATCTTTGTATATATAAAGAACATAATCTTTGTTTTTTCTAGCATATTGCTCACTGTTTTACACTGAGGAGACCTTGCATATTATATCGATAAGTCATCATGTATTTATACCATGTATGATAGTTTACCCATGTTTGATGCGATACATGTATCATCCCTATATAAGGGATATTTCATGGTGACAATGGGTTAATGTTCTTTTCTATGTGTATATTTGTAAATGGTATCATTATTGAGGATTCTCTGTTTATCTACATTTGAGCTCTTTTATATGGACCTCCTAGCGTAGCGTTGGCGCGCGCTGCAGGGCTCCCCGGTCTTCCCCTGGCAGTTCCTGTTGCCCAGTGCCTTCCTGCAGGTCAATACGGCTTGTTGGTCTGGTTGTCTGGGCAACGTTTACATCCTGACGTCTGGGCTGGAGGCGGAACGCGCGCCCTCACTGGCTGTATTCCCCGGTGTCACATGAGAGGGCTCTTCCCTCTGATTGGCCTGTGGTTGCTGCCTGTGATTGGCTGGCGCGTCCTCCTCCATTCCTGCTGTCACTACTGCCCGTCGATCGTGGCTCCCCGCGGCTGCTCCAGGTGAGTCCTCCTCTTATTACTATTTAATGACTTGGTTTTAGGGGTACCCCCATCTATGACTAAGGGCCGTTGAAGGACCCGAAACGCGTCAGAGGGCCCCCCCTTTCCCTTTGCCCGAGTTCTATATCGTTTTTATCTGGCTTTGGATGTTTTTTGACTTGTCCTGGAGACACTGATGATTTTAATACTTTGGAATAAAGAATCTACTTTTAAGGAAGTGCGGATCCACCATT
Source organism: Gastrophryne carolinensis (assembly GCA_027917425.1). Classification (NCBI taxonomy): domain Eukaryota; kingdom Metazoa; phylum Chordata; class Amphibia; order Anura; family Microhylidae; genus Gastrophryne; species Gastrophryne carolinensis. The sequence continues at coordinate 553,364,078 of CM051235.1, forward strand.
TCTTTCTTGTATCTGGACTAGTGGGGCTTGGGACAGCCCCGGATCATGCACCCTTTCCCACTGGAGTGCGGAAACCTCCTTTTGCTTGTTGTCACTTACTGTTGGTTCCACCAGTGAAGCTCCTGTCTGTGTTCTTGTCTCCTTGCTATAAGGCACCCATTAACATTTTTATAAGGTCACAAACCAATATTTTTATGTTTAATAAAGCAAAGCTAATTGGGATGCAGGTTTACATGCGGAGGAAAAACCCTTCAGGCCTGTAGTGCTTGGCACACTGCTGGGGCCTCCAGAAACTCTGACGTATCCCATTTCCACATCACATGGGTGTTTCCAATATAAATGAGCCAGAGATCCAGTTATCCAATAGGTCACTAAAAGTGTGAAGGGTTATTTGGCACGGCAAGCTCCAGGAGTGTTTCAACTAAATAGATTGCGTGCTGCTAGTCATCGTGTTCAAGGTTAATCAAGGCCAATATGGGATGTCAGGTCTTCCGATTACTTTCTTTAACTGGCCTAAAAATATCTTGTGTTATGTAGACATTAAACATATTATATCTGTAGAGCTACTTTTATATTTATCATAGCCCTGTTAGCAGCATTTAAGTAGCACCCTATGGACAACTTACAAAAAAAAGAATGCAACGGTCCTTTAGGCCTACGCCTTTCATTCATTTAATCTACAGCTCTACCTTATGGCCAAATTCACGTTGAAGCCAAACGAAAAAGGCCTTATCACTTTTACCTCTTTTGATAACTGCCTGTGCCGAGGAAATGGCAACCACCCAGTTCCTAACCCAGATAAGCTTTTCTATTTTAAATGCCAGAACTCCCAGTTAATTAACTTCTTTTAATTGTACTTTTATTGCTCTTGGGATAAATCCTAGGCAATAAGAAGAAAATGAATTACTTACCTATTTTATGAATGTGTAGTAAAGACAATGCCACCAAAACAATCTTGAACCGGAACAACATGCGCTCTGAACCCTGAATCGCCCCTTGGCGCTATTTTGTTTGGTCTGGGAGGAATGGAATTGAAAGACGAGCAAATTTTGGAGCCCTGCTATGGCTTCTACCCTGCACTGTAGGAAATTAAGGACAATAGCATAGGAATAAACCCTGGGGTGGTCAAAATTTGTGTTTTTTTTCTTTTTTTTTCTTAAATCACTTAGGCTGTGTCACATGTCTATAGATTTGACCCTGGCTTTAGTATCTAGGAATTTTTACTGTACATTGATCCTTGAGTAAATCTGTAATGCGTTCCTGGTACGCGTGTCTTTATGCAGTTGTGACTTTGGCCTCGTAGTATTATGTTGCTATCAGTAGATTTTGAAAAGTTAAGAGCCTTGTAATTATTGTTAGTATTAGCATTTGTGTTGGGTCTTTTGACATGGAAGGTCTATTAGACTTTGCTTTTGCTGCATACAAAAAGGATTTTGTTGGGAAGTTTTGTGTTTGAAAATTCTTTCCTATTGGAAGTTGATTTATCCTGGTGCCTTTTGGTCTCTCCATTAACCTGACCATTGACCTTCACCCTGAATAAGATCATATCTTATATGTTTCCCACACCCTGTACATACAGATTGCTCACATTAAATATCATCCTACCTGCATCTACTGCATGTTATGTTACACATCCAAGATGGTGGCTCATGGAGCATCAGGCAGCCTGCAAACAGAAAGTGTCTTCTGACTGTGCCGCTCTGCATTCTGGGATTGCTTTCCTTTTCCTGACCCCAACTCTGCTCTATCTGTGCAAAGCACAGCTCTAACCCACCCCCTGTACTTTATCCTGCTTTCCTCTCCTCAGTATGTGATGCTTCTGAGTCAAGATGACGGCGCCGGTATCCTAGAGTCCTGAACAGAGTTGCAGCCCATTGAGGGAAAGATTAACAAGTAATTGACTAAAAATGTAAAATATATTTATTTTAGGTGCTGGGAAATAGTTTAAGGGTTTGGGCTTTTTATTAAATTGGGCTGAAGGTCCGGTTTAAGTACTTTTACCAAGCGTGTTCAAATGGTATCCTCATATAAACCCATGCACAACTTGGTAAAACTGTCAGATTCATAAAACAGACAGTTCTACTAGTCATCAAAACCAGACTTGCCGGAGATTCAACAAGTGGTCTGAAGAAACGGTGCTAAGAGCATAGCAAAGCAAGCTAAGCAGTTGGAGATGTCACTTACATACTGTGGTTCATGCTGCGTCGCTGCTCTCATACAGGGTTTACTAATGCTTTTATGATAGAAGTGTGTTGTTTAATTTTAAGCATTACATCAGTCCTTGCTGCTCTAAGCCTGGCGTTTACACTTCACATTCTCCTTTTATCAGAGTAAAGATAATTAGGGTCTCAGATGTAATGGCAATATGTCATATTTTATTATAGTGCCTGTATTATATGGCGCCATGGTGAGAGAGACTCAGACATTCGGCACTGCTGCGCTTGACAATATTGTAGCATGTTCAGAGTGGAGACCACACCACCAGATCAGCCAGACGCTAACTATAATACCCCCCCTTTAGTAGTAAAACCTTAGCTATTTTGAACGTATTACCTCAGGGGGCATTTAGGCCTATTTTCAAAGTCATGCCTGCAGTTGAACTGAGAAGGCTTTCAACCTGACAGGCATCTTCCTTAGGGAGCATCCTGATTGGGCATGCCCATCTATGTAAAATTAAAGAAAGCTGAAGATTGTATTAACATACTTGCCTCTTGCTTGTTCCAGATTGAGTAGTAAAAGCAACTTTTCACACCTCAGCAGCATCGCTGCTTCCCGCTGTATGTGCCTGGCAGATGTAGAGATTGCATGGGCAGAGGCAAGCAGAGATGCTGCTACTCCGCGAAATGCCAAATTCTAAAGAAGCACAGGAACAAGGAAAGTGGAAGCATATTAACATAATCAGGGGCAATTCCTTTAGCTTTATATAGCAGGGCATCCCAAATGCCCCCTAGGGAAAATGCTTGCCGGGCAGAGTCTTTATTGTTTTTTTTTTAACTTTTAGTCTTTAGCCTAGATTTTTATATAAGGAAACTAAGGTTTGTCTACGGTGGCAGAGAAATGACGCCAACTATGGTGGTGGAGAAAACGTATATGTCTGGTTTAAGAAAACCTTTCTGTTGCACACAGAAACCAGATGGCATTTTAAGTTGCACCCAGGGCTACAGTGTCTGATTGGAGCTAGTTTTGGCTGATGTTGGTAGAAATGTACCAGCTCCGAATCCTCAAAACCCCGGGGGCACCTGCAAAACTCTCCACATCTTCAGCATCTTGGTCTAGATAGATAGGTGGGATAGGGCGGGAGTGCAGCCTGGCCTAAAGGGGAAACTGATGTTGCACATGTTGTTCAGCAAATTTCAGATCAGCCAGTTGGCAATCAATGCACATTGTGGGAGTAGCTACAGTGCCAGAGAGGCCTGGTTTATTATAAAAACGTCCACTGCCATCGCAGCCACATGCCAAAAGGTACTTGGGCGGGGTGGGTGTTACACATGGGGAGCAGAGGTAGACAGACAGTTTTGTTCTGCTTTAATCAAACATATATTTTTATGTTCTCTTGATCTAAGGCCCTTGTTTATAAAAATCTTCAGCAGCCTCAGAGTGTTGCAGTGGTGATAGAGAGTTCTTCAATCTCCCCCATTCCTTACATTCGGTATCTTCATGCTGCTCCAAGGCCCTTAGTGACAATGCCAGAACCTTACAGGAGTTTAAAGAGATTATCCAGGCAGAAACACAATAAAACTCGTGGAGTATAGACTTTTGTCTTTGACTGGAACTTTTTTAAGTTATTAGCTCAGAAATCCTATTCCAATAAATATGCCTTATATTCTCTCTCGGTAGCCCCATTACTTGAATAACGGTGAAAAAAGCCCAATGTTGCTATTTCATTACAGTACATTTGTTATTAATGTTTTTGTTATTGGTTATTATTGGCCATTTATGAAGGCCGGGGGTGTGGCCAGTCAGCCAATCAGCGATCTTGAAAGGTGCCAGGTGGCATTGGCAGTGGAAAACTCTGTTTTTCCATCCCGACTGGATGAGTGGAGCACCCAGAAATAGGTCTTGTTGCGCTCTAAGATCGCAGTATTATAGGTCTGCTAGGCTCAGCGAGAGCACATGTGCGGAGAATCTTCTTGAGGTCTTCACATGCGTTGTCCCTCACCTACTCTTTAAGATATATGTCTGTTTTTCTTGGGGCCATGTAAATACTTTGTTTTAGGAAAGCACTCAGTTGAGACCCTCTCTTGTTGTCGGGAATCTGATTACTAAGATGTAATTAAATCAGTCATACAAACTGACCGTTGTAAAGCGGAGCATTCATCAGGCACCCTTGGCCTGTTTGTGGTCTTTCTGTCTAGAGACAATTATTTAAAGCCCTGGTCCCGTTTTGGCTTGGGTGCTGCCAGAGAGACGCATGTTTGGCCTGAGAAGATTTTCGGTTTTCCCTGGCCTTGCATGTTCTGTTTTTAGGGCTTCCTGCATTCCACAAAGGCTTGACACCGTATGACAGTGGTGCTTCTAATTGGGGGATCTCCTTTTTCAGTGCAACAGAAAGCCGCAGTGCTGTTGTATTTATATTCCCCGGTCAAAACTCTAACCTCCTTGCTGTGCACCTAAGCTGAGGTGTTAATCCGCTGTAATAAGACTTTTAACCCTACAACCTACAGCATTTGGCTGTTTGCCTTGATTTGTTGAAACCGCTGGTGAAAAGCCCTCATCTTCCTTATTGACAGATTTTCTGGAGACTGGTTTTGCCGGCAAGTTATAGGCATGGAGATACGGAGAGCAGAAGGGAGGGACAGTCAGATGCTTTCAGTCATTTTTCATGGAAGTCGGCAGTATGTCGCTGCCCTTGGGTCATTTTGGAGGGGCAGTTTGTGACGCAAGACTCCTAACACAAGTATGGAGAACTAGTGTGTTACCTTTTGAGCTTCAGCTTCACAAAAAAAGGTGTATTTAGAGGCACATCAAAGCTAAAAAAAAAAACTATACACACCCTTATTCCCTATAATAGCTTCCTCCTAGTCTGGCTGCCTAAAACATACCTATTTTTAAAGTGGACCAACACCCAGGATTTTGACTATCCTGGGTTTTGGTCCACTTCGGCGGGGCACCCCGATCGGGGGTGCCCCGCTGTGTGAAACCCCCCAGAAAGCCCCAAAATCTTACCTGTCCCCGCTCCCACGTGACTGGACGGTCCAATCCCCGCCAACGTCCAGGCGGGGATCAGGAACGTCCAAGCGGCTGCCGCCGCCGCCGCCTCCCTCGCGTCACTTTCGGCGCGCGCGCGCCCCCGCCGGCCATTCGCAGACGGCCGGCGCGGGCACGAGCACGCCTACAGGGGCGCGAGGGAGGCGGCGGCGGCCGGCCGCCGCCGAAGATCAGGTAAGGTGTTTGGGGGTTTTTTGGGGGGTTTCACCCCGCGGGACATCCCGATCTCGGATGTCCCGCGGGGTGGGAGGTGATCGGCCCGGGAATCTTATAGATTTCCGGGCCGATCACCTCTCGGTGTTGGTCCACTTTAACATCTGTTTTTGCAGTGTGCATTCACCTGGTTATTCTTTGTTGGCTTGTCCACCATTTTCAGGCAAATGTGTGGCCTCCGCTGGACGCTGGCTGCCGATCAACCCCCTACACTGCATGCTGACCTAGATTTGGGAAATTTAAATACCAAACAAAACTTCTCTTACCGGAACTGTCCGCACCTCCTCTGCCAATCGGCGGCAGCTGCTGCTGCCCTAGATTGACTGCCTAGTCAGCTAATCGGAGCACACTGATTGGTTGACTAGGAGTACAGTCATGGCTGGGGCTGGAGCTCCCAATGCATAAGTACTGCTCTGCTGGTGGAACAACTGGTCTAAGGAAAGCTTTGTTTGTCTGTTTTTTTTTTTTTTTAAATCCTGATCTGCAGAGGATGGGGGGAGGACTTTGGCTACCAGCTTTACTGAAATAATGAAAAATAAAAAAGAAAAGTTTTTTTAATTTTTGTATTTTAAACACCAACCTTAGCACTTTAGTTTACTGCTACATTTTCACGCCATGCATACATAATCTTCATTCTATCTTTTATGGTTATAAAGCAGTAATTTGGGTATTTCATAGGATTGGATTCCATACCAGAGGATCCCAACAAGTGGTGCTAGTTTCAGTGGTGGTAGATCATTTTAGGTGGTACTTGACAAGGCTGCAGACTGACCTGTAGCCCAGCCTGATCTACTGCCATATATACTTCTCTTAAGCACAGTTTGCACCATAAATCAGAAAAAATCCCAATGTTTTGTGTTATTCATACACTTTAAATGGGTGTTTTGTAAATTTTGGTTTTGGTGTTAGATGAGTGACAACACACACGCAAGACCTAGGTGGTACTTGATATAATCAGAAAATGGAAAGTGGTATTTGAAGAAAAAAGGTTGGGGACCCCTGCTATACGCCATTAAACCGGACCTTCACCATGATTTATTGAAAAGCCCAAACCCTTAAAAAACTATTGAAAAGCCCAAACCCTTAAAAAACTATTCCCCAGCATTTAAAGTTAATATATTTTAAGTTTTTAGTCACTTACTTATTATTCTTTCCCCTCACTGGGCTGCAACTCTGTTCAGGACTCTAGGATACGGGCGCCGCCATCTTGACTCAGAAGCATCACACTTACTGAGGAGAGGAGAGCGGGATAAAGTACAGGGGGGTGGGTTATAACTGTGCTTTGCTCAGACTGGGGTCAGGAAAAGGTCAGCAACCCCAGAATGCAGAGTGACACATTCAGAAGAACTTCCTGTTTGTAGGCTGCCTGATGTTACATGAGCCTCCATCTTGGATGTTTAAAGGCTCATAACATACAGTAGATGCAGGTAGGATGATTTTTAACGTGAGCAATCTGTATGTACAGGGTGTGGGAAACATATAAGATAGACTCTTATTCAGAGTGAAGGACCGCTTTAACTTTTCCATGTTCAATCCTGCATTTACCTGCAAACTATCAGAGATCCGTTGTAGTTGTCACTTTTGGTTTCAGGTTCTCCTATTAGTCAGAAGAAGATGCCAGTTACAGTCAATAATAACATGAGCGTAGGTTGAAGTTTTCTCCCCCTCATAAGCCCTGGTGTTACAGTATGTCTTGCTTGCCGTTGTCACATTCTTTGATGCAAGATGTCAACATTCGATTGTCTTATTAAAAAATATATATATCTTTACATGTATTTAGTACTTATTTAAGCAAATACAAAACGACATAATGCTATTTGCAGATACGCATCCTTTTTGTATTTTAAATATATAAATTTTAAATTTGACTAAAATGTCACATTTTTATTTTGATTTAATCTAAAATAAGAATTGAAGTATCATACTATTATTGGAGCATTCCCATGGGTGACTTTTGCTATTACTCCTAGCTGTAGCCCATGTTCTGTTAATAAAAGAAAAAGACGCCACAATAATCCCACAACTTTTCCTTGTGTATTTCATTTTGAGGAAATGACTATAGTTCTCTCTGTTGAAGACACTCGTGATCCAGACATTGGACACTTAATCGTAATCTTCACCCACTCTATTAGACAGTTGTTTGTCCTTTATCTGACGCTTTTTCTGGACAAGCTTGTGAAAGTTGACTGTTCTTCTATTTTGGGGTGCTGATGAAATATATATAATAGACTTAATTGTGTCTGAAAAAGTCCCTCAAGCCTTTCTCGGGTACGGGCCTGTTGTGGCCAGTTGTAATTCCATCTGAATATTACATGTGATAGTTCAGGGGGAAATATAGTTCTGTGGTTGTGTTCATGAAGACTGTTGGGGTTTAATGGGTTTGGTACAAAAATGACCTTGTTGGATTCATTATCTGTCACTTGTAGTTTGTGTCTGTCGATGCTTTAGTTTCTTAGTTTAAAAGACTTACTGGATTTTCATGTCATTCATGCCTTGTGCTTTTACCAAAATATTTAAAAGCTGATACAAGAGAGCTTTTCTTGTTTGCCCCCCCCCCCCCCCCCCCAAAGCGCTTGTTAAAATGTTTCTGCAAGTTTAGTCTTTCTCGCACAGGAATCTCATAATGTTTCTGTAATTCTGTAATTCTGTAGCACAAAATTCCCATCTGGCTTCAGTGCAATTCATGTTCAACTTCTTTCACATTCCCACTGAAATGCTTCTGTTCCCGTTTACCTAATATTTGCTGTTCCATTACTGATAACACCCCCTCTGACAGCTTAATAATTTGAAGAACACACATTGCCTCATGTAAAGTTGGTTCAGAAGTCAAGCTCCCTCATCCTTCCTTAGTCAAACTAGCTAGGGACTTTTAATTGTAATTGTAAACACGTACTATTGAATGAAGCAAACTGTACTGCTGTGTGCATGTTAGTCATTTTCCCAGCATACCCTAGATACCCACAGATCATGGCAGAAAGAAAGAAAACGCTTTAGCGTGTTCTCCGCTGGCCAAGCCTAAATGGGTTGCCACTAAATGTATGTATGGCCTGGATTAGCATTTTTTTAAATTTATGTTCTCGTTTTCTCACTATAGGGTGGGGCGGGTGGACTAATTAAAAAGGAACTTTGGAGTCCCTGAAGTCAGGCGCACACCACCCATTCAGAAAAGCCTGGCACAGGTACGCACACAGCTAGAGGTATAGCTGCTATGTGGCCGTGGATCTAAGACGCGGTGAGTGCTCAGGAAGAGGTAAGACAACAGGGCTATTGGAATACCACTTCCTGGGGCATCTCGAATTGGGAAAATCCCCGGGTCACCTGATTGCCTTACCTCTTCCTGAGTACTCGCCGCGTCTTAGCTCCACAACCGCATACTGCTATACCTCTACCTGAGCTAGGCTTTTCTGAATGGGTGGTGTGCGTCTGCACGCCCACAGCTAGAGAAGCAAGCGGACATGCCAGCGGCGCAATGGTCTCCTCTCAGCTCTGTGCTAGCCACACAGCCGATGTGCAGCTAGTCGAGCCAAATGATCGCGATCACTGTGACAGGCATACCAGCACGCGTTGAGTGGCTTGAGTCTAAAATGATGGACAGATGAGTTTCCTAACCGATCCATGGTTATATACACAGCAGGACATCCCAAATCAGGGTGCCTTGTCTGAGCGGAACAATACCTGGGAGAGAGAAATTCCCAGGTGTTCTTAAACCAACAAGGTTGATAAGGCAAGCTAATAACCTGTTGGGTGAGACGGATCAATTATAACCAATAGATACATAGTATGTAAGGCTGTGAAAAGACGCTAGTCCATCCAGATCAACCTGTATAGTAAAGAAAATCCACTTACTCATGACTACCTACTCTTGCAGGTAAGCAGTCTGGACCCTCCTGCCAGCCTCACGCAGTCCCCTTGTCGACCATGACATTGTTTTTTTGACTTGTGTGTTTTACTAGCCAATCTGACAGATGTAGCAAATAATTGCTTGAAGTAACGCATTCAGCTTACAATAGATACGTAGATCTCATGACCCTTACTTAATTTCATACAATAAAGGTTAGTCCTCCGGTGAAGCCATCTAATAACAGACAAAATATTTCAAGCAAAAAAAGAAACACTACAAAAAGTATAGTTTTAATTCGATTTAGTGGACAGTTCAGGCAACAGCAATCATATGGCAGAAAGCAGCTCATCTGATGGCTGTCCCATGTGCCTCTCCTTAATTTCCTGAAGCACAGGGTAGAAGCCATAGTCGGGCACCAATGTATTCCTTTCCTTCGATTTCATTCCTCCAAGACCACACAAAAAAGGGTCTAACAGCCACTCTGTCCCTTGGTACTCTCAGCACAAATGAGCATGGCAACCCAGATAAAGCTGCGCCACACCCCTCCCATCTAGCTTGGCTGCAACCCAGGCATTGAAGATATTTAGAATACATACATTTAATAAGAGATATTGGGATGCCGTAGAGAAGAAAGTGAGGGGAAAGTTAGTGACTTTAAAGACATTGCTTTGAAAGATCACTGTTTTTTTATATGTATTAAGCTGCAAAGCATACTAGAACTAGATACATCAGAAAGCTGATTTTTGCTTGTTGCAAAAACAATTTTAATATATATACTGCTATATATATTTTATTAGTTGTAGTTAGTATTAGTTTATACTCGGAATCCGCCTCCTGTAGCTCAGGGGCCATGTGCGGCTCATAAACTAACATGGGTTAATGAAGAGTCAGGCCAGGGGACAGGTGTGCTGGCTTACCCACAGTTTGTTTCCCAGCCGCCACTTGCACAGGACAGAACACACTCTGTCATATATACACATGATGACTATACACGGGCATTACAGCCTTTGTTTTCAAAATGGATGGATGCAGGAATAATTGGGGACCCCTGATATATACAGGCTTTAAAGGCACCCAGATTGCGTGAGCGCCGCCCCCCCCTGGACACTCCTTCAACACCTGCAAATCCTTACATTAACCACAATCCTCTGGCAAAAAGCCTCAGCCCCACAATTGACCGTCATCGTTCACATGGGTCGCCTCTTTAGGCAGCCGAAACAGGGAATGGTCCTCCGACCCACGTGACTGTGTGGGGCTTCATTTGGGCCAAGGATCGCAGAGTTGTGGGGGTCTATACATACGGGGAGGGGGCTCCAGCAATCTGGATGCCCCCCTGAGCTTGTCGCAATGCTGTCCTAGCTGGCCCTACACCCAATAGCGAGGAAATAGGTGTGGTCTATTTTAAGTTCAGCTATTGGGAATAATCTCCATTTAAAGGTGTGAATTGACACTTAGGGTTTAGTTTGACAATTGAAGGGATTCTTTTATAATAATCTCCCTTCACCCACAGGGTTGGGATTAATCCTCTTAGCCAGTTGGCTAACTTTTTTTATTGTTGCATGTTCCTACCCGGCAAGAAAATTCTATTACAAATATATTCCTTCATAACCAGTGTCCCATGCCACCTGGAGCTAATATTTTATTAGGGTTACTTTCTAGGCTTCTAGAAATAACTGGGTTGAATGTTTTTTCGGTCCCTAATATTCTTTATATACATAAAACTATCGGACTCTTGTGCAGCCACGATGGCTTGCAGGCTATGGCTTTCCTAGGAGGTGAGATGAGACGTGAAGAGAATTTGACAGCAAGTCCTGGTGCTTGCCATTTTCACTACATTTTCTCTCTGGCCCTAAGGCTTGCTTACTGTGTGTCTGCTTTAAGAAGATTCATCTGCAATGCAGCTGTTACCGCAGTGGTTCGGTAAATCAAGGGCGAGCACGTGGGAGAAACGGAAAATCCAGCTTGTTTAGTCTTCACGTTCTAAGAAGCTCTGATGTAATTTCACCTGTATTGTAGATCTCCGAGGTGATCTTCGGATCTCTTCCCTTGCTATGTAACCTGTGCTGAGGCACTCCCTGATGCAGTCCTCTTTATATTGTACAATATCCAGTGTGCAGAATTTTCTGCCTTGTGTAACTGACTGCAGTGAACTTCCAGATAAGCATGTTTGTGATGTTATCAGCAATTCTCCCCTTGCAAACACCTTTCTGTGATAACTTTTATGTGTGTGTGTTTGTGCTACGATTACAGCTCTTGTGTTTTTTGTTTCTTCTAAAAACTCTTTGTACTTTTTCTGACCTAGCCACCAACGAAGTTGCGGTGACTTCTTAAAGGGAAGGGAAATTGTTAGCCCAATGGGCCAGGCTAGGCTTGGCACTGTCCTGTTTTTAAAATGAAGAAGAAATGGCTAAAATGTAGGAGGTTTAAAATTTCACATTACGATTTTTCTTCTGAAGCAAGTGGGTGGGGTCCTTGGGTGTGATGCTGTTTAACAATCGGCATAATTGTCGGGTTCAGTAAGAACCTGACATTGTGCTATTGTGTTACTATACATATATATTGTATACATTTATAAACTATTACCAGTGTTCTAATGAATCAGTTTATACACACCAGCAGAGTCCAATAATCACTGGAGTAGGATCTATTGTCTTACTCCAAATCACAAGCACACAGACAGCCACAAGTGATTCAAGTGCTAATTATTATTGGGGAAACGTAGTATATAGAGCTGTTGTTGCATTGGTTGTTGCATTGGTTTATTGACTTGAGTCCAGCCCAGTCTGTTTCTATCAATATAATATATGACTAATATAAACCTAACCCCTCTTATACTCTCAATTATCTTAATGGATGCCTTCCCAAGATGCTCCACCACTAATGTGGCCACAACACCTAGGTGTCGCCATCTTCTTTTAGCCGCCTTTTGCCCCTGCGTCTTGAGTAGAAAGGACATGGTGGACATGCATTTGAAGAAGGGAACTCAGTCGTAACTATTGCCGTCTGAAAACCCGTGAGATTTGACAGGACTACATGGACATTGCAGCTTTCAGCAAGACGACCTGTGGCTGGCATGGCCACACTAAAAGTATATGAGGTGGCTGCTGCAGACCCAAGAGCAGTGCATAAACTGACCACATAGAGCATTACAACGAGAGCCATCATCCATCAGACAACAAAGTGGATGATAAATGTACAACAAAACAGAAAAGCACTCCAGTAGTAGTTCCAAATATATTGACTAAACCACAGAATGAATATTATTCCAAAAATGTGCTGTTGATATTATCCAACGTTTTGGGGCAGCTTGTTTCATCCCCGATGAAGGGGCACAGGCTGCCCCGAAACGCTGACTAATATGAACAGCGCATTTTTTGAATAATATTAATTCTGTGGATTAGTCAATTTATGATTTGGAACTACTATTGGAGTGCTGGCTTTTCTGTTTTGTTGTGGGTTCTACTTTGCCACCGCTGGCCATTGCACCCACCTGGACTACTGCATGGTAAAAGTACTCCTGTTTTTACCCCAGATTTCTGCTTTAACACCCTCAATTGAAGGGATTCTTTTATAATAATCTCCCTTCAACCACAGGGTTGAGATTAGTACTCCTTTTAACTTTTTTTTTTTTATTGTTGCTTGGCCCCCTGACCTTCTGTGCCCTGGCATGGTTTCACCCCCTGCATCTGGGTAACAGTATAGTTTCTGTCTCTGTTTCACAACACATTAAAAGATCTTTTTCCATGATATTACAAACAAATTAAAATTGGCTCACAAAATACTGTTTTCGAATTGTCAGTGACTTGCTGTGACTCCCCTTTCTCTTTGCTGGTAGTCAGCCTAAAAGTGGACCAAAACCTGGGATTTCGACTATTCTGGGTTTTGGTCCTCGCCCCTGATTTGAGATGCCCAGCTGTTTGAACCCCCCCAGGTCACTTATAACAACTCACCTTTCCCTGGTCCTACAGCGCATGCTCGGGTGCACAGTCAATTGGCGCACTCGGCTCCATTAGTCAGTTCTGGGTAAGAATTGGCTAAGGGCCGAAAAAAGAAGAGAGTGCCAACTGGCACATCCCAACTACCCTCTAACAGGGAAGACTTGTGTGCTGGACACACAAATGCCTGGTGATGTTGGATCAGGAAACAAACAGGTAACATTTTACTGATTAGGGGCGGTGTCGAGGGATTCACACAAGGAAGCATCCTAATTTGGGGAGAGGGAATCAGGCAGCCCTTGATTCTTATAGATTCCATGGCTGCCAAAGATGGGTTTTGGCTACTTTAACAACAGCCACAGTTGGAAAATAAAGGTGGCGGCCATTTTGGAGCTTCCTCTCCAGAATCTCAGCCATGCTGCTGCCTGGATTCAACTGACATAACTGACAATGTAGGGTAACAGGAAGGCCTGCAAACGCATGAGCTGTCATTTTGTTTCTAAAATTTACTACAGCAGAATTTAGGTAAATGAATTTTTATGTGCAGCAAGGTAAGCCCTGGGGTGGGATGCATGTTAGCACTGTTGTATTGGTCTCGTTTAAGTCATTAAAGGAGAAACTGTTCCACCTAAATAAATAAGGCAGTGTCTGTTTAAGGTAATGTGGGTATAAAATATAAATTGCAACCAGTGCCCCCTCTGAGGGTTGCTTCACCATTCAACTTGTTTTGTGTTGTAATATCTGGTGGATCTCCTCTCTCCTGATCCCACCCCATCTTTATTTTGTCATTAGCGGTACAGAGTGTGTGTGTGTGTGTGTGTGTGTGTGTGTGTGTGTGTGTGTGTGTACGCTTGCTTTGGTGCAGAGCGTGCTGCGGCATTCAGTACTTTTATTTAGCTTGAAAAATAAACTTGCCGTCATATTTCCAGAAAGGGCTTCTGTTGCCTTAGTGCCGAGCTTGTTAGATGATACAAACTTGGGATTTTTTCCCCTGCAGTGTTCTGTTATGAGTGTGATGTCTATCTGGTGTATCCAGATTTGGGAAGGAATTTCCAGACATTTTTATAGTTTTGGCTCAATGTCAGGCTCAATAAAAGATACTTACTTTTTTTCTCTTTCATCTATATTGTCCCGCTTTCCTATTTATCTGTGTCTGAGTCTGTGATGTGCGATTCCTATGCGTCTCACAATGATTATTGACTGATTAAACATGGATTTCTTTATGTATTAAAGGAGCACTATCGTGAAATTGTGTAATAATAAAAATCCATATAAAGACGTCGGCTAATGAGAGGGAGGAGTCACTTATACACCCGAACTGAATAATATTCCCACCAAGCTTGTAGTTTATTCCTTCATGGTAGGAATACAATCCAGGGGTGACAGGTTTACTGTATGCTCTGTCACTCCTGATTTCTTCTTCTTTCTTTTTAAATAAAATTAAACAAATCTGGCTGGATATTATATATACTAAGTACTGGATATATACTAAGTATGTCACACACCCCGCTTCAAGACATTCATTACATGTGGGTATACTGACCTGTAGATGGCGATCTTGCAGAGATGTCAATAAAAAAAAGTAAGACCCTCCCGGTCCACAAATACCTGGGACCTCCCATTCTTTCATCTCTGCAGACGGCGAGCAAGTCAGAAGATGGATGTCTCCGGGATGACTCCCTGCCCTCTATTTGATTTATTCCTGCCCGTATTCTTTATTGATTTTACTGCCTTCCAGCCTAGGCTGCTGGTCCGGGCAATGGTAGATGACACCCTAGGTGCTCAAGAGCTACGCTTTGCCGTGAGACCCCA
This sequence comes from Gastrophryne carolinensis, assembly GCA_027917425.1. Taxonomy (NCBI): domain Eukaryota; kingdom Metazoa; phylum Chordata; class Amphibia; order Anura; family Microhylidae; genus Gastrophryne; species Gastrophryne carolinensis. The sequence continues at coordinate 553,379,087 of CM051235.1, forward strand.
TAACAAGGGGTAGGCGGCTAACCGGGTTGGTGACCCCGGTTTGGGATGCCCTGTCCCTTGGCCTCCCACCCTAGCTTGGATTCCCCCTCTCCCGGATACCCTTAGAGAGGGGGGGGGCCTGGTCCCTTATAGATTCCTTCTTTATTGTATGTGTGTGTGTGGTGCTTAACTTGCATGCGCTTGTGCGGTACTCAGACCGGCGCCGGCGGTCCCGCGGCACCGGCCTCCGGTGTTAGTCATGGCGGCTGTTCTATGGTACAGGGGGAGCTTCTTCCCCTCAGGGCGGGGCCGGGCGCTCGCGAATGCCACGGCCCACCCCCGTGCTGCGGGCGCCGCGGTTCAGGTCCCGGCTTCTGGCCGGGAGTGACAGGGGGGGGGGGGGGGCGAGCTGCGAACTCGACCCGCCTCGCCTCTTCCTCTGCCTACGCGCCTTTTCATTCCACTGCAGGCGTGCGGCGTGTCGGTTGGTGAGTGGCCTGTGGCCCCATTAGTTTTTTATTTTTGATCATGCCCCTCCTTGGGGTTGCTTGGCAACGCTTCTATTATTAACCCCTTTGGGCAATTCCTATGTGGTCTGATTGCTGTGTTTGTGTGTTCCAGGTGGACCATTGTGCCTATTAAAGGGGGGTTCTCCCGGTCCTAGGGTCCCTGGTAAAATTTTGGGGTCTGTAATTCCTCCCACGCGGCACTTAAAGGGGCATCCCGGGTTGCATTACTGCATAATTCCCTCGGGACAATGTGCATATACATATAAAAAATCACCATATGGAGGCTTCCCCGGATACTGGGCTTGTGCCCCCCTCGGGGCAATCCAGGCTGTGTTTGGGGTATCCCTTTTGGGGGATGATGTATTTCTTTGTGTACCCTGTGCACAACGGTCTATTGCGCGGCAGTCCGGATCTCGGGCGTCTGGTTCTGCTCCGCCAGTCTCCTCTCCGTCTCCCCCTCGCTTGACACGTACCCCATGTGATGTGGTCATTGGCGGGGAGTCGCAATCTGAGGTGTGTGCCAGATTGGCCAATCTTGAAAAATTGTTTTCCAGTGCTGTTGCCAAAAAGGCCACGGCAAAGCGAAAACATTTGTATACAGCCACGCAGGCCTTTGATATGGAGGAGTTTGACTCCCTGGATTGGTCTGAGTGTTGTGTCGGCCTTGCGGCCGGTTTATGCTTCGGCGCTTTTATTGGTAGCTGCTAGGTCGGTTGTTAGAGGACTGTTGACCTCTTCCGGGCTTGACCCAGCTAATGAGGAATTTGCCGCCCTTAAGCAATGTGAGTTATTTTTGTCCTTTGTGCTGACCGCCTTGGACGACACATTGGTGATTTGTAGCAGAGCTTCGGCCTTGCTTGTAGCTATCCGGCGGTCGGTTTGGTTACGCCAGTGGGCAGCTGTTTTTGTGTTCAAAAAGTCGCTTATGGCCCTTCCCTTTGTGGGGTTGCGGCTCTTTGGAGAGAAATTGGATTCGGTGGCGAAAGGAGGTAAGTTACCTCAGCGTAAGAAGCAGCGTCGCCCCTTTCGGGGGGCGACTTCCTTCATTCAGTCCTTTCGTGGGGCTAGAGTTGGCAGGGGTTCGGCTTTCCCTCGTCCAGAGGTGATTCCTGGTCCAGGGGCAGGGGTCGGGCCCGTCCAGGGCACAGTTGGGGCTCCAAGCCTAAAGCCGCTGCCAAGCCTGCTCAGCAATGAGGGGCCGCCCTCACCCGTGCGGGTGGGGGGGCGGCTGAAACTCTTCTCCCGGGTCTGGGTCCAAGAAGTCTCGGACAGGTGGATTCAGGAAGTGGTGTCTTCTGGTTACAAGCTGGAGTTCGAGTTCCGGCCCCCTCCCAGATTCTTCAGGTCTTGGGTGCTGTCAGATCCTCTGGCCGCTCAGGGGCTTCGGGCGGCAGTAGCAAGTCTCTTGGACATGGCTGTCATCTGTCCGGTGCCCCCCTCAGACCGGGGCCTGGGCTTCTATTCCAATTTGTTCACGGTGCCCAAGAAGGAAGGATCCGTTCGTCCAATTCTGGATCTGAAGTTGCTCAACAGGTTCGTCCGTCCCCGGAAGTTCCGTATGGAAACTCTGCACTCAGCCATCCACTCACTTCGTCAGGGGGACTTCATGTCGTCCATAGACATCAAGGATGCTTACCTGCATATTCCAATATTTCCGGCACACCAGAGATTTCTCAGGTTCGTCGTGGAAAATCCACATTTTCAGTTTGTGGCTCTTCCGTTTGGCCTTACCTCGGCTTCAAGGGTTTTTACCAAGGTGTTGGCAGGAGTGATGGCCATCCTCAGAGCCAGGGGTATCCGCATCGTGCCATATCTGGACGATCTTCTCATCATGGTGTCTTCCCTCAGTCAGGCGCAGCTGGATACCAGGACCATGGTGTCCACTCTGGAGAGTTTCGGTTGGGTGATCAACTATCCCAAGTCCTGCCTCTCTTCCTCCAGGGTGGTGGAGTTCCTGGGAATGTCTCTGAATACTTCTCAGGCCAGGGTGTGCCTCCCCCGAGCCAAGGTTCTTCTGATTCAGGAATTGACTCAGCGTCTCCTATCTATCCCCCGCCCGTCCATCCGGCTGGGGATGCGACTGGTGGGATTGATGGTGGCATCGTTCGAGGCGGTTCCCTTTGCCCAGTTTCACACAAGGACGCTCCAGCTCCATCTCTTGGCGGCCTGGGACGGGTCCCCGCTGTCATTGGATCAGTCCTTTCTGATGTCCCCCCAGGTGCGGCGTTCCCTTCGGTGGTGGCTGAAACCAAGCAATCTGACGAGGGGCAGGTCCTTTCTGACCCCTCGTTGGGAGACGGTCACCATGGATGCCAGCCTGTCTGGTTCAGTTTCAGGGACTGTGGGGGCCTCAGGAGGCTCACGATCCCATCAATGTTCTGGAGTTGAGAGCCATCAGGTTAGTTCTGGCTCACTTGACTCATCAGTTGCGGGGACTACCGGTTCAAGTTCGGTCGGACAATCGGACGGCGGTCGCCTACATCAATCAGCAGGGAGGGACTCGCAGCAGGTGTGCCCTCAGGGAAGTGTCTTTGATCCTGGATTGGGCAGAGAGCAATGTCCCATGCATCTTAGCAGTGTACATTCCGGGAGTGGAGAACACGAAGGCGGACTCCCTGAGCAGTGGGTCATCTCGCCGGGGGGAATGGTCGCTCAGCCCCAAGGTGTTTCGGTCGCTTTGCCACCGGTGGGGGACTCCGGAGGTGGACCTCTTTGCCTCTCGTCACAATCACAAGCTTCCGCCATTTGTGTCTCTCTCGCGGGATCCGCTGGCTCTGGCAGGGGATGCCATGTCTCTGAACTGGAGGGATCTGGGGTTTCTATACCTGTTCCCTCCGTTTTCCATGGTGGGCAAAGTGGTGCGCAAGCTGGCCCTAGAGGGCGCGTCAGCAATCCTGGTGGCTCCAAGGTGGCCAAGACAGGTTTGGTTCGCAGACGTGGTAAGGTTGGCAGAGGATCAGTTAGTTCTGCCCCTTCTGCCGGATCTACTCACTCAGGGTCCACTGCTCTACCCCAATTTACCAACGCTGGCTTTGACGGCGTGGCTGCTGAAACCTCCCATCTTGAAGGAAGAAGGTCTTTCTGATGCTGTCATTCAGACTCTGGTTAGGGCTAGAAAGCGGTCTTCCTCTGCCATCTACTATAGGATTTGGAGGTCTTATATTGATTGGTGTGAGGTCAGGGCCTTGCCTTGCAGGGCGTTTTCTATCCCTAGGGTTTTGGAATTTCTGCAACATGGTCTGGACCTAGGTTTGCAGCTTAGTACGCTGAAAGGGCATGTTTCTGCCCTGGCGGTTTTCTTTCAAAAGTCTTTTGCTCTTCATCCTCTGGTTAAGACCTTTTTTCCAGGGGGTTACGCATGTGCAGCCTCCTAGGAAGCCTTTGCTCCCAATTTGGGATTTGAATTTGGTTCTTTCCGCCTTGCAGGGTCCTCCTTTTGAACCTTTGCAGGATATTGCACTTTCTACGCTTACTCAGAGGGTTGTTTTTCTGGTTGCCATCACTTCCGTTCGGCGTGTATCGGAGTTGACAGCCTTGTCTATTAAGGCTCCTTACTTTGAGAGGCATCAGGACAAGGTTGTTTTCCGCTTCAAGCCAGATTTCCTTCCTAAGGTGGTCTCTGCTTTTCATCTTAATCAGGACATTGTTCTACCCTCCTTGTGTCCTAAGCCTAGCAATGACAAGGAGAGGGTTTTGCATTCTTTGGATGTGGTTCGCTGTGTGAAGTACTATTTGGTGGCTACTTCCCCTTTTTCGTAGGACTGACGCCCTTTTTGTGGTGCCCTCTGGGCCTAGGAAAGGTTTGGCTCCTGCCAAGTCTTCCATTAGTAAATGGATTCGCCAGACCATTGTTGGGGCCTATTCTGCTAAGGGGAAGATTCCCCCTTTTCATGTTACTGCTCATTCTACTCGTGCTGTTGGGGCGTCCTGGGCTTTTCAGCACCAGGCCTCTGTTGAGCAGATTTGTAAGGCTGCTATTTGATCTTTGGTTCACACTTTTTCCAAGTTTTACAAGGTTGATGTGCGGGCCTCAGCGGATGCTGTTTTTGGCCGCAAGGTTCTGCAAGCAGCAGTGGTTTAAGTTTGTGTCTTGTTGCCTTGTTTTTGGATCCCCGCCCTTTATGGACACTGCTATTGGATGTCCCACATGTAATGAATGTCTTGAAGCGGGGTGTGTGACATACTTAGAATAATACCATTTTGTGATTACTCACCTGTAAAATGGGTATTATAAGTATGTCACACACCCCGCTTCACCCCGCCCTTTGGTATTCTGGATCCTTTATATGGTGAACCTTTGTTAGTTTTAATTGGCTTTCCTTGTCCCTTTACCTTACTGCTATCTTTATACTGGGGAATGAGTGGGAGGTCACAGGTATTTATGGACCGGGAGGGTCTTACTTTTTTTATTGACATCTCTGCAAGATCGCCATCTACAGGTCAGTATACCCACATGTAATGAATGTCTTGAAGCGGGGTGTGTGACATACTTAGAATACCCATTTTACAGGTGAATAATCACAAAATGGTATTTTTTTTATGTCTGGTTTTTAATTGACCTCTCCTCCCGCCATCCAGCATATTATTATGGATTTACATCATTGGGCCATTTTTCGTGACGGTGCTCATTATCTTAAAGTGGCAGTTTAGTATTTGGAGAAGAAATCAAGTAACATGGAAAACATAAACTTTAAAGCAGATCTCCAGTCAAGAAAATAAAGTTTAGTAATTTGTTCCCCTAAAGCCCTTTTTGATAATCAGTGGTGTATTCTGTATGAGAAGGATTAATCCCATGCAAAAGTTGTGGAATAGCAGCACTCCTAGATAGGGAGCATGGGAGCAGCCATCTTGGATTACACCTGAGAGCCCTGCTTACAAAATGCAGTTTGGGGTTTTGCTATGACCAGTCCATACCTAACAGAGAGATGTACCTCAGAGAAGGAATCAACATGCTGGTCCTGTTACACACACACACTAAATCACCAGCTGCTGGGGAGATGGATGTAACTATGTGTCAATGTAAATCAGTGGCCTGGGCTGCCACCAAGCATTGCAGCAGTTGTTGATACAATGTTTTAAAAGCTTTTGGAGTAGGGATGAGTCTTTACAGCTGATGGCTTATTACTTCTTGCCAAAAATAAAGCATTATTTCAGAATTGGGGCAAGATGGCCGCTCTTATGCAGTTTATGATCCTAGAATCTGCCTTCTATTTCACAATGCTGCAGAATTGATTCTATAAAATATGCTGATATTTCATTAGATGATATTAGAATCAATTCTTTCTTTCTAGTATTGATTCTGACTACCCCCCCTACAGTAAAAGAAAAGTAAAAAAAAAAACACTCACCTGACCCCCTTGTTTGATCCGGCTGGCTCTCCTCTTTACCCGGGGGGCCTCCGACAACCCCCCCCCCCCCCCCGGGCTCCTTCGGCTGCAGGAGAGTGTCCGGAATAGCCCCCGCCGCCCGCCGGCAAGTCCTTTAAAAAAATAAAAAAAAATAAAAGCTATTTACTCACCTTCGTGCAAGATCACTCCCGCCCGGTCTCCTCTTCACCTGGGGGCCTCTGATTCCCCCCCCCCCAGGGCTCTTCAGTCTTCAGCAGAGAGCCCGACAGGCCCTCTCCCCCTGCTTTCCCGATGGGTGCCACCATCTTCACGGCTTTGGAGAAGATGACGCCGCCATCTGCGGGCGTCATCCCGGCTGCCGGCGGTTCAGCTGTCAGATGTGGCGATTGCTGGCCACAGGAGGAGAAGGGCAGGGGATTCTCTGATCCCCTACCTCCCCCCTCTTCTGGCCGGCGATCACTGCATTTGTCATCAGCAAATCACGTGTTTCTTTGTGGCTAAAAATGCTACACCAGGATGCTTAAAAGTGTATTTTTATTTATTTTTGTGACCCCTGGTTGCCAGGGCTACTATTCTGGCCCCTGTTTGTTCTCTATGGAAAAAATCTATGCTACTTTTGCTATCTGAAATTAAAATGTATGCAAGGTTTAATTAATGTTGCCTTTTGACTTTAGCCACAGAGGTAAACAATGAAAGTCCCAGTGAGGGCATGGCATAGTAACTAACATAATACTTGCCACACCCCAGGCCTTGTTTACCATTTTACCTGGTATACGAACTGTCATTATGTGAAGTCCACCATCCTCTTAGTTGCACAGTTTGACAAATTGCTGGTATTAGTATATCCTTTGGGAAGGTCATTTTAGTCAGCCATGTCAATTTGACTATAGGCAAATTTTTGTTCTTTTAGAACATTGAAAACTCAGAATACCAGACCTGTTGAATTTACATGGTAAGGTACACTTTAGATACATCTGTAGGTGTAAAAAAGAAAATGAACCTATAATCCTTACCGGTTATACTGGTCTGACCTCCCCAACCAAGTACTTGCTCTTCTTGAGACCTGCCTTTCTAAGGAAAGCAGATCTGGGCTTCCTGCAATCTTTTCTGCAGAAATATTCTTTTGATGCACACTCCTTATTTCCGCTTGTGTTTTTTTTTTTTGGTCTGGGAAAAAAACATTGACAGAGAAGGCCTAAAACACTTAGCCCAATGTAAAGGATATTTGGGTGCCCATGGTGTGAAAATGTAAATTCTACACAGAAATTTTAAGTTACTTCTGTTATAAAATCTGGAAAACAAAATGGTACACATAGAAAGCCACTAATGCATAGACAAGTGGGTTGGGGGTGCTGCTTTTCTTCCTGTCTGTGTAGTTAAAATGATTCTTCCAGCATAACAGGATTATTTTCTTGCAGTCTAAATGTTACAGTGCACACATAATTAAAGAAAAGATATATAAGCAGAAGAAGGATCAGATATCCCCCCTTAAGACACGGGAGATATGTTTCCACATAGTCTGAAGCAAGAGAGGTGGAATACTGTCCACCTTTCAGGGTGAAAAAAGGTGGTAAATCATAAAAAAATCTATGAGTTAGAGAGGAGTACGAGTACCATGAATTCAATGCATGGCATGTAACCGAAGAATGATTTGTTTTTTACACGTAGCCGGGTCATATCTGCTGTGGGTGAGCAATCCCTTTTTTTTTGCCCTTTCAGTTTGGTAACCAGATCCAGTTCTCAGAAGCAAGCATACGGGTAGCATTTGTTTTCCCAGGGGGCAAGTAACCTTACTCGGTCACGTTCCGGCTTTGCAGTGAGGCCAGCACACAATTATGGCAAGCATTTCAGTGTTAAGGTAACTTTATGGTGACAGGTGCCTTTTAAGTGTCAAATAAAAAGTAATAAACTGTTGAAACAAATAGTATTCCCGAAGATGGCGGCTGCAGCTGGCTGTTACAACTGGTGCTCCTTTTTTTTTTTCTGTGCACCATCTAGAAGCTTTTTCTTATTCGCCCGGTTGGTGAGCAGATGCACGCTCCCACCTCTCGTTTGCAGCCATGTCCGCTTGTACTTGAGCATGTTTTACAGTAAGGTCTTTGGTGATATGTACGTTAACTATGACCACCTGTTCTTTCTCCTTCCTCGGCTCCTCTCCCTCCTGTCTTGATTGAATTATTTTTCCCTGGCCATATATAAACCAGCGGCCAGTCCTCTGCTGTGATAGCCGGCTGCTGGGCTAAATTTAGGAGCTCTGGGATCGTCTGCCAGACCCGGGTAACAACAGTGCAAATGTCACCCGCAGTTTCTAGTACTGGCGAACCATAGATACTCATTGGAATGGGATTTTTGCCCCTCCCTCACATCCTTGTGTGTTATACACACCCTGATGCTGATTTAATATTGATGCACAGCAGCAGGGATTTTCTAAACTTAGCTAATGTTCATGGAAAGTTTAACATGACAAGTGAACAAAAGTAGCTCAATTCCAGGAGAGACTGCAATGATGCTTTTGGGTTACCTCTCATTTAGAGCAGTAGGCTTTTTCTTCTGTTTTTAGATGGAACAGCAGCTTCCAGTAACATAACTCTGGGACCCTTCTAGTCCCGTTTTATTCGCCATACATAGCATACTAGGGACTTAAAGCGTATGGAAACACATCTCTGGGTCCTCCGCTCATCCTTTGGGACCTTGCACAAGCAGCTGCCTTTTTGAGACCACCAATATGGAACCCCTGATTGATCAGGGGAATGTTGGGAAAGTACTTTCAAGTGGACAAAAAGCAGACTTGGAGTTTATTAGAATCAGGGGCCACCTGATTCACACTGCCTGGGGCATTCCAATTTGGGATGCCTTGCTGTGCGAAACCTCTCAAACCCCAGTAAACCTTATCTGTGACCCCATCCAATTACACAGACCAAGGCTGCTCTACGCTATACTTTTGGCCAGGCATTTGTGAATGGACAGCACGGACACGCCCCCAACTAAAGGCTAGTGGCGTGGCGACCGGTTCTATTAGTTCCTTAGCCGACAAGACCTCTAGTTGGCTGGAAAAGCCGAAGTGAGTCGAAACGCGCTGATTGCCTGCGCGCCGTGCATGAACTGTTGGATCAGCAGTCAGTTTGACTGGCATTCAGGGTGGGTTTACATAGTGGGCAAGGACAAATAACCGGGATAGTCCCAGATTTTGTTCCATTTTAAGTTTACGTGGACAGAAGTGGTAGTAAAAGAGAGAGGCTGCTCCTGAACTACCTAGGGAATTAGGAGCTAGAGTGGGGTTAGATAATGGCAAGGATCTCCATGAACACTGGTGTTGTATTACATGCCTAACTACAAAGACCTCAATATCAAACCTGAAAATTAGGATGGAATACTCATCCCAGCAAACACTATTGGACACCCATGGTATATTGTGGCTGCTGAAACTCTGGGTTGAAGATATTTCCTGATTTTTGGGCATCTAGCAAATGGGCATCCCAAATTGGGAACCTAGCCCCTAACTCTTTCCACACAAGATCTCAACATGAAGGAGTTGCTTACCATTTTGCTTGTGGTGTTCTGTTTTATGGGGGATCTGGAAATTGCTGCGCCTTGCAGCTCTGTACCTCCTTTTAGGGTAGTTGTTGCTGCTTCATATGTATTCATACATATCTGGGCCAGTCTATTAGATGGCACACCATGAGCAAAAGGTAAGTCTCTAATTTCTAATTGAAAATGTAGCTGCAATGTAGAAGTAGGCATCTTGTTTCCTCTGGAAAATAAGCCCTACCCTGAAAATAAGCCCTAATAGGGATTTTCAGGATGCTTTAAATGTAAGCCCTACCCCCCAAAAAAAGCCCTAGTTAAATTTAGGCAAATAAAGCAGTTGGCTATGTCTTGATCAGCTGTAAACTGCATGATGATCAAAGCTTCTCCAGTGCAGTACAGAAATCCTAGAGCATGGTTTCTCACCCTGTGGTACATGGTATGGAACAAGGTGGTGTTTTGGGGCACACCGACCGGGGGGGGGTCTGACTGGTCTGGTTTATTATTTTAACAGTTAAAACCTATCCCTTCTTGCTTTAAAAGTGCTACGAGGTCTGTTGACTTCTTATTTTGATACTATTTATAATCATCCCATAGAGGGTACTTGATGTGAACCTCTTTACGCTAGGGGGTACCGGGCGTAAAAAGGTTGAGAATCCCTGTCCTAGAGGACTGAGCTAACTTCGGGTGGTAAGAGTGATTAAGGCGGGCTGCTAGCTTCTGCACCGTACCCTGCCTGGCTGCCTACTGCTAACATCTCCCCTCCACACTGGTCCCTATGCGTTGTTATGGCTGTTCTCAGCGCATGAGATGGATTTGCTGCTTACTGAATCTATTTTAATCGAAAGCTGCTTTGGCCCACTGTGTAGTGACTGTTCCACCCCCCCATTTTTTGAGCCCCGCGTTTTTAATTTTTAACATTGTGTTTTTTATGGGAGCGTGATTTTTTTGCTATTCAAATAATTGGTCATGTTTGCTATCACCAGCCACAGTAACCAGTTGTGTGTATCTGTATCTTTTTATGCTGCTCTATTTGGTTGATGGTTGGTTCCTTGGAGGGTTGGAGGCAAGCAGGATGCTTGGCCCACCACATGTTTTTATTATTTTGCTGTCAAATAAAGCAGTTTGTCTGGGGCACAACAACCTCTGTCACGTTCAGAGCCATTTCTTTCACCGGGAACCAGGTACCCCTGCCCGCTGGCCCATGCCGGCCCTGTGGGACATTGGGCCAGCTGCTACAACCCATGATTACCAGTGAGGAATCATTATGGTATTAATAAATATAAATATATATATATATATATATATATATATATATATATATATATATATATATTACAAGGCTCTTTGTTTATACAGAAGGAACAGCTTGTTAAGCTATTACAGAATCATCAGATCACGCTTTATATTTAGATTCTGTGCATATGTTTAGCTATGCAAGATATTCAGTACTTGCGCCTATTGTGAAGCCGTTCCTTAGTAGCAGTAATATATATTTTTTGCAAAACAGTTTGTCATCCACAGTACAGTATATCTTTCATTTTCTCTCTTTAAGTATAGTTCGTTGTGCTGGAGAAATGATCCTACATACTCTGGGGCTATTTGGGCTGTGTCTGGCTAATAATGTTTTGAGTGACATTTGCTATCCTGTTAGTGACATTTTGATGATTCTTTAGTAATTTATGCAAGGCACTGATGTATTTCAGGAAAAATAAAGTATACACTACAGTCTAGAAATAACATCCCGTGGCATTTGGCTTCCATGTTCACTAGGACCACATATTTGCTTATAGGAACAAACAACAAGGTGTCCATTAATCAGTCACAAGAATGTCCCTTTTGATAAAACCGGTGACCTGTCCTGAGCAAGTCCTCTCTACCTATTTCAACTGTAGCTCGACTTTCTCTGTATATAAAGGGGACCTGTTACCTAAAACAATCTTTCTTGTCAGTAACATAGCTTAAAACCTCATATATCATAAATGTTTTTTTAATGTATATTTCATTACTTTTCTGTTGCACTGTGTATTTAAACTCTATATCAACTGCCAAAGCCATTTTTTAGTAAAACTCTAAAGAATACAGTGAATATGGCTCTACTGCGGCATGTCAGTGAGAAGTCTCACATAAAAAAAATATCATGACCTAAAAAAGGGGGGCAATGGAGGGGGAGCTACTGCCAGCATATTAGATTAATTCTCAAAGTCCTAGTCCAGTTTACAAAGGCAAAAAATAAATAAATAAAAATATGGAAGCATCAGCATCCCCAGGACTACCTAAAAATAGCTTTTTATTTCAAAGGAGGCTTCTAGGTCTCAAAAACCATACCTACAAACTTTGCCTGTATTTCTCCTTTCCTGTGAGGTCCTCTGTGTTTCCGCTAATTGAAAATGTATAAGGGTTGTCTCCAAGTTCGCCCCTATGCTTCGGAGAAGAATCTGATCTGTGGCGCAGAGCATAGAGGTGTTCGGGCATGACCAGCTGTTCGGCCTCTGGGACCCCAGGCCCTATGCATGGTATGCTGTGTGGTAGCTGGTGGGGGGGGGGGAGACGGAGAGACCAACATTGTTTATTTTTATTTATTTTTTTAAACTAACAAAACCAATGTGTCAGAATGTAGCCAAAGGAGGAGGGAGGTCATTGACAGGGGTTGGGATTGCTGTATGAATGGTAATGAAGGGTGGTGGTCCCATCAAGACCCCCAGGCTTCCATTGATGGTTGCAATTGTGAGGGGAGGTGCCATTGGCACCACTATAAAATCGTGGGGAGGCGTTTCAGCTTTGAGTAGAAGCAGGAGAAAATGTAAGTGCTGACAATGCTTCAGTATCATGCATGCATATAGAGCGAGGGAGTTTTGGGGAGTTTTCTTTTTCAACTGTGCTAGGCCTCTAGTCCGTTTTAAACTTTACTTGCTGGCTGCCAGTCCTCCAATGCTCAGAACCACACACATAGACGCAGCCTAATGCATGACTGTGTCCAGTCATGAAATGTCGCTGTACATAGGCCACGCCCACCACCAGAAGCAGGAGCGCTGTAAGGTATGGTGGTCTGTGTGTGTGGCGCTGGCCATTGGAGCACCGACTATACAGCAAATGTATATTTAACGTCTTCCTTCCCACCGCTCCTCCTTTGCATTCCCTCCTCACACAATTGGGCGGGGGGGGGGGGGCTGCAAACTGTAATGGGGTATGCAGCTTACTGCCTGTAATGGGGTGGAAGGGGGATGCAGATCCCTGCCTGTAAGGGGGTGACTGGGCAGGGGGGATTCTGCACACTGCCTGTTATGGTGTTCTTGGGAGGGGTATGTTAGCACACCATTTGGTTCAGAATATTTTGTTTCTAAGGAAGACACCCCTTCCCCCATTCGACCAATAAGCTTACTTCTCAACAAACCCATGTGGGTGGTGGTAGTATCACTCGCATTTTTCTGCTGTGCATGGCCACGCACAACCAAACTGGAGGGGAGTCACGCGGGGGATTGTGGAAAGGTAAGAAACCTGGGGGGGTTGTAACACACAACCCAAACAGGGGTACCCAGGGGGAGGACCAGAATCCCACATAGTGAATGTCATGCGTTTTGGTCCACTTGAACTAGTAGATCCAGGTATCCTCGATGGCAGTGATATTTGAGGTGTGTTGGCCTTAAAGTGGACCAACACCCAGGATTTTGACTATCCTGGGTCTTGGTCCACTTCGGTGGGGCACCCCCGATCGGGGTGCCCCGCTGTGTGAAACCCCCCCCGAACCCCCCGAACTCACCTCTCCCCGCGCCGACGGACAAGCCGCGGACAAGCGGCTCCTCCGCCGCCGCCTCCCGCGCGTCCCTCTTGGCGCGCGCGTGCCTGCGCCGGCCATTCACAGACGGGCGGCGCGGGCACGTCTAGAGGGGCGCGAGGGAGGCGGCGGCGGCCGGCCGCCGCCGAAACTAAGGTAAGGAGTTTGGGGTGTTTGGGGGGGGTTTCACCCCGCGGGACATCCCGATCTCGGTGGGTGTTGGTCCACTTTAAGGTGTTTTGTAATGCATGTCTAGATAGATTTACTTCCAATGATGTGTTGCCTACAGAATTTAGCACACCTTGATGTGAACCCCTTTAACTGGACTTACTGGAGGTTTGAGGATAGTACATTTTGAATGCGGTGTGACTACTAGAGCCACACAAAAGGACCAGCCTGTTCTAAGCTGCTATCTACTCTCTGTGCTTAAATAGGAGGGATCTGGTGTGAAATAACCAAACTCTTTATCTTTGCTGTGTTATTAAGTCTGTTTTATATTACAGGGCTTGTACAACAGTGGAGAAACATACGCGGCCCTGTGCTGTCTAATTTGTTAAATTAGATGCCATTAGCCACGACTCTGTCCCAATTTCAGCACTTTCCATTTGAATAATTATGTGAATTGGTGACAAATCTCTCGAGGGGGTGCAGCAACCTTACAATATGTTTTCTATTTCCCAGTGTAAAATTTTTACTAACCCGTGGCATATATATTTTGTGGCCAGTACACAAACAGTGGGAACTATAAGCTCTGTAATGGCTGAATGTATAATATCTCCTGCATTTTTATGCAGATTCTTTTATGACATCTTTTCCATATTCCTTTTTCTAATAAGCTTTCTCAGGGGAATGTGGCTGTAGCACAGCTAACCCTGACTGACTTCTGCCACTCTTAACTGGATCAGTGATGGATTCTCACATCCCACAATGCTCCCTGTCCAGTCTTACAGGAATTTGGGGGCGAGAGGTGCAGCTGGTTTTGCAAGATACCAGCTATTGCAGATGTTTTGAATTATGGGGTTTTCTTTCATTGTTTACTGATAATTTTTTTCATTAGAGAGGACTTTCTGCCTTGTGGCATAGGTATGAGAGGGGCCTTTTCTATCGAGCAAGGATTAGGCATCCAAGTTTTTCACACAACATGTTAAAGAGGAGCATCGGGAGAGGTTTAAACATCCCCCAAATTTCACTAATCTGCTGTCGCCGCCCATATGGTTTTACCTCTGGGCACTAAATGCTCACCTTTCCTGGGGATCCATCTTCTAGGTCCCTCAGATTACAGACGACCTTCCGACGGGTGGCACCATCTTGCATCCAATCAGGCACTGTGCATGGCCCCCGATTTTGTGCCTGCGAAGTGCCCATGCATGAGATGCAATCGGGCCGACTGAAATCCTGCGAGACTCACTGGATTTTGAAGAGCACCGCTAAAGCCATGCTGTCATTAACAGATGGCTAAACCAACGTGGGGAGCAGCAATCAGGCCCTGAAGCAGCTGGATGTCTCTGGAGCGGGCAGCGGCCACATCCAAAAAGTAAGTAGGGGCCAATGGGGGGGGGGGGTGTTATTTTTGGTCTGATGTTCCTCTTTAGCTGCCTGATGATGAGGTAGTCAGGAGCTATAGGCTTTCTCGTTCTGCCATTTAGGAGCATTTTGACCTAGTCAGTTTCACAGATCAACCAAACTGCAGTAATAAGCAAGCAGGACAGCTGATGCCTGTCCCCTGTGTTCCCCATTTTCTCATCAGGTAGATGCTGTAGCAAGGCTCTAGAGCTGCTTTTCAATTTCATTGCTCCAGGACCATGAATGAGGTACTCCTGCCCTTGGATCTCTCGTACAATCGAGCATGGCAAGCCACCTTGGTCCCATAGCAGACACGGAGCACAGCAGAGTATGGTCATGAAGCTCATAAAGCTGTGCCATGACATGCCCTTGACAGCTCAGCCATTACCCAGAAACTGAAATCGAATTAAGCTGCTTCGATTAGAATACATAAGGTATTTACATATATTTGGAGATTTTGTGCTTTGAAATGGTTCGTTTAACACTTGACAGGGACTTTAAAGTACGTAAATGGAAAAATCACCTCCTGTGAGTTAATTACACCCATTTCAGTTTATATGCGTCTTTAGTAGGCTGCTTTTACTTTACACACAACAATATTTACTCCATAACAGTGGTAATGGACACACCCTAAGCCACCATACAATCGTAGGGTGTTGTAATAGTTTGCCGAATGGCATCTATTGGTACTCATCCGCCTTAATTAAATGCTAAAGTTTTTTACATTTTGGGGTGCTGAAACATTGAACTTAAACTGGACCAAAACCCAACAT
This sequence comes from Gastrophryne carolinensis, assembly GCA_027917425.1. NCBI lineage: Eukaryota > Metazoa > Chordata > Amphibia > Anura > Microhylidae > Gastrophryne > Gastrophryne carolinensis. The sequence continues at coordinate 553,394,559 of CM051235.1, forward strand.
CATGGGCCCTGGAATCTTTAAGCGTCTGGAGCCATCCGATTCCTTCCCTCCAGGGCTCGCCGATTCGAGATGCCCAATTTATGAAACCCCGCAAGTCCCCTGTAAATACCTGCCTTCTTCCTGTTCCAGTGGCGTATTTGCGGGGCGTGGAGCCGTAAGCTATACTATTAGCTGGGTGCATGTCCGTGCCAGGCATTTGTGTAAGGCCAGCTTGGGCATGCACCCAGTTAAAGGCTAGCAGGGATGTGCCCGCCAGCGCACTCGGCTCTGCTTTTTTTTTTTTTTTTTGGTTTAAAACGCCCTTAGTCGATTGCTAATTGAAATTGAAAAGCATGCTTATTGGACGAGAGCCCACTCATACATTGTGGGACCAGGGAAAGGTTAGTTTTAATGGGCCACCTAGGAGGGTTTCACATAGTGCAGTATACCAAATTGGAGTGCCGCGCGGGCAGGGACCAAAATCCAGGATAATCAAAATCCCAGGTTTTGGTCACCTCTAATAATCCTAATCAATTATGTAAGATGATAATGCTAATGGGAGATATATTTTTGGAGTGGTCCAACAGAGCGCAAACCAGAATCGCTGTTGCAACATGAGGCTCCCTTGTTTACTGTCAGCCTCTCCTGGACTGTCTATTGCTCTTTTGCAAGCTTTGCGCCCTGGTAAACACCACCACCTTTCTGGACTTCAGACTTGGTAGAGTACGAGGCTAGGCCTAGACGCCCCTTAGAGAATAATGAGCACCTTAGTCTGGTCACATACTCTCTCTTTGAGGTGCCAGAACTGCAGGACCTGATGTTGCAATCACCTAGACCCCAGGCCATCAGGAAAGCAGCAGTTGGTGCAGGTTAAGCAAGTCCTAAGATTCCACTAATGTAAGGGTAAGCGTGTACCAGCATTTCTGATAAGGAGAGAATGTTACAGTAAATGTTACGCTGGGCTACCTCACCTTCCATCCTTCAGAAATGTGTGGAATTTCCTTGTTGAAGGAGCTTATTTTGTTCCTCATTACATTGCAATGAAAGGAGTGGCGTGGTTTGTATTGTTCAGGAAAACTTTTGTTTAGGCACTTACTTGACGCAATATTTCAGTGATATCTAGCCTAAACCATTTAATAGTTTATTTGTTTCATGCTAAGGTCATAGCAGAAATGACAGTAACTTCAGTTTACTCGTGCCAGAGAAAGCTGATCCCTGATAGTGATGGTTTGCTGCACATCACTGCCTCAGAACTGGATGTGTTGCAGGAGACGCGTAGCAGATGCAACTAAGAAATGAGTGTGTGCCTGACATTTTGCAACCTTTGTTATTTTTTTGTCTCAAGTTGCCCAGAGGGTGTTGGTACTGAAAACGAACCCTATAATATATATGGTTTTAATTATTATCCAGTCTTTGGACTTTCTCCCTAGCTGCACCCCGATTTGGCATGCGTCACTCACTTAACGTTCTATACTAAAGACAAGCCCGGTGGTTGTCTTGGGCTTCACGTTGCACTGCCCTAAACTTCAATCCATTATCAAAAAGACTCTGTAGTTCCTAAGTTAGTAAAAGTATTGGCATCGGAGATTCATTCAAAATGAAGAGAAACAGTGGGTGTGGCAACAGCGATGTGATGTAAGCACACTGTGATGAGTATGAGAGAAGGGCGGGTTTGATTGATGGACCAGATCAACGGGGTGGGCACTGAAAGCTGAATGAGGAAGTGATTTTCCTCAATTATTGATATTTATTTTTTAGCTTTTGACTTGCCAATTGCTTTAACAAAGCCTTGGGCCTAGAAACGGGCCTTCAGTGCTTTTATAAGATGGCCACCACAAACTTTTCTCTGGGGGTCAATCTGGTTCGATTCAACTAGTCTGTATTGTTAGTGGTCACGTCAGCTCCCACAGTGCAGACCAGTTGACTTACACCAGCTTCTTTCGCCCCAGGCAGATCTGAAATTAGGATACTCCTGTGGGGAGGCATTTTAGTGGATCCTAAATTTAATTTGACCTCTGACTGTAGTTTCTCTCAACCATACATCATGGGGCCATCCTGGTTCTGATGCCTTGTTGTGCATCTCCCTGCCAGGAATGCTGATATGGGGAGCCCTTGCTTATCACTTCTGTGTTCAGTGTGGTTCACTGCCCTACATAACTGACAGTAGCCCATGGGGTTGTGTGCACATGACCGTGTAGGAGCGTGAAAGGTGTGAGTACAGGCCTCTTAGCATTGGGCGTCCCAAATCTAGATACCCCCATGCTGCCAGGGTCGGAAGACCTCCATTTTTGACTAGCGACTCCCTATAACTTCTTTGGTGACCAATCCAGTCAGACTGTTTCTCCCTAATTGGGTCACAGACCACTAAAGACCAAGTTTTGGCAAAGATCTGCTTTAAAGTTGCCACACACGCTGGAATTCAACAGGACTAAATATTCCTCAATAGGAAAGCCTCTTGCAGGTTACTCGTATGTAGCTCTCCAGCCTTGTTCATAGCTGGAGATGATAAATACAGTAATCTGTATTGGAAAGGGAGCAAAAGGGCCTTTGCCATAGGATGTCTGTCTGCCTCACCCATTCCCAGGCATCCAGAAATAGTGATGGCCATCTTCATTTAACTTTTTCAGAACCCCTGAAATTGTTCATGCATGCCTGTCCCCTCCTCATCGTAATGGGGGTGTGTGGAGGTGTGACAGACATAACGACACTCAAATGTAAGGTCTGCAGTCCCCTTTAAGTCCAGACGATTACCATTTAGGGAAGTAAATGACAAACAGATAAAGATTCCGACGCACTGTACAGATGTGACAACATTCTGTATTGCTGAACATCACGTGTAAGCAGCGGATTTCATATGGAAAGCTAGTCAGTCTGTTTTTAGCACAGTTTCATGATTCTTGGAAAGCATTAGATGTACACTGATTGATTTTAACTGTTGTGTTGAGTTTAAAATGTATATCAACTACAGCAGGAGCAAATAGTAACTCACTGACCCTCAAACATTACTCATATTGTCAAGTCGCTGGGACCCTGCGCTACATCAGCCGACTCTCCGTGAATAAAATGCATTCCAGTCTCGGCTTCTATGAAATTGCGATCTTTTCTGCGCAGAAATATGTCCTATATTTGTGTTTTGCAATTCCATTATTGCTGCCTTCATCGAATGGTCACTATGTGGGGCTGGGAAATGACAAATACATTTTTCCATGACTTATTGTTAATGATGAATGCAAGTTTCGAGCTCTTTTTTATGGTTTCGTAGAGCGTGATGGAGTATTTTTAGCAAGTTCACATTTTGAGTTATTGTGAAATGGAGATTCTTTTCTTTTTAGTTCGTTTTTTTTTTTTGCTTGTTCTTTTACATTGTTTTTATACAGTGTTATATACAACTGGAATACCAAGCCAAAAGCTTTTGAGTTTATAGCTGGGAGCAGAGACTGACCACCACTGACATGAGTTTCGGATCGTGGTCAATCAGGTGCTTTTTCCTTGTTCCTGAAGGCAGAGCCAGCACTATCAGTACTTCGAGAAACAACCGATGTTCCCCTTTAAACCCTTCATGGCATTTTTGTCAGGGAGGGACCTGTTTTACTGAGACCCCAAACTAACCTAAGTGACGTGAGGGGATAGGTGTTCAGTGTCCCTGTGAACCAGGACCCCCCCTAGCCACGGAGATTGTATGTACACTTTTACACAAGGTGCACCCCAAATCCCGGATGCCTCTGAGTTGATTGTTAAAAGGGACCTAAAGTCTTTGTTCTTTAGGTTGCTGTAATTCTGTGGTTGAGATAAAATGATATTAATGTGCGTGCCCTCCTAAACAATGATGCAGTAGTGCGTTTGAAGAAAGGAACATTTTCCTTATTAAATGAATCAACATTTGTCACAAAAAATACTGTATTTTCCGCCCTATAAGACGCACCTAGGAGTTGGAGGAAGAAAATGAGAAAAAAATATTCTAAACCAAATGTTGAGCTAATACTCCCCATTGCAGACATTGTGGCATCCCCCCACCCCATTCCCCATAGGCATTGTGTCATTCCCCCATCCTATTCCCATAGGCAGTGTGGCATTCCCTCATCCCATTCCCATAGGCAGTGTGGCATTCCCTTATCCCATTCCCATAGGCAGTGTGGCATTCCCTTATCCCATTCCCATAGGCAGTGTGGCATTCCCTCATCCCATTCCCATAGGCAGTGCGGCATTCCCTCAATCCATTCCCATAGGCAGTGCGGCATTCCCTCAACCCATTCCCATAGGCAGTGCGGCATTCCCTCAACCCATTCCCATAGGCAGTGCGGCATTCCCTCAACCCATTCCCATAGGCAGTGTGACGTACCTCTTATCCCATTACCCATATGCAGTGTGGCATTCCTCCCCATCCCATAGGCAGCTTGGCATACCCCCATCCAGCCAGCGGTGGGCAGGGTAGCTGAACCCCGCCCACTGTCCCCGCTGCTTCTCGAGCGTGCACACACCCAGTCCATGAAGCCAAGATGCCCACTGGCGGCATGGACCGAGTGTGTGTGCACTCCGGCCCGAGAGCCGGTGGCAGGAGCAGGGACAGGGGGTTGGGTTTAAATTATGTAACAATAAAAATCCATATAAACATTCTGAAGGGCGTGGTTTACTCCTACTGGTAGGAATAAATATCCAGAGGTGACCGGTTTTTGGGTACTTATACAGAGAGCTTCTCCAATGCCTGTCTCCTGAGCCAGACTGTGGGGAGCAGCAGCATTATGCACCCTAAAAATAGGCCCAAAGCATTGCATGATGGGTAAAGGCATCTATACACATCAGATGAATTGCAATAGCAATACGCTTTAATTACAGCACAGGCTGGCTCAGGGGACCGGCGTTGAGGTGAAATGATCTCCCCTGTAAAAATGGAATGGAAGGTCCAGAACCTGGCACACCTGATGCTTTTTCTTCCTGTAAAAGAAAGAAACAGGCTTGCCTGGATTTTATGAAGCAGGGTGTGTAAATAATCCCTCCTCTTGCTACCCAACGCTAGTTATTTTATTCATGTGGCTGCTTTTTCTAGAGATGGTTTGCCTAAACCTCTGGTTTTAACTGCATTTGTTAAAGGGGAATGATGAGATAAAATCTTAATGCACCTTTTTATTTTCATCATTTTTTTTTATTGCTGAAGTACAGCCAACACTTCGCATGGCTTTGTGCGGGATTATCTGTAAATCCTATCAGACTGGAGGAAATGGCACTGTAATCTTAGAAGTCGTCTGTTAAATTTGATTTTTTTCTTTTCCTTTTGAATAATATTACATTGTTTTTAATAGACTCTCATTACGGCTATACGCACTTGCAAGGGCTTAAAAAACTCATGCAAGTGATCTTTATAGAGGGGATATAGTCTCATCTCCTGTTTGTGGGGAGCAAGCCCAATTAAAGAGACTTGACGGGAAGTTGATCTGTCAGAAAAGGCCTAGGTTGCAAAGCGAGCAGGGGTATATAGGGTCCCATGTATTTTGTTGGTTGCTATGTTATGAAACCTGTGGATTTTCTGCTAAAAATACTTTGTTCCCCCCACCAGTCATGTTGGTTGGTTGCCAGCCTTATGCTGTCATAGCCTGGATTCTGACTATTTGTTTTGTATTGGCTATGGCATATGTTTGAACTTCCACCAATGAAGTATCTAAATGCTGGATGAGCAGGTGCCTCCCTGTCCCAATCAATGAGGGAATCTGCTCTTTACTAACTGGAGGCAAGAGGCATACAGACTCGCTGGAGCTGGCAGAAAACAAACAGCTTGATTGGCAAGGGATTGATCCTGCAAAAGGTAAGGTACTCCAGCTACCATGTGGTTGATATTCAAGGTTACCGAGCAGGGTAAAAGGTGAGTGGGCATGAAATGTTGCAGACTAACCTCTCTAGTAAGTTATAGGTCTACTATGCCTTTAGATTTCCAAGGGAGGGGGTATTGGTCTGCTTTCAAGAGGAAACACTACCCTTGGTGCTCATCCCACAAGAAGACCTTGGCTTTCACAATGCAGATGTGCCACATCTTGGGATGATGTTTACAGTATTGGGCCAGGTAGAGTTCATAAAGTACTGGTACTCTTTAAAGTGGACATATACGTTGATAAGGAAGTCTGTACTTGGCTGTAAAATGGGAGCTGGTACTCCATGAAAAACAAGTTGGGTTGCTCTATCCTAGACGAACTGCTGCTGCGGTGGTGGTGGCAAGGAGGTGGCTTTGACCTTGGTAGAATATCCAGTATTTTTCACTCAGTAAGACCCACTGCACCCAGGATTTGGAGGAGAAAAATATTCAGAAACAAAGTTACAGACCTCATATTACAAGCAGCATGTGTGACATCCTAAATACAGGCAGTGTGCAGCATGCCTGCACAGCGTGCTTCTCTAAAGTGGACCTACACCACCTGTACTCGGCGGTATATTATATGACTGGAACAAAGGGGTATTCCATGACAAAAGTGTTTAATAATCTATTGCATGTGGAATTTAGGAGCATGTTTTGTGGATTTAGCCTAACTTCCTCTTTAAAGTCTGATATGTTTGAGTTATTTACGTCTTAACCTCCGATGAGAAATACCTAAGGACTGAGTCACAAGTATGCGTTACATCATTTCTGTTCGTCATGTGTTTTACAAATGGCATTCACACAATGAGAGTGTGCCTTGCTGTACAGACTTGCTGGAGAGTTCCTTGTGTACATGTGAGGTCGGGGGTGGTGGTGGGGAGGTCTTATCCCCAGCTCCACTTCCTTCCTCCCACCCGCTGACGTGAGCAGGTTCATTAAGGAGCATATGGAGTCAGTCACCTGTATCCCGAGACCTTGCTGTGACTTACATGCGTTGTCTTTGTCAGTTGTAAAATGTTACATGACGGAAAACCTCCCACTAATCTCATCTTTTATATCAGGGCTTTAAGGATCCCAAAACACCTAGGCTTTTTGTTAATACCTCTATCAAGGAGAGGGTTTCATGGAATGTAGCAACCCAGAAGCCAGGTTCTTCTTACCAGAATCGGCTTCAGTTTTAACATTTTTGCAGGAAGGTTATGAGTCAGGCCTAGCCTTGAGCACCCTTAAGGTTCAGACTTCTGCCCTTTCAGTATTTTTGGAGGAAATTCTTAGACAATCCTTCGGTGGATAGATTATTCATACCCATTTCTAGGAAACCTTTTAAGGCCAAAATGTTTCCCAGTTGGGATTTGTCTTTAGTTCTTCAGAGACTAACGTTACCTCCTTTTGAACCCTTTAAAGACGCAACATTAAAGATGCTATCCTTAAACATTGCTTTCATCCTAGCAGTCGACCAGGTGGGTTAGTGAACTGCATGCTCTGTCTATTAAAGAACCCTACCTCAGATAGTTACAAGACAGACTTCTTTTAAGACCAGGTCCTTTATATTTACCTAAAATTACCTCCAAAATGTTTACCGGTTACCACTCACCTTCCTGAGACACTACAAGGTGGTCTTGTGGAAGCAAGACCCACAGAATTTTGGAAAGACTGTTCTTCAGTCAGTGATTAGGTGCAGCCGATTAGGTACATTGAGTTGATGCGCACCATGCGTGGCACCACACAAGCTGGTGGTGACAACACACTCCACGTCTGGCCTTGGTGCACACCTCTGCTGCCAATCATGTGAGAGCAGGCCCCCTTGTTGATTCACAGCAGTGGGCCTCACGTGAGAGATCACAAGTGTCTACTGCTGATCAGAAGTGGACAATTGTGTGTACAGGAGCTCACACTCCCCTTTGGAGCCGTTAGTGCTGCTGCAGTCCTGCAGAACTACAAGGGCTAGGTAGGTTAGTGAGGTTCGTTTTTTTTCAGTTCACTTGAACAGTCACTTGAAAGTTTCCACTGATAGATCAATAGCTTCTTGCTAAAGAATCAGCTTAAATGGTAAATGGATGTGCCAGGAAAGTTGATTATACTTGTGTTACTCCTCCATGCGTCTATGAGCTGTTAAGACGTAGACACAGGGGGGTCCTCTTGTAACCAGAGCCCAGGAAAAGTTAAGCCAGCCAGCTTGCTGCTTAGTGGCTTCGGCTCCAGGAACAGCACTTGCCAGATTAGCGGCACGTGACGCGGGGATGCTGCAGACATGTGCTTGGCGCATCTGCTTTTTTCATTAATACCTTCAGCAACAGCTCTGCTTAGCAAGACCTAAATACAGATTACCGAGCTAAAAAAATGTTTTTTTTCCTCCTAAATAAAGCCTATTGCTTGTGTGAAAAATCTGTTTGCTTCTGTGATTTTTAAAAAGCTACAACTGGATGGGTTCATTAAGCAGAGATGGATGGAGGCAGCGGCTGCTCTCACCCCTCCAGCAAGGAAAAGAAGAGGTTTGACATCATCCGTGCAGATTTCCTCTCTCTGATTACTGTCCACTCCTAGAGCGCCTGCTGCGCAGTGTAATATATGGGTTCTTGTATTATTACCCAGCTTGTGGACAGCTTGATGTTAAGCTGTGGATTCCTGCCTGCAGTACAGGAGGGCGAGCTGCAGTGTCTGCAGAGCAGCAGGATTACGGCGAATGGCAGAAAGCTATGACGAGACGGCACGGGGGTTTCTGCTGCGATTTGCTTGGATCTGCACTGCAGTACTCGCACGCTGCAACCAATTCACAGGCAGCTGACGCCGCTACTTCTCCTTTCCTATTTGTTTAACGAATAATATTGCTGGTGTCGATCTGGCTGTAAAATCTTTTAGCAGAAAACCATTTCCAATGAGTCTGCCCCTGCTGTCTTTTTCCATCTGTAAAAATGTTGGAAGCATGGGACAAGTGTCAGAATTTTTCATTGTACCTTAACCCTCCCTCCAGCTCCAGGGAAGGATCCTGTTCTGCAGGGACCCTAACCTCCACCCCATGCAAGCCTTACAGTGCAGAGATATGTTCCCTTTTTTCTTGAGCTGCTTTTCCCAAAGGAGGACTAGGAAATGACTGCACAAATCACCTACTACTAGAGAAGGTGCAGCTGCCATAAGTGTGTACAGTTGTTTCCATGTTCTCCATTGGACTAATTCAATCAAGATCAAGTTAGGTATCTCTGTACTGTGGGGCAAGCTGGAGACCAGTGAAGCAAGGTTGGCTGGCATACCAGAAGTGCAGAGGGGGTTGCTGCATAAAGTACAAAGCTTCCAAAACTTTTAAAGCAGATTACTCAGTAAAAGTTGAAAAAAAAAATTGTACTTTTGCACCCTTCAGCAGACCGCATGCATCTTCTGCTGGTGGTACATTTCCTGTCCAGGTTCTGCTGTGAATGGGTGTACCATGCTGGTTATCTGATCACCCTCACCTTTGCGCCCTAGTCTACTGTTTTGTGCATGCAATTCTGGGGCGATTTTTCATGGCGATTTGAAACTCAACAGGAGTGTCCAGGCTACAACAGAAATAAACTATACTCACCTGGTGCTCAGAAATGTGCCTATTTCTAAAATAAAGTCATACTGCATGGACGGGCCCCATCAGAGATTTCTCAGGTTTGTGGTGGAAGATCGGCATTTTCAGTTTGTGGCTCTTCCGTTTGGCCTTACCTCGGCTCCAAGGGTTTTCACAAAGGTGCTGGCAGGGGTGATGGCCCTCCTCAGAGCCCAGGGTATCCGCATCGTGCCTTATCTGGACGATCCTCTCATTATGGCATCCTCTCTGTCAGGCGGAGCTGGATACCAGGACTGTGGTATCTACTCTGGAGAGATTCGGCTGGGTGATCAACTACCCCAAGTCCTCCCTCTCTCCGTCCAGGGTGGTGTTGTTTCTGGGAATGTCTCTGGATACTACTTAGGTCAGGGTGTTCCTTCCTCGGCCCAAGGTTTTTTTGATTCAGGAATTGACTCAGCTTCTTCTGTCCCTCCCTCGTCTGTCCATCCGGCTGGGGATGAGACTGGTGGGATTGATGGTGGCCTCTTTCGAGGCGGTTCCCTTTGCTCAGTTTCACACAAGGAAGCTCCAGCTCCATCTCTTGACGGCCTGGGACAGGTCTCCGCTGTCATTGGATCAGTCTTTTCTGCTGTCCCCCCGGGTTCTGCGTTCCCTTCGGTGGTGGCTGGAACCAAGCAATCTGATGAGGGGCAGATCCTTTCTGACCCTTCGGTGGGAGACGGTCACCATGGATGCCAGTCTGTCAGGTTGGGGAGGGTTTTGGAAGGATCTTCAGTTTCAGGGACTGTGGGGGCCCCAGGAGGCTCACAATCCCATCAATGTTCTGGAGCTGAGTGCCATCAGGTTGGTTCTGGCTCACTTGACTCATTAGTTACAGGGCTTACCGGTTCAAGTTCGGTCGGACAATCGGACGGCGGTCGCCTACATTAATCACCAGGGAGGGACTCGCAGCGGGAGTGCCCTCAGGGAAGTGTCCTTGATCCTTGCTTGGGCAGAGAGCAATGTCCCATGCATCTCGGCAGTGTACATTCCAGGAGTGGAGAACACGGAGGCGGATTCCCTGAGCAGGTGCTCATCTCGCAGGGGGGAATGGTCTCTCAGCCCCAAGGTGTTTCGGTCACTTTGCCACAGGTGGGGGACTCCGGAGGTGGACCTCTTTGCCTCTTGTCACAATCACAAGCTTCCGGCATTTGTGTCTCTCTCGCGGAATCCGCTGGCTCTGGCAGTGGATGCCATGTCTCTGAGCTGGAGGGATCTGGGGTTTCTGTACCTGTTCCCTCCGTTCCCTCTGGTTGGCAAGGTGGTGTGCAAGCTGGCTTTAGAGGGTGTGTCAGCAATCTTGGTGGCTCCAAGATGGCCAAGGCAGGTTTGGTTCGCAGACGTGGTGCGGTTGGCAGCGGATCAGTCCGATCTGCCTCTTCTGCCGGATATGCTCACTCAGGGTCAACTACTCTACCCCAATTTACCAACGCTGGCTTTGACGGCGTGGCTGCTGAAACCTCCATCTTGAAGGAGGAAGGTCTTTCTGATACTGTGATTCAGACTCTGGTTAGTGCTAGGAAGAGGTCTTCCTCTATCATCTACTATAGGACTTGGAGGTCTTATATTGATTGGTATGAGGTCCGGGCCTTGCCTTGCAGGATGTTTTCTATCCCTAGGATTTTGGAATTTCTGCAACATGGTCTGGACTTGGGGTTGCAGCTTAGTACGTTGAAAGGGCACGTTTCTGCCCTGGCGGTTTTCTTTCAAACGACTTTTGCTCTTCATCCTCTGGTTAAGACCTTTTTTCAGGGGGTTAAGCATGTGCGACCTCCTAGGAAGCCTTTGCTCCCAGTTTGGGATTTGAATTTGGTTCTTTCTGCTCTTCAGGGTCCTCCTTTTGAGCCTTTGCAGGATATCGCTGTTTCTACGCTTACTCAGAAGGTTGCATTTTTGGTTGCCATCACTTCCGTTCGGCATGTATCGGAGTTGGCGGCTTTGTCCATTCAGGCCCCGTACTTTGAGAGGCATCAGGACAAGGTTGTTTTCCGCTTCAAGCCAGATTTCCTTCCTAAGGTGGTTTCTGCCTTTCATCTTAATCAGGACATTGTTCTACCCTCCTTGTGTCCTAAGCCCAGCAATGACAAGGAGAGGGTCTTGCATTCTTTGGATGTGGTTCGCTGTGTGAAGTACTATTTGGTGGCTACTTCCTCTTTTCGTAAGACTGGCGCCTTTTTTGGGGTGCCCTCCGGGCCTAGGAAAGGTTTGGCACCCGCCAAGTCTTCCATTAGTAAATGGATTCGCCAGGCCATTGTTGGGGCCTATTCTGCCAAGGGGAAGATTCCCTTTTTTCGTGTTACTGCTCATTCTACTCGTGCTGTTGGGGCGTCCTGGGCTTTCCAGCACCAGGCCTCTGTTGAGCAAGTTTGTAAGGCTGCTACTTGGTCTTCTGTTCACACTTTTTCCAAGTTTTACAAGGTTGATGTGCGGGCCTCAGCGGATGCTGTTTTTGGACGCAAAGTTCTGCAAGCTGCGGTGGTTTAAGTTTGTGCATTGTTGCCTTGTTTTGGATCCCCGCCCTTTATGGACACTGCTATTGGATGTCCCAAGTGTAATGACTATCTGAAGCGGGGTGTGTGACATTTTGTGAATACTCACCTGTAAAATGGGTATTTATAAGTATGTCACACACCCCGCTTCACTCCGCCCTTTGGTATTTTGGATCCTTTATATGGTGAACCTTTCTTACTGTTACTGGTTATTTTGGCTCTTCCTGGTCCCTTTTTTCCTTACTGCTGTCTTAATACTGGGGAATGAGTGGGAGGTCCCAGGTATTTTTGGACCGGGAGGGGCTCCCTTTTTTTCATGACATCTCTGCAAGATCGCCCTCTACAGATCGGTATAACCCAAGTGTAATGACTATCTGAAGTGGGGTGTGTGACATACTTATAATACCCATTTAACAGGTGAGTATTCACAAAATGGTATTTTTTCTTGTTTGCATATTGATATTTTAGGAAAACATGTTTTTTTATTCTGCTTTTTTATCATTTTTCTTAGGGAAACCCTGTGCAACCTAAGAATTCTTCAATGGATTACTTCCATAAACATGAGCCCACTACAACAAGCTCAGTATGCTTAGAAAGCCCAACATGTGTACTTTCAGGGAATATATGGTTTATGGGGGATATTACAAATGTAAAGGGTTGTTTTGGTTGAAAAATTGCAAGGTGCGCACTTTGTCAGCAGAGCTAAAAATTTCAAGTACAATTACCGTTATGTGCACGCTTTACTTTGGGGTATTTGGCAATTCTTACCTTGACAGTACCTATGCATGTTGGGTATCGTTCTGTTCGGGGGATGTTGCTTTTTCAGATTTTATTTGTTGTTTTTTCTTGTTTGCATATCGTTTTTTTTAGGAAAATGTGGCTTTGATTCTTCTTTTTTATTCTTTTTAAGGGAAACTCTGTGCAACCAAAGAATTGATTGACGGATTACTTCCAGAAAACTGCGCCCATGTCAACAAGCCTGGTGCGCCTAGAAAGCTTGAGGTGTGTACTTCCAGAGAATATATCATTTGTGGGGGGTATTTCAAATTTAAAGGGTTGTTTTTCTGGAAAAACTGCAAGGTGCGCTTAGCGCGTAGCATAGTTGTATTTTATCTGAAAATCTCCTAAAGCGCTGTTTCAGTTTGGGGGAGTCTCCTGGGCAGGAATGGGTGTCTACCAATGCATATGTGGTACTGCTGTGAGTGGGAGAAATTGGGGTTTCGCATGCAATAACATTTTATTGACAAACTTACATTTTTTATTACAAAAAATACTACAAATTGCAAAAAAGGTTTTTTTTTTTTTTTGCACTTATTTCACCCAAAAGTATTGAGAATACACAAAAAAAGGCCAAACAAGATATTGCATGTTGAAGCTCAGACTCTGCTGAAAAAAAACAATATATCATTTTCCTGGAAAATCCCTTCAAAAATCAAGGTTGAACATATGTAGTGCAAAATAGTGAAACGTGGTCTGGCAACAAAGGGTGACAAAAATTCTAGGAAGGCTGGCACTTAAAGGGTTAACAGAGAAGCCATGGATAGTTGCACAGCTTACATAACTTTGTGATAGGATAATAAAGGGATAACCTAGATCTTAGTGAACGTCAGACCTTATGGTGGTTTTATCAGCTTTCTGATGATGCTCTTCGACGTTTAAGCAGGCTATTCTAAGATATGGGTCGAAGAAGATGTATGTCCTATGCAAAACGTTTTGGGATATCCCAAGCTTTACAACGTATTACAATGGAAGCCCTCACATTGCTTTGCTGTCCCAGGAGCAAGTTGCTTGAAAAACAGGAGCCGGATATCACAACCAGATATGGCAATATGAGGAATACAACTGTGTTCAGGCCTGGGGAGTAGGCTTTGTAATACTTACCCAGATCTTGTAGTCTGTCACTGTCCTGTGAGCAGCACATTAAATGGGCATAAGCACCATGTGACTGGTAAATATAATGGTTGCGAGCAGCACTTTACCCCTCTCCCATTTTCTGGTCCTGTGAATTGAAAAAAATTGACCAAGTGAAATGGGCCCACTAAGTCACAATTGGCCCTGAAACCTGCCCTACTGATGCTGGTTGTGGCCGTTAATTGCCTGTGTACACAGTGTCTGTGAGCAGAGGTGAGGTTTGAAGTATTGGGCAGAGCTGAGTGGGATGAGGTAAGGAAGGAAGAGGTGGGCAGAAGTGAGGTGAGTAGAGGTAGGCAGCTGTGACACAGGTTGGACGTCCATGCTTTTAAAGCCTTGTCCTTTTCCTTATTGATGGGTAAGAAGGTAGCATTCCTTGGCACAATCTTTAACAGTGACCTGAAATTGGTAAGAGAAATTAATATGGTAGCTCATCTTTAGTTGGTTATAAGCCTTCCTAAATTAAAAACTGAAATACAAAATTTGACTAAAGTTGGGCTTCAATATTATACACGTCATGGCTGTGTGTATGTGCCAGTTGTCATAACCAAGGGACCTGAAACTGGCAAATGTGGTCTATTATTAGGCATTATTATTATAACCATTCTGTTGAGGTTTAATTGGGTACATGTACTTAGATTATGTACCAAGAGACTTACAAACTTGTATGAACGAGTTGTTTTAATATGTAATACATACTAATTAAAATGCAATGTACATTTGTCTTCTGTTATTTGTTACTCTGGAATTTTAGGGCTAAATTCAGATTATGTATTGTATTTTATTTTTTTACTATGGTTTGCTGTACTGCCGGTTTTACTGCATATTTAATACATGTACATATTGTACTCACTCCCGCAGACATTAGAGTCAAGCTATTCAAGGCCTTGCAAAATGGTTTGTTCTGTAGCTGTAAATCCGGTACCCCCAAACATGTGGCTAACAAACCCCTGCTGTATGTCTTGTGGGCTGTCTGAAGTTAATGAAATGCACTTTTTGCATGTTTACTACATGCACAGCAGGAGGAAACCTGTTGAGAACAAGGTTGCATCATATATATATGTCAAGTGACCCCAAACTAGCATTGCAGTCCCCAATCTCTATCCAGAATGTGACTCCCAACCATCTTTTCTGCTCTTAAGATGACAGATCCCTAATGTAGACAAACGAAAAAAATGAAAATTCAACGATACACATTTTAGGTACATTTCTGAACCCAGAATGTGTCAAATGGCCTTGGAATTTTTCATTTTACAGCTAGTTGGTTATTTGTTGACAGGTTGTTCTCCCAATGGCAGTAGGGTTTCACCCAAAAGTGACCTTGTATGATTGTCTTTGGATTGTTTGTTCTGATGTGACTTACACCATCTAAATATGAATATTCATCGGGAAAATGTCTGTAGCACCAGGTTCCTTTCATCTTGAGAAATGGGGAACTGGGCCAACTGCTGCAATCCCACTGTTCAACATTTTTCTTTGATTTATTTGTATTATGCTGCTCTTTTATTAAAAACATGCATCAGCATTGTTTCATGCCAGTGCTTGTCTAATGTATTGATTTGCCTCTGTTTTGGTTGCTCATAAAGTTGCCTAGCCACAGAAATCTGGATGGAGAAGGATATTTGCTTTACTCAGGTTGGGTTTTCTGCATATTGTTTAAGTCTGTCTTTCACATTTATGCTCGGTACAATTTTCACTCTAAGTTCATTTTTAAAATGTTCTTCTACCTTTTGATACTGCAGTTAAACAGATTACGTTTAGAATTGTTTTCACACTCCCAGGTATGGAGGATTGACTGAAGACTGGTGCCTGGACTGGAAACACAAGCAATGGACTAAGAGTGGTGGCATATAACAGAAACAGACAGTCAAAGTCATAGGTCAGAAACAGGCGGTTACAGTCAGAGGCCTGGGAATATAGTCTCAAAAGAACAACTGTCTGCCCAGAAGGACAAGCAGATAATAACTACACAGGGCACTGATAACTACCCTAAAGCAGACTCTTAACCACCTCCAAGCCCTATATGGTAATGGGGTGCATAGATACCAGGTAGTCCCCTGTTATTTGCTGACTTGGCAAGGGGAAACATAGGCAAACAGGTGACAAGACACAAACAGCAACAGCAAATAGACTTGAACCAAACATGGATATAAAGACAGTAGAAGACCTAGAACCCAACAGGAGCAAGAGGCCCAGTGCCCATTACAAGGATAGGGTCTGTATGTGCAGCAGCATAGAGCACCTGGACATGTTGATTAGACCTATTGATCCATCACGCAAGTGGGGTTAGACAGGAGCCTATAAGGGTAACATTGATGAACACCTGTGAGAGGGAGGAGAACACCACCCAGACCACACAGGGAAGAGCCAGATAATCACAAGCACTAGCGACTCATAGTGGACAGGAAAGACATCAGATTGGCTATTGGGTTTTGACAACCAGGTCATCTTGCACTTTGGGCAAATAACTGTTCATTTTTATTGACCATTTAAGATCACTTTGATTCAGATTTATTTTTGCTACAAATTGATTCAGAAGTCACAGCTTTTGGCAACAACTTCTTGTAGAAGTATTACAGTATTGATCCGTTCATTACTTTTTATGATTTATGCTTTTTTATGAAGATTGTGTGTGAATCTCCATGTGTGATCACTGTGGAAATTGATGGAAAAGCAGGAGTGCGCGGGTGGTCCCAAATTAGGATGCGCCAGGGGACGAGGATCAATGGACTTTAGGGTTTTTTTTTTTGTGCTTTGTCAATTACCAAGTAACACAATGTAGTAAATCTGTGGCTGTGAGTGTATGTATGTAGAAATTATTTTTGTAGGCATGTGTAGGCTAATTTTTAAAACTGCTCTCATGCAATGATGCATTCTTCTAATAAAATACAACACATATTTTCTTAAAGTAATTTGAAACTCGTTAAGCTTTGTGTCGTGCTGAGCAGCCCAAGCTTTAACAAGAATATATTTTATAATCATCATTTATTTATATACTAACAGGTTCTGTGGCTCGGTACAATGTAGATGAAAGACAATGACATGCCAAACAATCAGATTAAGATCAATTTACGCAATTTAACATCGTTCTGCAGGTCAGATGGAGGTCCTCTGGCCTGAAATCCAGAAAAGCCAATGGGAACATACTTCAGCAGATAGATGATTACTAATTAAGGTCTCTTTTTGGTCATTTTATATTTCTTTGTTATTCGGGTTAATGTGATTACGGTATATACGCGCGTGTGTGTGTGTATATATAATTAGTGGCCACCCATTTAAAATAAAAATGTATTTTTATTGAGACAAACCTGCTTGATTCAAAAGTGTGCATGCACTATATTTTTATGTTGATCCAAACGCCTTAAATTTACACCAGACTAATTAAAAGGCCTCATCGAAGGGCAAAACCCATGGAGCCAATAATTGCCGCCTTAACATTTATGAAGTTATACTAAGGAATTTCTGTTGGCAATGATGTCATGCTAAGGCATTGTACATGTGGACCTTGATCCTTCAATGTTTACTCTATGAATTCTGAGGAATCAATGGGCAGTTCTGTTATCTACTTGTACAATTGTGCATTTATAAATGAAAAAGGATATGCACGTATAAATGTGTGTGCTCTGTCCAGGTGCTTTGTTTGTAGTTAATATATATGATATATTTGGACAGACTGAACCTGTACAGGAACATTAAGTTGACCACTCTTCTTTTTTTTTTTTTTTTTTTTTTTTTTTGAAAGTCCCAAATTGTCCACTTTTCCTTATTAAGTGTGATGGTGATCTTTTTGTTAAAGTTGGATTTGAAGTCTCCATTAGGTTTTGTAGCCCTTGATTTTGTTGTGAATGAGCTTTCCTAGCTAAAGCCATTGCTTCCCACCTGCTGGCTTCAATTATTGGGCAGCACCTACTCTTATTACTTGTTTGTATATACAGTATACTTTTGTTACTTGAACCAATGCAATTCATTTTTCCTGAAAGTATTCTAAATGTTTTAGACTTTGTAATATGGCCAAACTGTAGCAGATGATGTGTGCCTATGTGTCCATGTAGAAAGGACACTTGCCGTTTCCGCATTTGGTAGAGTCATGGTTAACGTTGAGATCAGAAAAAGGCTCTCTTTCGGAGTATAGATTTGCAGTTACAGTAACCTGCAATGCAGGATGCTCTCTGGTTGGCTGTGTTATCAACTAAAATGGATTTTATCTTCCTGTTGCACTGCGAGCGTGAGCAGGCTATTGTCATTTGTAAATCCACAGCAACTGCTCTTGGAGGGTCTAAATCATTTTGCTTTTTGTGTGCAGAAGCTACATTTAACTTTACTATTGTGCTGAATACAGTTAACCCACATGCTGGTTTGTGATGGGAGAAGTTTGTCCATTTCTGGATGTGGCACATTTTCCACAGCTGCACTGCTAGAGTAATTGGGTGACTGATCTGTCACTCAAGCAGCCAGCTTCAGCTTCTGTGTTAGAGTGCCCACCCCCTGCTGGCATTGGAGGTGTATTACAGCTCCAAACATGCTTTGCGCAGTGGAGGAAGGAGTGCATCGGGGGTAGTGGGTGTCTGGACTACCTAATGAACAAATAACTATGTTCTTCAGGTACTTAGATTTACACTTTTGCATTGAAAACTTGAATTTGAAATTGTGATTTCCAACTTCAAATATAAAGCTTGCCAGAGGTGATCAAACTATGCCAATCAAACAACTTGGAGCGAAAAATGTTTATATTTGGTCTTATTTGGGCATTTTTTTCAAGCACTAGCATCTGGTCTCTGTCAGTCAGTAGACATGGTTTCCTAAGCCTCACTTATGCACCTTGGTACCTCCATAAGGTCCTCAATATCCTTGTAATGGGCACTGGGCCTCTTGTTCCTTTTGGGTTCTAGGTCTTCTACTGTCTGTATATCCATGTTTGGTTCAAATTTATTTGCTGTTGCTGTTTGTGTCCTGTCACCTGTTTGCCTTTGCCTTGGGGACAAGAGTGACAGTGTATTAGAGCCTCTTCTAATAAGGGCTGGAAAAATATTAAAATGTGTCTCCCCTCGCTATCCAAAAATAGGCAACAAACTTTTCCCTACCATGTTCCTGCGGTTCCCCGCATGTGCCAGCTACTTGACTGCTGGTGGCAATTTGTGTTTGCTATCTGGGCATGCACAGCACTATTGTGTCATGCATGGCTGCTCGGCTTCCCCCTTGGCTTGCCATCAATCACATTTGGCCACATGAGCATTAGAAGTATAGTTTCATTGGCTGATTACGTAGGTATGCATTGGCCCCTAGATCTGCTACCAGAATATTGACTGTAAGACTATTTTTAAGATTTTAATTTAGCTTTTGCCATTAAAAATCCAAGGTTTGGACGTATTGACCGGAAATAAGCAGCCAGTCTGATCATCAGCCTTTATGATTCCAGTAGCACAGGTTGTTTTCAGGTTGCTGAGCCCATGGACACAGTGGGACTAATTTAAGAAACTGTAGAAAAGTTTTTCATCTTGCGCTAGTTAGAAAATCACAGAGCCTGGCTGCTATGCAACAGGCATTTCTCTTTTTTTTAGTGTTCATATAAAATCCCTAATGTTTAGAGAGCACCAGTACAAAATAATCGCTAGGCAGAGACAAAAGCTTGTAGGCATTTTTGGCTCCATGTCTTTCTCAGCCTGGAAAGTTGGGTGATTTATAGCTACTATATTGGCCAGGGAATGGCAGGATTGGGTCTCTTCGGGACGAACACCAGCCTAAAGTGATCCTCCCAGAAAGAAATGACTGGAAAATAGAGGGTGGATATCGGTGCTAGACTCCCCATACCAGACATGGATGCTTCTCTATTCCCGCATTCCCTAACTGCGGCTGTCAAAATTGCAACTCCATGTGACCGCCAGTAACCGACTAGCAACTTTACTGTCTACAGGTTTTGAAGTGAGACCACAAACCTGCAAGTGTATAGAGAAGTAGGGTAGTGCCATTGCTCTGTTTTTCCAAGTATACAGCACGTCCTGTTTTCACTTATTCCTTACATCCGGGTTATCCGCCACAAGGTGGCGCAGTGGCTTGCCAGAGCACTTGAGGCATCTCCCGGCCCTATAAAAAGCGAGGAACCACCCACACATTCCCAGTTTTCCTTCTGCAGTCGGACTGCGAAGATAGAAGATGGCTCACTCTCTCTTGCACAGGTGAGCGAGGCAACCTGCGCAACCAAGCCTGCGACCCTGCAAGTCTATTCCCATCCGATTCGGGACTCCCACTGCCTCCCAGCCTCGGCTGACAGAGGTAGAAGAGCACTAGGGTCAAGTGCTCCAGGAGCGCTGCTCCAAGCCGCAGACCCTGTACCACAAAGGGGAGCCGGCCATAGGCTTTATGGTGAGCCTAATTGGGATGGGAAGTTCATGCACTGCCTTCTGAGGGGGTGAGTTATTTGGGGACTATGTTCTCTTCTTTTACTTCTGGGGCTCCCCTCCCTCCCTGGCCATGGATACTCGCCGCTGCCTTCCCTAGTCTCCCTCTCTTTTCCCCCCTCTCTGACTCAATTCGGGGGGGGGGGGGGGTGGTGAGTGGTGTTTTTCTGAGGTAATTTGGTGATTTTGGTGTTTTTAGCTGCCGCGCAGCTTTATACTAGGCTCCGCGGCTGTGGGCGCTATAACCTGAGGTAATTTTGCTTTGTCATGGCCCCGGCCGGGTTATGTGAGCGCCGTTTTCGTGCTCTTCGAGGGGGGGCGGGGCCTGGTGATGCTGTGGATCGCGCTGTTCCCTTGCGGCCCGCCCCTCAAGGTACCTCAGCCGACGCCATTTTGCACAACTTGCGTGTCTGGTTTTCTTCATTCCTGGCTGCAGCGCTGCTTTCCCTGGTGTATCGCTTTACCTAGCGGTCTGTGCCTGAGTGACCCTGCGGTGTCTTTGAGTCCCCCTTGGGGTTTTTTTTTTTTTAATTGACACTGGTATTTTTATGTGCTGCGGGATGCTCATGTGTATTTTTGCTTATGTCTTTCAGGCGGGATACCATTGGGTTGTGTTTCTCCCGGCTTACTCCTTCCTCCCCCTCACTCCCCCTTCACAAAATAGACTTCTGGGGGCATCCCGTGGAAGTGCATCCCGGGTGGCTTCTGTCTTAAGCCTTTACCCACTACTGGTCTATTGCGCCTGCGTTAATCACCATATGGAGGCTTCAGGGGATAGTGTGCTTGGGGGCCCTGCGGGGCAAGCCCGGCTATGTTCCATGTGTGGGTATCCCCTGTGATTAACAGTGTCACGGTGTGCGAATGCCGTGTGCTGACAGTGTCATTGGGCTACAAGCTGGTTTTGCCTGCTTCGCTTTCCAGCTCTGCGCCTCCCTCTGCTTCACCTACTCCCCCACTCCTGCAACTAGGCCTCTGTGAGGGCATTGTTAGCAGGGGGTCTCATTCTGATTTGGCTCTGCGGGTGGCTAACTTTGAGAGGCAGCATGCCAGGCCCGTTCCTAGGAAGGCCTCTGGCAAGAAGCGGCACCTGGATCCCAGGCCCTCCCCCCTTTGCTAAGGTGTATGTGGGGATTCCTAGGAAGTTCCTAGGGAGTTTGGTGGCTGTCACCCCCTTGAGATGGGGGGACTTTCCCAGGATTCTGACTCCTCTGGGAACCAGCAGGAGGGTTGCGATTGTCTCCCTGGGTCGGTGTTTGGAGAGGATTCATGGTACCCTTAGGACACTGATAATCTGCTGTCACATATTTTTGATATATTGCCCATTGCTGCCCCTGAGGTGGCTAAGAGAAAGCAGGGGGAGCTCTTTCTCCCTGGTAAACAGCGTCCAGAGTTCCCTGAGCAGGAACATTTTACCATTTTGGTACTTAAAGAATGGGAACATCCTAGCAGGCTGCCTGCTGTGCCCAAGGATTGGATAAAAGATATCCCTTTCCTGCTGATCTTGTTAAGATGGCTTGTCCAATACTTCAGTCATGCCTTCCCCTGAAACTACCTCTCTGAGGGATGGTGAGGACCGGCGCATGGATCAATTGGCCTGCCATGCTTTTACCTGTGTGGGGGCTGGATTGTGTCCGACCTGTGCCGCTGCCATTACTGCTATTGCCCTCAAGAGGCTGCTCAAGCGTCTCCTTGATGGTGCTACAGCTGGTAGCGGGGGGGGGGGGGGGGACTATAGTACTCTCCCACTTTGTTCTGATTTAAAGGCCATTTCGGGGGTCCTCCATCCTCCTCCCTTCCATTTGGCTCCCAGAGGAGGTCGTGGCTCCCTCTTCTCTAATGGCCGCAGAGATTCTTGGGGCCATGGCAGATCCCGTGGTCGTCCCGGTCTCTCCTGGATACCAAGCCCAAACCCTCTCACAAACCCCGTCAGGCATGAAGGGGCACCCTCACCCATCCGGGTGGGGAGACTGTTTCAGCCCTTTCTCACGTCTGGAGGCTTCACGTCTCCGGTGTCCAGTGGATACAGGAGGTATTGTCCTCCGGTTACAAGATCTGAAGGGCCTTAAGAAATTGTCAGATTCAAGCATTTCGTATGGAGACGCTACGCTCTGCTGTCAGTAAGCCCTGGGGACTTCATGACCACTGTGGACATCAAGGATGCTTATCTTCATGTGCCTATCTTTCCGGGTCATCAGAGATTTCTAAGGTTCGCACTGGAGGATTAGCATTACCAGTCTGTGGCTCTGCCCTTCGGTATCACCTCGGCTTCTCGGGTGTTCGCCAAGATACTGGCGGTAGTGTTGGCTCTGCTACGGATCCAGGGCATCCGCATCATTCCTTGCCTGGACGACATCCTGATTGTGGCCCAGTCCTTTCCTCGGGCCGAGCAGGACACTCAGATGGTGACCTTCTATCTGGAGTCCTTCGGCTGGGTGTTCAACTTTCCCAAGTCTTCTCTGTCCCCGTCCTTGGTGAGGTCCTTTCTGGGCATGACTCTGGATACCTCTCAGGTCAGGGTGTTCCTTCCTCAGCAGAAGGTGGAGGATCTTCAGGTGCAGGCTCGGGCTTTTCTATCATGTCCTCATCCCTCCATCCGTCAGGGGATGCAGTTGGTGGGCCTGATGGTGCCCTGCTTCGAGGCAGTCTTCTTTGTTCAGTTTCACATGAGACATCTTTAGTTACACCTCTTTTCAGTTTGGGATCGGAACCCTGTGTCCTTGGATCAAGAGTTTGCTCTGTCCCCTCTGGCCAGACGGTCCCTCTCGTCGTGGCTGGACTCAAGGAACCTTCTAGTGGGCAGGACCTTCCTGCCCCCGTGCTGGGAGAATGTCACCACAGATGCTGGTCTGACCGGTTGGGGAGGCTTCTGGAAGTCCCTGAGATTCCAGGGTCGGTGGAGCCCACAAGAGGCCCATGCTTCCATCAAGGTCCTGGAACTGAGGGCGATCAGATTGGTTCTTTCTCGCCTGACCACTCACCTTCGGGGTCGGGCTGTTCAGATCCGCTCAGTCAACCAGACAGCGGTTGCCTACATCATTCATCAGGGAGGAACTCGGAGCAAGCGAGCCTTCAAGGAAGTGTCCCTGATCCTGTCTTGGGCGGAACAGCATGTTCCCAGCATCTCAGCGGTCTACATTCCGGGGGTGGAGAACCAGGAGGCGGACTCCCTGAGCAGGGGGACGTCTTGTATGGGGGAATGGTCCCTCAACAACCAGGTGTTCTCTCCCTGTGTCATCACTGGGGGCAGCCGGACGTGGACCTGTTTGCGTTTCTTCACATTCACAAACTTTCCAGATTTGTCTCTCTGTCTCAGGTTCCTCTGGCCTTCGCCACGAATCCATTGGCTACTCCTTGGAAGAAGTTTCGGCTTCTCTATGTGTTCCCTCTGTTCCTCCCCTGGGCAGGGTCAAGCGCAAGATAGTCCAGGAGCAGGTACCAGCCATCCTGGTGGCCCCTTGTTGGCCAAGAAGGGTTTGGTTCGCAGACGTCGTGCAGTTGGCAGTAGACCGGGACATCTTGCCCAAGGATCCAGATCTCCTCACTCAGGGGCAGCTACGTTACCCCAATTTACAAACGCTGGCTTTAACAGCTTGGCTGCTGAAACCTCCATCTTGATGGAAAAGGGGTTACTTGCTTCTGTTGTTGATACAATGATTAGGACTAGTAAGAAGTCCTTGTCTTTTATCTATTACAGGGTCTGGCATGTTTACATTGCCTGGTGTGAGTCCAAGTCTCTTCCCTGTGGGGTGTTTTTCTTTTCCCAGAATTCTGGAATTCTTGTAACATGGTTTGGATTTGGGCCTTCAACTTAGTACCCTCTAAGGCCCTTGTTTCAGCTCTGGCAATTTTTTCCAAAGATTTTTTGCTGATCACCGGCTGGTTAAAACTTTTTTCCAGGGTGTTTCCCATGTGGGTCCACCCCGTAAGCCTTTGCTACCAGTCTGGGATCTGAATCTGGTGTTGTCTACTATGCAAGGGCCTCCCTTTGAGCCTATCCGTAGGGCCGCCTTGCCCATTTTGATTCTTAAGGTAGCCTTTTTGGTGGCTAGCACTTCTGTAGGTGAGTTTATGAGCTAGTGGCTTTTTCCTTCAAACCTCCTTATTTTGAGCGGCATCAGGATAAGGCGGTGTTTCGGCTTAAGCCAGATTTCTGGCCTAAGGTTGTGTCTACCTTTCATCTCAATCAGGACATTGTCTTGCCTTCATTGTGTCCTAATCCTGCTAATTCCAAGGAGCGGACTCTGTATTCTCTGGATGTGGTCAGGGCTCTGAAGTTCTCTTTGGTTGCTACTGAGACTTTTAGGAATTCTGATGCTCTGTTTGTTCTCACTTCTGGGCCTAGGAAGGGTTTGCCTCCGGCTAAATCCACTATCAGCAAGTTGATCCATCAGGCGGTGGTGCAGGCCTATTCTGCTAAGGGGAAGGATCCTCCCTTCTGTCTTACTGCTCTTTCCACTCGTGCTATTGGTGCGTCTTGGGCCTTTCAGCACCAAGCTTCTCTTGAACAAGTTTGTAAGGCCGCAACTTGGTCTTCTGTTCATACTTTTTCCAAGTTTTACAAGGTTGATGTTAGGGCCTCAGCTGATGCTGCTTTTGGCCGCAAGGTTCTTCAGGCGGCAGTGGTTTAAACTGCCCGCCGTTGCTTTTTGGGGATCCCACCCTATCTTACGGACACTGCTTTAGGATGTCCCAGACGTAAGGCATAAGTGAAACAGGACGTGCTGTATACTTGGAAAAATACAATTCTGTGAGTACTCACCTGTAGAATTGTTTTTGTAGTATACAGCACGTCCTGTTTCATCCCTCCCTTGTTGTTATTATTATTCTTGGTTACCTCCTGTATGGTGATTTGTTCAAATGTTCATTTTGTGACTTCCTTCATTATTTGTTCTCCCGGGCTTCTTATCTAACTGCTTTGTAACACTGGGAATGTGTGGGAGATTCCTGGCTTTTTATAGGGCCGAGAGATGCCACAAGTCTTTCTGCAGTCCACTGCGCCACCTTGTGGCGGATAACCCAGACATAAGGCATAAGTGAAACAGGACGTTCTGTATACTACAAAAACTCACAGAATTGTATTTTTTTCTTAATGTGAATTTAATTTGGTGTGTGTTTACATTTTAATAGCAAATCCAAGGCCTGTAAGCTTCATTCACCTAGAACTGGAAGCAGGTGTTTTTGCCGATATCCCCTAGCAGCATATATCATCCTGTAGACTTCTAATTATATTTGATCATACCTTTTCAACTAGATGCCATAGGAAGTTTTAGGAGGTCTCCAGTTAAGCAGCAAGAATTTTCTGGCATAGAACATAACAAGTCTTTTACCTAGTGATATGATTTCGCATTCGCGATTGGGGGACATTCCTAAATTGTGTTCTGCCCCAAGAAGGGCATTAGCTTGTTCTAGAAGACCCATTTATTATTTCGCCTGACTGGTAAGATAATACTGATAGGGCCATTTAATCTGTATTGGTCTATCCTCGGCACGTATTAAAGATGTGCATCAATGCTTTAATAGTTTATCAAATCCTGTCCAGCCCTGGGAAACAAACTTAGGATAAGTTTGTACAATGAAGTATTTAGGTTAATCAAATCCACATTAAGATGGCTTTTAACAGGCTTACTGAGGCCACCAACCCAGGGGTGCCTTGGCATAACTGAGCTGGATGATATCTAAAGAGGTTCCTTTGGTACTTGTCAGCACTTTCTTTTGCTCTTGCCTCCACTCAAAGCTAAAACGCCACCTCATTGATATTCCAAGTATGTCACACACCCCGCTTCCAATATTCATGACAAGTGAGTTATGGCCAGTAGAGGACGAACTTTGCAGAGATGACAGGAAAAAAAAAAGGAGCCCCTCCCAGTCCATAAATACCTGGGACCTCCCACACATTCCCCAGTAATCGTCTCTGCAGACGGTGAGCAAGACAGAAGATGGCTGTCTCCTCCTTGCAGGTAAGCCGGGTTTACACCCGGCCATTTTATTTCCCTATTTCTGCCCGGACCTTGTTTTTATTAAGCCCGTATGCCTCCCAGCCCTGGCTGTTGGTCCGGGTGAAGGTAGGATACACCTTAGTGGTGTGATAACTTGGAGCCATGCTCCTCCGTGAGACCCCCTCCAAGGGGTAGGCGGATACCAGGTTCTGGATCCTGGTTTGGGATGCCCTGTCCGTCTGCTACCAAGACAGCTCAGCAATGAGGGGACGCCCTCACCCTTGCGGTTGGGGGGGACGACTGCGGCACTTCTTCCTGGTCTGGGCCCAGGAGGTCACAGACAAATGAATATTGGAAGTGGTCTCTTCCGGGTACAAACTGGAGTTCGAGTACCGGCCTCCTCCCAGATTCCTAAGGCCTCGGATCCCCGGGCTGCGCAAGGGCTCCTGTTGGCTGTAAAGAATGTTCTGGTCATGGATGTCATATGCCCGGTGCCTTTCTCAGAGAGAGGCCGGGGCTATTATTCCAACCTCTTCACGGTTCCCAAAAAGGATGGATCCATAAGACCCATTCTGGATTTGAAGCTTCTCAACAGGTTCGTCAGAACCAAGAAGTTCCACATGGAGACTCTGCGATCAGCCATCAATTCCCTTCGTCAGGGGGATTTCATGACATCCATAGACATCAAGCATGCTTACCTTCATGTACCAATCTTCCCAGCACACCAGAGATTTCTCAGGATTGTGGTGGGAGATCAGCACTTTCAGTGTGGTCCTCCCTTTTGGGTTGACTTCGGCACCAAGGGTGTTCACCAAGGTGCTGGCGGGCATAATGGCCCTTCTCAGAGCCCAGGGCATTCACATTGTGCCGTATATGGACGACCTCCTCATTACGGCATCCTCTCTGTCAGGCGGAGCTGGACATCAGGTATGGTGGTGGCGACGCTGGAGAGGTTCGGCTGGGTGATCAACCATCCCAAGTCTTCTCTCTCCACCTCAAGGGAGATCTCGTTTCTGGACATGAATCTGGATACCATTCGGACCAGGGTTTTCCTTCCTCAGTCCAAGGTGCAGATGGTTCAGGATCTGATATGTCCTCTCCTGTCCAAACCTCGTCCTTCTATCCGGCTAGGGATGAGACTGGTGGGATTGATGGTGGCTTCCTTCGAGGCAGTTCCCTTTGCTCAGTTCCACATGAGGTCGCTCCAGCTCCATCTATTGTTGGCCTGGGACAGATGTCCGCAGTCATTGGATCAGTCATTCATGATGTCTCCCCGGGTTCGGCAGTCCATTCAGTGGTGGCTGGAACCAAGCAATCTGATGAGGAGCAGATCCTTTCTGACCCCTTGTTGGGAGACGGTTACCACGGATGCCAGCCTGTCAGGCTGGGGAGGTTTTTGGTAGACGCGTCAGTTCAAGGGGCTGTGGGGTCCTCAGGAGGCTCACACCCCCATCAATGTCTTGGAGCTGAGAGCTATTCGGTTGGTTCTGTCATGCTTGACGCATCACCTACGCGGCTTAACGGTTCAGGTTTGATCAGACAATCGAACTGCGGTAGCTTACATCAATCACCAAGGAGGGACTTGCAGCAGGAGTGCCCTCAGGGAAGTTTCTCTGATTCTTGCATGGGCGGAGAGCAATGTTCCATGCATCTCAGCAGTGTACATTCTGGGAGTGGAAAACACGGAGGTGGACTCCCTGAGCAAGGGATCCTCTCGCCGAGGGGAATGGTCTCTCATCCACAAGGTATTCCGGTCCCTCTGTCACACGTGGGGGTTTCCGGAGGTGGATCTCTGCCTCACGTCCCAATCACAAGCTCCCAAAGTTTGTGTCTCTGTCTCAGGATCCTCTGGCCCTGGCAGTGGACGCCATGTCTCTTGCCTGGAGGGATCTGGGGTTCCCGTACCTGTTTCCCCCCTTCTCCATGGTAGGCACGGTGGTGCGCAAGCTGGCTCTAGAGGGTGCGCCAGCAATTCTGGTGGCCCCAAGGTGGCCAAGACAGGTTTGGTTCGCAGACGTCGTAAGGCTGGCGGTAGATCAGTACTGGCTGCCCCTGTTTCTGGATCTGATCTCTCAAGGTCCACTATGTTACTCCAATTTACAAACGCTGGCTTTGACGGCGTGGCTGCTGAATCCTCCATCTTAAAGTGGACCAACACCGAGAGGCGGCAGCTGCTTGGACGTTCCTGATCCCCGCCTGGACGTTGGCGGGGATTGGACCGTCCAGTCACGTGTGAGCGGGGACAGGTAAGATTTTGGGGCTTTCTGGGGGGTTTCACACAGCGGGGCACCCCCGATCGGGGTGCCCCGCCGAAGTGGACCAAAACCCAGGATAGTCAAAATCCTGGGTGTTGGTCCACTTTAAGGGAGGAATGTTTGTCTGAGGCTTTGATTCAGACTCTTGTTAGAGATAGGAAGAGATCTTCCTCTAACATATACTACAGGACTTGGAGGTCCTATATTTGACTGGTGTGAGGCTAGGGTCTTGCCTTGCAGGGTGTTTTCTAATTCTAGGATTTTGGAGTTTTTATTTTTTTCAACACGGTCTGGACCTGGGGTTCCAGCTTAGTACCTTGAAAGGGCAGGTCTCTGTTCTGACTGTCTTCTTTCAAAGGTCTTTTGCTCTGCATCCTCTGGTTATGACTTTTTTCCAGGGGGTTACTCATGTGCGGTCTCCTAGAAAGCCTTTGTTGCCCGTTTGGGATTTGAATTGGTTCTGTCGGCCCTCCAGGGGCCTCCTTTTGAGCCGGTGCAGGATGTTGCACTTTCTATGCTCACTCAAAAAGTTGCCTTTTTGGTGGCTATTACCTGAGTGTCTGAGTTGGCGGCTCTGTCCATTCAGGCCCCTTACTTTGAGAGACACCGGGACAAGGTGGTATTTCGCTTTAAGCCAGATTTCCTTCCTAAGGTGGTTTCTGCCTTCCACCTCAATCAGGATGTAGTTCTCCCTTCCTTGTGTCCTAAGCCTAGCAATGACAAGGAGAGGGTTTTGCACTCTTTGGATGTGGTTCGTTGTGTGAAGTACTATTTGGGGCCTATACTGCCAAGGGGAAGGTTCCCCCTTTTCAGATCATTGCTCATTCGACTCGTGCTGTTGGGGCTTCTTGGGCTTTTCAGCACCAGGCTTCTGTTGAACAAGTTTGTAAGGCTGCTACTTGGTCTTCGGTTCACACTTTTTCCAAGTTTTATAAGGTTGATGTGCGGGCCTCAGCAGATGCTGTTTTTGGCCGCAAGTTTCTGCAAGCTGCAGTGGTTTAAAATTTGTGCATTTTTTGCCGTATTGGGATCCCCACCCATGATGGACACTGCTATTGGATGTCCCACTTGTCATGAATATTGGAAGCGGGGTGTGTGACATACTTGGAATAATACCATTTTGTGATTACTCACCTGTAAAATGGGTATTATAAGTATGTCACACACCCCGCTTCATCCCGCCCTTATTGGTATTTTGGATCTTCTATATGGTGAACCTTTTAGTGTTATGATTGTTTATATTTGGCTCTTCCTGGTCCCCTTACTGCTGTCCTATACTGGGGAATGTGTGGGAGGTCCCAGGTATTTATGGACTGGGAGGGGCTCCTTTTTCTTTTTCCTGTCATCTCTGCAAAGTTCGCCCTCTACTGGCCATAACCCACTTGTCATGAATATTGGAAGCTGGGTGTGTGACATACTTATAATACCCATTTTACAGGATCACAGAATGGTATTTTTCTCGTGGTAGCAGCATTTTGGAGTTTCCTTTCCCAGAATCCTGCTGCCTGGATTCAACTGACAATGCACAGTAGCAGGAAACCAAGCAACACTACCTGTTTAAAGGCGGCCTGCAGCTCCAGGAGATGCCATTTTGTTTTTAAAATTGCCCACAGCAGGAGTTATAGCAGAGTAATGTAAATTAAATTATTTTTTATGTGCAGCTATCTGAATTGCCATGGGGAGGGATGTGTATGAGCATGGTTTGTTGTAAGGGTGTTGGTCCTGTTTAAAGTGGACCAACACCCAGGGGTGATTGGCCCCAAAAAAACCCAAACTCCTTACCTGATCCGCCGCCGCCACCTCCCACGCGCCCCTCTAGACGTGCGCCCGCGCCGGCCGTCTGTGAATGACGCCGCTGTCACCCGCTTGGACGTCGGCGGGGATTGGACGGCGCGGTCACGTGGGAGTGGGGAGAAGTGAGTTTTTTGGGGTTTCTGGGGTTTTTCAGAGAGCGGGACACCCCCGATCGGGGTGCCCCGCCGAAGTGAACCAAAACCCAGGATAGTCAAAATCCTGGGTGTTGGTCCACTTTAAGCTCAATAAGGTTACCTCACTAAGGTGCCTTGCTCCGAAGTTGTTACTAGACATCCATGAGGCACTATATTAAGCCCCGACCGGGGTCTCTATCTAAGGTAGACTAATCCAAGGTTATTACTAGATATCATTGAGACACTATATCAGGCTCAACATAGACACCTCCCTAAGGTGGCTTGCTGCAAGGTTATTAGTAGACATCCATGATTAACCTGCTGTCACTGCTCCTAAAATGATACAAGCTTTTAGAATGTCCCTGACCGCATTATAGGTGTATGCAGTATTCATTACCAAGTGGTCCATTTTACTCTTTTGAAGACTTTTGACATACGCAGCCTTCATCATTTGTCGGGATTGGATTGTTTTGCTTATGTTCTTGTTTGAGTATTTGTGTCTCTTCATCCCTCTTGGGATATGCTATGTTATTTACTTTTGGTGCTTAAGTTTGCTGACAGAGCGGGTTGGCTTACTGTAGCAGCTGCTAATGAGGGTGTACTTTAGTCTGCGTGCTTTAGTTTGAGGTTTTACCAACATATATTCCCACCAACACACTGCAGATTGTAGCCACAAAGATCTGGCTGCAGAAGCCTGAGCTCTTTTCTTTCATGCCAGGTTCTGTTCGCAGGGCCTAGAGGAATGATCAGAAAGACTGTTAATAACCGAGAGCTGAATGTTTCTATATTATAGGGCTTCTTAACATTTTCTTAGTTGCATAATCCCAAACCTTTTCATTGTGGTGTGTTGTAAGTTTTCCCTGTGGCTAAATGTACTGTTTTTGCTGTTTGTACTCCCATGCTTGGCAGCCATGGGTACACATGGAGAGAAACTTTCTTCTTACTGGCTGATTCTTTTTGGGCAGGCTGTTTGCATGACTGGCATTTTGTGCTTCAGGCGCTTGATCACTATGCAGCGGAGCACAAATTGAGTAATGAGCCCACCAAAATCTAGGACTATCTAGGTGAGCTTTAGAGAGATTGTTTTTCCATTTCCTATGTCCTGTGCAGCTAATTCCCCCTGCTGTGCTGCCAAATGCAGCTGGCAAAGTGGATCAAACCCCAGATTTTCACTATGTTCACCAGTTTGGGATATCTCGCCGCTAGAAACCCAGCCGTTTGGGTAATATTTGCGGGCGATTGGGGGGGGGGGGGGGGGGTTGGGGGCTCACAGACTTTGAAGCTCGTAATTTGATTTCCACCTCTTCTGCAAACCACTCATTGTGTCTGCAGCAGGGTAGCAGCAGTCTCTGCTTTTTAGTGAAAATGCAAAACAAAAAATGAAGCTACTTATGCTAACACATAGATACACAGACATGCAGGGAAGGAGGCACCCCCCTTCTTCACAGACCTTAATGGAACAATCCGGGTCTGTTTCTCACAGACACAGAGAATAGGCAGGTATGTCTTTAGTATTGGAGATGAGAAAATACCGGCAGCGCTCCACTGACAGATCAGGCTACAGGTCTAGGATATAAGATGCAGATGTTTCGATTTTACACTCAGCCTTTACAGTTAGAGCTCCTCCCAGTTTGCCATATACCTGCATCATTACGGGATACCATGGCACATATGCAAGTTTCGACAATGGTATCCTTGTCCTGCTTGTCTCGCTGATTAAATGTCTGTTGAGGGAGCACTGGTGACGGTGGGAGCTGCAATGCGGAGCATCAATCTTATTTTCCTTACCTGGCTACTTGCATGTGCTTTCATGCCACCATAGATTGTATATTTTGCTGGCTTTTTGTAGAAAAGGAAAAGTCAGAAAAAGTTTACTAGGTTCTGGAAACAGTAGGGGGCGAGTGCCAAGATAAGTTTGCCAGATTAAAAAAAAACACAGGTCTTTTAACCAATTTTGTAACGAAGCCCAATAATCCCATAGCTCTTCAGTGCCTCATCAGAAATATGCACATATGTTAAGGGGGATGTAAATCATTTCTAAAGAAGTTATGTTCCCTGCTTGACTGGTCTTCATATCTGTAAAATAAACGCACTGTGACAGTGGTGGAAGCCAGAAGTCTCTGCAGCTTTTTTAACCGTATTTGGAATACATTCTATAGGCAAGAAGGGGCCTCCGTCACGTGGATGCTTTGCTTTTAACTAGAACAATTTAGATTCAGAATTCTTATGGATTGTCAATGTCTTTCCTCAGCATTAACTTTTGGTAAATTGTGATTTCATTGTTTAAAAAGCATACCCAATAGACTTATACAGCCTTTACTTTATCATTTCTATGTCATGGTAGTTAATGTTAAAGAGAAGTTCCTAAAATAAGAGGATGTGGTAAAAATAAATGAAATCGTTACCGAGCTAATTTATTTCCTTAAACGACCAGAAACACCAATGCACAAAAACTCATGTAAGATGTCTTCTGATGTTGTGTCCAATACTTGCTGCACTAAACTGAGGGTTGAGGCTCCTAGTCCTACTGCTGTTTTGGTAACCACTCTTTCATTTGGATTTAGATGGATCCTTCTGAATTATACAGGTAAAGATTGTGGTTACTTGTCATGTTAAGGTAAATAGGGCATGACATGCAGCATATGGATTGAGCTAGGGTGAAAAATTTTGAAGTAGCATGACACCGACGTTGGTAGAAGCTGGTTCAGGCATCATTTGAGGTACAACATTTTTGGTTTTGAAAAAGCCTAATGTAACAATTAGTTATGTACAGGTCTGTCACAGACCTGCAAAACTCTGTGAGGACATTTATTTCCTGTTTGCTGAAACTACCTAATCCTCAGGGGTGCACCTACCATAGATCCAACGTAGGCAGATGCCCCTGCGGCCTGTGGCACAAGGGGGCAGAGCGCAAGCTATTTCCACCACCTCTAAAGAATGTACGCCCAGTGCCAGCGGAGCTTCAGACTTGCTGACCCAACCATGCTACCTCTGTCCACCTTAGGGAGGGGATGCTGATGGGGGCCCTGCTATCAGGGCTATGGATGCCCCTGCTAATCCAGTCATCTTTTATTGTTTATGCTGCTACTCATGGTTCACATGTATCAAAGTAAATGTAAAAACTAGAGTTCTCTCACTGCTACCAGACAGGACTGAATTTGATTGGCTACTGATCATGAGATCCAGTTCTCAAGTAGTTATTTAGCTCTAATGTTAGACCAGGTTCTTAAAGCAGGTTTTAAATCGAAAAACCAAAACAACTCTGCTTGGTAATCCCTATTTGGCATGAAGTCATGGCTGCTACAATGATTGGGAAATGAAAGTGTCTTCAGTGATCCTCTTCAGCATCAAAGCTGAGGCGATCAGTTATATAGGGTTTCCTGGAAGGAACAAGAAAGTATTTATTTTTCTTTTGCGTCACATGGAAGCCATGACCTTTTTTTTATTTTTTTGTGATTGCCTTGTTCTAGCAATTTACCTGCATCGTGATTGCAAAAGCAATTTGTTGTAATTGCAGCTAAAACACAATATGCCGGAGTTTTTGGGGGCAAGTGGAACCGCCCCCCCCCCCCCCCCCGATCACCACACCAGGTATGTGTGAGCGCCCATTAATTTCTATGGGAAGCATTTCACTTGTTATTGCGGCACAATCCTGAATGATTTGTGTTATAGCTCTGCAATCGTCGCAGTGTGAAAGTAACCTAATTCTTTAGTGATGGGTTTGGTATTTTGCCATAGTCCACCATTGAAGTAATAGAAGTCAAATAACAGTAAATATTACACAATTACACAGGAGCACTGGTAACGACGCTGGATCCAGGCAACGTAAGCTGTTTTTCCTCCTGTAACCCCCCCCCCCCCCGCCCTGCCTCAGCATCAGCATCAGGGGAGGGAGGCAGGGCAGGGGGTGATTGCTAGGCTGGACTTTTGCACTACTCTTCTTGTATTTGTTTTAATTATAGACTTACTTTTTTGGCTTCTATTGAAGTCACGTAATACTTCAATCTTTCCATATTTGTTAATGATTTATTCTTAAATTCTGCTACTGTATTTGTCTCTTCCACATGTACGGGAAGTGTGTTCCAAGTACCCATTGCTCTTTTAGTAATGTTTCACTTCCTAACATTACCCCTGAGCATTTGCTACGAGCTGGAACACATGACCTCTTTTTCCATCAGCCCTTCTCTGAAATTTCTCCTGGCTGCTTTCTAACTAGGGTTTAGTTACGTGTATATGTAGGATTTATCCCAAAAACATTCTATAAGTTGAATTAGGTTATCTTATATGATACTTGCAACTGACCACATTGCATAATGCTGTTCGATGCCTTTGTGTGCTGATAATCGGCAGGCATAGTGGAAGCCAAGCCTGAGCATGGTACATATGACCGCCGCCCACCAATTCCAAGGCCGTATTTCCCAGAGGGAGCGGGGTGGGGGTCAGGTAAGATTTAAGCTACTATTAGCAATTTAAGTCCTGTTGGACCAATCCACTAACCCCCTCAGTCAGCATTCATGTTATCTGTGTATACCTCTGTGAGCTACATGTGCTAAATTAAATTAGAACAGGTATTCCAATTTATTTTTTTTTTTTTTTTTTATGCATGGAGCTCAGTCCTGGAAGAATTTTCATAGCATCAAGCCTAATTCGCCTTCTTTCTCTCTGTATTCTTAATTCTAGCAATTCCTCATTAATACATTAAGGATGTGTTAAAACTTGGCAGACTTAAATAATATATAAAAGCTTTTATTAGTGGAGACATAACAGCAGTTTGAGTGACTTGGTGATATGAATATTAACTTAATTCATAGGTGTCAGTAGTTTTGAATGTGGTAAAACTTTTTGTTTTAACCAGTTTTTAGACTAGTGTTAAATGTCATAGCAAATAGAAATGATTAAACCTCCAGGGACACCTTTTTCTGTGCTGCACTTTTCTAGCTGTCTGTCACATTCATGATCTTCAGCCTGAATGTGGTATCTCACTCCCTTGCATAATATGTTGATGTTTCTCCTGCCGTGTGTAACCACCCAGATCGCCCATGCAGACTCCTATCCCTGGTCCTACGGCACAAACGCTACCTCTTTTCCTATCACAGCCGTTTCCATGCATATTCATGCTCGGCAAACGGCTCTGTTTACGCGGATGCATTCCAAGATTTGGACGCTATCCTGTCCCCAGCCTGACTGAATGGCTGGATGCTGGGAATGCGGCCGCTCTCACTCCCAAATTTTGATTGCTGCACCCGTATCATCAAGTCCTGAACAAAGTTGCAGCCCAGTGGGAGAGAATAAAAAGTGACTAAAAATGTAAAATATATTAATATTCTTAGTATACAGTACGTCCTGCACCAAATCTAATACTTACACTTGGGATATACTCCGCCAGATGGCGCTGGACTGCAGAGACATCGAAAATAGGCTCCTCCCGGCCCCTAAAATACCCGGGGACCTCCCACAAATCCCCAGAATTTCTCTGCAGTCTGGCTGCGAAGGACGAGAAATTGGCTCTCTACTCGCAGGTGAGCGGGGCTATTAGCTTGTGGCGCTGTAGGACTATTTCCACCCGTTCCACTAGTAATATGCCTCCCAGCCTTGGCTGCGCTGGTCGGGTGAAGGTAGGCAGCACCGCTGTTAGGTGCTTAGGAGCACTGCTCCACCACAATCCCCCACCAAAGGGTTGGCAGTTCAGGCTTATGGTGAGCCTCTATGGGATGTCCCTCCTGCACTAGTGCCCCTTGCTCCTGCCTATCGGTGGGCCCTGTTTAAGTGGTCGCTGTCCTCCCTCATTCTCCTTCTAGCCTTCGGGGGAAAAGACGGGGTGGGTGTGTGTGTGTAAATGTGTATGCTATGCATTCTGTGTTTTACACTCTTTTTACATTCTGTTTAGTCTTGTGTCAGCCGGCGCGCTGACTTGCCTTTACTGTCTTTTTTTTAAATTGCTGCAGCCGCGCGTTGACTTGGTTCCGCGCTTGGCGGCGGCATTACCTCGGGTGCTGGTGCTCCGTCATTGGCTGCTTGCTCGTTCTGGCTTCGCGCTCTTCTGGGGGGGGGGGGCCGTTTATGGCGCGCTCAGTGTCATCGCTGATACCGGCCCGCCCCTCGAGGTATACCGACGCCATCTTTAACCTGTTGGTTGGCCCATATGCGACGGACCCCTACCTACCGCGGTCCGTAAGTGCCCTCGCGGGCGGCTTTATATCTTTCACTTTTGTATACTGTGTGCTTACAGTTCTTGTCTGCTTATGTCTTTCAGGCGGGGCGAACCCTTTTGGCTTCTCCCGGCCCTGTATTAGTATATAACTTGTAGGCCTTGTAAAAATAATACTCCCACTTCCCTAGCGGGTTATTGGGGCATCCGGGGTTGCTATATAGCGTTATTCCCTATCGGCGTATAGCGCCGCTATAATCACCATATGGAGACATCCCAGGATAATGTGACCGGGGTCCCTTCGGGACAAGACCGGCTGTGTGTAGCGTGTGGGCAGCCTCATGCTGACGCTGACAAGGCACGGGTCTGTGTACCCTGTGCTGAGCAGGTGCTTGCATTGCAATCTGGCCTGCCAGTGGCTGCACCTCGTTTCACTTTGCCTACTCCCCCAAGCTTAAACCTCACTCCTACTGAGTTGCATACTAGTGGGGATTCTCAGCCTGATGTGTCTTCTAGACTGGCTACTGTTGAGCAGTTGATTGCTAAGTCCTTAGCATGTAAGGCCCCTGCTAAGAAGCGGCACTTAACGCCTAATGTCACTGTTTTCCCTATGGGAACTGAGGAGTTTTGGAATCTTTGTGGCTATACCCCGTCTGATGAAGGGGAGCTCCTTTCTGATTCAGGCTCATCTGATGAGAGACCAAGGGGTCATGACGATTCTGGCTCTGACCCCTGGGCCCCGGATGACACTGACAGATTATTGACCCAGATTTTTGAGGTTCTGTCCATCTCTCTTCCTGTTGCGGCTCCCAGGCAAAGAGGGGAGCTTTTCCATACAGCACAATCGCGTTTGGAATTTCCCGAGCAGGCACATTTCCATAACCTTGTGCTCCAGGAATGGGAGCTCCCAGGGTGTTCACCAAGGTGCTGGCTGGCCTGATGTCTCTGTTCAGATGTCAGGGCATCCGCGTGCTTCCCTATCTGGACGACATTCTCATCACTTCCCAGTCTCTACATCAGGCAGAGTTGGATACTCAGCTGGTGGTGTCCACCCCTTCCTTGGTAACTCCATTCCTAGGAATGAATCTGGATACAGTTCAGGCAAGGATCTTCCTTCCTCAACAGAAGGTGGACAGTCTGATTGCACAGGCTCAGTCCCTCCTAGCTTGTCCCCATCCCTTCATCAGGCAGGGGATGCAGCTGGTGGGCCTGATGGTGGCATGCTTCGAAGCGGTCCCTTATGCTCAGTTCCACTTGAGGCCTCTGCAACTTCACCTATTGTCAGTATGGGACACGGACCCAGCGTCCCTGGACAGGGTCTGTGTGCTCTCCCCCCTGGTCAGGAGGTCCCTCTTGTGGTGGATGGACTCAAGGAACCTGTTGTGGGGCAGATCCTTTCTTGCCCCTTCCTGGGAGACGGTCACCACGGATGCCAGTCTGTCAGGTTGGGGGGGGGTTTCTGGAAGTCCCTGCGGTTCCAGGGGAGGTGGGGCCCTCAGGAGGCCCACACACCTATCAATGTCTTGGAACTGCGGGCGATCAGGTTAGTTCTGGCTCACTTGACTACTCACCTTTGGGGCCTGCCTGTTCAGGTGCGCTCGGACAGTTGCCTACATCAGTCATCAGGGAGGGACTCGGAGCAAGGGGGCCCTCCAGGAAGCGTCTCTGATCCTGACTTGGGCGGAGGCCAATGTCCCCTGCATATCAGCTGTGTACATCCCGGGGGTGGAAAATCGCCTGGCGGACTCTCTGAGCAGGGGGACCTCTTGCCAGGGAGAATGGTCCCTATGCAGCAGGGTGTTTCAATCTGTGTGTCACCGTTGGGGCCAACCATATGTGGATCTGTTTGCATCCCGCCACAATCACAAGCTCCCAGCTTTTGTCTCTCTGTCCCAGGATCCTCTGGCCTTGACCTCGGATGCGCTAGCAATGTCATGGCAGGACTTTCAGTTCCTGTATGTCTTCCCTCCAATCCCCCTGCTGGGCAGGGTTCTGCACAAGATTGCTCTGGAAGGGGTGCCAGCAATTCTGGTGGCCCCCAGGTGGCCAAGAAGAGTGTGGTTTGCAGACGTGGTGCAGCTGGCAGTAGATCAGTACTCTCTGCCCTTGGTGCCAGATCTGCTCACTCATGACTCACTACGCCATCCCAGTTTACAAACTCTGGCTTTGACGTCTTGGCTGCTGAAACCTCCATCTTGATGGAGAAGGGGCTGTCTTCCTCGGTTGTGGATACTTTGATTAAAGCTAGGAAGACGTCTTCCTCTTCCATTTATTGCAGGGTTTGGCGTGCCTACATTGACTGGTGTGAGTCTAAGTCTCTTCCCTGTCGTGTGTTCTCTATTCCCAGGATTCTGGAGTTCCTGCAGCATGGGTTGGAGATGGGACTCCAGCTCAGTACTCTGAAGGGTCAGGTTTCTGCCCTGGCTATTTTCTTCCAGCAGTCCTTTGCTCAGCACCCTCTGATCAGGACTTTTTTCCAGGGGGTCACTCATGTGCGCCCCCCACGTAAGCCTATGGTTCCTGTTTGGGATCTGAACTTGGTTCTGTCAGCCTTGCAGGGTGCTCCCTTTGAACTTGTGCAGGATGCTCCCTTGGCCATTCTTACACTCAAGGTTGTATTTCTGGTGGCTATCACTTCTGTCAGGCGTGTGTCTGAGTTGGCGGCACTTTCCATCCAGCCCCCCTACTATGAGAGACACCAGGAGAAGGTGGTGTTTCGTTTCAAACCTGACTTTCTGCCTAAGGTAGTGTCTGCTTTTCATTTGAATCAGGATATTGTTCTTCCTTCTTTGTGCCCTAATTCTAGCAATGCTAAGGAGAGGGTTTTGCACTCTTTGGATGTGGTTAGGTGGATGTGGTTAGGTGTCTGAAGTACTATCTGGTGGCTACTGCACCTTTCAGGAAAACTGATGCTCTTTTTGTGGTCCCTTCTGGTCCTAGGAAGGGTTTGGCTCCTGCCAAGTCTACTATCAGCAAGTGGATTTGTCAGGCTGTGATTCAGACCTACTCTGCTAAGGGGAAGAATCTTCCCTTCCGCCTTACTGCTCATTCCACTTGTGGTATTGGTGCCTCTTGGGCTTTTCAGCACCAGGCTTCTGTTGAACAAGTTTGCAAGACCGCTACTTGGTCTTCTGTTCATACCTTTTCAAAGTTTTACAAGGTTGATGTTAGGGCCTCAGCTGATGCTGCTTTTGGCCGAATGGTTCTGCAGGCGGCAGTGGTTTAAACTGTCTGCTGTTGATTTTTCTTGGGGATCCCACCCTACTTTATGGACCCTGCTATTGGATGTCCCAAGTGTAAGTATTTGGAGCAGGACGTACTGTATACTAACAATAATACAATTCTGTGATTACTCACCTGTAGAATTGGTATTATGAGTATACAGTACGTCCTGCTCCAACCCACCCTTGGTTTGCATTATCTTGGATCCCCTGTATGGTGATTGTTATCATTGTTATAGTTGATAGTTTGGATTGTTTAATTCTCCCGGCTTCTCATTAACTGCTTTTCAATGCTGGGGATTTGTGGGAGGTCCCCGGGTATTTGAGGGGCCGGGAGGAGCCTATTGTCGATGGCTCTGCAGTCCAGCACCATCTGGCAGAGTATATCCCAAGTGTAAGTATTAGATTTGGAGCAGGACGTACTGTATACTCATAATACCAATTCTACAGGTGAGTAATCACAGAATTGTATTTTTAGATGCTGGCGAATAGTTTAAGGGTTTGGGCTTTTCATTAAATGATGCTGAAGGTCCAGTTTAAATGACAGCTTTGGAGAATGAGGAAGTGGCGATTACCGGTTACCCAGTCACTGAGCTTTCCAGGCAGGTATGCATAGAGGGCCTGTATATATGGGCTACAGGAGGTCTTGACTGTACTCTCCGAACTGCTTTGACCCCCAGCTTGCTAGTATTTAACATATTCTATGTGGTAAGTTTGAGAATACATTTTTCCATGCCAATGATGCTTTCTAGACTGGGAGCTACAAGGGATGGATATCTGCTTAACTGATAAAAGAAACTGATGTGTGGAAGCCATCTGTTATATGCCTCTGCTTATTTGCTTGAGCAAATTATATTTATTGAACCCAATAAACGACTAAAACATATGTGTCATCTTCATAGCAAATATCTTTTTTCCACTTGACTTAGGTCAATGATTGCGTTGTATGATCTCTGCAATAAATGGTGAAACCTGTTTTATAAACTAAAGAAGATTTGTATTTTTTGTTTTATTTAAAAATGATTAATGACATAGTAAGGGATAAGAATGTGACTAGGAAATATTTTTTGTACCAAAAATATAAACCAGTAACGTTCGGCCTTAAAATTAACCAAACCTTACTTTAACCTGAACCTACCTCCTGAACTGAGCAGACCAGTGATCCAGATCTCTACTCTAAAAGTTAACCTACCCCTTTATTTGGACTATAACACTTTTATAATAACTTTAACAAAATCACACCGTGATATACTATGCTGAAATTCTTAGTAAACATTTCTTGCTCCTGCATGATTGAAGCACAATGGTTTCCAATATATTGTCTTCAAGAACTTTGTGACCTTTCAACCTTTACCTACCATACGCAATGATGAAGCTGTAAAGATCACAGTAATTGATTTCTTGGGGTTAACCTGTTGTGAGCTTTGTGTTTGATTTGAAATGATAAGGGCCATACGCCATTTGGTGACCAACATCTCTCTAGCTTGATTAAAGCGGAACATTTCGGGTATTGGGGAGTTAATAAAAACTCCCCAAACCTGGCTTGCTCGCCACTAACCCCCCCCCCCCCCCCGCCAACTTCGGTTTCACAATTTACACTTACGCGATTTACACATCACGCTCTGACATCCCTCCGTCCTGCGCCGGCTTCCTCAGGCAGTGCCATTTTGCAGTCCCATCATGCACTGCGCTGCCCCTCAGATCTCGCACATGCGCAGTGTTACTGCACGGACTGCAAAGATACTCGGTGCAAGTCCCGCAAGAGTTAAAGAGCGGCACAGGGCATTTGAAGAGGGACAGCGAAGAGTAAGTATGGCTAAGGCTTTGCAGCCTTCACTCTGGGACGGCTAGCCGGGGTGTGGAGGGGGGCCAGGAATGCTGCCAGATGTTGGCATTTTAGACAACACCAACATGCAAGAGGCAGTGAGGGAGGGATGTTAAGAGATGAATATCAGAATAGGTCTGATGTTCCTCTTTAAAGAGGACTTTGAACCAGTGTATTGTTGAAAAAGACACTGCTCGCCATAACAAGTAAAAACTATTTTTTCATAAACTAATGCCCAGTATGTGCTCTGCTGTTTTTTTATCCCATCAGTCAGCATCTTATCAGGTACAGCACATGACCGGCAGGATACACTCTGCTACTTTTTTGGCAAGGGGAGTCGGGAGCTGAAGTAAAAAAAAAAACCTATATCTGTTCAAGAGGCTCACAACCTGCTTGCCTATCGGCACTGTGTGAAGCCTCTGGAATTGCTTTCCAGCTTTCCTGCAGCGACATCCGCAGCTTCCCTGTAGCGGAGTTATGCTCAGACTAGTGGGAATCGGGGGATGCAGCAGCAGGCTTGTCACGTTACTCGGAAGATTTGAGATTAGGCAATCAGCGATTTCAAATCTGCCAGGTGAATGTGAGGCTTTTGGTTTAACCCACTTTGAGGCAGTACAATCTTTGGTACTTGCACAGTAACTGTAAAATGGTATATATTGCAACTTTTGGTGCTGCCGTTAACCTAGGGTGACAGTGTTCGAGCTAGGGGTGACCTGATTAGGGGTCTTTAGTGACCCTCCTTAAAGCAGAACAAAACCCACCAGCGGCCGGGCTAAAAGATTCCAGGGCCGTTTGCTGGCTTTTCCCTGTGGCATCCCGAATGACCCTACTATGTGAAACCCCCCCAGGGCACCCGTACACACCTTGCCTTTCCCCGATCCAATGGCGGGACGCATGCGCAGGCACTTCCTTTTCTGCCTCCAGCACCTCCTCCTGATCCTAACGAAAAATCTAAACTTAAGGCTCCTGTCGGGTTAACACCCCCCTCTCTTAGTGGTAGGCTAGAGTGAGGCTCTCCACACTGTCCGTCAAGCCCAACTCACTTGCATCACTCAGCCCTGCACTCCCATCACAGAGGACATGAGGTGAAACTTTATTTTATTATTACTCTGGCAATATAGAATTGTTTCAAACAGGAAAAAATGAGAACATTGCCTTGTTCAACCCTACACTATTGGAATACTTTTGAGAGTGCCTGGACATTCACTGCAATAGAAGGAGGCGTGCTATAGTTCGTGTGACGATGGCGCAGGGTGCACCATAGTCAGCAAGACCTCAATGGTGTACATGCGTCAATTTGGGGGAGGAGGAGGAAGCGGCATGGGTCTGGGATGTTTGAAAATATAACAAAACCCATCTGGCCACCGGCAAGGCCATGCCTACCTGGCATTTTTTAGATAATCAATTTGCTAATTTCAAGAAAGCTGACTGATGTGACCCGACGTAAATGGCCGCATTCCCAGTTTCCCTGTAGAGCATGGAGCATGCCCATCCCCAACCTATCTGTATGGCTGGGTGGGAGAGAAGGGGAACTAGCTGCGGCACTGCCGTGGGAGCCGCCAGCAAAAGTGCGTTTACGGGGGACTCCTGAAGTTTTGCACATCACAAGAATCCTGATTTTGATACCCCCTGGCTATTGCAATGCTTTAAAGATGAACAAAACCCAAGAATTTCTTGGGGATTTGTTCCTGCGGTTGGGCTTCCCAATTTGGGATGCCCCAATATGTGTATCCCCTTGGATCGACTAAAAACTCACCACCTCCTAGTTTCCAGGATGCATGCATGGGC
Organism: Gastrophryne carolinensis; assembly: GCA_027917425.1. Taxonomy (NCBI): domain Eukaryota; kingdom Metazoa; phylum Chordata; class Amphibia; order Anura; family Microhylidae; genus Gastrophryne; species Gastrophryne carolinensis. The sequence goes on from CM051235.1 coordinate 553,437,844, forward strand.
ACTCGGCCGAATTCATTCCATTTAATTTCAGTATTGATTTTGAATTCTGAAGTGAGCGAGTCCCATCTGCCGCATTCCCGCTTGTCGCTAGCTGTGGGTTTGCCTGTGCCAGTGATTCAGAGAGACCAGGTGCTGGTACGGGCCCTAGCTAGAAGTATGCTGGGAATGCAGCTGTGCTGACGAGGGCTCTGGTAAGAGATTGAATAGATCGGGCAATTCGGAGGGGGGGGGTCACACAGCCCAATTTGGTGCCCCAGGAAGAGGGAGACCACCATAGACTTGAGGGAGGTGATTGTCCATGTAGAGGGGTTTACCCTGCAGCTTGCATTGTGGTTGTGATCTATTTCCCCGATCACCTGCCCATCTATAGGCACTTATTAAGATATAATGGCTTGTATTAATCATCAGATTCCCGTAGCATTAGCAGGGAAAGCTTTCTATAATAAGGCTGCTTCATTCTGCCCCAGTCTTACTTGTGGTCAGAAGAGCAGGTAGTACCTGTGTGATTGATCATCAATAGGGTTGATTCAGAACCCCTTTCTCATCATTTTTATGGAGGTCTTAGATGGGTCTATCTAACTAATAGATGTTTGCGGAGCTTAAAACCTCTTTCATTAGCGTGACGGTGGCTAAGATTTGCTTTTCTGTGAGATATGTGGAAAGAGAAAAGGACAGAAATGTGTTTCCAGCTCGCCTACCCATATTTGACAGACTAGACGCCGGCCCCCATGTGGGAGCTGCTGGCCTTCCAACACCCTACAAGGACTTGTATCAGGCGAGACTCAAGTTCATTGTTATGACAAGTCCCCAACAAATGCTGCCTCTGCAATGGTGCTCCCTGCAGCTGCTGCCCGTGGCACAGCGAAGCTCGCACTCTCTTCTTTCTCTCCTCCCCCCCCCCCCCCCCCCCCCCCGTTTTTATTCCGTTTTTTTTTTCTTTTCATCTGCTCTCTTTGTCCGACCCTCCTCTTGTGCTGCAGAGGAAATTGGCTGGGCGCAAGAAGCGTTGGCATGGAGAGCAGATTGATTTCTAGAAGGGATTAAGACATGTTTTTGGGGTCTGTCCAAGGAGGTGGTAAATCCTGGATTCTCTGCTCATTCGTCAGTTTCTGCGGCGCTAAGATCTTAAAGCTGCAGCTGGTGCTGCTTGCCATTTAATACCATCTATAGCCAGTAGATTTATCGGTTCTCTGTAACGGCAATGAGACAAGTCAACAGAAAAGAGAGGCATTGTAATGGCTCTGTTACGTAAATTGGCAGCCTGCGACATCCAGATCGTGGAGACCATAAATTCTGCAGCTTGTCGGGCAAAGTGGATTTGTACAAACCATCAGTAGGCGGAATTGAAGAGCTAAATGTTAACGCAAACAACAGCTTAGTTTAAATACAAAAGCTTAAATAAACACATGTTGGTGTACACGATGCACTGCAGCAAGAGGAAGGAAGATGAAGACACACAGGCAAATGATCTTCGGCAAAGAATAGACCTCAGATGAGTTTTGTCAGCTGTTGTATAGCTGCTACTTATTGTTTTAGGAAATCTAGTCTTTATTGTATATGATTCGGAGTGCCAAGTTACCTTGGTTATCCCTGCATCTTCACCCAGGCATAAAAAAAATCACAGCTGCCTGATTATTTTCTGTGGTCTACCTCTATAATCTGGAGTGGACTGGGGTGCGTGAGAGATGTGTTAAAGGGTGATTCCCGGGTAGGGCCACTTAGTTGAGATGCACTTTACCTGGGTCAGGGAGAAGTAATAACTTGGTTCCTTGTAGGTATCTTTATATAGTGCCCCTCGTATTTGCAGATTTCATTGAAAGTGAAAAGCAGGCACAGTTCCAAAAACATTAAAACCAAAGCATCTTTATTTGGACAGCTTGACATCCACTTGTGGGCCCCTGACACACAGGGTCCATGTTCCCTCCTCGCGCTGTGCTTAGTCCTCAGCTGGTGCACCCTCCAGGAACAGTCACTGCATGGGTTTCATCTCTGGACCACAGAGAACACATTCCTGCCCCTCTGTCCCTTACAGGAGGTACTCATCTGGCCTCCTCAAGATCCCCTAATGAGTAGTCTCAGGTGTAATCGTGCAACAATACAGCACCCCGGGACAGCATCCATCAGTACTCGCCAAGCACTGACCCTGCTCCATATGACTTATACTCTCTGCACTTTGCTCTGACTGAACTCCATCTTCTCAGACTTCCTATTTATAGAGTCAGGAGCCAACCAGCTAACTAACTAAAGTGTATGTATTTTAACAGGGCTGATGTCTAATCCACCACCCTGTTATATCCAATTCCTAAATTACCAGCCCCCTCCCCGCAGCCAATAAACCACAACCAATGTCATGGCTAAGGGTTTGGGGTATATCCTCTTCTGCCACATCACTTTAGGAGTGAACTTTATCTGTGCCTCAGCCTTGGAACAGAGATGGCATGGGGGCTGGTCATGGGCTGGCTGGAGCCCAGGCTGACTCTTGGAGTCAGTCTATTCCTGACTATAATTTCTTATGCCGGGTTCCTGTGGGCCTGGTTTCTACCTGGCATAGAGTTGCTTGGAGGGTGAATTATTAGGACTTTGGCCGTGCATCACTACCCCTTAAATTTGCCTTCAATTCAATTTAAAAAGGGACAAAACCAAAAAATGGCTCTCTCTTGGATGTGGTTCCTTCCTGGCGCCAACATTCCGATTTAGGATGCACCACTGTGTGTATCCCCTGGGATCGCCAGAAAACGCCCTTCTTCCCTGTCCTCACGTGGGACTCTCATTTAATTAGAGACACTCCTTTGATTTAAATTTCCTTTGCAACTCTTAGCTCACTGCGGCAAGGAAATCTGCATAGAGACTCTAGGCTCAGTGGTCTCCCTCCTATGCATTTCCTGGTGCGTACCCTTGGTGCGTGCTCTATTCCTGTTCAGCAAAAGGCCTAATCAAATGCAAGCTGTTTGTTTTTCTGGTGGTCCTCGCATACACTGTAGGATCAAAGGAAAGGTAAGCTTACGGAGAAACGGCATAGTGAAAATTCTTGGTCTTGTTGCTCTTTGGGTATCCTGTTGGTTACTAGCTGCTATAAACCAGCTAGTTCAATTTGTGTTTCATATTGTTGTGTCTAGTAGGGGAAACCGGCATTGGCATAAGGCGGAGGTTAAGTACTGCATGTTCTTGCCGGGAAGTGTAAAACCCAGGGAAGATGAACACATTAGCCATCGGTCACAGCATAAATATTACTTGGTAGACTTGGAGACAATCCCTTGGTATTTCATATCGAAGATACATGTCATCAGGACCAGCTATTGTTTCTCCTCATCTGTCAAGCTAGTGGTGCACGACCTACTAATCTGGCAGGAGCACCATTATACGTATAGCTATACATAAAGCACAACTGGTTTCTTCTATCTGACAGGCCACTCTTAAAGAAACATTATGGACTGACTACAAAACAATAGTAAAGGTTTTGTTTTTTTTACTTGGTTGAATTCTTCCAGTTTGGTCTTTCAGAGCAGAATTGTTGAGATGATTTTGTGCTTCTGCAGCATAGGTGAAATGTACTTTCTTTCTATGATAAAAGCTGGTATCGACTCACTGTAAAAGCAAGCAAGGGGGGGGGGGGGAATTGATACCATATATATGCATGTCAGTGTAACGGTCTCTTTCACTCACCCAGCAGAATTTTTTCATAGAAGAGGCACAGAAGAGACTGACAAGTAGATAAATCAGCTAGATCCCTCCTTCAGGTACAGAACTCGGTGTGTCCTACACAGTCTGATGCTAGAGAGCTGCCGTTAAGTGCACTTCTCAGAGTGAAAAAAGGTGGTCTATAATTAAAATCCTTAAAAAAGCCTTAAAGATGTTACTGCGTTCACCTCTGATGGTAGACGGCCTCTTTCACAGATTTACTAAAAGTCTTCCAGCAGACTACTAAACAGCTTCTTTCTCTAATTCCCACCCCTGGGTATGCCACATCTCTTTCTTTTAGCAAGGAGTAAAAGTATGCCTTGGCAAAACCTAGCATTAGATAAGCCTAGCTCCAGTAGCTATTGCAGGAGTGACTGTAGCCCTTCCCAGAAGATGGTTTGGGTCTGCTTTAAGCATATCTAAGCAATCATTTCATATTTAAGGGCCAAGTCCAGGCACACATTTTTGGCAGGCCTGCCCTTTTTCAGTATTTTTACTGTTGGTTTTACTTTGGAGGTAGTGACCTAAAAAGTAAGCAGAGCCTCTTTCTGGTTAAACAGTAAATGAAGCAGATTGATGGCCCACAATAATATTTGTGGGTCAGTCACAGCTTTCAGGAAAAGATATACCAACAAAACTATTTGGAGAACGGTTTGTTGTTTAAGGCACTGCGAGGGCTTCTATGTCTAGCTTTTCCTCAGATATGTTTTGTTTCTGTGTCCCTGTTGGTTAGGTTTTCCTGTCCAGTCCCTTTGCGGAGCTTTTCCCTTCCCTTGTACCAGAGATATTGATGCTTTTGTTGCAAGGTGAACTGAATGCAGTCAATGTGTAAGGGGCAGATAAAAATATAAACCTGGTTGAGACTGTAAAGCCAACCAAATACTAAATTTTAGCAAGTGGTTCTTCCTATTATAAACATAAAGGAAGACTGATCACTTTTGCAGGGGGCCCTAGTGATTTCTGGGGCCTACACTGGGTTTGATATCCACAGAAACATTCTTGTGGGGGTCAGGCCATCAGCTTGGTAAAATCTGCAGTAGGCTAAAGGTCTGTTCTGGTGCAGATCTCTTTTAAATCATGTCCGAGATCAAGACCAAACTAAAAGTGTAATAGGAAACGTGTGTTGATCATTATGGCTGGTTTCAGGTGGGGTTTGAACTACAGTAAGTTAGTGGGTTGGTTTGGATTTTGGCATGAAACAAGCATCAATGTGGGTTGCAGCTTAGAGCTTCTAAACAACTGTTCCCCAACCCTCTCTTTAAGGAGCACTAGCAGGTTGTGTTTTGCAGATCTCTAGCCAGATGTACAGGTGATGTAAACAGACAGGTATTGTGTCACTTTTGTGGCCTGACTTGTGGGGGCCCTAAAAGAGAACACTGTTCTACACAGTGGAGTAACAATATTAAGGCCCTTCCTACTTTTGAAGTTAGGAGTGTGTAGCTTATGTCTTGAGCTGGCTTAATGAGAAATTAAGACATGGAATTTGCAGTCTACAAAAATAGCTATAGTTGATTCCATGAGCAAATTGGGTGATGTTTAAGAATAGGTAAAAAAAAGGATGATTATTGGCTTTCGGGCCAAGGGCGACAGTATTTCTAAAACAATTTGTGAACATTTTTCATATTGCTGGGGTGAAAGTGTTTCGTGAGTGGACCAATAGCACCTCTTGTTTTAATTGTCATGCAAAACTGCAGAGCACGCTATACCATTCATGTGAGGGGTGAATATGAAGGGGCACAAGGGTGGACTGACATGCTCCAGTGGATCATCTTTCCTCCAAAATGAACCAGGGGACTACCAGAACATATGTCTAAAACAGCAGATCAACTAATTCTACTGTGTATGGGACTCCGACAGCAGATGCATAGTCACTGCACCTTCTGCTAGGAAACTTTAATTGGCAAAAAGGCTTCCATTTTAATTGCCGTTCAGAATGGGACCTCTGCTGATTGGCAAAGAGATTCCTTCTTGGATGAGCCATATTTTCAGCTTACTGAACATATGGATTACATAGTTACAGCGGTTGAAAAAAGACATGGCCATCAAGTTCAACCAAGCGACAGGGTTGGGAAAAGTTATCTTTATTCTTTTCTTTTTTAGTGAGGAAAATCACTTCCTCATTCTGGTTTACATCCCCACCCTATCTATGTGGTGGAGGACTAAACAGGGGAATCCCTGCCCAGACCTCCTGAGTGTCTGCCTCTCTCTGTACACGTGAAACCCCACCCTCCTCTGTGTGCTTACATCACATCGCTGTTGCTACACCCAATGTTTCTCTGTATCTTTAATGCTCTAATTCTTTTACTAATAACTTAAGAATTACAGGGTCTTTTTGAAAATGGATATAAGTTTGGGACAGTGCAGAGTATAGCTCGAGACAATGGGACAACAATCGGGCTTGCCTTTATTATGATTTTGAGTCACACCCAGCCTGTGTAGCTGCTGTCCATGCTGTGCATGTCGGTTACTCTAGATATTAGCTGGTGGTCATAGTAATGTGTGGTTTTAGCAAATATGCACACTTACTTTTTACACTTACTCTGCTGTGAACACAATACTTAGCAGGAGCTTATTATTTTGGTATCCTTGTCCTCTGTAACAGTGGTGTTTTCGCTCTTGCGGTGACTAAGTTGTACAGTCCTTCATGACTTTGCCCACAGTCATTCTTTTAAGGACTCTTCTTGCCAATGCCTAAGAAGGAGCCAAGTTTTTTTGTTGAAGAGGCAGGGAGGGATGTGTTTGCATATATTCAAGTTTTCCTGCTACTTGTTTACTGAGTCAACCAGTTGCATATTACACCAACAATTTACTTCTACAGTAACCTTTCCAAGGAGTTGGATAACTACCAAAAATATAAAATAAATAGTATTTTTATTGAACAAGTACTAAAATGCATATTGCTGACTTGGCTATTTAAAAAACTATTCTGTGGAGTGTGCATGGGCGTAGGCCGCGGATGAACGCTTGAAACCGCGTCCCGCAGAGACCTGCCGCCCCGGCCCTTCTAGGTGCGCTGCACCCATCAATTCTCGGGCCTGGTAGGCTTGGTCGGACCCCAGGACCCCCCCCCCCTACCTCTTCTGGCAGCATTCGGCTCCGGTCTCTGAAGCACGCAGGAGCGCAGCAGCTCGGAGGTGAGGGACGGCCGCCATCTTGCCCCTGGCTGCATTGTGATCTGCAGTTACAGCGTCTGTCCTCCGGAGGCTCCCTTTCAGCATAGGAGCTCCTCCCTGCTATGCCCCTGTCAGCGCAGCCCCAGCAGAGCCACAACGTCTTTCTCCAACAGATTAGGGGTGTATAGCTGGGGTTTTTTTTGCCCTCAGCATCACATATGAGGAAGGGAGTAAGGCTCCCTCCTATTGAGCAATTACTAGGGGCCCTTACAAGTGGCACTTTTTTTTTTTTTTGAGCTCCCCTGACTGCAAATAAAGAGGACTCGTTAATACTTTATCCCCAGCACAAAACTACTACATTTGTCTGCCATTTTTCACTATTCCTCCAATACTGCTTACTATTTGGAGACCCACACCAAATTACATGGTCTTCTCAAAGGGGCGGAAATCCTTTTTATATTTTGATGAGTTTGGGTCATTCCCCGCTTCTTTACAGTGTGGTTTACCGCGTTTGAGCTGTTCACCTACTCAAGCTATTAATAAAGACCCATCCGCTCTCTACCAGGGTGCCCCTCTGACCCCAAGCAGCACCTCTCCCCAGGCTTGCTATTTCCACCTGCGGTCTGTCTTAACTGCGCCGTCAAGCTATAGCAGCACTATGGAAAGCTCCACACCATCCCACAGCGACCCCCAGGTCCCGCGGATGGACGACTCCCTGCATGGTTCACCACAACCGCCACCACTGGATAGATATGAAGTCATGCTTGAAAAAGCCCTCGAGCGGTGGGCCTTTAAATATTACTTCTCAGATCACAGCTAACCTTTCTGCTGAAATAAAAGAATTGGGCCAAAGGGTCGACGACCTTGAACAGCAATCCACAGCACAAGGCTCGGAATTATCTTCCCTTGGGACTGACCTGAAGGCCCTAAAGGAGGAAAACCTTACACTTCATCACAAGCTTGAAGACCTGGAGAACCGCTCGCGTACGGCCAACATTAGGATAAGAGGTATTCCAGAAGCATTTGCTGACTTAGTCTACCGTCACTGCCCTCTTCCAAGAGCTCTGCCCGACCATCCCAATCGAACGGCTGGAATTTGACAGAATACACCGCGCCCTGCAGAAAAAAAAGAGTGGACGGCCTCCTGCGGGATGTGTTAGTGAAACTCAATTTCTATCGCACAAAGGAACAACTTATGCTGGCTGCTCGGGATCAGGGAACTCTCAAATTCCAGAACTTTGAGTATCAACTCTTTGCTGACCTGTCTCCCCAAACCATCATTAGAAGGCGTGCCATGAAACCCTCTCTTGAAATTCTGCAAGCAAAAGGGATTAAGTACAAATTGGGATTCCCCTTCAAAATTTCCTTCAGCCATCTAGATCAGCGCTATGAGGCATTCACCCCACAAGTCCTGGAGGCCGCTCTGACCTCGTCCGGCTTGAAGGCTCCCGCTGCCCCCACAGCTGCTCCCCCGCAAAAGAGAGCGCTCTCATTCTCACCAGTACCTAAGGACAGGCGTGGTACGCGGAGGGCATCTAGTCAACGAGCAAAGTCGTGGGGGGCGCTTGTCCACAGGTTTGGTAAGCCAGCGGGGGGGGGGGGGGGATGATGGGTATGAATTCCTGTGCATTATTACTCGAGGGATCTTGTCCCTCTCCTCCTCACCAAAGTGATCGCATAGGAAGCACCTTTAAAGTTCCAGTTCTGTAATGTTCGGACCACTTTACTCTTTGTTTGGTTCCCTGTTTTATTTTTCAGGTACTTTCTATGCACAAACCCCCTCAGTAAACAACCTTATGGCTTAGTTGTTAAGTTGTTTGGTAAATTTTTCTGTTGTTTGATATGCATCTTCAGTTCCTAGTTATAGATTGTTATTTGAATTTTCCATCTATTGCTGCTCATGTGTAATGTTTTTTGTTATAGTGGGCCGGGTGCTCGGGTTTCAAGCCCTGCGTACTCCCTGCTCCCTTACTCGTCGGTGACCCGTCGAGTCAGGAAGCCTTAATTCTGACCCCCTTTGAAGGTCAGCTTCTATACTGGTTGGTTTAAGGTACCTCCTCCTGAGGTCCCTCCAACCAGATGGCCTTCCCCCACTGGGGTAGAGTTATTCTCTCCTCCTCTGGGAAATTTTTGCGAAGGAAGGTTTTTGAGTCTTGCTGTTATCTTAATTTAAAATGTTCCCTGTTACTGTCCCCCTCTCCTTTTTCTCCCCCCCTCCTCCCTCCCTTCCTCTTCGGGTGTCCAGCCCCCCTTTGCTAAGGGATAATCTATAGCGTATAGATGGCGGTTAAACTGGTTTCGCTGAATGTACAGGGCCTGAATGCCCCTCAGAAAAGAGTGAAGGCGTTCCGTCAGATGAGGGCCCTACACACCGACATTGTCTGCTTCCAAGAGACCCACTTTACCAAGAAGAACAATCCTAAATTTCTCAGTTCACACTACCCTCTCTTATTTATGGAATCGGCAGATACCAAGCAGAGAGGAGTCCTCATTGCTTTTAAGCGCTCTCTCCCTTTTTCTATGGAGCAGACAATACGGGACCCCCCGGGCCGCTTTCTAATTGTCACCGGTATGATACAAGATCAACTAGTCACTATCGCTACATATTATGCCCCCAACCAGAATCAGAATGCTTTTTTTGAGGAGTTCTTTAAGACTCTGGATCCCCAGGTAAAGGGGCTTCTCATAGTGGCGGGTGATTCAAATCAAATCCTGCACCCTATCTTGGACAGACAAATGGTGGGCAGGTCTTTGGATGGCTCCACCGAGAGCCCCTCAGGAAAAGCGTTCCGTGCCCTTCTAAATCAATACCACCTTGCTGATGCATGGAGAGAGGTCCATCCCACTAAATGGGACTTCACTCACTACTCCTACCCGCATAAGGTCTTCACGAGGATATACCATATTTTCTTGCAGCCGCCCTCCTTGCCACACCTCTCCCACTCCTCTATAGTCCCGATAGTATGGTCAGACCATGATCTGGTAGCTGTTGAGTTGATCTCTCTGACCCAAAGATCCCCCCAGAGGTCCTGGAAGCTCTACGATCCCATGTTGTCGGATGAGGTACTACTCGAACGCTTTTGCGGAGAGATTGAGAATTTTTTCCTGCAAAACACGGGGTCGGTGAGCTCTGAGGCCTTGCTTTGGGAAGCTCATAAAGCTGTCATTTGTGGGCAGTTCATTCGTGAATCTGCTCAGTGTAAAGCCTCACATAAGGAAAAGCTTCAAAAACTGCTGGATGCATACCACTTAGCCTCCTCTGCCTATAAAGAACGACCGACTGTAACAGAATCAGACTCGACCAAGCAGGCTATCATCTCAACCTGTGTCTTGCAGGTGAGGCCGAACGCCAAATCAGTCGGACTAGGTTCAAGTGGTATCGCATTAGCAACAAACCGAACACCTCTCTTGCCAGAAGCCTGAGAGGAGTTACCCAGAGGCTTAAGCCAGTGCGCATCAAGACACTGGAGGGCACATTTTCTAGCAACCCATCAAGGGTGGTGTCAACCTTCGGTAAACATCTCGAGGACCTATATAAATCTAAGACTAAGCTGGGCGAGTGCCTCGCAGAAAAGTTGCTAGGACAACTTTCGCTTCCTTCCCTGCCGCTTGAAGCCAAGACCTTCCTTGATAAGCCAGTCGAACTTTCTGAGGTCCAGGAAGCCATTCATTCTTTAAAGAACGGGAAACAGCCTGGCCCAGATAGGCCCTTTATTACAAAAAAATGTCCCAGGTACTCTCTCCACGCCTAGTTCGGATGTTTAACTCTCTCAGCAACGGCGCTCACTGCGGCTGTTTGTATGATACCTAAACCCAATGTTGACACCACCCTCTGGTCCAACTACAGACCCATATCCCTGCTAAACATCGATGTCAAACTGCTAGCAAAGCTCCTTGCGGCACTGCTCAATAGATATATTTCATATTTAATTTCCAAAGAGCAGGCAGGATTTATCCCCCAGCGTCAAGTTGGAGACAATATCCGTAAGGTCATCAACCTGGTCCACCATGTGGGGAAGGAGGGTCATCAGGCTATGCTTCTAACCCTGGATATTTGTAAAGCATTTGATACAGTAGCCTGGGACTACCTACAATTTATATTGAAAAAATGGGGGCTGGGTCCCTTCTTCGCCACATGGATCTCCTCACTATACTCCAAGCCTGGTGCGTTTGTTAGGTATTCTGGGTACTCCTCCAAGCGGTTCACTCTGGGCAGAGGTACAAGACAAGGTTGCCCCCTCTCCCCCCTACTTTTTGCCCTCGCTATTGAACCTCTATCTAAGCTATTACAAGCCAACATCAATATAGCGGGTGTCACTATCGGGGGATATGATCACAAGATTTCTCTATTTGCCGACGCCATCTTGATGCTTGTATCTAACCCTGTCACATCCCTCCCAAATCTCTTTCAAACCGTAGACGATTTCTCCCAAGATCTCCGACCTGCAGATTAACACTTCAAAGTCCCAAGCCCGCAATGTCTCCCTTCCCGAGAGTACGCTCTCCGTACTTAAAGCCTCCTTTAACTTTTCATGCCAAGAATGGTATATCAAATATCTAGGTGTTCACTTGACTGCAAATTATGAGTCTCTTTATGCTGCTAATTAGCCTTCTATACTTGGGGACCTCCGCTCCCTGTTGTCATCTTGGACCAAGTTGCACCTTTCGTGGCTTGGGAGAATAGCCGCTGTAAAAATGACGTGGCTTCCTAAACTTCTTTACACCTTTCGGGTTTTGCCGATATCGATTACGACCGCATGCCTGAAAAGCATCCAATCCACTTTAAACTCTTTCATTTGGGGTCAGCAAAAACCAAGAGTCAATGTACAGATCCAAACAACAGGGAGGCCTTGGAGTCCCTAATATAACCCGCTATTACTCTGCATGCCATATTGCACAATTGGCCGTCATTCACGCTGGTGATGCTAGACCATTATGGGTAGACATTGAGCAGGCTAGCTGTTCCCCGACAGCTATTTCCAATTTATTATGGCGGCCCCCAACTGTTTACAAAGGCATTGATAATCCTGTCCTGAGGCACTCTCTCAGAATCTGGAAAACTAACAGCTTTAAAGGTCACCTCATCTCTCCCTGTCCCCCTCTCCTATCGGTCTTGGGTAACCCTGAATTTCTCCTGACTTATCTGGAACCTGACGCATTCAGTTGGTGGAAATCACAGAACCTAACAAGGATTTAAGATCTCGTCGCTCATAGGGGAATTCTAACCTTCCCCGAACTCCAATCTCTTAGAGGCATCCCGAACAAGGAATACCTCCGTTATCTACGAATAGCCCATTATATAGCTGCTAAGTCTAGAGCGGGTGCTCCCCCAAGTCCATCTTCATCATTTGAGTTCGCCTGTGGTGCTCAACCCTTTGGGAAGGGTTTGATTGCTACACTCTATAGGAAGCTGTGCGAGGACGGGGAGTCACCCCTCCCATCCTACGCTAACGGCTGGGAAGCTGATCTTGGTGTAAGTATATCGCCTAGTGAATGGAAAATAGCATGGCGGAACTCTTTTCTCATGGTTCCTGAATACAGGTGCCCAGGAGGTCAATACTAAAGTCCTTCTCCGTTGGTATTTAGTACCGGATAAGATTCATAGATTTTGCCCCTCCTACCCACCAGAGTGTTTCAGAGAGTGCCTCCTACAGGGATCGTACATCCATATATGGTGGGAATGTAGGGTTGTTCGCCACTTCTGGGCTAAGGTCTATTACCTTCTAAGGAAAGCAACAGGGTTACACCTGACTCCTAAGGAAAGCAACAGGGTTACACCTGACTCCTTCACCTCAACTTGCCCTACCTAATTTGAAACCCCCAGGTTGTACAAGATCACAATTTGAGCTTATCAGACACATCCACACGGCAGCCAAGCTCATTATAGCACACTCAAGGAAGAAAAAGACGATCCCCAGTGGGAGCTTAGTCCCCCGCATCAACGAAGTTATGTTCTTCGAGAAGATGGCAGCTTCGTTGCAGGGTGACTTCGCCCCCTTCCTGACCACCTGGGAAGGCTGGATTACACACTTCCAACCTAAAAACTTTGACCGTTCCCTCCTCACATCCCAGTGATGTGTCGCACACACCTTACGCCTGGTGGCGGCTGGACACCCACTCCCAAACCTTCTCCCTTCCCTTTCTTTGCCCCCCCTATCCTTTTCACTCTAGCCCCCCACCCCTAACCTTCTGTTCTCCCTCTTCAGGTACGTGGTATTTCGCTACAGGCGCCTCAGTCCTTGTTTTTGGAGATACTATTTCCAGTCTGTGTATGAGTCGACACCCCCTTGGGTGTAATTTCATGCTCCACAAAATGTAATCAATGTTGCAGTGTGATGTATTTCTCCTATATTCTCAATAAAAATATTGACGGAAAGAAAAAAACTATTCTGCAGGCCATAAGCCCACTTCATATTCCAATATCCAGTATACATGTTTTGCATATATTTTAAAGTATGTATATCACAGAAACTACAATGCAAAAAGCAGCTTTTAAACCCCCAAGTCCTAGTGAAAGAGTTAAAAATGTTCCAAAATTTTGTAACTTTTCATTCCTGTTGCTGCTTCATTTAAAGGAGCACTATCGCAGAAAATAGCCCAATAATAAAAATCCATATAAATATGCTGGATGGCGAGTGAAGGGGGTCACTTATACACCAGGCATCAGGAAATATCCAGCCAGGCTTGTTTTATTCTAAGTATGCAGCATGTCCTGCTCCAGATAATGATTCATAACAGATGGAAATTACCTCCGCCAGAGGGCGCTTGACTGCAGAGATGGCAAAAAGAGGCCCCTCCCGGTCCCATATATACCCGGGACCTCCCACAAATTCCCCAGTTTCTTCTCTGCAGTCGGCTGCGAAGGTCAGAAGATGGCTTCTCTTATCGCAGGTGAGCGGGGCTTAACAGCCCGCGGCCCTGTAGGACTATTCCCACCCGTTCCACTTATTACTTATGTCTCCCAGCTTTGGCTGCGCTGGTCGGGTGATGGTAGGCAGCACCTATCACAGGTGCTCTCTTTACGGAGCCTGGCTCTGACCACAATCCCCCACCAAAGGCTAGGCGGTGCAGGTTATGGTGAACCTGATTTGGGATGCCCCGTTCGCTCTTTCCCTTCCCTGCCCTGGTCATCAGTGGGTCTCTTTAATTGCTTTCCACTCTCCCCCCCCTCACTCGTTGTCCCGTTCGGGCTAGCTCCGCGTCGTCTCCTCTTGCGGCCCGCCCCTTGAGGTTCCTCCAGCGCCATTTTGGACCTCTCCTGGTGTGATTGCTGGCTCCCCACTGCGGTCCGTGAGTGCCCCTGCGGGCTTGGCTTTTGTTCATTTGTCATTTCAGTGTACTTATGGGGTGTCATTGTTATGTCTTTCAGGCGGGATAACTGTTTTAAGAGGTTTCCTCCGGTCCTATCCCCTCTATTAGTTATATTAACTTTATTGGAGGCCTACACTGTAAAATCCTCTCACTTCCCTGGCGGACATTTTGGGCATCCCGGGTTGCTTGTACGGTGTAATTTCTATTGGCCAGTTGTGCCACTTTAATCACCATGTGGAGGCTTTACAGGATATTGTGCTCGGTGTCCCCTCGGGGCAAGCCTGGCTGTGTGTGATGTGTGGGGCATCCCCTGTGAGCGATGATGTGCGGGTCTGTGTACCCTGCGCCCAGCAGGCGCTTGTGCTGCATTCTGGGCTATCTGTGAATGGCCCTGCATCCACTATGTCCTCACCCCCTCGCTTGGTTATGACTCCCAGTGAGCTAAATACTAGTGGGGAGTCTCAGCCTGACGTGTCTTCCAGGTTGGCTAACATTGAGAGGTTGATTGCTAGCTCTGCGGCCCGTAGGCTAAAAGACAGCATGTGGCGCCGGGTGCATCTGCCTTTCCTATGGAGAGTTTCCTTGATTTGTCTGACTACACCCCACTTGAGGAGGGGGAATTGTTCTCAGATTCAGAGTTATCTGATGATCAGCATTTCAGTGGTGCGGACTATGGCTCTGATCATTGGGATGCTGATGACACCAATAGACTGTTAACTCAGATTTTTGATGTGCTTTCTATCTCCCTCCCTGCTGCGGCTCCCAAGCAACAGGGGGAACTTTTCAGTACTGCTAAACCGCGTTTGGAATTTCCAGAACAGGCCCATTTCAATAATCTTGTCCCGGCTGGCTTCCTGGAATCCCTAAGGGCTGGGATAAAAGGTACCCTTTTCCCACTGATGTAGTTAAATGTTGGTCAACCCCCCCAGAAGTGGATGCACCAGTATTGGGGTTGTCCAACACATCTGTGGTCCATTCCCCGGATTCCACTACCCTCAAGGATAGTGAGGACCGGCGCATTGACCAGCTGGCTTCCCATGCCTTTGCATGTGTGGGGTCTGCCTTGCGCCCTGTCTGTGCTTCTGCTATTACTGCGGTTGCTGTTAGGACTCTCCTCAAGGGTCTGTTGGAAGGCGCCCCTGACGATACTTCTAGTGCCGAATTCAGGGCCTTGTCGCAGTTTGAGATGTTCATTGCATATGTCCTTTCTGCCTTAGATGACACCATTAGGATGTGTAGTAGAACCTCTGCATTGGTGGTTGCTATACGCCGCTCTGTTTGGCTGCGCCAGTGGGCAGCTGATAACGCTGCTAAGAAGGCCCTCACGGGGCTCCCCTTTAAGGGGCTGTGCTTATTAGGTGATCGCTTGGACCTGTTTGCCAAGGGGGGTAAGTTGCCTCAGCGTAAGAAGCAGTTGCGGCCCATTCGGGGGCCTTTGTTCCCTCCTACCGCGGATCCAGGTCCGGGAGAGGGGTCTCCTTTGCAGGTTCTAGGGGAGACTTCTGGGGCAGAGGTCGTGCCCGCTTCGGATCTTCCTGGGGAACCAAGCCCAAATCTGTTGCCAAGCCTCCTCAGCCATGATGGGGTGCCCTCACCCATCCGGGTGGGGGGACGGCTGCGGCTCTTAGCTCGTGTCTGGAGACAACAGGTCTCAGACAGGTGGATTCTGGAGGTTGTGTCCTTCGGCTACAGGCTAGAGTTCGCTGCGTGGCCGCCTACAAGATTTCTCAGTTCTCGGATTCCTCTAGACCCCTTGGCAGCTCACGGACTGTTTCTGGCTACTGGACTTGGGGGTCATCTGTCAGGTCCCTCCTGTGGAAAGAGGTTGGGGTTTTTATTCCAATCTGTTCACAGTACCCAAAAGGGATGGGTCCGTCAGACCCATCCTGGACTTAAAGCTGCTCAACAAGTTCATCAGGACCAGGTACTTTCGCATGGAGACCCTGCGCTCCGCGGTCAGTTCATTGCACCTGGGAGACTTCATGACCTCCATAGACATTAAAGATGCTTACCTTCATGTTCCAGTCTTCCCAGGTGTGAGGAATAGGTCAAATATTGCATTGCACCTTATCGCCGTTGTCGGCATTCCCCTTTAGGAAACCTCACATATCCAAGTCTGGAGTTCTTCTTTATCCCCCCTTGTTCTAAATACACATGCCCTTCAGGAAGAGATAATTAGCATGTATGTGCTGAATAGCTCAGAGAACAGACCTTCACCCCCCTGCTGGTCTTGTCACACCATAGGCTAGGAAGCTGCCGGCCAGTCTGTAGCTGGCTCGACCCCTGGCTTTGAATTTGTTATAGCAAGGATTAAATCGCAGACTAGCGGCACCAACAGAAATTGCTCCATAACTGCGCGTCCATGTGTCGCAGCGCCAAACCAGTTACAGAATCAGTACCGGCTCACAAAACCGCACATGGGGATAGGTTATGAGGGAATAGGAAATAAAGGAATGCCCCGTAAACGGAGATCTAAGGTTCTGGTCAGCGTAGGAATCCGATTTCTGGACTTGCGTGCATGGCATCCAGCCCGATAGTTTGGGACCGCTTCCAAGGCCATACGACCCCCCTGCTCCAAGTTATAACCTCTAAAGTGTTTTAGGGCAAAAACACATGCCAGAACCATAGGAGGCGACGGCCCATCCCACAGAGGGGAGGGGGGCAGAGAGCAGCATAAATAGGGTGGTCTGGAACCGGGTAAGGGTCACTCATCTGGAGGGGATATGCGGTCAGCATACTGGAGGTGCCCATCATCATCATCATCATCATCATCATCATCATCATCATCATCATCATCAGCTCTTGACATACCCTTTGTGAGAGCTCCCCGTCATCACTGCTACTCTGCAACTGCATATAAGGTAACCGCTTATTGTTTCTCTGTGTAACACACTCTATCCCGTAACCGTCTCAGAATAGCATTTTGTATCACCTGTATCACTTCATATTACCTCATAGTTAAATGTTTGTTATTACTGCCTAGTGTGCTTATAGCATTAAAACTTATATTTAACCTGAGCGATCTGTTGCCATAAACCAAGAATCTGTGTGTCCGTGGCTTCGGTCCTTGTATCCCTGGTAGGAGGGGTCGGACAAAGGGAGTGGGACCACGTGACCGCGGTTCCCTGACAAATTGGTGGCAGCGTGGTGGGATAAGGCAAATAGTGTAAGTGAGTGTGGGCCTCATACTCTCATATACTAAAGATTACCAGCAGTGGCTTTTCTGTTGCTGGGATCTTAAGATCGGGTCAACACTAGGCATATTCTGAGAGTGGTTACAGTAAATTGTGTGATTACAACAGTGTGCAATCGGTCAGTGACCAGCAGCTGCAGGCATGGCAAGTGGCACCAGGGCCAGAAGCAGGGATGTGGCTGCCGATGTTACACTGGGTGCGGAGGAACCCAGCCAGGGCTCTCCCAGATGCCAGTCACCAGCCCTCAGCATCCCGGAGGACCGTGCCCCGCCTGCTGGTCCTCCCAGCCAAGCAGGCCCATACGCTCTCCTGCAAGCTGCTCTGGCGAATATCCGGGCTGGAGACCGTGCCGTCTATGAGGTCCTGAAGGAGGCTGCCGAGCGCCAAGTGGAACGTTAGGGACGCCGTGAACGCGAGCAGATTGAGGCTGCCGAGCGCCGGGAGCAAGCTGAATGGGAACACCAGCTAAATTGCAGCTAAAGCTCCAGCACCCTCAACCCATCACAGATGGTAGCAGGCCCCCTGAGAACCAAGCCCCAAAGTTGCGTACGGAGGATTTCCCCATCCTGGACAAAGGCACAGATCTGGACACCTTTCTGCTGGCTTTTGAAACAGTTTGCCATCAATACCATGTCCCGGAGGATCAGTGGGTCAGGTACTTCGACTTAGGGGTAAAGCCCTGAAAATCTTTTGGTACCTACCCAACGAGACCACCCTGAGCTACGAGGGGGTCAAGCAAGCCCTGATCCATCAATATAACCTTACCCTAGAATTTTATCGAAAACCTGCCAGCTGGGAAGTGGTTAAGCCGCCGCTGGCGTCTGTTGTACACGCCCCTCAGCCCAAGACCCCTGCCCCTACCCCCTTCTCCAGGCAAGGGGGACCCCAACTGTGTCACCACTGCAACCCACCAGGACACTTCAAGGCCGCCTGCCCCCAGCGCCAGCGGGGTGCGGCCCAGCCCCCCTCCACTGTGTTGTGTGTTGGTGAGGGGGCAGGGAGGTATCTGGACAACGTACAGCCCGTCACCATGGGCCAGGCTGTGGCTGTGGGACTTAGGGACACAGGCGCAGAGACAACTCTTGTGCGCCCCGAGATGGTGTCCCCACCGGACTTCATCCCTGGAAAGACTGTCTCAGTCTCCGGAATTGAGGGAGGTGCATCGGCACTCCCCATGGCAAAAGTTTATTTGGACTGGGGTGCCAGGCGGGGTGTGCGGGAGGTGGGGGTATCGCCGAATATCCCTGCCGGTGTTTTGCTGGGGACAGACTTGGGGCGGCTAGTGTCTCAGTATGTGGCCACTGAACCCCCGAGGTCTGGTCCCCCAGAATGTAATGACATGTATACTCCTAGATGTGCAAATAATATGAGTAATGTGAGTAACATACCTGCTACAGGGAATGTGGGGGTAGGGAGTATAAAGTGTGCTTCTTCCTCCCGGAGGAAGGAGGGTTACCCAGCAGCTGGGGAGGGAACTGCGACTGAGGGGAGGGCTGTTCCAGGACGTGGGACCCCTAGGTAAGTCCGCATCGCAGGGTCTCTCCGCCACTGGGGTATCAGAGGGCCAGGCTGGTCTGTCTGGACTGGCGGCTTGGATGGGAATGGAAGGGGGCCAGGCATTGCCTGAGGCCAGAGCAGCTCTGGCCACTATCGTGAATAGTGGGAGCGCTAATTGCCCCCTTCCTCCAAACCAAGTGGCTGCCAGGGCCGACGGAGGTCCGGAGGGAGGTCTTGGGAAACGGGCAGGGGATGGGATGGTCTCTTCTATTCCAACCACCCCACGTCCGGGGTTCCTGGCACCTCAACCCGAGGGGACCAGTCCAGGCCCAAAAGCAGGGGTGGTGGAACCTGCAGGTGGGGTGAGGGGTGCCCATGGAGAAATGAGACCCCTAGGTAAGCTCCCACTGCAGGGTTTCAGCACACCCGGGGTGTTAAGGGACCAGGGTGTTCTGCCTCAACCGGCAGCTTGGGTGAAAGTGGTGGAGGAGTAGGTCCCAGAGTCAGGGGACCGACCGCTCCTTCCCTTCCTCCCAGGAGGCTGCTGAGGCAGCCGGAAACCCAGAGGTGGGTCCCGTGAAACTGACTGAGGACATGGTGGCCCCGACCATGTCCAGGCAGAGATGTGGGGTAGCATCAGACACTGATGACCCCCAGAGAGTTCTCCCCGAACAGGAGATGCAGCTCCACTTGGGCCCAGACCCCATTTGTACCATACCTGTCAGAGGGTGGGGGTGGCAGGGCCAAGTCCCAGCAGCCCACTGGTAACTCTACCGCAAACAAAGAGGTCTGTACCAATGGCGGTGGACTATGCCACCCAGGGTCCAAGTTCAATGGCCTTGTCACCCACCTGGGCTGACGGGGTGGGTACTGCCATGTGGGAGATCCTTCCCAAGGAATGTCCCCCCCCCAGGGTAGACTCTCCATCCAGGGGACCCAGTTCATGGTGCTGGAGGTTAGGCAGGCACCCACTCGGGGCAACATGCACCGGGGCCCCTGGCTCGGGTAAAGCAGAAAGGGATGAGTTGCCATCGGCAGACTGTGGACCCACGGTCCCAGCTATGGGCCTCCCTACACCCCTTCCGGGAGTGGACCGTGCCCAGAATCCTCAACACAAAACAGCACTATAGCCGTGGTGCTGCCAGGCAGGGATAGTGGGCACATGGGCCAGCATCAGGAAGCGCTGCCCCTTAGCGCCCTCTTAGAGGGGGAGGTGTGAGGAATAGGTCAAATTGCATTGCAATTACATTGCACCTTATCGCCGTTGTCGGCATTCCCCTTTTGGAAACCTCACATATCCAAGTCTGGAGTTCTTCTTTATCACCCCTTGTTCTAAATACACACGTCCGTATCTCCCTTCAGGAAGAGATAATTAGCATGTATGTGCTGAATAGCTCAGAGGACAGACCTTCACCCCCCTGCTGGTCTTGTCACACCTTAGGCTGGGAAGCTGCCGGCCAGTCTGTAGCTGGCTCGACCCCCGGCTGTGAATTTGTCATAGCAAGGATTAAATCGCAGACTAGCGGCACCAACAGAAATTGCTCCATAACTGCGCGTCCATGTGTCGCAACCCGCAAGTTACAGAATCAGTACCGGCTCACAAAACCGCACATGGGGATAGGTTAGGATGGAATAGGAAATAAAGGAATGCCCCGTAAACGGAGATCTAAGGTTCTGGTCAGCGTAGGAATCCGATTTCTGGACTCATTGCGTGCACGGCGTCCAGCCCGATAGTTTGGGACCACTTCCAAGGCCATACGACCCCTCTGCTCCAAGTTATAACCTGTAAAGGGTTTTAGGGCAAAAACACACGCCAGAACCATAGGAGGTGACGGCCCATCCCACAGAGGGGAGGGGGGCAGAGAGCCCTTGCAGCATAAATAGGGTGGTCTGGAACCAGGTAAGGGTCACTCATCTGGAGGGGATATGCGGTCAGCATACAGGGGGTGGCCATCATCATCGATAAGCTCTTGACATACCCCTTGTGAGAACTCCCCATCATCACTACTACTGCATACTAAGGTAACTGCTTATTGTTTCTCTGTGTAATGCACTCAATCCTGTAACCATCTCAGAATAGCATAATTGTATCATCTGTATCATATAATATTACATCATAGTTAAATGCTTGTTATCAGTGCCTAGTGTGCTTATAGCATTAAAACTTATATTTAACCTGAGCGATCTGTTGCCTTAAACCAAGAATCTGTGTGTCCGTGGCTTCGGGCCTTGTATCCCTGGTAGGAGGGGTCAGACAAAGGGTTTTGGGGAACACGTTCTTTGTGTTGGGAAGTCCCTGGTTTGTAGTGGGACTACGTGACCCCGGTTCCCTGACACCAGGGCATCAGAGATTCCTCAGGTTCGCACTGGCGGATGAGCACTACCAATTTGAGGCACTGCCCTTCGGTCTCACTTCGGCCCCCAGGGTCTTCACCAAGGTGCTGGCGGGTGTCATGGCTCTCCTCAGGGCTCAGGGCATTCACATTCTTCTCTATCTGGACGACCTTCTCATCACTTCTCAGTCTTTCCAGCAGGCGTTATTGGATACCCAGCGGGTGGTGACGGTTCTGGAGTCGTTCGGCTGGGTGATCAATCACCCCAAATCTTCCCTATCCCCATCTCTGGTGACTTCCTTCCTAGGCATGAATCTGGATACTGTTCGGGCCAGGATCTTTCTTCCTCAGCAGAAGGTGGACTCTCTGCAAGCTCTAGTTCACTCCCTTCTGTCATGCCCTCACCCTTCCATCCGGCAGGGGATGCAGCTAGTGGGGCAGATGGTGTCCTGCTTCGAGGCAGTTCCATATGCGCAGTTTCACATGAGACCTCTTCAATTCCATCTCCTATCAGTCTGGGACAAGAGTCCCCTGTCTCTGGATCAGGCCTTCGTTCTGTCTCATCTGGTCCGGCGGTCCCTCTTGTGGTGGCTGGACTCGAGGAACCTGTTGGGGGGTAGATCCTTCCTGGCCCCCTGTTGGGAGACAGTCACCACGGATGCCATTCTGTCAGGTTGGGGGGGCTTCTGGAAGTCCCTACAATTCCAGGGGCTGTGGGGCCCTAAAGAGGCCCATGCTCCTATCAACATCCTGGAACTGAGGGCGGTTCGGTTGGTTCTGGCCCAATTGACTCTTCACCTGCGAGGCCGGCCCGTCCAAGTTCGCTCAGACAACCAGACGGCGGTTGCCTACATAAACGGCCTGGCTGCTGAAACCTCTATCTTAAGGGATGAAGGGCTTTCTGATTCTGTGGTTAATACTCTAATCAGGGCTAGGAAGAAATCCTCTACTACCATCTACTTTAGGATCTGGCGGACTTACATTGACTGGTGTAAGTCTAGGGTCCTTCCCTGTTGGGTGTTTTCCATTCCTAGGATTCTGGAGTTCCTTCAGCATGGCTTGGATCTGGGACTTCAGCTCATCACGCTCAAGGGTCACGTTTCTGCCTTGGCTGTTTTCTTCCAGAGATCTTTCGCTCAACATCCTCTGGTCAAGACTTTCTTCCAGGGGGTTGCTCATGTGCGTCCCCCTCGCAAACCTCTGTTGCCAGTTTGGGATTTGGTTTTGTCTGCCCTTCAGGGCCCTCCATTTGAGCCTGTGCATGAGGCTGCTCTGTCTATTCTCACTCTTAAAGTTGCCTTTTTGGTGGCTATCACCTCGGTCAGGCGTGTTTTGGAGTTGGCGGCCCTTTCTATTCAGGCCCCCTACTTTGACAGACACCAGGACAAGGTGGTTTTCCGCTTTAAACCTGATTTCGTGCCTAAGGTTGTCTCTGCCTTCCATCTCAATCAGGACATTGTGCTTCCTTCCTTGTGCCCTAATCCTGGTAATTCCAAAGAGAGGGCCTTAAATTCCCTGGATGTGGTCAGGAATTTGAAGTTCTTCTTGGTGGCTACTGCACCTTTTAGAAAGACTGATGCCTTGTTTGTGGCTCCTTCGGGTCCCAAGAAGGGTCTGGCTCCTGCTAAGTCTAAGCAAATGGATTCGTCAGGCTATTTTTAGGGCCTATTCTGCTAGGGGAAAGGATCCTCCTTTCCTTGTTACTGCTCATTCTACACATGCTGTTGGGGCCTCCTATTGGATGTCCCATCTGTTATGAATCATTATCTGGATCAGGACGTGCTGCATACTTAGAATAATGCAATTCTGTGTTTACTCACCTTGTAGAATTGGCATTATAAGTATGCAGCACGTCCTGCTCCACCCCACCCTGTTTGCATTATCTTGGATCCTCTGTATGGTGATTGTTATCCTTGTTACCATTGTTAATTATCATTGGCTTCTCCTGGTTCTCCTTACTGCTTTTAAATACTGGGGAATTTGTGGGAGGTCCCGGATATATATGGGACCGGGAGGGGCCTCTTTTTGCCATCTCTGCAGTCAAGCGCCCTCTGGCGGAGGTAATTCCCATCTGTTATGAATCATTATCTGGGGCAGGACGTGCTGCATACTTATAATACCAATTCTACAAGGTGAGTAAACACAGAATTGTATTTTTTATTTTATTGGTAGAAAGAGGAAATCATGGGTGACAGGCTCTGTCACCCCTCATTGACTAAACCTATAACCCCTTGAACTTTATTCCTACCAGGAGAAGAAAAGCCCAATCTTGGTGGGAACTTTTATTCAGTTCAGGTGTATAAGTGACCCCTCCTCTCAGTAGCCAAGGTGATTATATGGATTTTTAATATTACGCAATTTCGTGATAGTGCTCATTTAAGTCTGTTTATTAAGAATTACCCATTTCTGAGAATAATTCCGGCAACCTACCCTGACCCAGTATTACTTGGGCGTCAGTTCTCCAGCGATATGGAAGACGTAGCCAGATGCGGGCTTGCAGCCGGGGCCAGGGACTACCTTGGTAAACCCCCCTGCATCATCAACAGTGATTGGCGCACACTCAACATCATTTACTACTACAGATGGTTTCTCAGTCTCAGATTGGCTGGAAATGGTGTGTCCTACACACCTATTTACCCCCAGGCATACTATTCATCGCCCTCTCTATCCAAAAGTAAAATGCTGGAGGCTTTGACATGCCTTCTATGGTCTTGTCGGATGCATTAACAACTTGATTAATAGGGTTGTCCAGACTAAGTGTAAAATAAATCCTTGCATACCTGCCTTGCAGTGGCACTGATTAAATCTGATGTTTCTGAGATAAAGCCCCCTTTCGGTAGCCCAGTCACTGGATTTATTCAGTGACTGGACTACAGTCAGTTATTTATTTGTATTTATTTTTGAAGCTTTTAGGTATTCCTAGCTCCACCCCTACATCAGGCTGTGTAGGACACACCATTGCCTTTATGTGTAGGGGATTATTGATTCTCCCTGTCCCAATGCTTCTTGTATACTGCAGAGTTAAATACAAATATTATATTTTACGGTAGATGTGTATTACTGCTACAAACCTGAGGAAAAGGGCACTCCTACTTAGATAGGACGCTTATGTCATCCCCTTTTATCCCCAGCCCATTGCCCCAAAGCCTTTGCCCATAACATGAAGTGGATGCAGTTGACCATATTGCTCCCTGGCCGAGCAGGCCTGCCCCCTGGTGCTTTCCGGTGATGATACATTCAGTTACAGTACACACAGCTCACCATTGGGGTCAACATTATCAGTTATATTGACTGTAATACATCTGAAAGCACTACAACCTGTGACCGTTTTGGGCTGGGGATGGAAGGTGGGGACTCACTTTTTGGGTATAGGATCATTTTAATGTTTGTTAGGAACATTCCTCCATTTCTTGGTGGAGGCCTGCTTTAGGGATTTGGAAAATATATCATTTGGTAAGGAGAATTTGAGGATAGGTAGGTAATGGTTGGCAAAAAATCATAGGATCCTTACCTAATATGGAAGAACTACTCCTTGGTGATTTTAGGTGGGATTCCCACTTGAGTGTGACCGTGTACCTCTTCCTTACCTGTGTCTATAAGAAAGATCATAGACTCAGCACTATGAAAACATTCATTACAAAAATGACCCCAAAAACTTACCTCAGTTGTTATTTGTTTTGCCACAATGCTTGGGAAGATATTGTTGGCACTGGAATTCAGCTTCAAATCTTACTTTGGTTACTTTTACAATACAATTAATCAATCTGTTCAGAAGGTTTATTTATGGCTTTGCATTTGTTTGGGTGCGGCAATATGAATAAAAGGGCAGGAAGTAACTCTTGGCATAGCTTGCCAACTATCTCTAGAATCTGTGCGATTGTCAGTCCTGTTTTGGACATGTTGGCCACTTTAGCAGCTGGTTCTTCTGCATTCCACCTACCAGCAGCAGCTTGTTACTGTGAGAGGATTGGCCCTTTAAATGCAACCCACCTTCCTGTAGTGACTATATTCTTTCTTTGTCCTGTTAAGCTGCATGTGAGAATTTTGTCTTGCCTGACCATGGCACCAATCACTTACGTAGCACCAGGGCAATGGAAAATATGGGCTAAGCAGTTGGGAACATATGTAAGGGAAAACGGAAGCTGGCAACAATTTAGAATTCCTTCACAATGGTTCTGAAGTTTTTGTTTTTCTAAAATGATTGAGCTTAGACTTGATAACGTGATAATATGCTTTAAAGGCATTTGTTAACACATAAAGTTTTAGCTTCCTGCATGTTGTGTACAAGGTGTTAAAGACACAGACAAGCATTTCACCCATTTTATTGGGGTTAGACATTAAATGGTTTAGCTTAAGCTTTTTGGATTTTTTAAAAAAATGGGTGTTGTTCCGAGTGCAGGGGGGACATCCCAATTGCAGATGCAGAAGTACGGTATCTTACCTTACAGCTCAGGCCCCCGGTGAAATCCAGCGTTTTGAACTGCTGGAACTTAGCCGGAAACTCTGTGTTCCGGCAGCCACATGACTGTCATGGGAATTGGGATGCCCTGCTGCGCTTGGAGCAACACCATTTTTTAAAAA
Organism: Gastrophryne carolinensis; assembly: GCA_027917425.1. Taxonomy (NCBI): domain Eukaryota; kingdom Metazoa; phylum Chordata; class Amphibia; order Anura; family Microhylidae; genus Gastrophryne; species Gastrophryne carolinensis. The sequence continues at coordinate 553,463,551 of CM051235.1, forward strand.
AAAATGGGTGGTGTTCCGGTTTAACACTTCTGTTTATGCATAATACGCTTGTTGACGGTTAATGTTTGTATGAAAATATCACCACCTAGCTTATGACTGTTTTTGGTTCCAGCTATGGTTGGTTGGGACAAACAGATTTGCTGGCAATATCTCCAAAAAAAAAAAAAAACAATCTTTCTCAAGATACGTACTGCTCTGAACTGATAGCGTGACAAAACCCAGGATTTTAACTATCCCAGATTTTGATCCTTGCCGATTTGGCATGCCCCACACTATGTGTAACCCCCAGTCACATGCCGCATGCATGGTCTCTTGTCCAATCGGCTCTATCAGGGCTTACAGCTAGTGTAAAAGAAATATGTTCAGTACTCAATACAAAGCAGTAGCCCTATTTTCATTCAGTCATATCGCACCCTCTATCTGACATTTTGAAATGTGGGCGATCACCGTGTGACATATATAATTGTGTTAGGCAAAAGTCTAAGTTAATTTAACCTTGACTAGTGGTCATAGATCTGGTGCTTTGCTCATCTGTTACATGGAGATAGATGTGAACTGAAATGGACACATACTGCGTTGCCATCCTCGCAGGTTGCCAGGGAACCCTCCCAAAGCCAATCACTACAGGTTAATTGCTCAGCAGCACAACACGCACGCAATTCTAATTCATTATTAGAACACACGGATCTTCTTTTCAGTATTCCAGCCAACATATGCTTCTGTCGTATAAATGTTGCATGCTTCAGCATGCACATCTCATATACACGTGTTACCTTACTTATTTGTTTCATTCATGTCTATTGATTTGTCAGCTCTAGCTTTTTGTAATAGACCCTGCTTGTGGGTAGTCTGATCTCTGACTAGTTAATCAATGGGCGTATAACATAATGACATTAAAGTGGACCAACACCCAGGGGGGATCGGCCCGGGAATCTATAAGATTCCCGGGCCGATCAGATCCCTTCCCGCGGGGCATCCGAAATCGGGATGTCCTGCGGGGTGAAATCCCCCAGGAGGCCCAGAAACCTTACCTTAACCCCGTTCTAACGGCGCATGCGTGGGCCGCGGCCGCGTCTCGCGCTTCCCTCTAGAAGGGCGCACACCCACCGTTTGTAAATGGCCGGCGCAGGCACGCTCCCTGTTAGAGGGAAGCGCGAGACGCGGCCTCCAGCGCTCAGAGCCGCTGTGGTTGGACGCTGCTTGTACGTGCATACCACAGCGGCTCTGAGCGCTCTGATTGGACGAGCGCCCGCGTAGGAGCGTGGGGATGTGAGTGTTTCCGGGCGTTCTGGGGGGTTTTCACACAGCGGGGTACCCCCGTTCGGGGTGCACCACCGAAGTGGACCAAAACCCAGGATAGTGAAAATCCTGGGTGTTGGTCCACTTTAAGGGCAGCGTTGCCCCGTAATGGAGATGCATTTCATTCTACGCATGATTTTTTAAAGCAAACCTTTCACAGACGGCGAGTGCTTATCGGATGGTGATGCTCACCTGGTCAGAAGCAGTGAAATATTAATTATTAAGGGCTGCTCTAAGTGCCTGTTAAGCCAGAGGCAGAGCGGAGTAATAGGGAACACAACAGACCACTTTCAGCAGCATTAAAAAGCCATTTCCCTAATGCTGTCTGGATGTTTTTGGGTAGGTAATACAGTGTGCCGAGATCTCTGTTCCCAGAGGACTGGATAGTTTTTCAAAGCTTTTTGTAGGATGTCAGCTGGCCTCACCTCCTCGCCTGCATTATGCAGACTGCAGCCCAGGAAACCGAGCTGCTGCTTCACGTCTCCATTTACCAATAAGCCTCTCGGGGCCTCCGCGTCTAGTTATCGAAAGCTGCACCTTGCTTCATAGTGAGTTTGTTATGCATTGTCTCATCTGCTCCATTTATCAGTTGGGGAGGTAAAAAATTGCATAGATGGGCAAACTTAGATTAAGGCATATGTATAGCCCAAACTGATTCATTTCAGGAATTGTTATGTGCTACTGCAAGCAAAGGTAATTGTTACACCATTGTGTCGGGCTACATTTGGCACTTCCCTAAACTGTTTTCCATTTTTAAATTGAAGAAGGTTAGGCCAAGATATTGAGATTTACATTTTGATCTCATGATTTCTCTTCTGAAAAAAGTGGGCGTGGCTCTTGGATCTGTGATGCTGCATAATAATCAGTATGTGATGATTCTGGAGGAGGCGGAGGGGAAGAATCATCAATCTTGTCCTGCTCTACTGAGCTGATTAAGGGACAGTATGAAGAAGAGAATGTCATTGGCTTACCCCGAAAACTCTGATATCTCGGCCATTTCTGCTTCAATTAAAAAACAGAAAACAGATGTAGTCCGATGCAATGGTGTAACAATTACCTTTGCCTGCAGAATCACTTTAAGTGATAGCAAGCAGAATAAGATGCCTTTTTAATTTCTTACTCCCCTCTCCATAATTCTTACCAAATCGTCCTCAAACAAACATTAGATCTAGCTTGAAAATGGAAATACTAGATTTTTCTTTAGGTTTAGCCACTGACGTTACTTGAACAGCTCAAACAATTCTATTAATTAAAGCAATATTAAAGAGAAACCCTGTCTGACATTTTTACTCTCCCAGTTGTTCCTCTCCAGGTCGAGATGTCCCCCTGTACCTGGGACTGGTGCAGGTACTCACCTTTTCAGAATTTCTATGGCGCATGCCTGGAGAGGCAGTCAATCAATGACTCGCGCTCCATTCAGTTTCTGTTGGTCGCTTTGACGTTAGATCGGTTAGCGAGCTGAATAGAGTACACACCGCTGGCTGAACTTTCGCTGCTTCATGTACTTGTGCCAGCGATTCAAATGTCTAGCATGGGAAGTATAGTGGGGGTGTGGCTTGCTCATGCATCTTTGGATTTCTGGCTAGGTGGCTTGACCATCCCATGGGTTTAGGGCCTTCTAAATCAGCATAGGGAATTGGCCAGCCCTCGAATCTTTTAGGTTCCATGGGCCGTCCAAAGAGGCTGCTGTTCCTCTTTAAAAAATGGGTGGTAAACTCGATTGCCACACGGGGAAGCATCCCAATTGCTGATACCCCCCACTGCAAACCAGATTATTGCTTACCTTATCCTCATTCTCTTGACAAGACCAGATATCCGGCCTGTAGTCACATGGTCCCCAGGCATCTTCCGGGTTTCTGGATGATGGGATGACTCTGGACTGTTGGCAGGGGCAATCAATTCCAATTTTTTCAATAAATATATGTTGGATCACTTGAAAGTTGAAGTCCAGCCCCCACTGAACTTTAGTGCTGATACCCCCTCCCCCCCCAACCATGGCAGATATGGATTTGGATTCTAAAGAAAAAGAAAGTTGAACTTACTAGCTCCCCTCTTTTCAGAGAATGCCCACCCCGGCCATGGGTATCCATGCAATCGCATTGGGACCAGCAACAAAAATAAATGGAAAGCTATGCCCCTACAACAAATGCAAATGTTATTTTTGACCACAAAAAAACCCAAACCACAAGTCATTAATGCAAAACGTGCCACAAACACATAAAATGACAGAACATATAGGTTTTTATCTAAGTTTTTTTTATTGCAAAGTAAATAAAGTTTGCTGATATATATATATATATATATATATCTAGCTTTGAAAGCTTCTTTCCTATCCCCTTCCTTTGCTGCGAGCCTCAGCTTGCAGTGTGTTAACTTGCCAGATGTATGTAATAGAAATGCACCAAGATGCTCATTAATATTTTCAGTTTCTTTTGGAGCTGTTTTGTACTTATGGAACAAAGATGCCTTGAGGAAAGAATAGATGGCAGCAGATCAGGTTGGGGTACAGATCAGTCTACAGCATAGATGCCCAACCCGCTCCTCAAGGGCCACCAACCGGTCATGTTTTGGGGATTTCTATATACTGTAGCTGACTTTATAGCTTTGTCTGTGAGTATAGCCGCCAAACCTGGCCTGTTGGTGGTCTTTGAAGAAGAGGTTAGAGAACATGTGGGTCAACAGCCTTGCAGAGTAGTATCGGATATGCGTTCCATCGGAGGTACTGTGCTAGCCTTTAATTACTTGCCTGCAGCAAAATCTTCTTGAACACCATCTAATATTGGTAACTATAGTAGCTATTTGTTTGAGTGCTTTCCAGCAGATGTATATATTCTTGCGTAAGCTTAAAAAACACATTTTGACAGCTAGACAAGCTTCTATTTGGCATTGGCATTTCCGTATAAAACCTGTAACCCAGAGAAACAAGCATTTGCCAAACTGAACTGAGTACATTTTAATGTAGCTTTTTAATAGATTGTTATAGACTGCCAATATCATGGTGGCCAGGTATCACTTCTCCTTGTAAATGAGAAGTAGAAGCTTTTTACATTGTGGTGTTGTGCGGTGTATCAGTCATTGCTGAGGACTGGAGAGGTCCCAACACTTCTCTCTGTGATAAATGAAGCTGTGAGCAATGAAATCACTGAAAATCAATATCCCCCTGGATCCTCACTGTCTGAAACCAAGGTAAAAGCTTACACAGGGCTCCTTTCTTCCTGTGAAATGTAATAGTTTGGTATTGGTACATTTGCACTTAGTGTCCTTTTAGAAATTCTCTTCTTCCTAGAAGCTCATGTTTTATATATGCAATGCTTCTCACCAATGAGCATTGTCTACTGGTATATGAAATATATACTAAAGGCAGGCCCGATTGTTGTTCCTTTGTCTCAGGCTACATGTTGCACGGTCCCAAATTTCAATACAATTTTCGAAAGGACCTTTTAGCTCATAAAATCCTTAAAAGTATTAGATCATTGGAGATGCTGAGAAAAAATGAGGAGAAACAGTGGGTGTGGCAACAGCAATGGGATGTAAGCACACTGTGTGCTTTACATATAGTAAAAATAAGTGATGCTGCAGGCTAAGAGAGGAGAGTGGGGTTTCGTAGCTGCAGAGAGAGGCAGCCAATCAGGAGGGATTGGGGGGTGTTTCAGTTCTTGGTGCACTGAAGGTTGATTGAAGGACCAGGTCAGAAAGGTGGGGATTGAAAGCTGAAAGAGGAAGTGATTTTCTCACTAAGGAGACAAACATAGGAGGGATCTCGGCACTCCATCCACTCAATGAAAGAAAAGCTACTGACATTTTTTTTTTATTTTGAATTGTCAATCACCTTAAAACTTAAAAAGGGACCAAAACCCACCCTGGAGTCTATGGGCAGCCATATTCGCTCTCGATCGGGGGAAGCGCTGACATACCCGCTATCCCTTTAGCAGGGTGGATGCCCTCGGCAAGCATTTGTGGCGCAGGCAAGCTCCCTGTTAAAGGATAGTGGGGGATGTGAGCGCACTGATTGGACGAGCGGTTGCGCATGCACCATAGAACCGGGAAGAGGTGAGTTAATTCGGGTATCCTGGGGGGATTCACAAATCCGGGTGCCCTAGGGGCAAGGACCAAAAGCCAGGATGGTCAATATCCTGGGTTTTGGTCCACTTTAAAGTCAACTGAAAGTTATGATCAGTTCACTGGAAAAGCCCCAGTGGCATCCTGACTGGGCAGCTGATGTTATAAGCAGCTGGTGGCTAATGTTGGAGTATTTTGGAAGCTGAATTTCAGTTTTGGTATCAAACAATTAGTCCCAGCAGCTAGAGCAGATAATCTGTGTACAGGGAGGAAGTCTTACCACTAAGAGAAAGCTTGTGCTACAGGACTAGGTTTTCCCTCAAGGATGACGGGCCACTTTAGGATGGCTAGTTTTCTTTATAGCTTATTCACACAGTAGGTGAGGTGTGAGGTTCAGTAAGTTAAGGGTGTGCATGTCTGCCTTATAACTGCCTTCTAATGACTCCAAAGTGATTCTCTTGGAGTTGCATGTTTAGTATTCTGTAACCTCAGAGTCAATTTTGCTACTGTAAGAAAGGGCTGGATGTGATCCAATATAGTGTTTTAGCTTTAAAGCGGACCAACAGTCAAACATGAATTAAATCAGACCAATACAACAAACAGTGCTCATATGCTTTCCTCCCCAGGGCAATTTAGATTGCTGCACAAAAAAAAAATTCATTTACCTTTATTTAACAAAACAAGATTGCCGCTCATGGACTTGCAGGCCACCTGCAAACAGGAAGTCGTGCTGGGCTTCCTTTTACTGTGCATTTCAGTTATGTCAGTTGGGAGTGGACGATCCAGAATGACTGCTACCGTTCTTTTCCAACTGTGCCAGGCTGTTGGTCTGGTTTAAGCCCCAATATGACATCTAAGCCTAAGAATCATTTCCTTTCTTTTATTTGAGTCTTTCCAATATACCATCTAAGGAAAACTCCCTTCTGTCATGTATTCGGTGTTCTGCCTTATTGTTTTCCTCTTCCGGGATGTAAATAGACACTTGTGTTACGATTGTGCCTATATTTCCGATATTCCTGAGTTGATAAAGTAGGTGTGTCTTTCTTGCTATTTAGTAAAGCTCTTAGTATCCTTTCTACAACTGCCAGAATTCTTCCACTGTACTAAGTGAGCTTATTAGCAGCTTAGGGTGCACGCCATGCTAAAGGCATAGCATGGAGCAGCGGCTGCTCGCGTATGCGCCATTGGATCGGGAGAGAAGGTAAGTTTCCAGGGCGACTTGGGGGGTTTCACAAAGCAGGCCATCCCGAATCTGGATGCCCCATGAATTAAGGGACCCTGGGATTTGGTTCACTTTAAATAGTGAGAAGATTTTACACTATTTCAGATGTACTACATGTTTGGGATGCCAGGTTCAAACTGTCATAAGTTTTATTTAACAAACATAGGGTGTCACACACTATTCTCAATTTTCATGTTTACATCACGGATGCAGTTCTGTCCTATTGCTGTTCCCATTCCTTGTCACTGTTGTCTTCCTGTTCAAATTAGGATTCTCTAATGAGTTACAGTTTAGCAGTTCTCCTAACAAAATTGTTGGTAAGAAATGTGTTCTAGTATCTCCAGTACTCCAGGAATTTGCCATGGCAGCACACATGGGATCTCTCTGAACATGAGGCTGTGACATGACACCGGCGTTATATGACTCTTAAATGCCTCTTCTCGCCCTGCTCCAGAGAAGCGTGACCAACCTTTAGGCTAGGCTGTTGTGTTACTATGTCCAGAATGGGGTCGGCCTGTTTGGTTGTTATGACAACCAAACCACGTTAACCCCCTGTCCTGACCTTGGATATTCCATATGTTTACCGTGTGACACAATGTTTCCCTGTGACCCTCTCTTTGATTTTTAAAAGGCCATACATTTGGTATTTGGCTTATTTTATGTGCGCTTTGCTTTGGTTGAGTCTGTGATCTGTCATACTGCCTGTAAGTCAGCTGAGCTATGTACGTTTTGAAATATGATTAATAGTGTGGGATGGGAAGGTGTCAATATGTGCCATTCATAGAACAGGACAATCATTTGGTGGCCCTTGTTTCGATTGCTATTATATTTTGTGGTACATGCAAAAATGTCATCTGGGCAAGCATGAATATGCCCTTGTATGGGATGGCCAAAGCGCTTTGTTGTTATCAGTTAAGGAATTGGCTGTATTTTAGTTTCCCTCTTCGAAACACTGACACAGATTGATAGATTCATGGAGAAATGAGACCAAATTGGAATAGAAGCTAAGGCCTTTTCCTTGCACGGGTCTTGAAAAATCTAAAATGTTCCAGCAGCATGTCACTTATGGCCCAACTCCAGCCAAATATATATTTTCATTTTTAAAGTGGACTAAAACTAATTTAAAAGAGCTGGCCCCCTTTAAAGTGATACAAAACCTGGGAATTTGACTTTTCCGGTTTTATTCCTTGCCCCCAGGGCATCCCGACCCCCCCCCCCCCCAGTTTGCCCAGTAAAACTCACCTCTGCTTGATCCAGCGTCACATGATTTAGCAAAGGGCTCTGATTGCCTTTAATTGGCAGCACACGCTGCCGGTGATGCGGCAATGCATGTTCCGCATTGAAAACTATCATAGCCAAATGATCTAGTCATGACAGACTGCTGTGATTGGATGAGAGCCTGCACATTTATTATTGGGCTGGGGAAAGTTAAGTTATTACCAGCGTAGTATTATTATTGTTTATATAGGGCCATCATCTTCCATAGCGCTTTACAAGGTATGATTACAGACAAGGTAAAACATATAGTACAGGGAACAATACAAAAATAATCATGGATCAAATAATGTAAATGCAAATCAATAGTAAAAAAGAAAAAAATATATATTTTTTAGAAAGATGAGGTGTGGAATTACCTTTTGCTTTAGGTTGCTTCCATTTAGTTATGCTCCATTTCCAGTTAGACGTATCACAGTTTACATAAGTTAATGATTGCTCTCATTACACAAATGAACCATATAAAAACCAGTGTACCCTGCTAATCACCGCTAACCTGCTAAACGTGGGTGCGTGTGGCTCAGTTGGCATAGTGTAACCCTTTATTAGATCAGCAGTTTCCTTTGTGACACTTGTAATGAAGACTTTTGTTAGGTATAAGTGTATTTATCCTACAAGGCACAAGAAAATCACATTTTATTCTAGATGTTGCAGTTAGAACAGCAGTTGGTTCATTGTCCTCTTTGTCTGAGCCGCCTTGTGATTAATTGTAGCTTGTAGTTGCGTGGTTTGAAAAGATTATTCCTAGCAATTTTCTGTGTTAACCCAACACTTACGCATTGCAAACCCAGACTTTCTCTAACATATAAGGACAAGAAGTGTATTCTATGTGTTTGTCTGTGAAGGTTTCTTTTCATCCAGGTCATGTACACGGGACAACTGGACCATTTTCTTTATAGATAATAATATATAACTGTCTGTAGTGCTACAGATAATACCCTAGTGTAGTGCATGTTGCAGCTTACTCTAAATCACTAAATGTTGAACCCTGGAGTAGGCAATATTGGTCACTGGCCTTCTAATATCAGAAAGATTTTTCTGATGATCATGCAATTTTTTCTTACCAAAGGTACAATCATATTTTCTGACAGATAGCATCATGGTTCACCAGGCAGTGATACATTGTTCGTTAGGATATGTGTCTAAACATGTACATGTAGTGGACCTTATTTTTGTAGAAGACCATGTTATTCAGCTATTGGATTATCAGGTTATTTGCTGCCAGGCCCCGAGTGAACCTTTCAATCTTCCTGGTCACTGTAAGCAGTATTATCTTCCTCATGTCCTATAAATGGAGCAGCTGCAAGACCCTTGCTCTGTCCTTATCTACCTGCTGAACGAGACTTAGGCCTCCCATTGAAATTCGCCTTAGAGAACCAATAACATACTTAATTTGGTGGCTCTGACGCCGTGCTCCCCAACGCTCTCCTCAAGGCCCGTCAACAGGTCATGTTTTGTGGATTTCCACCTCTGTCTCTATAGCCCTGAGAGAGCACTAATTACTTTGCCCGTGCATCTGTGTGGAGATCTGCAAAAACGTAATGTCTGTTGGTGGGTCTTGAGGAGAGGGCTGGGAGACACTGCTCTAAAGTATTGGTTCTCAACCTCTTTATGCCAAGTACCCCCTAGAGACCATCAGTTACAACAGAGTACCCCCAAGAAGGAATGAGTTAAAACATTATACCAAAACAGGTGTGCCACAGACCTCTCGTATCAAAAGAAGGAATAATGTTTGGCAGAGGAAAGTCATATATATAACCATTGCCATCCTTCCCCCAATCGGAGACCGGGGGGGGGGGAGAGACGGGCCCTCTGCACAGAAGCTGTTAAGTTTCTCTGGGTGACACGCCCACATGACCGCGAGCAGCCTATCAGCGTGGCCAGCGGCCGGGCTCGACGACGGTGGTGGTGGAGGCTGATAGTCTGCTCCACATCCGCTGTAGAAGAGGACCCGGAAGAATTGAGTTCCCGCACTGCTGTATTCATTTTTGACCATCGTTCCTCTTTAAATGACGGGCCAGTTACCGAATTACTAATTACAAGCTTAGAGTCACTGGAGGAGGTTTGTGGCCATTGAATGAGTATCCCCTGGAGCAGTGGTTCTGAACCTTTTTACATCAAGTACCCCCTAGCAACAAGAGTACCCCCAAGCATGCAATCAATTATAAATGTTATAATGCAAAATAAGTAGATCATGAGCTTTTAGCACTAGTGCCCAAGATGTGGCAACTCATGGACTGAAGGTGTCCGTTCAGAGTTCAGGCATGAAAATGATCAGGTGACAGTTATCCCATGTGGATGCTAGCCTTTTCTTTCCTGCTGTTGAAGATCCTCGCTACAGAACTGAATTTGTAGTATTTATAAATGGGTATCGAACCATGAGGAACTACATGAATCAATACAAAAATATTACTTTGGATGTGATCTGACCGACATGAGGAATTGATAGTCATTTTAATCTTTTATTAGGGATAAATGGTTACTATTGTTAGGATGGATTAATTTTATTTTTCACATGGACCAAAATTTAGAGCTGGTTTACATTGGTTGAGCTTACTTACATTGGTTGAGCTTGAACTTACTTTAGTTTCCGGTACTGTGTGACTACTGTATTACCTTAAACTATGTAAAAATATAAGTACTTCCGCTCCCTTTATACAGCTTTTCAAGGGCTATTCTGCATTGTAGATCATATATTGTTTAGTTAATATTTGAATAACATCCTAATTAGAGCCTTCTTTCTGTCTTCTAGATCACCAGAAGCTGGAACGTGAGGCTCGTATTTGCCGTCTCCTAAAGCATCCAAATATTGGTGAGTTGCAGCTCTTTCTTTCTTTCTTTCTTTTTTTTTTTTCCATCCAGCAGGCTGTTATGTATCGGCAGGCCAGCGCTGGTGAGGGGCAGAGCTGCTGGTTGACAACCGTGTGACGCCTCGTGCATAGAACTGATGTTCTAATAAATTGAATGCGGTCCATCAACCGCTCTATTGATTTGCCACTTGGAATGCAGCCAGATCATTTCTGAAAACCTAAAGAGCTTTTTAATTAAATGTAAAGAGTGGCCAAGGGTGGGGATGTATGAATGTAAAGCGGCAGTGGTCTGAATTTTGTCATTTAGTGAATGGATTAGAAAACATCCATATGTTTTGATATCTTAATAGTGTAGTAAATCATAGAATATGGCTTCTTTTGAATGCCCTGTAATGCACGTGTTACATTTTGGTATTTACAGCATCCTTATAAATATCATTAAATCTAATAGTGGAGTTTGATGATCTTGTCCCCAGGCACCAGGGATGGACAGGTTGTTATTAGTAAAGCTAAAGGCATCCTGAGATTGAATCCTTTAAATAGGGTAGTGTTTTTAAGAACAAAATAATGATAGAACAAGGGGGCACAACCTGAAGCTAGTTAGAGGGAAGATCAAGAGCAATGTTAGAAAATATGATTTTACAGAAAGAGTAGTAGATGCTTGAAACAAACAAACGGGGGATAGTTGAAAAGTCAAAATTAAGTGAATTTAAACATGCCTGGGATAAGCACACATCTATCCTAAGATAAAGAGAACATACAGTATACACATAAGGGCTGAGTAGATGGAGCGTATGCTCTCCTTCTGCCGTCAACCTTCTACCCTGTTTGACCGTTTCTATCCTGCTTTTTATTTGGTAAGTGGGTGCCTTGAGGTAGATCGTTAAAGTGATATTGCAGGCAAAGGTAATTGTTACACCATTGTGTCGGGCTACATTTGACACTGTCCTAAACTGTTTTCCGTTTTTAAATTGAAGCAGAAATAGCTGAGATATCGGGGTTTACAGGTTCAGCCAATAACTCTATTCTTAGTATACAGTACGTCCTGCTCCAGATAGATTACTTACACTTGGGTTATCCTCCGCCAGATGGCGCTGCACTGCAGTGACATGTAAAACAGGCTCCTCCCGGCCCCTCAAATACCCGGGGACCTCCCCAAATCCGGCCTCCACAAATCCCCAGATTTCTCTGCAGTGCTTACTGCGAAGATATGAAATTATCACTCTATCGCAGGTGAGCGGGGCTATTAGCCTGCGGCCCTGTTGGACTATTCCCACCCGTCCTTCGTGTGATGTGCCTCCCAGCCTGGGCTGCGCTGGTCGGGTGAAGGTAGGCGGCACCATGCGTGCTTATGAAGCGCTGCTCCACCGCAGTCCCCCACCAAAGGGTAGACGGTATAGGCTGATGGTGAGCCTTTATGGGATGCCCCTCCCGCATTATTGTCCCATGCCCCGGTAGCGGTGGGCCCTGTACAAAGGGCCGCCATCCTACCTCATTCTCCCTGTAGCCTTCGGGGGGGAAAGAAAGGGGGGGCTGTGTGTGGGTGTCAGTGTATCGTGATTACGTGCATATGGCCTTTTGTAATGTCTTTTTCACTCTATCGCAGGTGAGCGGGGCTATTAGCCTGCGGCCCTGTTGGACTATTCCCACCCGTCCTTCGTGTGATGTGCCTCCCAGCCTGGGCTGCGCTGGTCGGGTGAAGGTAGGCGGCACCATGCGTGCTTATGAAGCGCTGCTCCACCGCAGTCCCCCACCAAAGGGTAGGCGGTATAGGCTGATGGTGAGCCTTTATGGGATGCCCCTCCCGCATTATTGTCCCATGCCCCGGTAGCGGTGGGCCCTGTACAAAGGGCCGCCATCCTACCTCATTCTCCCTGTAGCCTTCGGGGGGGAAAGAAAGGGGCGGCGGTGTGTGGGTGTCAGTGTATCGTGATTACGTGCATATGGCCTTTTGTAATGTCTTTTTTGGACTAGTATATGTGGTGTCAGCCGCCGCCTGACTTGTCTTTTTACTCTTGCAAATGCCACCGCCGCGCGCGCCTTTTCCTTCATTTGGATGTTCCGCGGCGGCGTTACCTCAGACACTTCTGCGTCCTCATTGGCTGCTTGTCGGTTGGACTTTGCGCTCTTCAGGGGGGCGGGGCCTGGCCTGGCGCGCCCCGCGTCTGGGGGTCGTTTGCAGATTTCCCTTAACAGACAGAGGCAAGGGACTCTACACCAACCTTTTCACAGTTCCCAAAAAGGATGGGTCAGTCAGGCCCATTCTGGATTTACAGATCTTCAGCAAATTGCCAAGTACAGGCTTTTTCCGCATGGAAACTCTGCGCTCGGCCATCAGCTCCTTGCGCCCCGGGGGCTTCATGCCGTCTGTGAATATCAAAGATGCTTACTTTCACATCCCTGTGATTTCAGGACACCAAGGTTCCTCAGATTCGCGTTGGAAGATCAACACTGCCAATTTGTGGCCTTGCCATCTGGCCTCTCTTCAGCTCCCAGAGTGATCACCAAGGTGCTGGCGGGGGTGATGTCTCTGATGAGGCCAAGGGGCGTCCGCGTGCTGCCCTACCTGGACATCCTCATCACTTCCCAGTCTCTACATCAGGCTAGGTTGGATACTCAGCTGGTGGTGTCCATTCTGGAGTCATTTGGAAGGGTGATCAACCACCCCAAGTCCTCACTGTCCCCTTCCTTGGTAACTCCATTCCTAGGAATGAATCTGGATACAGTTCAGGCAAGGATCTTCCTTCCTCAGCAGAAGGTGGACAATCTGCTTGCACAGGCTCAGTCCCTCCTAGCTGTCCCCGTCCCTCCACCAGGCAGCGGATGCAGCTGGTGGGCCTGATGGTGGCGTGCTTCGAAGCGGTCCCTTATGCTCAGTCCCACTTGGGGCTTCTGCAACTTCTCCTATTGTCTGTATGGGACAAGGACCCGGCATCCCTGGACAGGGTATGTGTGCTTTACCCCCTGGTAAGGAGGTCCCTCTTGTAGTGGATGGACTCAAGGAACCTGTTGGGGGGCAGATCCTTTCTTGCCCCTTCCTGGGAGACGGCCACCACGGATGCCAGTCTATCAGGTTGGGGGGGGGGGGGGGGGGGTTCTGGAAGTCCCTGCGGTTCCAGGGGAGGTGGGGCCCTTAGAAGGCCCATACACCTATCAATGTCTTGAAGCTGTGCGCGATCAGGTTAGTTCTGGCTCGCTTGACTACTCATCTTCAGGGTCTGCCTGTTCAGGGGCGCTCGGTCAATCTGACGGCAGTTGCCTACATCAATCATCAGGGAGGGACCTGGAGCAAGAGGGCCCTCCAGGAAGTGTCTCTGATCCTGACCTGGGTGGAGACCAATGTTCCCTGCATATCAGCGGTATACATTCCGGGGGGGGGGGGGGGGGGGGGGGGTCCCTCTGCAACAGGGTGTTCCAATCTCTGTGTCACCGTTGGGGCCAACCAGATGTGGATCTGTTTGCGTCCCGTCACAATCACAAGCTCCCGGCCTTTGTCTCCCTGTCCCAGGATCCTCTGGCCGTGACCACGGATGCTTTAGTAATGTCATGGCAGGACATTCAGCTTCTGTATGTCCTTCCTCCATTCCCCCTGCTAGGCAGGGTCCTGTGCAAGATTGCTCTGGAAGGGGTGCCAGTGATTCTGGTGGCCTCAGGTGGCCAAGAAGAGTGTGGTTCGCAGACGTGGTGCAGATGGCAGTAGATCAGTACGTTCTGCCAGGAGTGCCAGATCTGCTCACTCAGGGCCCCTTACGCCATCCCAATTACAAACTCTGGCTTTGACGGCCTGGCTGCTGAAACCTCCTCCTTGGTGGAGAAAGGCTGGTCTGCCTAGGTGGTTGAGTCCATGGTGAAGGCTAGGAAGAAGACTTCTTCTTCCATCTATTATAGGGTATGGCGTACCTACATTGACTGGTGTGAGTCTAGGTCTCTTCCCTGTCGGGTGTTCTCAGTTCCCAGGGTTCTGGAGTTTTTTACTGCATGGGTTGGAGTCGGGTCTCCAACTCAGTACTTTGAAGGGTCAGGTTTTCTGCCCTGTCTTCTTTCAGAAGTCTTTTGTTCAGCATTCCTTGGTTCAGACTGCTTTCAGGGGGTTACTCATGTGCGTTCCCCACGAACACCTATGGTCTTGTTTGGGATTTGAACTTGGTCTTGCCTGCCTTGCAGGGTGCTCCCTTTGAATCTATTCAGGATGCTGCTCTGGCTGTACTTACCCTCAAGGTTGTCTTCTGGCGGCTATTACTTCGGTCAGGCGTGTGTCTGAGCTGGCAGCTCTGTCTATTCAGCCCCCATACTTTGAGAGACACCAGGATAAGGTGGTGTTCCGCTTTTAGCCGGATTCTCTGCCTAGGTGGTGTCTGCCTATCATTCGAATTAAGATATTGTTCTTCCTTCATTGTGCCCTAATCCTAGCAATGCTAAGGAAAGGGTTTTGCATTCCTTGGATGTGGTCAGGTGTCTGGAGTATTACCTAGTAGTATCTGTGTCCTTCAGGGAAACTGATGCTCTTTTTGTGGTCCCTTCTGGTCCTAGGAAGGGTTTGGCTCCTGCCAAGTCTACTATCAGCAAATGGATCCGTCAGGCTGTGATTCAGGCCTATTCTGCTAAGGGGAAGAATCCTCCCTTCCGCCTTATTGCTCATTCTACTCGTGCTATTGGTGCCTCTTGGGCCTTCCAGCACCAGGCTTCTGTTGAACAAGTTTGCAAGGCCGCTACTTGGTCTTCTGTTCCTACCTTTTCAAGGTTTTACAAGGTTGATGTTCAGGCCTCAGCTGATGCTGTTTTTGGCCGCAAGATTTTGCAGTGGTTTAAACTGTCTGCTGTTACCTTTTTTATTGGGGATCCCACCCTACTTTATGGACACTGCTATTGGATGTCCCAAGTGTCATAATCTATCTGGAGCAGGACGTACTGTATACTAAGAATAATACAATTCTGTGAAATACTCACCTGTAGAATTGGTATTATAAGTATACAGTATGTCCTGCTCCACCCCACCCTGGTTTTTGCATTATTCTGGATCCCCTGTATGGTGATTGTTGTTAATTATAGTTACCAGTTTTTGGGTGGTTAAATTCTCCCGGCTTCTTGTTCACTGCTTTTCAATGCTGGGGATTTGTGGGAGGTCCCTGGGTATTTGAGGGGCTGGGAGAAGCCTGTTTTACATGTCTCTGCAGTGCAGCGCCATCTGGCGGAGGATAACCCAAGTGTAAGTAATCTATCTGGAGCAGGACGTACTGTATACTTATAATACCAATTCTACAGGTGAGTATTTCACAGAATTGTATTTTTTCATACCATCCTCAGTTAGCTCAGTGGAGCAGGACAGGATAGCTGGTCCCTGCCTCCCTCCCTCATGCTCCCTCCCCCTCCCTCATGCTCCCTCCCCCTCCCTCCTTCTCCCTCCCGCTACCTCCCTCCCTCCTTCTCCCTCCTGCTCCCTCTCTTCCTCCTACTCCCTCCTGCTCCCTCCCTCCCTCCTGCTCCCTCCGCCTCCTCTGCCTCTTCCTCCAGATTCATCACACTGCTGTCAGCACAGAGCCCAACCGTTATGCTGATTTTTATGCAGTATCACATATCCAAGGCCCACGCCCTCTTTATTCTAAGCATACAGTACGTCCTGCTCCATCTGTAATACTTACACGTGGGTAATCCTCCGCCAGATGGCGCTGTTCACTGCAGACATGCAAAAACAGGCTCCTCCCGGCCCTTCATATACCCAGGGACCTCCCACAAATCCCCAGATTTCTCTGCAGTGCTGACTGCGAAGACATGAAGTATCAACTCTCTCGCGGGGCTATTACAGCCTGCGGCCCTGTGAGACTATTTCCACCCTTCCTCTGTGTGATGTGCCTCCTAGCCTGGGCTGCGCTGGTCGGGTGAAGGTAGGCAGCACCATGTGTGCTTACGGAGCAACGCTCCACCGCAATCCCCCACCATAGGGTAGGAGGTCAAGGCAGATGGTGAGCCTTCAGGGGATGCCCCTCCCGCATCATTGCCCCACGCCCCAGGTAGCGGTGGACCCTATGTTAACGGGTCGCCTTCCTCCCTCGTTCCCTCCTTAGTCAGGGGGAAAAGAAAGGGGGGGGGTTGTGTGTATGGCGGCCTCAGTGTATACTTACACACTTACACACTTACACGCTTATGGCTTAGCTGCGTTTTTCTGGGAACGGGGATCAGAGCCTCGCTCTTACCTTACTGTCAACCGCAGCACCATTAGTCTGCCTTCTGCTCGCACCGCACGTACGGCGGCGGCTCGCGGACGCCCTGGCGTCGTCTTCTTCTCTCCTTCCCTTCTTAGCCTTATCGGCTCTTCATAGGTTGCGCTGGCTTGAGCGCCTGTCTTAATCAGTATCACTGTCACAGACCGGGATTCATTCCCCGACGGGGAGCCGCAGGAGAGCCCGAGTACAGATCTCGGCTGTGCCTGTCCTGGCTCCGAGCGCCATTTTTTAATATGCCTTTCTGCTTTTTACGATCTTCACTTCTGTACCATCATTGGCTGGTTGCCTTACGAGCTTCACGCTCGCTGGAGAGGGGCGTGGTTTCGGCTTGGCGCGATACGCGTCACGATCGCCTCAGGCCCGCCCTCCGAGGTTCTTTCTGCGCCATTTTCTTCTCCCACGCGCGTGGTGAAGATCGTCCTCTCCTCTCTGTATGTAAGTGCCCTCGCGGGCGACTTTTTCTTTACTTCTATCCCCATTGCGCATGGCTCTGACATCCTGTTTTCCCCTTATGTCTTTCAGACCGCGGATTTCAAGTGGCTTCTCCCGGCCCAGCATAACTCCCGGTCGTGACCATAAAAAAAAAAAAATAAAAATTACTCCCACTTCCCAGCGGGTTATTGGGGCATCCAGGGTAGCTTACAGCGTCAGTCCCTACTGGCATATTGTGCCGATTAAATCACCATATGGAGGCATCTCAGGATATTGTGAACGGGGTTCCTTCGGGACAAGCCCGGCTGTGTGTAGCTTGTGGGGTCTTACCTAGCAGCGGTGACAATGCACGGGTCTGTGTTCCTTGTGCACAGCAGGCGCTATCGGTTCTTCCCGTCTCCTCTGAGGCTGGGCCTGCACCCCGCCGCACTTCACCTACTCCCCCAAGCCTGAGTCTAACCCCCAATACCAGTGGGGATTCTCATCCTGATCTGGCCACGAGGCTGGCTAGTGTTGAAAACTTGCTTGCTAATTCCTTAGCGCATAAAGCCACCGCCAAGAGGCGGCACTTGAACCCTGAATCGGCTCTCTTCCCTATAGAACCTGATGATTTGTTGCATTCCTATGCCCATATCCCCTCGGATGAAGGGGAACTGTTTTCTGACTCAGGGTCATATGACGATGAGTCTAGGGGTCAGGAAGAGTCTGGCTCCGAGCATTGGTCCTCGGATGATATTGATAGACTGCTGGTTCAGATCTTTGAGGTTCTGTCCCTCTCTCCCCCTGCTGCGGCTCCCCGGCAAAGGGGTGATCTGTTTCATACTGCTAAAGCTCGCTTGTAATTTCCCGAGCAGACCCATTTCAATAGCCTCGTGCTTAATGAATGGGAACATCCCAGCAGACTTCAAGGGGTCCCTAAGAGCGTGGATAGGAAATATCCCTTCCCTGCTTGGTTAAGTGCTGGTCATCGCCACCTGAGGTCGATGCTCCTATTCTAGGGTTGTCCAACACTTCTATTATGCATTCTCCCGACACTACTACGCTACGGGACTCTGAGGACCGGCGTGTTGACCAGCTGGCATGTCATGCCTTTGCATTTAGGGGAGCGACTCTGCGCCCGGTTTGCGCCTTAGCCATTACGGCGGTAGCGCTCAGGGCCGTGGTTAGGAGTGCTCTCGATGGCACAGATGAGCTGCCTCCTGATACTGTCAACGCTCTGTCCAGCTGTGATGCGTTTGTGAACTTTATCCTGTCCGCATCGGACGATGCTATTAAGATGTGTGCCAGGTCATCTGCCCTGGTGGTTGCTATACGCCACGCGGTCTGGTTGCGCCAGTGGGCCGCAGACAATGCCGCCAAGAAAGCCCTCACGGGGCTGCCATTTAAAGGGATGCGCCTCTTTGGAGATCGATTAGACCTCTTTGCCAAGGGAGGCAAGTTACCCCAGCGCAGGCGACAGACTCGGCCTTTTCGTGGCCAAGGCTCCCTATCAACCCCCTATCGTGGGGCCAAGCAGGGTAGAGGGGCGTCCTTCGCAGGGGCCCACGCTGATTCCTGGCACAGGAACAGAAGACGCCGTTCAGGTTCCTCCTGGGGAACCAAACCCAAAGCCCCTCCCAAGGCCCCCCAGGCATGAGAGGGCGCCCTCACCCGTCAGGGTGGGGGGACGTCTACAGCATTTTGAGCACGTCTGGCGGCACCACGTCTCAGACCGGTGGATTCAGGAGGTAGTGTCCTCCGGCTACAAAATAGAATTTGCTGTACGGCCCCCCACCAGGTTCATTGGGTCTCGAATCCCTCAAGACTCTGCCTCAGCTCAGGTCGCTGGCCGTACAGGGTCTCATGGACCTAGGGGTCATTTGCGAGGTCCCCCCTGGAGACAGGGGCACGGGGTTCTACTCAAACCTTTTCACAGTACCCAAGAAGGATGGGTCAGTCAGGCCCATTCTGGATTTTAAAAATCCTCAACAAATTTGTCAAGAACAGGGACTTCCGCATGGAAGCTCTGCGCTCGGCCATTGGCTCACTGCGCCCAGGGGACTTCATGACGCCCGTAGACATCAAGGATGCTTACCTGCACGTCCCGGGGTTTCCGGGACACCAAAGGTTTCTCAGATTTGCACTAAAAGATCAGCATTATCAATTTGTGGCCCTGCCATTCGGCCTAACGTCAGCTCCCAGGGTGTTCACCAAGATGCTGGCAGGGGTGATGTCCCTGATAAGGCTAAGGGGCATATGCGTGCTGCCCTACCTGGACGATATTCTCATCACCTCTCGGTCTCTGCGGCAGGCAGAGTTGGACACTCGGCTGGTAGTGTCCACCCTGGAGTCCTTCGGCTGGGTGATCAATTACCCCAAGTCATCCCTGTCCCCCTCCTCGGTGACTCCGTTCCTGGGAATGATTCTGGATAAGGTTCAGTCAAGGATATTCCTTCCTCAACAGAAAGTGGAAGCTCTGACAGCGCAGGCGAGGTTCCTGCTCTCGAACCCACAGTTCTCCATCCGGCAGGAAATGCAATTGGTGGGCCTGATGGTGGCGAGCTTCGAGGCGGTGCCCTTTGCCCAGTTCCATTTGAGACCTCTGCAGCTTCACCTTCTGTCAGTTTGTGACAAAAACCTTGCGTCCTTGGACGGGTTCTGTGTGCTTCCCCCCTCGGTCAGACAGTCCCTTGCGTGGTGGCTGGACCACAGGAACTTGACAGGGGGCAGGTCTTTTCTGACCCCCTCCTGGGAGACGGTCACAACGGATGCCAGTCTGTCAGGTTGGGGAGGATTCTGGAAGTCCCTACGCTTCCAGGGGACGTGGGGCCCTCAGGAGGCCCATTTACCCATCAACATTCTGGAATTACGGGCAGTCAGGTTGGTTCTAGAGCGTTTGACCCAACCCCTGAGGGGTCTGTCGGTCCAAGTTCGCTCAGACAACAGAACGGCGGTTACCTACATCAATCATCAGGGAGGGACCCGGAGCAAGGGTGCTCTCCAAGAGGTGTCTCAGATTCTGACATGGGCGGAGGCCAATGTTCAATGCATTTCGGTTGTTTACATTCCGGGGGCGGAGAACCTGCTGGCGGACGCCCTGCGGAGGGGGATGTCCTGTCAGGGGGAATGGTCCCTCTGCAACACGGTATTCCAGTCCCTATGTCACCGTTGGGGCCTACCGGATGTGGATCTGTTTGCTTCCCGTCACAATCACAAGCTCCCGGCCTTCGTCTCACTGTCTCAGGATCCTCTGGCCACGGATGCCCTGTCCATGTCTTGGAGGGAGTTTCGACTCCTGTATGTGTTTCCACGGTTCCCCCTTCTGGTGAGGGTTCTACGCAAGATTGCTCTGGAAGGGGTACCTGTGATTCTGGTGGCCCCCAGGTGGCCAAGAAGAGTGTGGTTCGCAGACGTGGTTCAAATGGCAGTAGATCAGTACGATCTGCCAAGAGTACCAGATCTGCTAACTCAAGGGTCCTTACGCCATCCCAATTTACAAACTCTGGCTTTGACGGCCTGGCTGCTGAAACCTCCATCTTGATGGAGAAGGGGTTGTCTGCCTCTGTGGTGGCTACTATGGTGCAGGCCAGGAAGAAGACTTCTTCTGCTATTTATTATAGTATGGCGTTAATACATTGACTGGTGTGAGTCCAGATCTCTTCCCTGCAGGGAATTATCCGTCCCTAGGGTCCTGGAGTTTTTGCAGCATGGTTTGGACTTAGGTCTCAAACTTAGTACTCTGAAGGGTCAGGTTTCTGCCCTATCTATCTTCTTTCAGAAGACCTTTGCTCAACATCACCTAATTAAGATCTTCTTCCAGGGGGTCACTCACGTGCGTCCCCCTCGAAAGCCTATGGTCCCTGTTTGGGATTTGAATTTGGTTTTGTCTACCTTGCAGGGGGCTCCCTTTGAGCCTATTCAAGATGCTGCTCTGGTCGTTCTCACTCTCAAGGTTGTCTTCTTGGTGGCTATTACTTCGATTAGGCGTGTGTCAGAGCTGGCCGCTCTATCTATTCAGCCTCCATACTATGAGCGACACCAGGACAAGGTGGTGTTCCGCTTCAAACCGGACTTTCTGCCAAAAGTTGTCTCGGCATTTCATTTGAACCAGGATATTGTTCTTCCTTCTCTGTGTCCCAATCCTCGCAACGACAAGGAGCGGGTTCTGCATTCCTTGGACGTAGTCAGGTGCTTGAAGTATTACCTGGTTGTCACTAAGGCCTTTAGGAAGACTGATGCTCTCTTCGTTGTGCCTTCGGGGCCTAGGAAAGGTTTGGCTCCCGCCAAGTCTACCATCAGTAAATGGATTCGTCAGGCTGTGATTCAGGCCTATTCTACTAAGGGGAAGACTCCCCCTTTCCGTCTTACGGCTCATTCCACTCGTGCTATTGGTGCCTCTTGGGCCTTTCAGCAACAGGCCTCTGTTGAACAAGTTTGCAAGGCCGCTACTTGGTCTTCTGTTCACACCTTGTCAAAGTTTTACAAGGTTGATGTTCGGGCCTCAGCTGATGCTGCTTTCGGCCGTAAGGTTTTACAGGCGGTTGTAGTTTGAGCTACGTGCCGTTGCCTTTGTTGTTGAGGATCCCACCCTACTTTATGGACACTGCTATTGGATGTCCCACGTGTAAGTATTATAGCTGGAGCAGGACGTACTGTATGCTTAGAATAATACAATTCTGTGAAATACTCACCTGTAGAATTGATATTATACGCATACAGTACGTCCTGCTCCACCCCACCCTGGTTTAACCTTGTTCTGGATCCCCTGTATGGTGATTATCATTGTTATGGTTACCAGTTTGGTGGTTGGTTTCTCCCGGCTTCTTTTTCTCACTGCTTTTCAATGCTGGGGATTTGTGGGAGGTCCCTGGGTATATGAAGGGCCGGGAGGAGCCTGTTTTTGCATGTCTGCAGTGAACAGCACCATCTGGCGGAGGATTACCCACGTGTAAGTATTATAGATGGAGCAGGACGTACTGTATGCGTATAGTATCAATTCTACAGGTGAGTATTTCACAGAATTCAGTTTTCAGAAGAGAAATCATGAGGAGATGCTGTAAACGTCGATATCTCGAGCGGGACAGGATAGCTGGTCCCTCCCTGCCTCCTCCTCCTGTGCCTCCTCCGCCACCTGCTTCCTCCGCCTCTTCTGCCTCCTGCTCCCTCCCTCCGCCTCTTCTGCCTCCTGCTCCCTCCCTCCGCCTCTTCTGCCTCCTGCTCCCTCCCTCCGCCTCTTCTGCCTCCTGCTCCCTCCCTCCGCCTCTTCTGCCTCCTGCTTCCTCCCTCCGCCTCTTCTGCCTCCTGCTCCCTCCCTCCGCCTCTTCTGCCTCCTGCTCCCTCCCTCCGCCTCTTCTGCCTCCTGCTCCCTCCCTCCGCCTCTTCTGCCTCCTGCTCCCTCCCTCTGCCTCTTCTGCCTCCTGCTCCCTCCCTTCGCCTCCTCTGCCTCCTGCTCCCTCCCTCCGCCTTTTCTGCCTCCTGCTCCCTCCCTCCGCCTTTTCTGCCTCCTTCTCCCTCCCTCCCTTTGCATCTTCTGCCTCCTGCTCCCTCCCTCCCTCTGCATCTTCTGCCTCCTGCTCCCTCCCTCCCTCTGCATCTTCTGCCTCCTGCTCCCTCCCTCCCTCTGCATCTTCTGCCTCCTGCTCCCTCCCTCCCTCCGCCTCTTCTGCTTCCTGCTCCCTCCCCTCCTCTGCCTCCTGCTCCCCTCCCTCCACCTCTTCTGCCTTCTGCTCCCCTCCCTCCGCCTCTTCTGCCTCCTGCTCCCTCCCTCCTGCTCCCTCCCTCCGCCTCCTCTGCCTCCTCTGCCTCTTGCTCCAGATTCATCACACTGCTGTCAGCCCAACCATTATGCTGATTTTTATGCAGCATCACATATCCAAGGTCCACGCCCACTTTTTTTCAGAACAGAAATCATGAGGAGATGTAAACGTCGATATCTCGGGCATTTCTTCAATTTAAAAAGGAAAAAACGTTTAGCACATCGCCAAATGTAGCTCGACGCAACAGTGTAACAATTACCTTTGCCTGCAGTAGCACATTAAGGATCTTTCTGCAGTACTGCTGTAGTTGTATGTTGTGCGGAGAATAGCGAACACAAAGCATAGGCATTTCATAGAGGCTATGTGATATGGGTAGTCTGGTATGGATAGAAGGCACTTAGTATGCTTATCTTGGCATATTATTGCTCTGCACTGTCCAGGGGGGTGGCAATGTTTGTATGGCAGTTCTCTTCTTCTGCCAAAATGCTTTATAATGTCTTTCATTACGATTGCTTGGCTTGTAGAATCAAATGCGGCACAATGCTGTTCTACATTGATATTGCTAAGCATTGGCACTACTGTCAGTGTGCCTTTTTGTTAATCCTTGGCAAGATGGAAAATTGTTTCTGCATGAATAGCGGAGCTACATCTCCAGTTATGTGACCACTAAGAGGCTTATTGGTTGTAGGAGTCAGTGATGTTCCTCTGTGATAGAAGTATACAACAATAGCCACTCCTCATATGAGGAGAGTCATTGCCTCTATTTATTTACTGGAGGCTCTTGCTTAATGCGTGGTGTGCCTATGACTTGGGTAGAAATGCTTTAATTGAAAACTTCTATAATTGTAACAGTGACTTACAGTACTACACTAAATGTATTCCAAGTATGTCACACACCCCGCTTCCACTATTCATGACATATGGTTATGGTCCAGTAGAGGGCGAACTTCTGCAGAGATGAAAGCAAAAAAGAAACCCCTCCCGGTCCATAAATACCTGGGACCTCCCACACATTCCAATTCCTTCTCTGCAGGACGGCGAGCAAGTCAGAAGATGTCTGCTTCTCTTCCTTGCAGGTAAGGTGGGCTTACGCCCGGCCATTTTTTGCCCTATTTCTGCCCAGACCTTTATACATTAAGCCCAATATTAGCCTCCCAGCCTTGGCTGCAGGCCGGGTGAGGGTAGAAATCACCTTAATAGGTGTTTAGGGAGCCATGCTCCTCCGTGAGACTCCATATAAGGGGGTAGGGGGAATCCGGGTTGGTGATCCCTGTTTGGGATGCCCTGTCTCTAATTGCATATATATATATATATATATATATATATATATATATATATATGCAATTAGTGCGGGATTATCCCCCCTCCGGGTCCCTCTGTTAACCCTCCATGGGGGGGGGGGGCGGACCTTTCCTTTTATTACAGAGTGTGTGTATGTGTGTGTAGTGTGCTTGTGCTTTACATTCCGGCTAGTCGCCGTTTTTTTGCTCTCCTGAGGGGAGCTTCTTCCCTGCGTTGTTAAGGGGGCGGGGCCGAGCGCTACGCGCATTGCCGCGGGCCGCCCCCCCTTCTGTTGGAGCCAATTGCGGAGCCCAGCCCACGCTGCTGGTTGTGATCCACGCTGGCCCGCCCCTCCTTCTCCCTTCTCACTCTTCTGCTATGGCGGATAGCGGTGGCAGCCATCTTGCTGGACATGTGAGTGCCCTCCCGGGCTCCCCCTTTTTGTGTACTTTACTTTCTGTCAGGGGACAGCGCTAGTCCTTGTCCCGTTTTTCGTTTATTTATAGGGTATAAACAATATATCTTTATATTTATTTATGTATATATATATATATAGCCCCTCTTTTGTGTCTTTCAGCAAGACTCTCTGTGCCTTGCTTAAAAGGGGGTTCTCCCGGTCCTAGGGTCCCTAGCAGAAATTTGGGGCACTTATAAATCCTCCCACTTGGGACTTAAGGGGCATGCCGGGTTGCTTACCAGCTTAATTCCCTTGGGTCATTGCGACTACCTTAAAATCACCATATGGAGGCTCCGCAGGATACTGGGCTCAGGCTCCCTTTGGGACAATCCCAGCTATGTGTGGGTTGTGGGGTATCCCTTACGGGGGAGAATGTACTTATTTGCATACCATGAGCGCAACAGGCCATAACGCGGCAGTCGGGACCCCAGGCGTCTGGGTCAGTGCCGCCCGCCTCACCTACCCCACCCCACATCATCCGTACCCCAAGTGACACTGTCATTAGTGGGAGTCGCACTCGGAGGTATGTGCCAGGCTGGCCAACCTCGAGAAAATTATTTGTAGCTCAGCGGGCAGAAAGGCCACTGCTGAGAAAAGGCATCTGTCACCGGCTACGCCGGTAATTGATTTTGGTGATTATGACTCACCTGATTGGGCTGTTTGAGGAATCTGAGACTGAGGAATTGCAGTTCTTTGATTCTGATGCCGGGCAGGCGCTGGGGGATGCTGTTGATACCCCCAGGGTCCTGAAGAAGGGGGAATTCTTTGGGTTCTCTAAGCACCACTTGGAGTTTCCAAATCAGGATCATTTTGACAGCATGATTCTTAGAGAATGGGAGAAGCCGTGTCGCCTTCACGGTGTTCCTCAGGGATGGGATAGGAAGTATCCCTTTCTGATGGACGCGGTGAAGTGCTGGTCTTCCCCTCCCGAGGTTGATGCGCCCATTCTAGGATTGTCCAACACCTCCGTTGTACATACTCCTGACTCCTCACTACCCTTAAGGATGGTGAGGACAAGTGCATTGATCAGATGGCATGTCATGCCTTTGCCATTGTGGGTTCTGCCTTGCGGCCTGTCTGTGCATCGGCACTCGTGGCTGTGGCCACCAGGTCGGAGATCAGGGACATGTTAATGGGTCCCAGCTCAACCCGGACAGCTTTGAATTCACAACCCTTAAGAGGTGTGAATTGTTCATGAATTTTGTTTTGTCGGCTATGGACGACACTATTACCATGTGTAGTAGAACTTCGGCCCTGTTGGTGGCCATGCGCCGATCGGTCTGGCTGCGCCAGTGGGCGGCAGACATTGAGGCCAAGAAGTCACTTACAGCTTTGCCCTTTTTGGGAACGCGGCTGTTTGGAGACAAATTGGATTCTGTGGACGAAGGGTGGGAAGCTACCTCAGCGTAAGAAGCTGCGTCGCTCCTTTTGGGGGGCAAGCTCCTTTAGTCCTTCCCAGAGGGGGCAGAGGTCTTGCCTACTCTGGCTTTAGAGGTGATTCCTGGAACAGAGGTAGAGGACGTGCCCGTACGGCCTCTACCTGGGGTTCCAGGCCCAAGCCTGCTGCCAAGCCAGCTCAACAATGAGGAGGCGCCCTCACCCTTGCGGGTGGGGGGACGGCTGCGGCTCTTCTTCAAGGTCTGGGCCTAGGAGGTCACAGACAAGTGGATATTGGAAGTGGTCTTGTCTGGGTACAAACTGGAGTTCGAGTCCCGGCCTCCTCCCAGATTCCTAAGGTCTCGGGTGCCATCGGATCCGCGGGCGACGCAGGGGCTCCTGTTGGCTGTAAAGAATCTTCTGGATATGGCGGTCATATGCCCGGTGCCTCTTTCAGAGAGAGGCTGGGGCTATTATTCCAATTTCTTCACGGTTCCCAAAAAGGATGGCTATAAGGCCCATCCTGTATTTGAAGCTTCTCAACAGGTTCATCAGAACCAAGAAGTTCCACATGGAGACTCTGCGTTCAGCCATCGGTTCCCTTCGTCAGGGGGATTTCATGGCGTCCATAGACATCAAGGATGCTTACCTTCACGTACCAGTTTTCCCAGCACACCAGAGATTTCACAGGTTCGTGGTGGGAGATCAGCATTTTCAGTTTGCGGCCCTCCCGTTCGGGCTGACCTCGGCACCAAGGGTGTTTACCAAGGCTCTGGCGGGCATAATGGCCCTGCTCAGAGCCCAGGGCATTCGCATTGTGCTGTATTTGGACGACCTACTCATTACAGCTTCTTCCCTCTGCCAGGCGGAGTTGGACACCAGAACGGTGGTGGCGACACTGGAAAGGTTCGGATGGGTGATCAACCACCCCAAGTCTTCTCTCTCCCCATCAAGGGAGATCTCCTTTCTGGGCATGAATCTGGATACCATTCAGGCCAGAGTGTTCCTACCCCAGCCAAAGGTGCAGAGGGTTCAGGTTCTGATACGTGTTCTCCTGACCAACCCTCGCCCTTCCATTCGGCTGGGAAGACTCTGGTGGGTTTGATGATTCCACATGAGGTCGCTACAACTCCATCTATTGCTGAAATGGGACAGATGTCCACAGTCCTTGGATCAGTCATTTCTGATGTCTCCCAGGGTTCGGCAGTCCCTTCAGTGGTGGCTGGAATCAAGCAATCTGATGAGGGGCAAATCGTTCCTGGCCCCTCGTTGGGAGACGGTTACCACGGATGCCAGCCTGTCGGGCTGGGGAGGTTTCTGTAAAGATCATCAGTTCCAGGGGTTGTGGGGTCCTCAGGAGGTTCACAATCCCATCAATGTTTTGGAGCTCAGAGCTATCCGCTTGGTTCGGTCGCGTCTGAAACTTCACCTACAGGGTTTACCAGTTCAGGTTCGATCAGACAATCGTACTGCGGTAACTTACATCAATCACCAAGGAGGGACTTGCTGCAGGAGTGCCCTCAGGGAAGTCTCTCTGATTCTGACTTGGACGGAGAGCAATGTTCCTTGCATCTCGGCAGTATACATTCCGAGAGTGGAGAACACGGAGGCGGACTCCCTGAGCAGGGGATTCTCTCGCCGAGGTGAATGGTCTCTCAACCACAAGGTGTTTCGGGCCCTGTGTCACAGGTGGGGGACTCCGGAGGTGGATCTCTTTGCCTCTCGGCACAATCACAAGCTTCCAACCTTTGTATCTCTGTCTCAGGATCCTCTGGCCCTGGCAGTGGATGCCTTGTCCCTTGCCTGGAGGGATCTGGGGTTTCTGTACCTGTTCCCCCCTTCTCCATGGTGGGCAAGGTAGTGCGCAAGCTGGCGCTAGATTGACTGGTGTGAGGCTAGGGCCTTACCTTGCAGGGTGTTTTCGATTCCTAGGATTTTGGAGTTTCTGGGGTTCCAGCTCAGTACTTTGAAGGGTCAGGTTTCTGCCCTGGTTGTCTTTTTTCAAAGCTCTTTTGCTTTGCATCATCTGGTCAAGACTTTTTTTCCAATGGTTCACTCATGTCCTGCCCCCTAGAAAGCCTTTGGCTCCCGTTTGGGACCTAAATTTGGTTCTGTCGGCCCTCCAGGGGCCTCCCTTTGAACCGATGCAGGATCTGGCTCTTTCTGTGCTCACTCAAAAGGTTGCCTTTTTGGTGGCTATTACCTCTGTTCGACGTGTCTCTGAGTTGGCGGCTCTGTCTATTCAGGCCCCTTACTTTGAGAGACACCAGGATAAGGTGGTTTTTCGTTTTAAACCAGATTTCCTTCCTAAGGTGGTTTCTGCTTTCCATCTTAATCAGGATGTAGTTCTCCCTTCCTTGTGTCCTAAGCCTAGCAATGACAAGGAGAGGGTTTTGCACTCTTTGGATGTGGTTCGTTGTGTGAAGTACTATTTGGTTGCTACTTCTCCTTTTCGTAAGACGGACGCCTTGTTCGTGGTGCCTTCTGGGCCCAGAAAAGGTTTGGCGCTCGCCAAGACTACCATTAGTAAATGGATACGTCAGGCCATTGTTGGGGCCTATTCCGCTAAGGGGAGGGTTCCTCCTTTTAAGATCACTGCTCATTCTACTCGTGCTGTTGGAGCTTCCTGGGCCTTTCAGCACCAGGCTTCTGTTGAACAAGTTTGTAAGGCTGCTACTTGGTCTTCCGTTCATACTTTTTCAAAGTTTTATAAGGTTGAAGTGCGGGCCTCAGCGGATGCTGTTTTTGGCCGCAAGGTTCTGCAAGCTGCAGTGGTTTAAATTGGTGCATTTTTTTGCTGTATTTGGATACCCACCCATGACGGACACTGCTATTGGATGTCCCATATGTGATGAATAGTGGAAGCGGGGTGTGTGACATACTTGGAATAATACCATTTTGTGATTACTCACCTTTAAAATTATAAGTATGTCACACACCCCGCTTCATCCCGCCCTTTTTTGTATTCTGGATCCTTTATATGGTGAACCTTTTTATGGTTAAGAATGTTTTATTAGCTCTTCCTGGTCCCCTTACTGCTGTCATATACTGGGGAATGTGTGGAAGGTCCCAGGTATTTATGGACCGGGAGGGGCTTCTTTTTTGCTTTCATCTCTGCAGAAGTTCGCCCTCTACTGGACCATAACCATATGTCATGAATAGTGGAAGCGGGGTGTGTGAGTAATCACAAAATGGTATTTTTGCTTGCCATTCAATAAATCCCCATGTTCCCCATAACCCATAGATCAGATACATTTGTAATGTGTCTGCACATTGCTGCTTATATAGACATATTTGTATAGAGACATCCTGTAGTACAGGTGTAGCTGATACATATGCTGTACAGTATATTGTCTGTCAGTATAGTACTTTTTCTTTCCTGCAGTTTTCATCTTTGGTAGGTTTAATGTCATATGTTCTAGATATGCTAATTAAATAGGCTGTTAAAGATCACCTACAAGTCTATTTCAAACAACCCCACCTTTCCCATCCAGACCAGCACCTCCACCCAGCCTGTGACTACTGCGGTAATTGAGTACACTCTTGTGTGCTCTTCTTCATTGCATGTGAAAAGTTGTCTTTAACTACCAGAAGTCTAAACCATATACAGAGATCTTTACCACAAGGTCTATATACTGTATATGTATTCACCAAGCATTAATTACATCAATCCAGGCGATTCAAATCAAAAGGCCAAGTTCTGCAAGTTAGGTCAAACATATACCGCCCTGTGCCCAGATTTGGCAAATACAACAAAACCCACTTTTTATTTCTTACAATGAGCTGAAAAACATTCTCTTGGGAGTAAAAAATTAATTTTAGGTGGAAAAAGTCTGAGCATGTCAAGGTTGCTGAACCCCCAGCTAGGAAGACATTGAAGGTTGTAGACCTTTTTACTCTGTAGTAAAAAGTGCCAAAGACTTTCTTTGTCTTTTGAGCTTGTGACTCAGCAACAATCAGATTATCATAATTTTACCGCACCTAAAGTGAATTCTTTTACTACTAAAATATTTTTTTTTTCAACTGAATTGAGGCCAATATCTTTTTTTTCTTTATCCATACTAGAACTCTGAGCTTTTCAATTCTATTTAGTACTGTATACCTTCAAAGGCATACTACCTTTGTTTTATCAAAGGCATACCATCTTTGTTCTGTAAGGAACATTAAATATGCAGTCTAAATTTAAATCCCTGTGATTCATTTTATGACAATAAATTGTAGTCTAGAAATTACTGCTGATGGCCACCATTGCTCCAACAACCTCTAATTTCACTAGATGGTATCCTTCATCTACGTGGAACGCTTTGATTGGCTCAGACAGCTGTCAAAGTGAAACCTACATTTCTCCTCTGCTCAGCTGTCAAAACAATGATTACGGATGTCATATTAATACACTATGCAGCAGACTTCTTAATTCAGAAGTAGAAGTAGAACACGCGCCTTTTGTCTTAAGTTCTTTTTGTGAGGATAATTGTATAAAGCAGTCGCCTTAGTCATTTGACATTTTTACTCATTAGACTGTCCTCGCCTGCTACAAGGCTAAGGGGGAGCCTGAACTTTGGGGAAAGCAGTACTGTAGGTGGGGGTATACACCAGCTTTTTTGACTCCATAAGACACGCTTTCCCCTCATAAGCTGGGGAGAAGTGAATGTGCTGCTGTAAGCTGCAACCCCAGCTTCCTTCTCTTTAGTTGGGTGAGCGTGGTCTGTGAACGCCAATCACAGCCACACCCCATAAGTAGGACATGCCCACCCGCCAAAGCAAGGTAATGAGAGATGCCGCACCCTGCCTGTAATGAGGGGATGCCGCACCCTGCCTGTAATGAGGGGATGCCGCACCCTGCCTGTAATGAGGGGATGCCGCACCCTGCCTGTAATGAGGGGATGCCGCACCCTGCCTGTAATGAGGGGATGCCGCACCCTGCCTGTAATGAGGGGATGCCGCACCCTGCCTGTAATGAGGGGACGCCGCACCCTGCCTGTAATGAGGGGATGCCGCACCCTGCCTGTAATGAGGGGATGCCGCACCCTGCCTGTAATGAGGGGTGCCGCACCCTGCCTGTAATGAGGGGTGCCGCACCCTGCCTGTAATGAGGGGTGCCGCACCCTGCCTGTAATGAGGGGTGCCGCACCCTGCCTGTAATGAGGGGTGCCGCACCCTGCCTGTCATGAGGGGTGCCGCAGCCTGCCTGTAATGAGGGGTGCCGCAGCCTGCCTGTAGTGAGGGGTGCCGCAGCCTGCCTGTAGTGAGGGGTGCCGCAGCCTGCCTGTAGTGAGGGACGTGCCGCAGCCTGCCTGTAGTGAGGGACGTGCCGCAGCCTGCCTGTAGTGAGGGACGTGCCGCACCCTGCCTGTAGTGAGGGACGTGCCGCACCCTGCCTGTAGTGAGGGACGTGCCGCACCCTGCCTGTAGTGAGGGACGTGCCGCACCCTGCCTGTAGTGAGGGACGTGCCGCACCCTGCCTGTAGTGAGGGACGTGCCGCACCCTGCCTGTAGTGAGGGACGTGCCGCACCCTGCCTGTAGTGAGGGACGTGCCGCACCCTGCCTGTAGTGAGGGACGTGCCGCACCCTGCCTGTAGTGAGGGACGTGCCGCACCCTGCCTGTAATGAGGGACGTGCCGCACCCTGCCTGTAATGAGGGACGTGCCGCTCGCTGGCTGTGATGAGGGACGTGCCGCTCGCTGGCTGTGATGAGGGACGTGCCGCACCCTGCCTGTAATGAGGGGTGCCGCACCCTGCCTGTGATGAGGGACGTGCCGCTCGCTGGCTGTGATGAGGGACGTGCCGCTCGCTGGCTGTGATGAGGGACGTGCCGCTCGCTGGCTGTGATGAGGGACGTGCCGCTCGCTGGCTGTGATGAGGGTGATTGGGGGGGTTGCACACTGCCTGGTATGGGCTGATTGGGAGGGGGATTTTAGCACACCATTTGGTGCACAATATTTTTTTTTCTTAGTTTCCTCCTCTAAACCCTGGGTGCATCTTATGGAGCAAAAATATGGTACATGTATGCGTTTTGGGGAAAAAAGAAGGTACAGAAACAGGAAGCTTTGAGATATCCTCAGTTCATCGGGATGCCCTCCTCATTCCTCCCTCTTATGTATTGAGTGCTTTGTAAGATCTTCGGGGACCCTGGGGGCTTTCATAGTGCCTCTCTACCACCACATTGCTGGGTTTGGCAGTGGGAGTTTAGCACATAATATCCTGTCCTGTGGAAGGGGGGCTGTGCCCCCTGCAGAACTTCAGGAAATAGATTTCACAGTGTGTGCTAAAATCACTTTTGTTCCCATGGGTTTTTTTCCTCTCTGCTAGAATTAGGGTCACTACTTAGATATTCTGATCTCACAATTTCCTTAAAGCAGGAAATATTATTCTCTTTGTATGTTCGGCAGTATGGATGTATTATGGGGATCTGCTTAGTAACTCCCCCTCCCCATTGGAATCCGTTCTTGCAGATCACAGCACAATCCACCTATTCTATGCCAATGGGGGATACACTGCACACTACTTTGTCTGTTTTGCGAGATGAGTCAGTGGTATTGACTCAGTGGTCACACTAAATTACCAAACAGGGCCGGCCGCTTGCCTGCCCCTGGGGCATCCGAAATCAGAATGCCCCACTGTGTGAACCCCCTGGGGTTAGCGGTATGCTCGCTTTTAAAGGTGGCTTCCGCTGTGCTATTTTCATCGACGGTTACCTCCCCCAGCTTACCTGATAGGCTTGGGGCTGGACTGCTACCCAGACTACAGTTAAACCAGTGATGAGGGCAGGTCATGTCAGCCGGCAGTCTTGATAGCGGCCATTCTGCCATCTCAAAATTGCTAGGTATATATATATAGGGCATAACAAAGTTTTCCAGTGACACTCTTCTGCTACAGATCTACAGGAAGATGCAGACTTCATGTCTAGAGGAAAAGTTTGCGTTAAAAGACTTGAATCATCTTCTCTGCTCCAGAAGACCTTCTCCTTCCCAGGGGGATGTAACAATTTGTTAGCGGTACCCAAATGATACAATGTATGAATTTTAGGTTATCTCAGGCTGGTTTCACACCAGTCCAATTGTGGAATGCTTGCCCGACTTACATGTGAAAGTGCCCAAGGATTACTATGGGCAGCTTTCTGCAGGGGGCTGAGGAACACTCCCCTTGAAAGCACGAGTGCTCCGCATCCGCGCTGGTGTGAAACCAGCCTCAGAGGAACATAAAGGAAATTGTAACAAATGCCAGCCGTGCTCTACCAGGAGAAATTGCTGCTGCGGTCATTCATTGGAGAAGTATTTGTACGCAGCGGGGGGTTCAGAATGCGTGTTAGAGAATATTTAACATATATATTAGGCAAATTAGGTGTTAATGCTACTTCTGTCACCCTGGCTAGGGAACCAGAAAGTCTGCATATGATGCCAACAGGTAAAGTGACGCAGCTTGGAATAGTCTTTCCTGCCTGAACATAGAAAAGCTTTTTCAGTGTGGCACCAAGGTAAGCAGGTGTAGGAGAGAGCAACCCTTTGTGCTGTGATTAGAAATGTTTTCGGTTTTGATTAACAGGTTAATCTGATCTAAAGTGTTATTCCAAGGTTTTTGTGCAGAGTGAAATAGAACAAAAAAAAATCACACATACAGTAAATAACATGTCTGCAGACAAGCAAACTTTCCCATTGTGATCGCAATTTGGACGTGAGCGAGCAAAGAGTAGAAACTGTGTGGGAGGATACATATGTAATGTCAGATCACACTGCTGAAGGAGGATAATGCTACAATGTGTTAGCCTGCAGGTGCTCAGATATTTTCTTATGTAGCATTACCCCAACAGCCTCTTCCTTTACAGTGCTCTTATGTTAAAGATGAACAAGCGCCTTTGCTCCACTATGCGCAGCCCCGCATAGGCATTCAGTTGGTGGTGGAGCCGCACATAGTCGGAGAGAGTAATACCACCAAGGTGCGCTGTGGGCTTGGGGCGGGGGGAAGGTGAATTTACTGTGTGTCCTGGGTAGTTTCACATAGTTGGACATCCCAGTTCAGGATACCCTCATGGGAGGGAGTAAGCCTGCCCTGGAGTCTCAAGACTCCATGGTGGGGTATGGTCCACTTTAAAGAGAAACATCAGAGTCTTTAAACTCCAGGGCCTCCCGAGTTCCAGTCCTTGGAGCATCCCAAATTGGAATGCCCCAAGGATTGGAACTGGAATGCCCCAAGGACCCCCACGAACCCCCTGAACACTCGTCCTCTCCGGGCCCCCTTGCCGCATATATGCGCTTCGCCCACATTCCCGCTCACCTCCATGTGTGTGCCCGGCCTTCCTGATTGGGCAGTGCGGGCACGCCACGGCTGCAAGGTGGGCAGGAGATGCGGCTGGCGGCACCACCCAGATGGCTTAGCCGCCAGAGGCCCCCGAAGAGAGCCGAGTGACACTGAGCTCACTGAATCAGCACTCTCGCCCGAATCAGACTCTCGCCCGAGTCTCCGTGGGAAGGAAATTAGTGAAATGGGGCGACCTGGGGGGATACACACAGCAGGGGATCCCAATTCAGGATGCTGCTGCAGAGAGGAACAACACGCAGGAAAGCTGTCTGGCTCAGGATGACAGAGGCTTCAGGGCATGCAGCAGCAGGTGGGGCCCCATTGCAGTTTACTTTTTTCAGAGACTTGCATGCAAATACATAAAAGAACGAGGCCTCATTTTACAAAAACAGTATACAGAAATATTAATATGCAGGGGCTGTAAACCCAATGGCATTATTGAGGGAGTTAGCAGCTCACCTTATGTACCTCCATTTCCTGCTGTGCCGGGTAGAAGCCGTAGCAGGGCTGCAAAGTTTGCCCTCCTTTTCATTCCATTTCTTCAGGTCCACACAATAAAATGGTCTGTCCATGCTGTCCCCAGCGTGAGGGAGCACTACTACCAGAAACTATAGGAGGTCCAGGGGTAGCTATGGCAGGGGGTCCCAATCATTGTTCCAAATTCCAAAAATTCTCCACCTTATTTATCAGATGTGTGCTATGTGCATATGGTGTCCATCTTTAGTTGTCTAGTATCCAATTGAGTTAAAATGGAGTTAAAAAGAAATAGGTAACTGTATGAGCACCAGGGCCAAGTCACATTTAGTTACACCACTGGGGAGCATGGCAAGCCACAGTGCTCCCACAGCTGTCTATGACCACAGAAGAGCATGCTTGGAATACATAAGGCATTGACCTCTAATGAGGGAATTACTTTCTTACCCTCTCAGGGTGCGAGAAAGTTAAAGTAAAATGGAGCAAAAGCCTGATTCTCTCTCCTTGCTGTGTGACCCCCCCCCCCCAATTGCAAGATAAACTTATCTTGCCAAAAAGCCTGATTCTTTTCAGCTTCTGCAGCTTAATATTAATATGCATGGCCAAAAAAGCTGATTGGAGGAGAGCAAGACTAATAGACCCTTTGGTTAGGACTCCGCACTTGCTCCCTTAAGGCTGGAAGTGCAGCACCCAGGGTTTCAGAAGAGTGAAGCTGGGGGGCCTCGTTACTTGACGGTGCTTCTAGTTTTGGTTCTGTGGGAAAGTCCACCAAAGTGCATGAGATTGCCCGAAATTAGAAAGTGCTACTCATGCCCTCCATGCTACACCAGTTTTCACAGTTGCTGGGCACACAGAGCACTGCAAAAGAGTGAGTCAACTGCCCACTTCTTAGGCATTTCTTTGGGATTTAAAAAAAAAAAAAAATATATATATATATATATATATATATATATATATATACTGCGCTTTCACATGATCAATCTCAATTATTACAATTCAAACGAATTGAAAAGATTTCATGCTCAATAACAAGCACAAATCACATGTGTGTATAATCAGGATAGTATATAAAAACATAACTAAAATATTTATACTTTATATTTCTGCTGAGAATGTCCCTTATAGTGCTGTAGAGTTTAGATTTGAGGCTTTTATGACCTGCAAACTATTTCAACATGCAGTATTGGGGATGAGGCTTATATGGACATGCTAAACTACAGATGTAGTGGTAAGCAACCCACCAAAATGTATGTATAAACTGGAGCTTAAGGCAATTGACCCACTACAGTGAAAAACATAAATAATACAACTCTAAGGCACAGGGCACATGGCTTGTGGAATAATGGAATAAAACCACTCCCCCTTGTGGAATAAAACCACTGGTAAAAATAGAGAAAAAGTCTACAGTGGCCCTGTGTACTACCAGAAACTTTTCTTTTTCTTTGAGGGACATTACGAAGAGGGGGGAAGAGCAATGGCAAAGACAATACAACGAGGGGGAGGAGGAGCAGGAAAGATGAGAGAGAAGAAAAAAAAAGGGGGGTCAAGTAAAAATTGGGGACACAAACAAAACTCTATTAAGAGGAGTTATGTTGAGAAGAGCCTGAGGTACCTGAAGGATAGCAAATCTGGGGAGCTGTCAAACTCCATTCAGTAGTACCAAAGGACTTTGAAGGACTTGAGAACTTATATTGTTGACTGTTGGAACCATTGCCACGATGCAGGCCTGGCAATGTGCCCCAAAAGAAAGCATAACCAGATGCAATGTACACCAAAAGAAACAGCCTGATTGCGTTTCTTTTCGTGTGTCTTTCGGGGAGTGCAGTGCGGGGCATGGATCCAGCTATCGGGTAAGATATATGCAGCATAGGACTATCAGTGACAGTCTGCGTTGGACACATGGTGAGTATAGCTTTTTTTTGTTTGAGGCTGGAAATTGTCTTTGAACTGGACCATCAGCATCATTAATTGAAAAGCCCAAATCCTTGAACTATTCCTCAGCAAGTTCTAAGTCACTTATTATCCCTTCCCCCCCACTGGGCCGCAACTCTGTTCAGGACTTTAGGATACGTGCACCGCCATCTTTCCTCATAAGTATCACATGAGGAGGAGGAGGGGGCAAAAGTGCAGGGGGTGGGGTTATAGCTGTGCTTTGCACAGACAGAGCAGAGCAGGGGTCAGGAAAATTACAGTAATCCAAGAATGCAGAGCAGCACAGTCAGAAGACACTTCCTGTCTGCAGGCATCCTGAGGCTCCAATGGGCTGCCAGCTTGGATGTTTAAAAGCTCAGAAAAGGCAGTAGATGCAGGAAGGATGATTGTTAATGTGAGCAATCTGTATGGTCAGGGTGGGGGAAACATAAGATAGACTCTTATTCAGGGTTAAGGTCCGGTTTAGGTACCTGCTGTGGTATACATACTGCTGATTGGGAACCCCTGATCTAAGTCTATCTTCTATGTCCCATGTGTCAATTTCCTTTATAAAGTAACCAAAAGTAGTGATATAACAATATGAGGGTCAGCTTTTTGTTAAATACAGGAACATAATATCTAAATTCAACTTCTCTCCAGAAGTGCTTCAGACACATGATTTACTTGCAGAAAGGACGGAGTTTAGCCACATGATAAAATTCAGTGCTTAAATGGTAACGTCCGTCAACAAAGCCTTCTATTTCACGTCTAAACTTTTAAACTGTGTCTCTACAGATGTTACCCTGTGCCAGAACTGTCAGGACAGCCTGGGGGGAGTGGGGGGGGGGGGGGGGGCTAAGGAATTACACAAGCCGCTCGTAAATTAAGAGTAGCAAATGCTCCAATAAAATGATTAGGGGGTTTTCTTTCTTTTCATTTACTTACACAAACCTGTAGAACATTGACAAAAAGCCTTATTAGTATATGTGTTATTTCATTGTGACCTATTTGAAGTTGACCTAACCAACCCCCATCTCTCCCCTGCCACTTACCTTGTTGATAGCTTGAAGGGATTATAAAAACAATTC
The DNA here is from genome assembly GCA_027917425.1 of Gastrophryne carolinensis. Classification (NCBI taxonomy): domain Eukaryota; kingdom Metazoa; phylum Chordata; class Amphibia; order Anura; family Microhylidae; genus Gastrophryne; species Gastrophryne carolinensis. The sequence continues at coordinate 553,501,488 of CM051235.1, forward strand.
CTTGTTTGCTTACCAGCTAATGAAGCAGTTGAATCTGAGATCTAGCCCCTTATCTGCAGTCCAGCCTTAGTATTTTAGTAATGCATGGCCACCTTTCACCTTGGAATATGGTTGTATTTCCACTTCTCTTCCATCAGATTGTGTGGCACACTTGATCCCCCATTGTCTGAAGGGGAAAGTTAAGCCCCCATATTTAAGGGATTGTCCAGACTAAAACAAAAAAAAAGCCTATACCCCCCCCCCCCCCCCCGGCAGTTCCTCCGTGTGTATCTGGTGTGCCACAGCTTTCTGTCCAGTGCCAGCCTCTTCTTACTTACAATGGGATGGGAATCCAGCGATTCCTCTTATGGTGGCATCCATGGGTCTTTGTTCTGCCCCCTCATGCCTACTGCATCCATTGCAATAGGGGCATGCCAAGAAGGGTTTGGCACATCTTGGCACACAGGTCCATTTTATGCCAATCCCTGTATGCTCATCTTCTGCTGCTTTAGCACTGTAATCCTTTGGTGCTCAGAAGCCAGACATGCAAGGCACGGCTTCACATTTTTGTCTCCCAGGGCTTTGTGGCAGCCTGGACATCCACCGTGCTTCAGCACCCCCCCCCTTCCCCCACAGGCATCCTAATTTTGTGTTGCCTGCTGCCTGAATGCTCCCACACTCACAGAGCAGCTATAATTACTGATCCACCCTGTACATGCACCCTTCCGCATCCCCCACCCCTTGCGAGCATCCTAATTTGGGATGTCTGCTGCCCACCTACCTATTGGTGTGAGCCGGCCACTGACAGCACACAGGAAGCTGCTGCATATGACTTAACACATGGGACAGCGCCCCTCCACCAGATGTGTGCATCACACAGTGGTGCAGTGGTTTTCTGTGTTCCGTCAGTGGCCCACTTGCACAAATAAGTAGGCAGTGGGCATCCTACATCAGGATGCTCATAGGTGGTGGTTGCTGCAGCAGGGTTGATTATGTGTTTTAACATAACTTCATTTCTGTTATAAAAATCCAATGTATTCATAAACGGACCCTCATCAGAGGCCCTTATGGTGTTATAAGATTATAAGAAGGCTTCTGGAGATGTCAAATCTCTTTAGTGCCCACTGAGCTCCACCCTAGCACTATGGGTGATAGTAGATCTGATTTATGAGGTGTTGGACATTTGATTATCTCCTTAAGAGCTTACCTGTGCCTTGCAGATATAGATCAGGGACAGGCAGTTCCTGATCTCTCATTTACGCCCTTCACCGTGTACCAGAAGCTTTCAGTGCCGGTGACTTCTTCCGGTTCAGTGACTGCAGAGGAGATCTGTAAATAGAATTAAATGGTCTTTCTCCTGGACAAACTGAACTCCCATCAATGCCATTGCCAGGTCAGGGTAAGCACTTCTCATGGTAACTATACAGCTTATAAAAGCTGAAACATTTTTCCTTTTACAAATTTGACTTTCTATAGAATAGAATGTAAATGTTAACAACTCAACAATTTAGATATAGCAGCTTGGCCCCCAGGCATCCTAGTGCAGCCCGCCAGCCAAAGCATAAAGAGGATTCTCTTACAAAAGGAAAGTGTTTACATGGCTCTACAGACCAAGAATAACAGGATTTCTCTTAGCAAGTAGGCGGGGTCATGCAAATTAACTCTTTATATATCTTCGCTATCCCAAGCCAGTACTGCTGAGCATTAGTGACTATCAAGCCAATTTTAACAAATCGGTATTAGCTCTGAATTTCAGGGCACAACTTCTTGGGGTTTGTGCCAATCTAAGTTTTTTTCTGAAATAGTCGCTTCAGATTTCAGGAAAAAGTTGATTTGGCACAAACTCCAACTTTTTGGGATTGGTGCAGATCATAATTTTCCATAAAAAAAAAAACAAAAAACATTTGCCTCGCTATCCAGTGCCGGGCGATGTGCATCTGTCCCATGCCACTCCCCGCTCTGCAGCCAGGCAGAAGACACAGATCCTCCACCCAATCACATGGTATCTCATGCCACGACTGCCACCTCCAGGGTCCTTATGTCGCTCCCCACCAGTGCTCCACACTGCTCTTTAGGGGCCAGAGGACACAGATCCTGTGCCTAGCCAGCAGGGCGGAGTGATAGGGGGCTTGGTGGGATATATGGACATTGATTTAAAATGTTATCTTTAAATTTGATTCAGTAATGTGTTGAGACAAAAATGTAAGGAATTTGCTCATCTCTACAGAGCAATGCAGTGGTGGTTGTCTTAAGACATATCCAAGCACTGTATACCTAGCGGTGATGTATGCTTGGGGAATCAGAGACACAGAGAGGTTATTTGTCTGGCATTTTTTTCATTCTTTGCCTATGTGGCATGTAAATACTCGAAAAGTAGAAAGTGCACTGTATGTTTGACGACGAATGCTCATATACTCAAGCTCTAATAATTCCAATTTGTTGTATCCAGACCAACGCTTAACTAAAGGCAAATTTGAAATATTTTTAGGTGAGCCTAATATATACTGAATATGGTTCATGACTTTGTCATGGACGTCTATAGAACACAGCAGGTCTAGCAGAATCATTTTAAATCGCTTCTTACTGTGTCCTATCTTGTAGTATTAAACCGCCTTATGACTCATCAGACGGGAACGCTGAGAAATGTTTTTCTTTAACAAATTCAAAGCCTGAAACATGAGAACATTCTAAAAGCTAAAAGAGCAACCCGAGGTAACAATTGAAATCAATTTGGTGAACTGTAATGATTTTCAGGTAACATTGCAGCTGTGTCAGGGATAGAACGTTGACTACAATTACCAGCATAGTAAAGAGGACCTATTCCTAAAAACAAAAAAAGAAAAATTAAATTAAAAAAATACCCTTTCATGCTTACCTGCTTCATGTCAGCAGCTCACTGGTGTGAAATGTAGTTCCACACCAGTGAAACTACACTGGCAAATTGGAGTTAGCAGGTACGGTGCAGTGCTCCAGACCTTGTAGGAGTAAAGATCTGTTCCTGAGCTTTTTGCATACTTTGCTTTAGAGGTTTGGGTAAGGAGCTCTCCTCTTGAAACAGAAAGCATCTACGTGGCATATACAAACCAAGAAGAACAGGATTTGCCCATGATTCCTAGTAGTAGTCAGAGCCATGCAAATATATTTTTCCCTTCGCAATATTGCATGCTCCCAGAAAAAGCTGGGCGGGCATGCAAAGGGCATAAGATGGGAGGAGGTTAGTGTGTGCAATGGCCAGGGCTTTTAAATAGAAACAAAAAGATTTCAATTAAATTCAATGTATTGGTTTGCCAACTACATCAAAGATGAACAAGGAATTATATTCTTAGTATACAGTACGTCCTGCTCCAGATATAGTACTTACTATCGGGCATTACTCCGCCAGATGGCGCTGGACTGCAGAGACATCGAAAATAGGCTCCTCCCGGCCCCTCAAATACCCAGGGACCTCCCACAAATCCCCAGAATTTCTCTGCAGTCTGGACTGCGAAGGACGAGAAATGGCTCTCTCTACTCGCAGGTGAGCGGGGCTATTATCCTGCGGCCCTGTAGGACTATTCCCACCCGTTCCATTAGTGATATGCCTCCCAGCCTTGGCTGCGCTGGTCGGGTGAAGGTAGGCAGCACCGCAGTTAGGTGCTTAGGAACGCTGCTCCACCGCAATCCCCCACCAAAGGGTAGGCGGTTCAGGCTTATGGTGAGCCTCTATGGGATGCCCCTCCCGCACTATTACCCCTTGCCCCTGCCTATCAGTGGGCCCTATTTAAGTGGCCGCTGTCCTCCCTCATTCTCCTTGTAGCCTTCGGGACAAGCCCGGCTGTGTGTAGCGTGTGGGCAGCCTCATGCTGACACGGCGCGGGTCTGTGTACCATGTGCTGAGCAGGTGCTTGCACTGCAATCTGGCCTTCCAGTGGCTGGGCCTGCACCTCGTACCACTTCACCTACCCCCCCCCCAAGCTTAAATCTCACTCCTACTGAGTTGCATACATAATGTCACTCTTTTCCCTATGGAAACTATGGAAACTGATGAGTTTTGGAATCTTTGTGGCTATACCCCTTCGGATGAAGGGGAGCTTTTCTCTGACTCAGGATCATCTGATGAGAGGCCAAGGGGTCATGACGATTCTGGCTCTGACCCCTGGGCTCCGGATGACAATGACAGATTACTGACCCAGATTTTTGAGGTTCTGTCCATTTTCTCCCCCTGTTGCGGCTCCCAGACAAAGAGGGGAACTTTTCCATACCGCTAAGTCACGTTTGGAATTTCCCAAGCAAGCACATTTCAAAAATCTTGTGCTCAAGGAATGGGAGCGCCCCAGTAGACTTCCCGGGGTACCTAAAAGTTGGGATAGGAAGTATCCTTTTCCTGCTGATGTGGTAAGGTGTTGGTCATCCCCTCCCGAGGTGGATGCCCCGGTCCTGGGGCTATCTAACACCTCTGTCATGCGTTCCCCTGACTCTACTACCCTGCGGGATGCTGAGGACCGGCGCATTGACCAGCTGGCATCCCATGCTTTTGCATGTGCGGGGACGGTGCTGTGCCCAATCTGTGCCTCTGCCATTACCGCTGTGGCCACTAGGACCCTAATCAGAAATATACTTGATAGTGCCCCTGATGATTTGCCTTGTGGGGTGTTTAATGCACTCTCCAGTTGTGATGTTTTTGTAAATTTTGTCCTCTCTGCCTTGGATGACACCATTAGAATGTGTGCCAGGACATCTGTCCTTCTGGTGGCTATACGCCGCTCGGTTTGGCTACGCCACTGCAAAGGTTCCTCAGGTTCGCTCTGAAGGATCAACACTACCAGTTTGTGGCATTGCCCTTTGGTCTCAGCTCCCAGGATGTTCACCAAGGTGCTGGTCTCAGCTCCCATGGTGTTCACCAAGGTGCTGGCTGGCGTGATGTCTCTGCTCAGGTCAGGGCGTCCGCGTGCTGCCTTATCTGGACGACATTCTCATCACCTCCCAATCTCTACATCAGGCAGAGTTGGATACTCAGCTGGTGGTGTCCACCCTGGAGTCATTTGGATGGGTGACTCCATTCCTAGGAATGAATCTGGATACAGTTCAGGCAAGGATTTTCCTTCCTCAACAGAAGGTGGACAGTCTGATTGCATGGGCTCAGTTCCTGCTATCTTGTCATCATCCCTCCATCAGGCAGGGGATGCAGCTGGGGGGCCTGATGGTGGCGTGCTTCGAGGCGGTCCTTTATGCTCAGTTCCACTTGAGGCCTCTGCAACTCCACCTCTTGTCAGTGTGGGACAAGGATCCGGCGTCCCTGGACAGGGTCTGTGTGCTCTCCCCCCTGGTCAGGAGGTCCCTCTCGTGGTGGATGGACCCAAGGAACCTGTTGGGGGGCAGATCCTTTCTTACCCTTCCTGGGAGACAGTCACCACGGATGCCAGTCTGTCAGGTTGGGGGGGGTTTCTGGAAGTCCCTGTGGTTCCAGGGGAGGTGGGGCCCTCAGGAGGCCCACACACCTATCAATGTCTTGGAGCTGCGGGCGATCAGGTTGGTTCTGGCTCAGTTGATTCCTCACCTTCGGAGTCTGCCTGTTCAGGTGCACTCGGACAACCAGACGGTAGTTGCCTACATCAATCATCAGGGAGGGACCCGGAGGAAGTGTCTCTGATCCTGACTTGGGCGGAGTCCATTGTTCCCTGCATATCAGCTGTGTACATCCCGGGAGTGGAAAATCTCCTGGCAGACTCTCTGAGCAGGGGGTCCTCTCGCCAGGGAGAAGGGTCCCTATGCAGCAGGGTGTTCCAATCTCTGTGTCACCGTTGGAGCCAACCAGATGCGGATCTGTTTGCGTCCCGCCACAATCACAAGCTACCGGCCTTTGTCTCCCTGTCCCAGGATCCTCTGGCCTTGACCACGGATGCTCTAGCAATGTCATGGCAGGACTTTCAGTTTCTGTATGTCTTCCCCCCCCCATTCCCTCTGCTGGGCAGGATTCTGCGCAAGATTGCTCTGGAAGGGGTACCAGCAATTCTGGTGGTCCCCAGGTGGCCAAGAAGAGTGTGGTTCGCAGATGTGGTGCAGCTGGCAGTAGATCAGTACACTCTGCCAATGGTGCCAGATCTGCTCACTCAGGGCTCACTACGCCATCCCAATTTACAAACTTTGGCTTTGACGGCCTGGCTGCGGAAACCTCCATCTTGATGGAGAAGGGGCTGTCTTCCTCGGTTGTGGATACCTTGATAAAGGCTAGGAAGAAGTCTTCTTCTATTTATTACAGGGTTTGGCGTGCCTACATTGATTGGTGTGAGTCAAGTCTCTTCCCTGTCGTGTGTTCTCTATTCCCAGGATTCTGGAGTTCCTACAGCATGGGTTGGAGATGGGGCTCCAACTTAGTACTCTAAAAGGTCAGGTTTCTGCCCTGGCTGTTTTCTTCCAGAAGTCCTTTGCTCAGCATTCTCTGATTAGGACTTTTTTCCAGGGGGTGACTCATGTGCGTCCCCCACGTAAGACTACGGTGCCTGTTTGGGATTTGAACTTGGTTTTGTCAGCCTTGCAGGGTGCTCCTTTTGAACCTGTGCAGGATGCTTCCCTGGCCGTTCTTACTCTCAAGGTAGTCTTTTTGGTGGCTATCACCTCTGTTAGGCGGGTGTCTGAGTTGGCGGCGCTTTCCATTCAGCCCCCCTACTATGAGAGACACCAGGACAAGGTGGTGGTTCGCTTCAAGCCAGATTTTCTGCCTAAAGTTGTGTCTGCCTTTCATTTGAATCAGGACATTGTTCTCCCTTCATTGTGCCCTAATCCTAGTAATGCTAAGGAGAGGGTCTTGCACTCTTTGGATGTGGTTAGGTGTCTGAAGATCTGGTGGCTACTGCACCTTTCAGAAAGACTGATGCTCTTTTTGTGGTCCCTTCTGGTCCTAGGAAGGGTTTGGCTCCTGCCAAGTCTAATATCAGCAAATGGATCCGTCAGGCTGTGATTCAGGCCTATTCTGCTAAGGGGAAGAATCCTCCCTTCCGCCTTACTGCTCATTCTACTCGTGCTATTGGTGCTTCTTGGACTTTTCAGCATTAGGCTTCTGTTGAACAAGTTTGCAAGGCCACTACTTGGTCTTCTGTTCATACCTTTTCAAAGTTTTACAAGGTTGATGTTAGGGCCTCAGCTGATGCTGCTTTTGGTCGAAAGGTACTGCAAGCAGCAGTGGTTTAAACTGTCTGCTGTTAACTTTGGGGATACCACCCTACTTTATGGACACTGCTATTGGATGTCCCAAGTGTAAGTAATCTATCTGGAGCAGGACGTACTATATACTAAGAATAATACAATTCTGTGATTTCTCACCTGTAGAATTGGTATTATGAGTATACAGTACGTCCTGCTCCACCCCACCCTTGGTTTTGCATTATCTTGGATCCCCTGTATGGTGATTGTTATCGTTATAGATAATAGTTTGGGTTGTTTTAAATTCTCCTGGCTTCTCGTTAACTGCTTTTCAATGCTGGGGATTTGTGGGAGGTCCCTGGGTATTTGAGGGGCCGGTAGGAGCCTATTTTCGATGTCTCTGCAGTCCAGCGCCATCTGGCGGAGTAATACCCGATAGTATGTACTATATCTGGAGCAGGACATACTGTATACTCATAATACCAATTCTACTGGTGAGTAATCACAGAATTGTATTTTTTGGCATATACACAGTGCAACAATTTAAATACAATTGACATATAAAGAAATGGAATAAAAGAGATGCAGACTAGTACAAGTTATAGACTAGACATGTTCCTTCCGGCTTAGGCTTATGACACCTCGCTTTTGTTTGGGGTGCGGACAGCCAAAGGGACGAAAGGTGTATTAGACTCCTCCACAGGATTTGCACATTTTTGTACTAAAGTCAATATATTTTACAAATTAGCTTTATATTCAACCTCAAAAATCTTAATCTACTTGTGGCAGCTTTTCTATTTAGAGGATGAAAGGTCACAGAAGTATTCTGGTTCCTGTTTTCCTAATCTCTTGGGGGAATTCCAAATTGAAATGCCCCACAGTAAAACTTCCCAATTACCCCACCCCCTATTCCCGATGCCTCACATTCCCTTCTTCTGGGATAAGCACGACCATCTTCCATGACTAAGCAGGGATCTTTTTTCACAAGAATGCACAGGGTGGACATATGCAGCATAGGATACCGACCCTGACAATGCCAATTAAAGTGCTGTGAGATCCTGTGACCAGGTGAGTGAATAGAGTGCAGGCCATCCCGATCTGAAATGCTCCTGGGGAGGGTTTCAGCCAGACTTGAGTTTTTTAGACTCTAGGTCCTGTTTTGCTTTAATGTTATTTTTTTTCATTATTGGCCTAGCTGTATAATGAACTTCCTGGACATGATTGTATATAACACCGTATAGATTTTAAACTTGTTATCCGCCTATTTGTGACTTGCATTGATTTGAAAACCGATAAAATGTAATGACTAGGGGGTTGTTACATGTACAGCGGATCATTGGTTAGCAGTTTTGACATCATATACAGTGATATGAAGCAGGAGTAAGGGGTCAGAGGTTTGCCTTCAGTAGACCATATTCAGATGCGCGTCATTTTCCAGAAAATCTTTATTGATTGAAGACCTATTTGAAACCTCATCTCTAGTTTACAGTCCTGTTCTGGGTGTCATTACGTGCTGACCGATACAGGAGACCTTGGCCGGCAACAGCTGGAAAGCCGCAGGATTATCTCATTAATGGCCAGAAATGGAATTATGTGATAAACGTCACACTTGCTTGATTTTGCCCTTGGGATAACATGGGACGGAAACAGGATTGTTAGACTGTTTGCAAACCGTTCTGGTTAGTGAATTGCTGATGACTTTTGTTCTGCACCATTTATATTTTCAAAACTTTTAGCAGTAGTGCATTAAAAATCTTGTGCTGCATTTGTATTAGAATATTACACTTGCAGATGTTTAGATAAACATTTGACAGTTTTTTTTTTTCTTTAATTTTCACTAAAACTCTCGTCAAATATTGATAAAAGCACAAACTGGAGGCAGCCTGCTGTTTGAATAGCAGATGTATGGCTCCCTGGCTTGCAACAGCGCCCCCCCTGGTGCTCTCCAGAAATGATTCATTCAGTTATAAGCAAAATTGCCACATGAGGTGTATGTGGCAGGTTGAGCTTGTAGTGCTTTTGGATTTATTGCAGTTATTATAACTAGTAAGGCTGACTCTTGATGCTGAGCTGTGTATAACTGAATGTATCATTGCTGGAAAGCAACGCTCTATGGCCAGAGAGCCATACGGCCGCCATTTGAACATCAGTCTGTACCCAGTCTGTGGCTGTTTTAGGGAAACTGGGCTGGGCATAGACCCACGTGACCGATGACGGACAATCAAGGGGCAGGTAAAAATTGTGGGCGTTTGGGGGGTTATGGGCTGCTTAAAGAGGAACAAAACCTTGTATTTGCACTCTCCTGGAAAGCCTAGTATTAACTCATCGGCAATCCAACAACACATGTGCAGGCTCTTTTTCAGTCTGCGTTCCATGCCGTGCATATTATTGGGGAGTGTAGATCACTGAATGGACGGGCGGTAGCAAGCATCCCGAAGCTGCTTCTTACTGGCTGTGCGACAGCAGATCTCACAGTTATACAGATCAGAGCATCCTGAATCAGGATGCCCCACAAAAAGTTAAGACCATCTTTTAAAGCCCTAAAGACTTGCCCTGTTGTAAGTCCATCGAAAGCAATAAAACTGTCTCAAACTAGACCTAGAAGTCTAAATCGACTCTTCTACTGTCTAAGGCTACAATGCAGCGATCAAGTGACCAAACCTCTAGTTCCTGTAGCTGTCCTGGGTAGGCATCCAAAATGCCATGTGCATGCCTCGGGCGAATCAGGTTAGCTGCTATTGGTCATGTGGGACAGTTTTTGGGCTCCCTTGTTTAATGGGCATTCCAAGCTGCAACCTATATCTATCCCCTTCCCAGTAGGGATGCGAGTGGCCCTAAAGTATTTTTTGCACTTAAAGCGGAACAACAGTCAAAAATGACTTAAACTGGACCAACATAACTTGGATTGCTGCACATAAAAATGAATTGTCTTTTTTCCAACTCCTGTTGTGGTAAATTTTAGAAACAAAATGTTGGCTCATATATCTGCAGGCAGCCTGCAGACAGGAAATGCTGCTGGGTTTCCTGTTACTGTGCATTGTCAGTTATGTCAGCTGTGCTTTGAGTGGATACAGGAACAAATGTAAGTGCTGACAATGCTTCAGTATCATGTGTGCAGATGGGGCGAGTGCCAGGCTGTTGGTCTGGTTTAAAGAGGAACAACACACAGGAATTTCACTTTCCTGAGTGTTGTTCCTCTCTGCGGCGGCATCCCGAATTGGGATGCCCTGCTGTGCGAACCCCCCCCCCAAGTCACCCCGTTTCACTCAACTTCCTTACGCTCCCACAGTGCAGACTCAAGTGAGAGCGAGTGCGCTGATTGGCTGAGTGGGGTGCTCAGCCAATCAGCGTGCTCACTGTCGCACGGCTCCATTTGTTGCCTCTGACACTGCCAGCCGCATCCTCCGCCCACCCTGCAGCCGTGACGCATCGCCCATTCAGGACGGCCGGGCACGGGCCCACACGGCTAGCAGGAAGCGGAGATGCTGCCGGAACGCACAGATGCAGAAAGGGCTTCGGGAAAGGGTGTTTCCGGGGTTCATGGGGTTTCACACAGCGGGACATCCCTATTCAGGGCGCCCTGGAGTCTTTTAGACTTTAGTTTTCTTTGCTATATCTGCTTACAGAAAATGAATTTAATGCCGGTCTACCACTCTCCCCAGAGTCAGAAATGCCCTTTCTAGTGAATGTGGCACTAGTAGCCCACCTGGTATCCAGTGCTAGCCAGAAGCATGTATATAATAAAGGCAGGGGAGGCTACCGTGGCCATGACAGATTATGGCCTGGTGCAAGCTACCCCCCTGCCTCCAGGACTTGTGGCCCACCGAAGTAACAGCGGCTCTTCCGGTGGGACCTCAAGCAAAGAAGCACTGTTGCTATCTAGGAAGGTAATAAGGGCCCTGGAAGTCCTCTTTTTTCCCTTTAAAAAAGGTGGGGGGCGCTATTTAATTCTATGAATTAGGGGGATTTATTTTATTGATGCAAATTGCTGACCTGGCGTTGGGAGGGGGGTGCACTAACACTTTTGCTATGGTGCCCCTATGTACGCCCTTGGTGCTCACCTGTTTATCCTGTCTGGTTCACCCTACGCACCTATACCCACGAGTGTAATTTTATAACATGGTATTTTATTCCGAAATGTCTTAAGATACATTGCCGTGCAGTTTTCTGTACTTTATCATTAAGATAATGTTATGTAATTATGGTCTGGCTGACCTGTAATTATACGTTCAAATACTTCAAGTAACAGTTATTTGGGGATTTATTATCCCTGCTGCTGTGATCTGTCACCTCTTCTAAAGGGCTATTATTATGTTTGAAAAAAATAGTTGTGATATGATGCAAAGTAGCTGGGCTACAAAATCGTTCAAGTGCATATAAGAAAATGCATTTATATAACCTATTCAAGCGACTCAGTCTTGACTTTTATTTTACTTATACTCTTTGAATGGTAACGCTTTTATAATGATGGAATATCATTTTTTTTCATATTAAATTTATATTGTGCAAAGTACATTGACAGGCTTTGACCATCATTGTAGATCACTGAACACCTAGAAGACTTACTGCTATGCATGCTGGTACATTATTTATGGCAGGGTGCGTGCAATAGACAACCTCCTGTGGTTAAAAGACCAATCCATTATATAGGCGATACAGTGTTTACACGCCCCCCCCTATTCTCCACTTGCTGCAGTTGGTGATAAAGAGGCCAGTTTTAGCCACTGTTTTCAGCACTATTTGATCATTTGATGTTTTAAAGAGGAACATCGGGGGAGGTTAAAAGTTCCCCCAAACCTCCCCGGACTGCTGCCCACCACCTCCAGTTTTATATTTGGGCAATTTCTACTCCCCTCGCCAGGGCATCCACCTTCTGGGTCCCTCCGATTCAAGACGAGTCGCCGAAAAATTGCGAGACATGGCTGAGCTGCGCTCAGCTGCATGGGAAGAATCTGACCCTGAAGCAGCCGTATGTCACCGCATCGGGCAGCGGCGGCATCCAAAAGATAAACAGTGCCCAATGGGGGGGGGGGGGGGACCAGCCAGATAACTGAACTGAAATCATCCCAATCATGCCTTCCCAAAGTAGTGTGAATGGGGAGTGAATTGTGCCTAATAAATCAAATAAGCTCTTTCACGTTGACTTCTGGGAAAAATTGCACACAGCGCTTTGCCTGCAGCATGCACGCAGCACAGGCCATCTAAGCTTACCAGTGCTGCGTTGCAGTATAGTTAAAAGGCCATATACTCACTGCCTCCTTTTAGTCCTATCATTGACTGCCTTGGCTGCTCTTGCAGATCTTCAAACGTCACCGCCCTCTGCTGCAGCCACCATCTTCCCTGTCCTACCACTGGGTCTTCCTGCTGTCCCTATCAATGCCCTCCCTCTCTTGCTAGCTCCAAATTTGGGTCTTTCAGCCTTGGGATATACAGATGGGCTGGCCGCACAAAGTGCTATAATCTTAATGGCGCTGATTGGGCACCAGACCTTTTCTGTTGCTTGTTTAATGCTCCGTTAAGCCCAAGAGGGGAGTGTCCACCACCTGCTTAACTCAGTCTCTGGGTCAGACAGTTCTTTTTGTCTAGGGAAGCCATCCTGCACAGAGTGCCTTTTAAAGTAAGGGCAGCTCTGCCTCCTGGTGTCACAACCAAGGTACAGGATGCATCAGACACTGCATGGGAACCATAGGGCTACCACTGCACCACAATGCGGTGGAAACACACAATGTGGAAGGCATAAGTCAACCAAATTGGTCTCTGTTACAAATTAAATTCATGAAAACTAAGTGGCAGGAAACCCGAAGACCCTCTAAAAACATCCCAGTCTTCACTACATAATGCCTCACGTTCTGCTTAAGTCGCTATCTATTCAAAGGTTTCTTTACTGTAAAAATCTGGAAATGTTTTACTTAAAAATAAAGTGGGTTTTATATTTGTATGACAAATATATATTGATTACTTAGGTATAAAAGTGTTCCAAAACCAGGCTCAGTCTTTAGGTCCATCGGGAACCCTTCCCTAGTGGGCATTCCAAATCACAGTGGGAAACTTGCCGCATATGACTACTGCGGGACTAGATGAGTTTCTTGCTGTGGGACATCCCCATTTGAGATGCCGCCCTAAGGCAGGGTTTCTGCCAGACCTAGAATCTTTTCGACAGCTTGGAGTTATTCCACTTCCTTCTTCATGACATCTGGGTAATCTCCAGTAGAGGGCGAACTTTTGCAGAGATGAATATGCAAAAAAGAAAGCCCCTCCCGGTCCATATATACCTGGGACCTCCCACCAATTCCCCAGTTTCTTCTCTACAGAGAAGGCGACAAGACAGAAGATGAGGACTTCTTGCTTACAGGTAAGCCGGGCTCGGCCCGGCCTTCTATTATCCCTATTACTGCCAGGACCCTTCTAAATTACCCTGTATTGAGCCTCCCAGCTTAGGCTGCGGGTCCTGGTGATGGTAGGAGCACCCTATGGGTGCAGCAGGAGCACTGCTCCACCGTGAGACCTCACTATGGGGTAGGCGGTTATCCAGGTTTCTTGGTGATCCTGGTGTGGGATGCAACGTCCCGTTAGGCTTATGGCCGGGTCCTTGCTGGATTTCCCCCCTTCCGGGTCCCTGATTTCCCTCCGGGAATCGTTTTGGCCGATATTTCGTTTTACCCAGCCTTAGTCACGGTGTGAGTGTTTCACTTGTGTGTGTGTGTGTGCTTGATGTTACTGGCCTCAAGGTCTGACTACAGCCTGGGGGAGCTTCTCCCCCTCAGGCTCCCCCTTATTTGGCGTGATGACAGTGCTCGTTGGCTATGGCTCCGCGTTGCTGGGAGGTGGGTGTGGCCTCGGGAAACGCACGGTCTGCGCTGGCCCGCCCTCCCCCTGCTCTCCCTTCCCAGGCACGAGGCTGCGTGGGGGCCATCTTCCCTGGCAGGCAGTTTGCACTCGGGGTGGTAAGGGCCTGATGGCCATTTTCTTTAGCTTGTGTGTGCATGGGGGCCCCTATTTAGCGGGGGCCCCCACTGGTCTCTGTTTTTGGCTGTGTTGGGGTATATGTGATATATACCTATATATATATTTCCATTGTGTGGCTGTTAGATCAAATGCTATTGCATTTTTTACACTGCTCTGCTCTTATGTGGCTTATTTTGTGTGTTACAGGTTTCCCTGTATATGTGCATATTAAGGGGTCCCTCCTGGTCCTGGTCCCTAGTTATAAAAATTGTCCACCCAAAAATCCTCCCACCGGGACTTTTAAGGGGCATCTCGGGTTGCTTATGCGTAATTCCCTGCGGTCTTGCGACTGACCACAAAAATTCACCATATGGAGGCTCTGCAGGATACCGCGTCCGGGTCCCGGGCCATGTGTGGGGTGCGGGGTATCCCTTACGGGGGAGAATGTGCTGATTTGTATACCATGCGCACAAAAGGCCATAACGCGGCAGTCTGGTACCCAGCCTTCTGGGTCGGCTCCTCCCGCTTCATCGCCTTCCCCTCCCCACCTGATCCATACCCCAAGTGACATTGGTACCAGTGGGGAGTCGCTTTCTCATGTTTGGGCTCGGTTGGCCAGCATAGAGAAAATGATTGCTAGCACGGTGGGCAAGAAGGCCCAGGCTAAAAAGAGACAGTTGTCGGCGGCCCAGCCTTTGTGGGATATTGACGACGAGTCCGCTGATTTGTCCGATTATTCCCCGTTAGAGGAGGGGGAATTGTATCAGGATTCAGAGGCTGACTATGGTCAGCCTGGGAATTCCAATGTTGGGCAGGCGTTGGGGGATGCCGTTGATACGGCCACTGTTTTGTCACATTTATTGGAGCTGTTGGATATTGATCCACCTGAGGCGCCCCCTCTTAAGAAGGGGGAATTTTTTGGGGCCCACATGCCCCGTCTGGAATTCCCTACCCAGGGTCATTTTGATGCGCTGAATGGGAGAGGCCCAGCCGGCTTCCTGGTGTGCCTCAGGGATGGGATAAGAAGTATCCTTTTTCCGGTGGAGGCGGTCAAGTGCTGGTCTTCTCCTCCCGAGGTTGACGCGCCTGTTTTAGGTTTGACCAACTTTTTCTGTGCTGAACACCCCTGACGCCACCTCCCTTAAGGATGGCGAGGATAAGCGCCTTGATCAGATGGTGTGCCACGCATTTGCCAACGTGGGCTCGGCCCTGCGACCTGTTAGTGTATCTGCCCTGGTGTCGCTTGCTACCATGTCTCTTATCAGGGACTGGCTGAATAACGCTTAGCTTGATCCAGATGGCGCTGAGTTCGCTATCCTTAAGAGATGCGAATTGTTCATGGATTTTGTCATGGCTGCGATGGAAGACTCCATTGTCGTGTGTAGTAGGACGTCAGCCTTACTGGTGGCCATGCGCAGACTAGTCTGGCTCCGTCAGTGGACAGCGGACATTGGAGCCAAGAAGTCGCTCACAGCTCTCCCCTTCTTGAGTGCGCGGCTGTTTGGAGATAAATTGGATGCTGTTGCTAAAGGAGGTAAGTTACCTCAGCGGATGAAACAGCGCCATCCCTTTCGGGGGGCGGGCTCGTTCACTCCCTCCTTTCGAGGGGTCTGGCCTTCTCAGGTGTCGGGCTCGTCCTGGAACAGAGGCAGAGGTCGGGCACGTCCCGCGGCTGCCTGGGGTTCCAAGCCCAAGCCTGCCGTTAAACCGGCTCAGCAATGAAGGGGCGCCATCACCCGCATGGGTGGGGGGACGGCTGCGGCTCTTTTTCCAGGTCTGGGCCCGGGAGGTCACAGACAATTGGATCTTGGAAGTGGTCTCCTCTGGGTACAAGCTGGAGTTCGAGTACTGGCCGCCCCCAAGATTCTTAAGGTCTCAGGTGCCCTCGGACCCTCAGGCTGCACAGGGGCTCCTGTTAGCAGTAAAAAACCTTCTGAACATGGGGGTTATATGCCCGGTGCCTCCGTTGGAAAGAGGCAGGGGTTACTACTCCCAACCTTTTCACGGTTCCCAAAAAGGAGGGTTCGGTGAGACCCATTCTAGATCTCAAGGTTCTCAATTGGTTTTTCAGAGCCAAGAAGTTCTGCATGGAGACTCTGCGCTCGGCTATCAATTCCCTTCGCCAAGGGGATTTTATGACATCCATAGACATCAAGGATGCGTATCTGCATGTTCCGATTTTTCAGGCACACCAGAGATTCTTCCGGTTTGTGGTGGAGGATCAACATTATCAATTTGTAGCTCTTCCCTTCGGTCTGACCTCGGCACCGAGGGTCTTCACCAAGGTTTTGGCGGGCGTAATGGCTCTGCCTAGATCTCAGGGCATTCGCATTGTGCCTTATCTGGACGATCTGCTGATTTCAGCTTCTTCCCTTCAGCAGGCGGAACTGGACACCCACCAGGTGGTGTCGACCCTGGAGAGGTTCAGGTGGGTGATCAACCGCACCAAGTCTTCTCTCTCCCCGTCTCAAGTGATTTCATTTCTGGGCATGAATCTGGATACCAGTCGGGCCAGAGTGTTTCTGCCCCAGGCCAAAGTGCAGGGGATTCAGGGCCTGATCCGTCTTCTTCTGGCCAGTCCTTATCCTTCTATCAGACAGGGGATGAAACTGGTGGGTCTGATGGTGTCCTCCTTCGAGGCGGTGCCGTTTGCACAGTTTCACATGAGATCTCTTCAACTTGTCCTATTGACTTATTGGGATAGGAGCCCACAGTCATTGGATCAACCTTTCAAGATGTCTCCCAGGGTTCGACAGTCCTTTCGGTGGTGGCTGGACTCGAGCAATCTGGTGAAGGGCAGATCCTTTCTGGTACCTTGTTGGGAGACGGTTACCACGGATGCCAACCTGTCGGGCTGGGGAGGTTATTGGAAGAGTCATCAGTTCAGCGGGGTGTGGGGTCCCCAGGAGGTTCACACCCCCATCAATGTATTGGAGCTCAGAGCCATTCGACTGGTTCTAGCTCGGCTGACCACACAGTTGCGGGGTCTTCCGGTTCAGGTGCGTTCGAACAACTGAACGGAGGTAGCTTACATAAATCACCAAGGAGAGACTCGCAGCAGGAGTGCCCTCAGGGAAGTCTCTCTGATCCTGCACTGGGCGGAGAGCAATGTTCCTTGCCTTTCGGCAGTCTACATTCCAGGAGTGAAGAATACGGAGGCGGATTCCCTGAGCAGGGGATCCTCTCGCCACAGAGAGTGGTCTCTCAACCCCAAGGTTTTTCTGGATCTTTGTCCCAAGTGGGGGACTCCAGAGGTGGATCTCTTTGCCTCGAGGCACAATCACAAACTTCCGGCCTTTGTGTCTCTTTCTTAGGATCCTCTGTCTCTGGCAGTGGATGCCTTGTCACTGGCTTGGAAGGAGTTGGTTTTTCTGTACCTGTTTCCACCTGTCTCCATGCTGGGCAAGGTAGTTTGCAAACTGGTTCTAGAAGGGGCACCAGCGATTCTGGTGGCTCCAAGGTGGCCAAGAAGGGTTTGGTACGCAGACGTTGTAAGGATGGCTGTAGACCAGTACCGGCTTCCCTTGCTGCCGGACCTGCTATTTCAGGGTCATCTACTTTACCCCAATTTACAAACGCTGGCTTTGACGGCTTGGCTGCTGAAACCTTCATCTTGAAAGAGGAAGGTTTGTCTGAGGCTGTTGTTCAGACCCTGATTAGGGCTAGGAAGCGGTCCTCTTCTGGCATTTACTATAGGACTTGGAGGTCCTATATTGATTGGTGTGAGGCTAGGGCCTTGCCTTGCAGGGTTTTTTCTATACCCAGGATTTTGGAGTTTCTTCAGCATAATCTGGATCTTGGGTTCCAGCTTAGTACTTTGAAAGGACAGGTTTCTGCCCTGTCGGTTTTCTTCCAGAGGTCTTTTCCTTTACACCCGCTAGTTAAGACTTTTTTCCAAGGGGTCGTGCATGTGCGGCCCCCTCGGAAAGCTGTAGTCCCTGTTTGGGATTTGAATTTGGTTCTTTCGGCTCTGCAGGGTCCTCCTTTTGAGCCAGGTATTGCTCTTTCGGTTCTCACTCAGAAGGTTGCTTTCTTGGTGGCTATTACCTCTGTCCGGCGTGTCTCTGTGTTGGCGGCCCTGTCGATTTAGGCCCCTTACTTTGAGAGACACCAGGATAAGGTGGTTTTTCGTTTTAAGCCGGATTTCCTTCCTAAGGTGGTGTCTGCTTTCCACCTCAATCAGGACATTGTTCTCCCTTCCCTGTGTCCTAAGCCTAACAATGACAAGGAGAGGGTTCTGCACAATTTGGATGATGTTCGCTGTGTGAAGTACTATTTGGTGACTACTTCTTCCTTCCGCAAGACGGACGCTTTTTTCGTGGTGCCCTGCGGGCCCAGGAAAGGTTTGGCGCCTGCTAAATCTACGTTTAGCAAATGGATTCGTCAGGCCATTGTTGGGGCCTATTCTGCTAAGGGGAGGACTCCCCCTTTTAGGCTCACTGCGCACTCTACTTGTGCTGTTGGTGCATCCTGGGCTTTTCAGCACCAGGCTTTTGTTGAACAAGTTTGTAAGGCTGCTACTTGGTCTTCCGTTCATACCTTTTCCAAGTTTTACAAAGTTGATGTGCGGGCTTCAGCGGATGCTGTTTTTGGCCGCAAGGTTCTGCAAGCTGCAGTGGTTTGAGTTGGTACATTCTTTACGGTTTCTGGTTCCCACCCATGACGGACACTGCTATTGGATGTCCCAGATGTAATGATGAAGGAAGTGGAGTGTATGGCACACTTAGAATAATACCGTTTTGTGAGTACTCACCTTTAAAACGGGTATTATGAGTGTGCCATACACTCCACTTAGCCCCACCCTTGTTTGTTTCAGGTATTCTGGGGCTTTTATATGGTGAACCATTGGTTTTGATTGTTACGGTTATATTTGGTTCTTCCTGGTCCCTTTACTGCTTTTATACACTGGGGAATTGGTGGGAGGTCCCAGGTATATATGGACTGGGAGGGGCTTTCTTTTTTGCATATTCATCTCTGCAGAAGTTCGCCCTCTACTGGAGAATACCCAGATGTCATGAAGAAGGAAGTGGAGTGTATGGCACACTCATAATACCCATTTTAAAGGTGAGTACTCACAAAACAGTATTTTTTGTACTTCAGATCAGTTAAGATTTCTGCATAGGTATGGCGTTGCTAAAGCGCACCAACGGTCAAAAATGACTTAAACCGAACCAACAGTCTGGCACAGTTGGAAAAGAAAGGCAGCGGCCATCTTGTAGCTTCCACTCCCAGCATCTCAGCCATCCTGCTGCCTGGATTCAACTGACATAACTGACAATACACAGACAATACACAGTTACAGGAAGACCAGCAGCACTTCCTGTTTGCAGGTGGCTACAAATGCATGAGCCGCCATTTTGTTTTCAAAATTTACCACAGCAAGAGTTTGTGAAGGGTAAATGAATTTTTCTGTGCAGCAATCTGTTGTGTTGGCCATTTTTGACTGTTGGTCCGCTTTGAACAAGACCAACACAACAAACAGTGCTAATATGCATCCCTCCCCAGGGCAATTTAGATTGCTGCACCATACCCTTTCTAACCCTTCCCCTTTTCTAAGTCCTGCTGTGGTAAATTTTAGAAACAAAATGGCAGCTCATGCATTTGCAGCTCGCCAGCAAACAGGAAGTGCTGCTGGGCTTCCTGTGACTGTGCATTGTCAGTTATGTCAGTTGAATCCAGACAGCAGAATGGCTGACATGCTGGGAGAGGAAGTTCCAAAATGGCTGCTACCTTTCTTTTCCAACTATGCCAGGCTGTCCGGTTTAAATTGCGTTCTATGAATGTGTTTATTTTTCAACCTCTTTAGCACATTCTATGGGATTGTTGCGAGGCGGATGTAATTATTTAATAGGTAATTCTTAATTAAAACACATTCTTCCCAATCCTCCTAGAGCAGCTGCTTGAAACATTCCAAAGGAATAAGCTGGCAGCTGGCCTGAGATAGGTCGGTCCCAACAGTAAGCAAGATGTGGTAACCAATGCTGCCATTTTGAAGTGAGAGGATTGTTAAATATGTCAATATGTTAATAACTGATGTTGGCACATGTGTTTAGCAAATAGGTGTATAAAGTATCCAGCACAGAAGGGATTCCTTAGCTTGTATCTATGGCAAGTTATGCTTTACTCACAATGACCAAACCAAAAATGACCAGGTTTGCCCATGTGGCCAAGCTGGGGTCTAAATTTAAATGTAGATTAAGTTTTTTCCTTATTACTTTATTCTCTTTACCAACAGTGTGACTATTCTGTTTTTGTATTGCTTTTATTTCACCATATTCTGATGTTCTTGAGCTACTGTAGCTCGTTTGGGTCTTCATTTGAGACTGGGCATTTAATTCATTTGAAGACTACCATCTAATATATTATGGTTAAGCTAGTTGTCATTTCATCTATTTGCATCACAATCTCACTGTAGGATTACCTCCTGACCAACTAGGCACATACTAGCCTATAGAAGGTATTGTACGTAAAATACTGTTGTACGCTTTTTAATTCTGGGTGCAAGACACCCTCTTCTCCATATTTGACAGCTAGTATCCCATTTTGGCCCAGACCTATGATATACTTATTAGCACGCTGTTTCCAAGTTTCTTATATCTCTATCTTGGTAAGGTAGCGGTGGCTTTCTTGCCCTTTATGAAAGCTCTTAGTATACTTTCTGATTACAAATCCCAGAATGCTTCTATTTGGCTAAACAAAGCAGCAGCAATTAGCTCTGCAAATGTTGCCAGAAACCCTTTAGCTATCGGAATACAAAATGTGCCCCCCCCCCCCATTTGAAGAGAATGAATTCATGCTGATAATGGAAACTTTTAAAAATACCAACGAAAGTGGAATTACCCTTAAAGCGGAACTTCAGTTAAAAAGGATGCATCCTGCCCTGCCATGCTACCCTGGGGCTGAGGCAGGATGGAGGTGGGGGGTTACAAAGTAAAAAACACATTCCTTAGCCAGACGCCAGCGTCATCCTCCCAGTTTCCCACAACCGCCGCCCGTAAGGGAGCAAAGCCTCATCTCCTGGCTCTGCATGCCCATTCACTTAAATGGATGGACATGAGCGTGCATGGAACCGGGGGATGCGGCTCTGTCTTCCAGGCAAGATGGCGGTGCCCAGTATCCGGAGCCCCGGAGGAGCATCGCGGGCACCTGGCTAAGGTAAGGATTTTTATTTTCCTTTGTAACCCCCCCCGTCCTCAGTGCCAGGGTTTGGCTTTAAATTCCTCTATCCGTTATGATAGCAATATACTAATTTCTTTAGTATGTTGCAATATCAAATATAAAACAAAAAGTTGTAGGCAGTAAGTACATCTGCAGATATAACTGGTTTTGTTGCTTTGTACTCAAATGGTGCTTCTTGTCTGTTTTTTATGACCAAACAATAATTATCTTCTCTGTACATTGGTGCACTTTTCAGTACAGTGGCATGTTTGTTTCACTTGGTAACACCCACAGCATATTTTTCCAGCGATAATTTAGCACACAAATCTTGTGTTCCTAAAATCAACCACAATACGTCGTTTTTGGATGGTTCCCAACGACTGGATGAGAAGCCTTAGTGATCTTGTGACACAAATTTAAATATCTGCCAAGTTTATCAGGTTGTTGGGAAATCTCACGGGCATCAAAGATGCAAAAAGGAAGTGAGAACCAAAATTAACGTTTCTGTGCCATGAATATCTGAATTTCTTTTCTGGCTGAAAATTGTGTTTGTATACAAAGCGTTACTTATCATCCTAATCCTGTGTTTCCTTTTTTACCTATTTATTGTGCAATAATGTTTGAATCTTCCGCTGTACAGCAAGATAAGCCTCTATCCTTTCCTAATTAGAGCAGAGCTGGATGCTGGGGTAAATCAATTAATCTTTACGTCAGAGCTCTAATCTCCAGTACTTGTGCTCTCAACGTATTATTTTACAGTGCCAGATTTAAAACATTGTTTATTATGTGGGGAAATGTAAAAGATGAAGAGACACATTCAAGACAAGTTTGCACCTTTGAAGGGTTAATAAAAACTCCCCAAACCTGGCATGCCCAGCCCCCCTGCCCCTCCGGTTTAGCACTTACCTTTTAAAAACATACCGTCTCCAGTCACATCAAACTCGGCAACCCTCCACTCCCTCGCCATCCTCCATAGGGCCGCACCATCTTGGAAGCTGAAGGCTTTCCGACAGACACTGCGCCGCCCATCAGCATAGGCTGCAATGACACTGGATGCAGACACACGCGGGATTTGAGGCGCAACGCATGGGATGTCGGCGTTTAAGATATCGCTGACATCCAAAAAGCAGTGGAGGGGTTATCTGAGAGGAACATTAGAAAAGGTCTGATGTTCATCTTTAATATGTGTCAAACCTTGTGGGACACCCGACTTCTTGGTGAGTCCATAACCCCAAATCTCCGAAGCTAGCTTCACCTATAGACAAGCCCCTGCTCGCTGTGAAGCTTTAAACGCATCACCGGACATGGTTGTCCCCAGGGCTTGGTAGATCAAAGATTGTGAACTTACAGGGGTGAAGGCGGTTGAACCAGAGGTAAGACAGGGGGCGTTATCGGGCAAGCCGGGGTCATACACAAATAATCAGTCTTCCCGATATGCAGCGCCAAGGAAGAAGCATGAGAAGGGTCAATGGTCAAGCCAAGGGTCGAACCGGGTAATCGGAGGGTTCGCAGTACAAGGGATGAGTCGGGGGTCCAGGCAGGCGTCGGTTCAGGCAGTGGTCACGGAATGGTCAGGCAAGCTAGGTTGGCAACAGTGAACAATCAGA
This sequence comes from Gastrophryne carolinensis, assembly GCA_027917425.1. Lineage (NCBI taxonomy): Eukaryota > Metazoa > Chordata > Amphibia > Anura > Microhylidae > Gastrophryne > Gastrophryne carolinensis. Next base: position 553,524,296 of record CM051235.1, read on the forward strand.
AGTCACAGGAACATTGGCACCCAGCAGAATGCTATCACAGGCGGTAAAAGTGTGAGGGAGGAAAACCTTTATAGGGCTGGAACCAACGGGATTGGCCAGGGGAAACTGGCTCATTGGAGGAACTAATAACATATGGGCTGATTGGCCAGATAAACCTCTAGGGGGTTTCGCCCACAGTAACATTTGGGCTCATTGGCCCTTTAAAACTAACCTCCGGCCTGCAGCGGCGCCAGAGGGCATAAGATAGCCATGCTCATGCACGTCAGTCAGGGGGGCGGGGCCCGCTTTTGGTGCGTTCCGCGTCACTGTCCCTGCGGCCCGCCCCTCGAGGTATACCCGACGCCATTTTTTCTTAGTTCTGGCTGCTTCGTGACGGGCTTCTACCTACCGCGGTCCGTGAGTGCCCTCGCTGGCTGCTTTATTTACCGTTGTTATTTACTTGTCACTTACGGCTCCCCTTTGCTTATGTCTTTCAGACGGGCCGAACCCTCTTGGCTTCTCCCAGCCCTACTTCCTCTATTTAGTTAATTAACTTGTGAGGCCTAGAGTTAATTACTCCCACTTTCCTAGCGGGTTATTGGGGCATCCCAGGTTGCTTTTATAGCGTCAATCCCTATCGGCCTATTGTGCCGCTGTAATCACCATATGGAGGCGTCTCCGGATAATGTGCTCGGGGTTCCTTCGGGACAAGCCCGGCTGTGTGTAGCTTGTGGGGTGTCCCCTATTAGCGCTGACAATGTGCGGGTCTGTGTACCTTGTGCCCAGCAGATGCTTGCGATGCAGCCTGGTTTTCCAGTGGCTGGGCCTGGCCTCGTATCACTTCACCTACTCCCCCAAGCTTAAATCTCACTCCCACTGAGTTGCATACAAGTGGGGATTCTCAGCCTGATGTGTCTTCCAGACTGGCTAGTGTTGAGAAGTTGCAAAAAAGTCTGCAAAAAAGCGGCACTTAACACCTGATGTCACTCTTTTCCCTATGGAAGCTAATGAGTTTTTGGAGCTATCTGGCTATACCCCTTTGGAAGAAGGGGAGCTATTCTCTGACTCGGGGTCATCTGATGAGAGGCCCAGGGGTCATGACGATCCTGGCTCTGACCCCTGGGCCCCAGATGATACTGATAGACTGTTGGCTCAGATTTTTGAGGTTCTGTCTATTTCTCCCCCTGTTGCGGCCCGCAGGCAACAGGGGGAACTGTTTCATACTGCTAAGTCACGCTTGGAATTTCCTGAGCAAGCCCATTTTAATAACCTTGTGCTCAAGGAATGGGAGCGCCCCAGCAGGCTTCCCGGTGTACCTAAAAGTTGGGATAGGAAGTATCCCTTTCCTGCTGATGTGGTGAAGTATTGGTCATCCCCTCCTGAAGGGGATGCCCCGGTCCTAGGGTTATCTAACACCTCTGTCATGCACTCCCCTGACTCTACTACCCTGCGGGATGCTGAGGACCGGCGCATTGATCAGCTGGCGTCCCATGCCTTTGCATGTGTGGGGACGGCGCTGCGCCCGGTCTGTGCCTCTGCCATTACGGCTGTGGCTATTAGGACTCTGCTCAGAAGTATCCTTGATGGTGCCCCTGATGATGTGTCTAGGGAGGAGTTTAATGCACTCTCTAGTTGTGATGTTCTTGTGACCTATGTCCTCTCTGCCTTGGATGACACCATTAGAATGTGTGGCAGAACCTCTGCCCTTGTGGTGGCTATACGCCGCTCGGTTTGGCTGCGCCAGTGGGCTGCTGACAATGCTGCCAAGAAAGCCCTCACTGGTTTTCCCTTCAAAGGACTACGCCTGTTTGGGGACCGCCTGGACCTGTTAGCTAAGGGAGGCAGGTTACCCAAGCGCAGGCGGCAGTCTCGTCCCTTTCGGGGTCAGGGCTCCTTTTCCTCCCCCTACCGTGGTGCTAGACAAGGGAGGGGGGGGGTTCCTTTACTGGGGCCCGAGGAGACTTCTGGGGTAGGGGCAGAGGACGTGGATGCCCTGGCTCCTCTTGGGGCTCCAAGCTTAAGTCCTCTCCCAAGCCCCCTCAGGCATGGTGGGGGGACGGCTTCAGCACTTTGCTCACGTCTGGAGGCTTCGTCTCAGACCGGTGGATTCAGGAGGTAGTGTCCTCCGGTTACACTATACTATAGGTTATATATTGGAGTTACACTGTATTGTTTGTGAGGAAGTGCGCCCCCTGGTGGTTAACCATGCATATGGCTCAGTAGTACTGTTTTTAATTTGGTTTTAATTTATATTACAATAAAATGTATTTGTAAATTTACCTTTTATAGTGCAATAGTCAGTCTCTGTGTGGGTGTATGATAGGGTATTCAGAGGTCACCCTATACAATAAATTGGGTCCTCCGGTTACAAGATAGAGTTTGCTGTCTGCCATTCCCCCCCCCCCCCCCAAGGCTCATCAGATCCCGGATTCATCAGGACCCTGTGTCAGCTTAGGATCTAGTGCAGGCGGTGCAAAGCCTTCTGGAGCTGGGGGTTCTCTGCAAGGTCCCTTTAGTATAATCAATTTTATTGGTTTTAGACATTATACAAAAAAGGGGGAGGAGAAAAATAAAGGGGAAAGGTAAAGGGTAACATGGGGGTACAAAAGGGAAGAAGGGAGGGAGGGGGCAAGCTTTACAGCACGGGGGGGGGGTTACAGCATGTGGGAGCACAGGTTTCTTGCAGCAATGCAAAATATAAAACGTTATTTCTGTGATGCCAAACACACTCTCCAAACAATATTCTGTCTTATATGACAGTGGGCCAACCAGGTGAAAAAGTGTCCGAGAGAAGATCGTGAGGAATCCCCTGAATGAGTTGGGGCCTTAAATGGTCCGTCTCACCCGTGACAACACCGACTAGTTGGGAAAGATCAGGAGATGTAGCTTTAGACTTCTGGGACCTATTGCATCATAAGTGAAAAGAATCCCCAAACATGTCAGGGCGAAGGGGGGAGTAGACCTACGAGTGGATCGGGGAAGTGGAATGTGCTAAGAGAGTCGGAGCACAGCAAAGGCAAAGGGTGATGTGAAAACTAGAGTCAGGCAACCACTAGTGTTACCCCTCGACTCACGAGGCCTGCAACAAGTATATGATTTCCCTTAATCCGGGTCAGGGCAAGGTATCAGGGCCGGGAGGTTCGAGTCACGGTACATTATCCACCCAGTCCAGGTCAGCAGGAAACGGTCTATGCGGTCACTGTCTTTTGCAATTAGATCCTCCATGTATGGGATCCTCTCCAGCTCCTGGACCCATTCCAGCAATGTAGGGGCTTTCTGCGATTTCCAATGTCTTGGGATGATGGCTCTCATAGCTGAAATGAAGTGTCGCAAGACACTTTTTTTGATGTCAGAAATGGGCCCAGGAACAAGAGACAGCAGTGCTAGTTGGGGAGTGTTAACTACCCTAGAGCCCGAGATCTGCTCATAAATAGAAAAGACCTGATCCCACAGGGCCTTGATGGCTGGGCATTCCCACCATATATGTGTCAAGTTGCCCGTGTCTTTCTGGCATCTCCAGCACTTCTCCGAGTAAGAGGCAGCGAATCGGTGTATGTGCGCTGGACATTTGTACCATCTCGCAAGAACTTTATAATTTCTTTCTTGAGTGGCACAGGAGACTGACGCCCCCAGGGTACACAGGTAAATCTTGGCGATATCATCCCCTGAAAGCTGTAGCCCTAGTTCCCTTTCCCATCTCTCAATGAACTTAGGGTGTGTGTGTTGGATAGATCTGCGCAGAATGGAATATAGATTCGATATTATGTGAGAGGGGGGACTATCCTGTGTGATCAATGATTCAAGATCTGTAGGCGAGCTTCTCGATATCTCCACCAGATTGTTAGTGTTTAAGAAGGTATGCAGCTGCCTGTGTAGCAACCAGGACACATGTCTGCCCCCTGCTTCCTGTCTTAAGTCTTCCAGTGTAGGCACCCCTCCCGATTTTAATATTTGGCCTACTGTGATGTTGGCATGGGCCTCCCAGATCAGAAAATGTCGAGAGAGTAGCCCCGGTTCAAAGGCAGGGTTGCCAAATATTGGTGTGAAGGGGCCCGGTCTACGGACCAGTTGGCGTTTACCCTGTAGGAGGTCCCAGACATCCAGGAAGTGCTTCATAAGAACGGGCAGGGAGCCTTTTTGTGTCTTAGAGAGGGGGCTAGCCCACGTGACTGAGGTGGGGTTAAACGGGGAGAGCGCCCCCTCCAGCTGGACCCACAATTTATCCTTACCCCTACGCGTCCAATCTACTATTCTTTGCAGGACCGCCGCCGCCGCGTGATATTCCTTAAGGTCTGGGAGGCCCACGCCGCCCTCAGTTTTACTCCTTGATAGTGTGGACAATCGTACCCTTGGTTTGGTGACCCCCCAGACAAATTTGGAGAACGCTGATCTTAATTTACGGAAGAAGCTGTTTGGGAGTTTTATCGGGATCGTTTGAAAAACATAAAGGAGCTTTGGAAGTATGTTCATTTTTAAACTATTGATCCGTCCAAACCAGGAAACCGGTTTCTTTACGTAAGAGCTCAGGTCCGCCAATGTTTTGGAGAGGATGGGGGCATAGTTTAGCTCGTATAGTCGGGAGAGGTCCGTTGGGATCTGCACGCCCAAGTATTTAATAGCATTGGTCTTCCACTTAAATGGGGAGCTACCCCTCAATCGGTCGACCTCCCGCTGCGAAAGCGAAAGGTTGAGAGCCTCTGATTTCGAGTAATTTCGAGAGAAACCCTGGCTGTTGGGGACGTGTATAGTGCAAGAGTTTTGGAGAGGAGGCCAGGGCCAACACCAATCTGCCGCAGGGAGGCTTTCATGAATCTACCCTATCGAACGCTTTCTCTGCGTCACACGAAAGGAGACAGGCAGCTGATCCTGTGGAATGAATATGCGATATTAAGTCCAATAGCTTGTTGGTGTTGTCCCTGGCCTCCCTCCCGGGGACAAAACCCACCTGGTCCAGGTGAATCAAATCGGGGAGAAGAGGTTGTAGTCTCAGGGAGATGACCTTAGCGTAAAGTTTGAGGTCGACGTTAATTAGCGATATTGGTCTAAAACTACCACAGATGGTGGGGTCTTTGCCCGGCTTAGGGATTACCGTGATCGTTGCCTCAAGCGCCTGCCTGGGGAAGGGGCATTGCTCATCTATACTATTGAAGGTTCTCGTTAAGAAGGGGATTAAGCGGGTCCCAAATTGTTTGTAAAACTTGGAGGAAAAACCGTCTGGGCCTGGGCTTTTACCTGAAGGAGACTCCTTGATCGCCCGCGCTATTTCTGTCTCAGTAAAAGGTAGCTCTAAGAGTTCGATCTCCTCAGAGGGGATGACCAGGAGTGGGGTGCTTTCTATATAGGCTGTGATTAGCTCTGAAGGCACTGCGGTGTTAGGAGCGGTGTGGGGCGTGTCACGAATGTTGTATAGCGAGGGGTAAGAATTCTTGAAGGTATCTGCTATACCAGTAGGGGTTTGTGTCATAGTCCCATCTGTTCCATGCACCCAGGGGATTTCATGACATCTGTGGACATCAAAGATGCTTACCTTCATATTCCTGTATTTCCAGGTCATCAAAGGTTCCTCAGGTTCGCTCTGGAGGATCAACACTACCAATTTGTGGCGTTGCCTTTGGTCTCACTTCAGCTCCCAGGGGATCTCCTCAGAGGGGATGACCAGGAGTGGGGTGCTTTCTATATAGGCTGTGATTAGCTCTGAAGGCACTGCGGTGTTAGGAGCGGTGTGGGGCGTGTCACGAATGTTGTATAGCGAGGGGTAAGAATTCTTGAAGGTATCTGCTATACCAGTAGGGGTTTGTGTCATAGTCCCATCTGGCTTCTTAAGGGTGGGGATGTGGGTCGCCACCGACCTTGGGTTCAGGGCTCTAGCAAGCATTCGCCCACACTTATTTGCCGATTCATACAGTAGAGCCCTCCCTTTGTCCCTGTAGCGTAGAAATGACTGGTTATAGAGGTTCTGGAGCTTCTCCCTAGCCTGTTGGAGTTCAAGCAATTTCGGATTTGTAGGTTTATCTTTGTGCTCTCGTTCTAGGGAGAATATGCAATCTAGGGTCTGAGTAATGAGTGAGGCCCTCTCTCTTTTAAGCCTAGCTCCGTGCCTAATTAATTCCCCTCTAAGAACACACTTCAGGGCTTCCCATTGATACGGTAGGGGGGTGGGGTCATCCTTATGGTTTTCCAAGAAGTGTTTGATGGTCGTTTCTATGGAGGAGGAACAAGCAATGTCGTCGAGCAGGTTGTCGTTGAGTCTCCAGGTCTGCAAGGTCCCTTTAAGAGAAAGGGCAAGGGCTTCTTTTCCAACCTCTTCACAGTGCCCAAAAAAGATGGGTCAGTCAGGCCCATCCTGGACTTGAAGATCCTCAACAAATTTGTCAGGTGCAGGCGCTTTCGCATGGAAACTCTGCGCTCTGCCATCAGTTCCCTGCACCCAGGGGATTTCATGACATCTGTGGACATCAAAGATGCTTACCTTCATATTCCTGTATTTCCAGGTCATCAAAGGTTCCTCAGGTTCGCTCTGGAGGATCAACACTACCAATTTGTGGCGTTGCCTTTGGTCTCACTTCAGCTCCCAGGGTATTCACCAAGGTGCTGGCAGGAGTGATGTCTCTGCTCAGGTTTCAGGGCATCCGCGTGCTGCCCTACCTGGATGACATTCTCATCACTTCCCAGTCTCTACATCAGGCAGAGTTGGATACTCAGCTGGTAGTGTCCACCCTGGAATCATTTGGCTGGGTGATCAACCACCCCAAGTCTTCTCTGTCTCCCTCCTTGGTGACTTCATTCCTGGGAATGAATCTGGATACAGTTCAGGCAAGGATTTTTCTTCCTCAGCAGAAGGTGGACAGTTCCTGCTATCTTGTCATCATCCCTCCATCAGGCAGGGAATGCAGCTGGTGGGCCTGATGGTGGCGTGCTTCGAGGAGGTCCCTTATGCTCAGTTCCACTTGAGGCCTCTGCAACTCCACCTCTTGTCAGTATGGGACAAGGACCCTGCGTCCCTGGACCGGGTCTTTGTGCTTTCCCCCCTGGAAGAAGTCTTCTTCTTCCATTTATTACAGGGTTTGGCGTGCCTACATTGACTGGTGTGAGTCTAAGTCTCTTCCCTGTCGTGTGTTCTCTGTTCCCAGGATCCTGGAGTTCCTGCAGCATGGGTTGGAGATGGGGCTCCAACTCAGTACTCTGAAGGGTCAGGTTTCTGCCCTGGCTGTTTTCTTCCAGAAGTCCTTTGCTCAGCATTCTCTGATCAGGACTTTTTTCCAGGGGGTTACTCATGTGTGTCCCCCACGTAAGCCTATGATGCCTGTTTGGGATTTGAACTTGGTTTTGTCAGCCTTGCATGGTGCTCCCTTTGAACCTGTGCAGGATGCTGCCCTGGCCATTCTTACTCCCAAAGTTGTCTTTGTGGTGGCTATCACCTCTATTAGACGTGTGTCTGAGTTGGCGGCGCTCTCCATCCAACCCCCCTACTATGAGAGACACCAGGACAAGGTGGTGTTCCGCTTCAAGCTAGACCTTCTGCCTAAGGTTGTGTCTGTATTTAGATTCCCAGATTTGTGCCACTTGTGGTACAAGCCCGGGTAATGAATGAATGAATAAATAAGGTTGTGTCTGCCTTTCATTTGAATCAGGACATTGTTCTCCCTTCATTGTGCCCTAATCCTAGTAATGCTAAGGAGAGGGTCTTGCATTCTTTGGACGTGGTTAGGTGTCTGAAGTACTATCTGGTGGCTACTACACCTTTCAGGAAAACTGATGCTCTTTTTGTGGTCCCTTCTGGTCCTAGGAAGGGTTTGGCTCCTGTCAAGTCTACTATCAGCAAATGGATCCGTCAGGCTGTGATTCAGGCCTATTCTGCTAAGGGGAAGAATCCTCCCTTCCGCCTTACTGCTCATTCTACTCGTGCTATTGGTGCCTCTTGGGCTTTTCAGCACCAGGCTTCTGTTGAACAAGTTTGCAAGGCCGCTACTTGGTCTTCTGTTCATACCTTTTCAAAGTTTTACAAGGTTTATGTTAAGGCCTCAGCTGATGCTGCTGATGCTTTGGCCGTAAGGTTCTGCAGGCGCAGTGGTATGACCTGTCTGCTGTTACCTTTGGGGATCCCACCCTACTTTATGGACCCTGTTATTGGATGTCCCAAGTGTAAGTAATCTATCTGGAGCAGGACGTACTGTATACTAAGAATAATACAATTCTGTGATTACTCACCTGTAGAATTGGTATTATGAGTATACAGTACGTCCTGCTCCACCCCACCCTTGGTTTTGCATTATCTTGGATCCCCTGTATGGTGATTGTTATCATTGTTATAGTCACCAGTTTGGGTACAAACAGGTGAGTAATCACAGAATTGTATTTTTCATGCCACCTAAGCAGACTATGCTGATTACATGAATTGCAAAGTCGTCCCTAGTGTCAGTCATGGTGTTCTTTGACTTTCCAGATCAAGTTATACATTTGGAATAGCTGGTTAATTTAAGTTTTGGTTTGTAAAATTGGCAAAAAAAAAACACTGAATTGGTTTAAGGTATCTCTTAAATCACACATCCTCAACTCTCCTCTTCATGGGCCACCAACAGGCCAAGTTTTGCAGATCTTCCTTTTTTTATTACCAGTTTGTAAATCAAATTTAAGGATGCTACTTTCTGCAAATTGTCTGTCTTCACCATCTTTTGTAGGTGTGTTAGGCAACAAAATCTTCCTTAAATATACACACCCAAGGGCTTAAACAGAAAGTCCACTTTCCCTGGACTTTCCCACCAGACCTCAGATCAGGGGTGCGATCAGGCGTAAGTTTCTTACCTGCCAGAGCTCCGACAACATTTGTAACACTCGCAAGGGCCTTGGTCGCTGCTTAAAGGACCTGCACTTTCAGCTTCTAATTTTAAGGGGTTGCGTGGATAATACAAGGCCAGACCAAGGCACCCGTTTTTATCTGTGGGCTTTCTGGCTATATTTTTTACTTGTCATAAACCTAAAGCTAGCAGTGCCCTCCACTCACTTGAGACACGTGGGGCCCTCGGCAAGCTGTGTGCCCCTACGGCACCCCTGACCTGAGGTCTGATTGGCAGGTTCAAAGAAGGTGGACTTTTTAAGCCTGGGTATAGAGATCTATGACCCACTAAACTAACTTGAATTCAAAATCCACGTGGTCATTTTCTTTTAAGGTAATTACTCCAATATATATGTAATCGCTCATTTAGATGACATTGATCATAGGTAAGAAGTAATATTGAGGTTGCCATTGCTAATTGGTTAGTGTCTATGTTAGTGGCTGCCTGCAGTGGTGATCATTTACTGCTTATATAGTGTAGAAAGACTCGTAGCTCATAGCTACGATGGTTTATGACTTGCATTTTCTTTCCTGGTAAGGAGTACAGCGATGGCATCATAATATACATGAGGCACATACAGTAGTTATGAAGGTTCTGTGAAGAATTGAATGGTGGCATGAACTTAACACCATCCCGTGAGACAGCAAAGAATCTACTGAAACTAAGAGTGTTCATTTTGTTATGTAGGATTAGACCAAGTTGCCCAATTGGCCCTGCCAAAATATGAAGCCTTTTATTTAAAAGTTTAATTAGATGAATATATTTCCCGGGAAATCAACTATTAGATCAAGGCTATGATAATGTCTGTGTTAGGTAATTATCTCTTTTACAACTTATTAGCTGCTCTGACTGTTGATTACACCTTTTGGGTGACACCCATCAATAATGGATGACATGCTAAGTAGCTACTAACTGCAACTACTAACTGCAAGTGAGCAGCAATACTCTAATCGCTGGGGAGTTGTTGCAAGTAATAGCCTAACAACTTCACAACCTCGTAAGTTGTAATTACTTTTCGGTTTGGAAGGCACACGCTTACTTTTTACAAGATCGGTAAGAGACAGTGGCACGAAGTAAAACCCCAGTAAATATATTTTAATACATATCAAGATATAAATATCCTGATGATGGAGCAATAATCAGGAGAAACGTGTAGGTGCATTAATCAGTTACACAAATAATGATTCCATTTGTGTGTGTTTTTTTGCCTATTTTAGGTTTGACCAATTTGACCAATCTTATACACTGGTACAGGTACACTGGCCAAAAAAAGGTTCCACACACACTCGCATAATTTCCATGAGCTTCTGCAATGTCGAATTATTTATGTGTCTGTCCAGAGTTGTATTAATTTTCCAAAAATCCAAAAATTCTCAGTGAAGTTCCGCTCTGGACTCCATGTGTGAAAACTATAATGCTTTCTGAAATATTCTTTAACAATTTGAGTATGATGAATCCTGCCATTCTCAATGTGCCATCAGGGAAGAAAACAAAACATTGATAACCTGGTCATTTAGTATATTCAGGTAGTCAGTAGACCTCATTTTGGTCACACAACATTGCTGAACCTTGACCTGAGCATTTTCAGAAACCCCAGATCATAGCTCTGTGCCAACAGGCTTGTACAGTAGGCCCTAGACATGATGGAGGCATCGCTTCAGCCACCATATTCTTACCATCATGCACAAGTCTAACACGTAGGCACCAATGAGTTACTTGTGCTTGGGCATGCATGTGCAAGATTTGATTAAACGATTGGGTGAGTTTCTGAGCTCCGCGTCAATCACTTTAAGTGTGAAAGTTGAAGCTTGTAATGTGCAGCAAAACACCAACCTTCCAGAACCTTACATCAGTATCGGTCTCAACATTGACAGTTAAGGCTCTTGCTAAACTGAAAATCTGATAATGTGATTACATAACCCGAGTGACACTGTAGTTCCTCCTAATGTTTTTCTTTTTACTTTCCCAATTCTGTGCACCGTGTTTAATGTTTTTCTTCTTCTCTTTTTGCAGTACGCCTTCATGACAGCATTTCGGAGGAAGGCTTTCATTATCTTGTTTTTGATCTGTAAGTATTAAACATGTATTTGTTTTTATAGTTTACGCCTGGTGCATTTATAAAGAGGAGCCTTTCCCCAAGAATACATTCCCAAACGGAACTGTCTGAAGGGATCCTTGCCTTTTTAACCTTGTAAAATCATTTAGTTAATTACCAGAAGTACATATATGTACATATGAGGTTAAGGGAGGTGGGCATTGACTTCTAGATACATTAAGCCATTGTTCATGTATTCTAAGTGTGCCATACACTCCACTTCGATCTTCATGACATGTGGGTAATCTCCAGTAGAGGGCGAACTTCTGCAGCGATGAATATGCAAAAAAGAAAGCCCCTCCCGGTCCATATATACCTGGGACCTCCCACCAATTTCTCAGTTCCTTCTCTGCAGGGAAGGCGACAAGACAGAAGATGAAGACTTCTTTACTTACAGGTAAGCCGGGCCCGCGCCCGGCCGTTTATTGTCCCTATTACTGCCAGGACCCTTTCTAAATTGCCCCTATTTGAGCCTCCCAGCTTAGGCTGCGGGTCCTGGTGAAGGTAGGCAGCACCCTGTGGGTGCGGAAGGAGCACTGCTCCACCGTGAGACCTCACTATGGGGTAGGCGGTTATCCAGATTTTTTGGTGATCCTGGTGTGGGATGCCCCGTCCCTCTATGCTTATGGATGGATTCTGGCAGGGTTCCCCCCTTCTGGGTCCCTTACTCCCCTCCGGGGGGGGGGGGGGGGGTTGCCTGGCCTGGCCGTTAATTTGTTTTCGTTCTTCCATGCCCCTGTGTGTGTGGGTGTGTGATTTCACTGTGCGTGTGTGTGTGTGACTGACAGTGTGTGTTTTACTTCTGGGACCGTGTCTGGTGCTGTGATTAGCCTGGGGGAGCTTCCCCCCCCCTCAGGCTGTGTTCGGGAAGGGGGCGGGGCCGGGCTCTCGGCGCTGTAGCCTTGCCCCCTTCTTTGGCGCGATTCTGTGGCTCGTTCCTAGGAGATCCGCGTTGCTGGGAGGGGGGCGTGGCCTGGCAAACGCGCGTTCTGCGCTGCCCGCCCTCCCCCTTCTCTTCCTCTTTCTGCATGAGGCACTTCTCGGGGGCCATTTTGATGCTGGTTCTGAGCTGCGATCCGGGTGGTAAGGTCCGGATGGCCACTTCCTTAAATTATGTGGGGGCCCCTCTCTAGCGCCCACTGCGGGCGTGTGTGTTTTTTTTGTGTTGGTTGCACATGTCTGGCTGAGATATATATATATATATATATATATATATATATATATATATATATATATGTATGTGTTATTGCCTTAAATATGTAGGATTGCACTTGTCTGTTTTGTGTGTTACAGATTGCATTGTATATGTGCATATTAAGGGGTTCCTCCTGGTCCTGGGGTCCCTAGTGTAAATTTGTTCACCTCAAATCCTCCCACTGGGACTTTTAAGGGGCATCCCGGGTTGCTTAGGCGTAAATTCCCTGCGGTCTTGCGACTGACCACAAAAATTCACCATATGGAGGCTCCGCAGGATACTGGGCTCGGGCTCCCTCTGGGACAATCCGGGCCATGTGTGGGGTATCCCTTACGGGGAGAATGTGCTGATCTGTATACCATGCGCACAAAAGGCCATAACGCGGCAGTCTGGTACCCAGCCTTCTGGGTCGGCTCCTCCCGCTCCATCGCCTTCCCCTCCCCACCTTATCCGTACCCCAAGTGACATTGGTGCCAGCGGGGAGTCGCTCTCTGATGTTTGGGCTCGGTTGGCCAGCATCGAGAAAATTATTGTTAGCACGGGCAAGAAGGCCCAGGCTAAAAAAAGACATTTGTCATCGGCCCAGCCCTTGTGGGATGTTGATGTCGATTCCGTTGATTTGTCAGATTATTTCTCGTTAGAGGAGGGGGAATTGTATCAGGAAACAGAGGCTGACTATGTTCAGTCTGGGGATGCCGATGTCGGGCAGGCGCTGGGGGATGCCGTAGATACGGCCACTGTTTTGTCACATTTATTGGAGGTGTTGGATATTGAACCGCCTGAGGCGCCCCCTCTCAAGAAGGGGGAATTTTTGGGGGTCCGCAAGCCCCGTTTGGAATTCCCTACTCGGGGTCACTTTGATGCGCTGATCCTTAGAGAATGGGGGAGGCCCAGTCAGTTTCCTGGTGTTCCTCAGGGATGGGATAAGAAGTATCCTTTTCCGTTGGAGGCGGTTAAGCGCTGGTCTTCTCCTCCCGAGGTCGACGCGCCAGTTTTAGGTTTGACCAACTCTTCTGTGCTGAACACCCCTGACGCCACTTCCCTTAAGGATGGCGAGGATAAGCGCCTTGATCAGATGGCATGCCACGCATTTGCCAGCGTGGGCTCGGCCCTGCGGCCTGTTAGTGCATCGGCCCTGGTGTCGCTTGCTACCAGGTCTCTTATCAGGGACTGGCTGAATAACACTCAGTTTGAGTTTGATCCAGCTTGCGCTGAGTTCGCTATCCTTAAGAGATGCGAATTGTTGATGGATTTTGTCATGGCTGCAATGGAAGATTCTATTGTCGTGTGTAGTAGGACTTCAGCCTTACTGGTGGCTATGCGCAGATTGGTCTGGCTCCGCCAGTGGACAGCGGACGTTTGGGGCAAGAAGTCGCTCACAGCTCTTCCCTTCTTGGGTTTGCGGCTGTTTGGAGATAAATTGGATGCTGTTGCTAAAGGAGGTAAGTTACCTCAGCAGAGGAAACAGCGCCGCCCCTTTCGGGGGGCTGGCTCGTTCACTCCTTCCTTTCAAAGGGGCCAGAGTGCTAGGGGTTTGGCCTTCTCGGGTGTCAGGGGCTTGTCCTGGAACAGAGGCAGAGGTCGGGCACGTCCCGCGGCTGCCTGGGGTTCCAAGCCCAAGCCTGCCGTTAAACCGGCTCAGCAATGAAGGAGCGCCCTCACCCGCAAGGGTGGGGGGACGGCTGCGGCTCTTCTTCCAGGTCTGGGCCCGGGAGGTCACAGACAATTGGATCTTGGAAGTGGTCTCCTCCGGGTACAAACTGGAGTTCGAGTACTGGCTGCCCCCAAGATTCTTAAGGTCTCGGGTGCCCTCGGACCCTCAGGCTGCACAGGGGCTCCTGTTAGCAGTGAAAAACCTTCTGGACATGGGGGTTATATGCCCGGTGCCTCCGTCGGAGAGAGGCAGGGGTTACTACTCCAACCTTTTTACGGTTCCCAAAAAGGAGGGTTCGGTGAGACCCATTCTAGATCTCAAGGTTCTCAACAGGTTTATCAGAGCCAAAAAGTTCCGCATGGAGACTCTGCGCTCGGCTATCAATTCCCTTCGCCAAGGGGATTTTATGACCTCCATAGACATCAAGGATGCGTATCTGCATGTTCCGATTTTTCAGGCACATCAGAGATTCCTCCGGTTTGCGGTGGAGGATCAACATTATCAGTTTGTAGCTCTTCCCTTCGGTCTGACCTCGGCGCCGAGGGTCTTCACCAAGGTCTTGGCGGGAATAATGTGTCTGCTCAGAGCTCAGGGCATTCGCATTGTGCCTTGTCTGGACGACCTGTTGATCTCAGCTTCTTCTCTCCGTCAGGCGGAGCTGGACACCCACCAGGTGGTGTCGACCCTGGAGAGGTTCGGGTGGGTGATCAACCGCACCAAGTCTTCTCTCTCCCCGTCTCGAGTGATTTCATTTCTGGGCATGAATCTGGATACCATTCTGGCCAGAGTGTTTCTGCCCCAGACCAAGGTGCAGGGGATTCAGGGTCTGATCCGCCTTCTTCTGGCCAATCCTTGTCCCTCTATCCGACAGGGGATGAAACTGGTGGGCTTGATGGTATCCTCCTTCGAGGCGGTACCGTTTGCACAGTTTCACATGCGATCTCTTCAACTTCACCTATTGACGCATTGGGACAGGTGTCCGCAGTCATTGGATCAACCTTTCAGGATGTCTCCCAGGGTTCGGCAGTCCCTTCGGTGGTTGCTGGAATCGAGCAAACTGTTGAAGGGCAGATCCTTTCTGGTCCCTTGTTGGGAGATGGTTACCACGGATGCCAGCCTGTCGGGCTGGGGAGGTTATTGGAAAATTCATCAGTTCAGCGGGGTGTGGGGTCCTCAGGGAGGCTCACACCCCCATCAATGTCTTGGAGCTCAGAGCCATCCGACTGGTTCTGGCTCGGCTGACCTCACATTTACGGGGTCTACCGGTTCAGGTTTGTTCGGACAACTGAACTGCGGTAGCTTACATCAATCACCAAGGAGGGACTCGCAGCAGGAGTGCCCTCAGGGAAGTCTCTCTGATCCTGCACTGGGCGGAGAGCAATGTTCTTGCATTTCGGCAGTCTACATTCCGGGAGTGGAGAACACGGAGGCGGATTCCCTGAGCAGGGGATCCTCTCGCCAAGGAGAGTGGTCTCTCAACCCCGAGGTTTTTCTGGATCTTTGCCGCATGTGGGGGGCACATTCACAAACTTTCGGCCTTTGTGTCTCCTTCTCAGGATCCTCTGTCTCTGACAGAGGATGCCTTGTCACTGGCTTGGAAGGAGTTGGGTTTTCTGTACCTGTTTCCGCCCGTCTCCATGCTGGGCAAGGTAGTTCGCAAATTGGTTCTAGAAGGGGCACCAGCGATTCTGGTGGCTGCAAGGTGGCCAAGAAGGGTTTGGTATGCAGACGTCGTAAGGATGGCCGTAGATCAGTACCGCCTTCCCTTGTTGCCGGATCTGCTATCTCAGGGTCATCTACTTTACCCCAATTTACAAACGCTGGCTTTGACCGCTTGGCTGCTGAAACCTTCATCTTGAAAGAGGAAGGTTTGTCTGAGGCTGTTTTTCAGACCTTGATTAGGGCTAGGAAGCGGTCCTCTTCTGGCATTTACTATAGGACTTGGAGGTCCTGTATCGATTGGTGTGAGGCTAGGGCCTTGCCTTGCAGGGTGTTTTCGATACCCAGGATTTTGGAGTTTCTTCAGCATAATCTGGATCTTGGGTTCCAGCTTAGTACTTTGAAAGGACAGGTTTCTGCTCTGTCGGTTTTCTTCCAGAGGTCTTTTGCCTTACACCCGCTGGTTAAGACTTTTTTCCAAGGGGTTGCGCATGTGCGGCCCCCTCAGAAGGCTGTGGTTCCTGTTTGGGATTTGAATTTGGTTCTTTCGGCTCTGCAGGGTCCTCCTTTTGAGCCGTTACAGGATATTGCTCTTTCTGTTCTCACTCAGAAGGTTGCTTTCTTGGTGGCTATTACCTCTGTTCGGCATGTCTCTGAGTTGGCGGCTCTGTTGATTCAGGCCCCTTACTTTGAGAGACACCAGGATAAGGTGGTTTTTCATTTTAAGCCGGATTTCCTTCCTAAGGTGGTGTCTGCTTTCCACCTCAATCAGGATATTGTTCTCCCTTCCTTGTGTCCTAAGCCTAACCATGACAAGGAGAGGGTTCTGCACAATTTGGATGTTGTTCACTGTGTGAAGTACTATTTGGTGACTACTTCTTCCTTCCGGAAGACAGGCGCTTTTTTCGTGGTGCCCTGCGGGCCCAGGAAAGGTTTGGCGCCTGCTAAGTCTACGATTAGCAAATGGATTCGTCAGGCCATTGTTGGGGCCTATTCTGCTAAGGGGAGGACTCCTCCTTTTAGGGTCACTGCGCACTCTACTCGTGCGGTTGGTGCGTCCTGGGCTTTTCAGCACCAGGCTTCTGTTTTGTTTGTAAGGCTGCTACTTGGTCTTCCGTTCATACTTTTTCCAGTGGTTTGAGTTGGTACATTCTTTACTGTTTCTGGTTCCCACCCATGACGGACACTGCTATTGGATGTCCCACATGTCATGAAGATCGAAATGGAGGGTATGGTACACTTAGAATAATACCGTTTTGTGAGTACTCACCTTTAAAACGGGTATTAAGAGTGTGCCATACACTCCACTTCGCCCCACCCCTTTTTTTCAGGTATTCTGGGGCTTTTATATAGTGAACCATTGGTTTTGATTGTTAAGGTTATAATTGGTTCTTCCTGGTCCCCTTACTGCTTTTTTACACTGGGAAATTGGTGGGAGGTCCCAGGTATATATGGACCGGGAGGGGCTTTCTTTTTTGTATATTCATGTCTGCAGAAGTTCGCCCTCTACTGGAGATTACACACATGTCATGAAGATCGAAGTGGAGTGTATGGTACACTCATAATACCCGTTTTAAAGGTGAGTACTCACAAAGCGGTATTTTTACTAATTTAACAGTACAGCAAAAATGTAAGGAAATGGCATGATGCTCTGAGAATTAAATAGGTAGTGTGGGAGGCCCCAAAGTGGGCCCATCAATCTCATATAAGTATTAAGCACCAAGCATGTCTAGCTATGTGGAAAGACAGAGATTTGTTCGCATATATCTGCAGATACATGTTGAAGCCACACCGCCCGACAAGGCACTCTGTGTTTAGTGTGGTCCCTACTCTATATCTATGAGCCCCACATGTACTGCAGCTATTAAAGTACAGACCTACTTACCAGGAGCTGTCGAATCCCATTCGGTGCACTACACAGGGGAAGGGTCACAGCCTGCTAGTGTCTGGTAGACCTCAGCCCCCATGTGTGCACCTGGCTATATACAAATGAAAGAAAAATGGCAACCTGCTCTGATAATTAAATAGGTAGTGTGGGAGGCCCCAATGTGGGCGCACCCATCAGTCTCATCTAAGTATTAAGCACCAAACATATCTAGCTATGTGGAAAGACAGAGATTTGGTTGCATATATCTGCAGATACATGTTGAAGCCACACCACCCTGACAAGGCACTCTGTGTTTAGTGTGGTCCCTACTCTATATCTATGAGCCCCACATGTACTGCAGCTATTAAAGTACAGAGCTACTTACCGGTAGCTTCCGACTCCCATTCTGTGCACTACATGGGGGGAAGGAGTACAGTATAGAAAAATTGTTGTATAGACACTGTGCATTTGTTTTTATTTTTTAAAGTGGTCCCACATCATCGTGCAGTGTGGAGTGGGACTGCTGCTCACGTCTGGGGTATCCCTATAGATGAGGCAATCCACAACATATACTTTAACCGCCTGTTGGTTAGCTGCATTTTCCATTGAGCAAAGGGCACTACTTATTGAACATCCACAGTAGAGAGTAGATAATTTCACCTCAGATAGTAATTAGGAGACCTGTGCATTGTTGTGCACCTGGTGTTCTCTGTCCTACTTGTGTTAGTATGTATTACTTAAGCATATAACCTTGCAGGAGCAACGTGAGTGAGTGAATACAGAACCGCAAATCAGAAAAGTTGGCTAAAGATGATAGACTTTTAATTTGAGCCTTACTGGTTTCCATTGTAATGATGGCATTTTTACTAAGCTGAGAGGCAGCCAGTGGCATTTTAAGGATTTCTCCTCAATCCCCTCATTCGTATGAGAACCAACATGGAGGGCGGAGCATTCCCATCTACTTCAACGCACTTCTCCGTACATTAGGAACGGCCGGATGGGGGCAGGGAAAAAAACACTGTTTATGACAGGAATGCGGCCAGTTGAAGGGCCACTCCAGACCCTTTCTGCAAAATACAAATAACCCCCGCTGCCTCAAATAGCGATTAAGCTCATGTAATGAATGAAAAAAAGCTAGTCATCTTAAAGTGGACCAAAACCTACGGTTTGATGCCCCCTAGAACCTCTCCCCCGGGTCATCCAGTATTGGGATGCTTCACTGTGTGAACCCGCCAGTTCGCCGGAATCGGCGCATGCACGAGCATTGGCTGCATTCCCACTATCCCTTTAGCAGGGCGCGAGCCCACACCAGGCATTTGTGAATGGTTAGAGGGTAGCAGGGGGATTCGACTTAGACAAAGGGAGCGGATGTGAGCGCACTGAGTGGACAAGTTGTCTGAGTCACTGAGTGGCTGCGTGGTCGTCGTAGGTTTTTGAGATTTGGGGGGTTTCACTCAGTGGGGGGTCCCAGAGCAAGGACAGAAACCTGGAATAGTGAAAATCCGAATGCCCATGCCATCTTCCCTGAAGTCCTGGCTGGCCACTTGGAGTGCTCTCGGGGGTTAAGGTTTTTTTCTTTTTTACATTTATTACATGAGCTTAATCACTATTTGGTGGGGGCGGGGCTTACTTTTATTTTGTTGAAATGGGCTGGAGTGACCCTTTAACTGCCGCTTTTCTGTCGGGAACAGCATTTCTTTGTTTCCTGACCCCATCCGGCCATTCCTAATGCACGGAGGCGCCCGCTGAAGTAAATGGGAATGCTCCAGACTGAGACCACATCCGCCCGCCAGGCTGGCTTCTCATACCGGTGAGGTGATTAAGTGATCCGCCCCAGCTTCATTAGTGAGCAAGACTTCCACAATTCTTCTGGTCTAGCAGACAGCCTGCGTGCCACACAACAGGGGTTAGTGAGCCACAGGTTGGAGGCCCCCTGCCTTATGAGATCTGTCAACTTATATTTTCTTGTTGCAAAATAGGTAGTGTTTCTCCTTGGGGGTGGTTCATACCTACCTTGTCAGTCATCAGCAAGTTTGCTAGTTTATAGGTTCCATTGCCAACTAACTAGTATCCTGACAAACATACAACATTTCTCAAGATTTGGTAACCCTGAATTGATTACATATCGGTTAATATATCAACTATAGCAATTAACTAAATACATGTTTGGCTATGTGGTGGGTTGTAGGGCTGAGGGGCCATCTTTCTTTCCTTTCATTTATTGTTTCCCTTTTCTTTATTGCATGGCACGGCCCACTTCGGTATTCATAACAGTTGGGTTATTCCGCCACAAGGTGGCACATTGGTACTGCAGAAAGCTGTGGCTTGTCCCGGCTCCCTATAAAAACGGGCTTAACCATAGAGTTCCCCAGTGTTTCCTCTGCAGTGGACTGCGAAGTTAGCAGATGGTTCTCTCTCTTGCGCAGGTGAGCGGGGCAACCAAGCCTGCGGCACTGCAAGTCTATTTCCATCCGTTTCTGGACCCTCACTGCCTCCCAGCCTTGGCTGACAGATCGGGTGAAGTTAGAAGAGCACTAGGGTCAAGTGCTCCTGGAGCGCAGCTCCAAGCCGCAGACCCTGTAACACAAAGGGTAGCCGGCCATAGGCTTTATGGGGAGCCTATTAGGGATGCAGCGTTTCTGTCCTAGGTTCTGAGGGGGTAAGTAGTCTGGGGACTGTGTTCCCTCATTTTCTTTGCCCCCCCCCCCCCTCCCTGATCATGGCTGCTCGCCGCTGCTTTCTCGTCTCTCTCTCTTCCCCCCCTCTAACTTGGTTGGGGGGGAAAAAATGGGGGGGGGGGCGGGTGTTAGTGGCGAGTAGTCATATCTGTGGTGTTTTTGGGTGTGTTTTCTGGTGTTATTAGCTGCCGCGCCGCTTTGTATTGCGTTTCCGCGGCTGTGGGCGCTATAACCTGAGGTGATTTTGCTTTGTCATGGCGCCGCCCGGGTCACGTGAGCGCAGTTTTTCGCGCTCTTCAGGGGGGGTGGGGCTGGGTGATGACGCACATTGCGTCGTTCACCTTGCGGCCCGCCCCTCGAGGTACCTCTGCCGGCGCCATTTTGGACGAGTCTGGATTTCTCCCTTCCTGGATGTAGCACTGCTTCCTCTGGCAGGTCGCCTTAATTCAGCAGTCTGTGCCTGTGTGACCCTGCGGTGTCTTTGGTCCGTGATTCCCCCTTGGGGGGTTTTTAATTGAATTGGGTATTTTGCTGCGGGATGCTTATGTGTGATACCATTGGGTTGTGGTTTCTCCCGGCTCCACTCCTTTTCTCCCACTCATCCCCCCTTTTTTAACTTCTGGAGGCACCTCGTGGGAGGGCATCCCGGGTGGCTTCTGTATTAAGCCTGTACCCACTGCTGGCCTATTGCGCCTGTGCTACTCATTATATGGAGACTTGTGTGCTCCATGTGTGGGGTATCCCCTGTGAGTAACAGTGTCACGGTGTGCGTGCCGTGCGCTGAAAGTGTCCTTGCGCTTCAAGCTGGTTTGCCTGTCCCCGCTCCTGCAGTTGGGCCCCAGTGAGGGGAATGTTGGCAGGGAGTCGCATTCTAATTTGGCTCTGCGGGTGGCTAACATTGAAAAGCAGCTTGCCAGGAATGCTCCTAGGAAGGCCTCTGGCAAGAAGAGACACCTGGACCCCAGGCCTGCTCCCCTTACTGAGATGTACGTGGGGATTGATGAGCTTGGTGACTGTCGCCCTCTTGAGATGGGGGAGTTCAGGATTCTGACTACTCTGGGAACCAGCAGGAGGGTTGAGATAGTGACCCTGGGTCTGCGTCCGGAGAGGAATCATGGTACCCTGAGGATACTGATAATCTGCTGTCACATATATTCCCAGTATTTCACACACCCCGCTTCCGAATATTCATGACACTTGGGTAACTGTCCTGTAGAGGGCGATCTTGCAGAGATGACATGAAAAAAAAAGGAGCCCCTCCTGGCCCATAAATACCTGGGACCGCCCACCATTCCCCAGTTTTTCGTCTCTGCAGTCGGCGAGCAAGTCAGAAGATGGGTAACCCCCCGGCCTTTTGTTTCTATTGCTGCCTGAACCTTTTTTAATTTAAACTATAGCAGTATGCCTCCCAGCAATGGTAGGCTGCACCTTATGGTGTATATGGGAGCTTGCTCCCCGTGAGACCCCATACAAAGGGGTAGGCGGTGTCCGGGTTGGTGATGCCCCGTCCCTCTTACCCTTTCACCTATTGGTGTGGGTTCTCCCCCCTACCGTGTCCCTCTGTGCCCCTTGGGGGGGGGGGGGGGGAGGCCTTTTCTCCTGTGGGTTGTTTTACTTTATTTGGGGGAAAAGGTGTGTGGATTGTGTGTGTGTTTGTATGTGTTTTTGCGGCCGTTGTTGCTGAGCCGGTTTCACTTTTCAACAGGTGCTCGTTGTGGCTCTTCCACCCCCACCCCCCTCTCGAGGCCGGCTTCTCTCAAGCACTCTTTCCGGCCTCGCTGCCTGCTTTGCTGCTCTCCCTCTCATTCCCTTGCTGCTGTGAGGGTTGACGATCACTGCTTTTGCTGCGGTGAGTGGATTTTATTTATTTCACAATTTTTAACTGTCTTATATGGTGGGTGATGTGCATGTTGACACTTATGTCTGTTCTCATGTCTTCTAGGTGGGATCCCTTCTTTTGAAGTTTAAAGAGGGAGTTCTCCCAGTCCTAGGGTCCCTTAGAGTTTAATTTAGGGTTCCCCCCCCAAAAAAAATCCTCCCACTTGGGACCTGAAGGGGCATTCCGGGTAGCTTAATAGCGTAAATCCCTCTGGTCATTGCGACTACATTAAAATAACCATATGGAGGCTTCTCAGGATACCGGGCTTGGGCTCCCCTCGGGGCAACCCCGGCAGTGTGTGGGTTGTGGGGCATCCCTTGCGGGGGATAATGTACTTGTTTGCATACCTTGTGCTCAGCGGGCCATAACGCAGCAGTCGCCCAGGTGTCTGAGTCCAGGGTCCCGGCCTCATCTCCTTCCCCACCCTGCCTTATCCGTACCCCTAGTGATGTTGTCACAGGTGGGGAGTCGCAATCTGATATATGTGCCAGACTGGCTAATATTGAGAAATGTATTTCTGGCTCTGTTGCCAGAAAGGCCTCGGCTAAGCGAAAGCATTTGTCTCCAGCAGATAAGCATCCCTGATGTCTATAAACGTCATGAAGTCCCCCTGACGAAGAGAATCGACGGCTGACCGCAAGGTTTCCATGCGAAACTTCCTGAAGCGGATAAACCGATTGAGGAGCTTCAGATCCAAAACGGGTCGAACGGAGCCGTCCTTCTTGGGCATCGTGAATAGATTTGAATAGAATCCCAAGCCCCTTACCGCGAAAGGCACTGGGCAAATGACAGCCATGTCCAGCAGATAACTTACTGCCGCCCGGAGCCCCTGTGCGGCCAGTGGATCCGTAGGCACTCGAGACCTGAAGAATCTGGGAGGAGGCCGGATCTCGAATTCCAGCTTGTAACCGGAAGACACCACTTCTAGAATCCATTTGTCTGAGACCTCCTGGTCCCAGACCTGGAAGAAGTGCCACAGCCGTCCCCCCAGCCGCAAGGGTGAGGGCGCCACCTCATTGCTGAGCTGGCTTAGCAGCGGGCTTGGGTTTGGAACTCCAATTGTGACCTGGACGGGCACGACCTCTGCCTCTACTCCCGGAATCACCTCTGAGGGTAGAGAAGGCCAAAACTCTGCCAGTTCTGGCACCACAAAAGGAAGGGTTAAAGGAGGCCGCCCCCCGAAAGGGACGACGTTGCCTCTTACGCTGAGGTAACTTCCCTCCTTTCGTGACAGAATCTAATCTTTCTCCAAAGAGCCGCAATCCCACAAAGGGAAGTGCTGTAAGCGACCTTTGAGCTTGATGATTATGATTTCCTTGACTGGTCTGATTATTCACCGCTAGAAGAGGGGGAATTATTTGAGGATTCTGAGGGTTCTGACAATCAGCAGTTTGTTGGTGCTGATACTGAGCAAGGGCAGGGGGATGCTGTGGATACCCCGAAGGTCTTGGCTCACCTTTTTGAGGTTCTGGCAATTTCTCCTCCTGAGGAGGCCGCTCCTCAAAAAGGGGAATTCTTTGGGACTTCCGCGCCTGGAGTTCCCAAATCAAAAGCATTTTGATGGCATTATTCTTAAAGAATGGGAGAAGCCTACTCTGCTTCCAGGTATTCCTCAAGGTTGGGATAAAAGGTATCCCTTTCCGGTGCACGTGGTAAAATGATGGTCGTCCCCTCCCGAGGTGGATGCCCGGGTTATCCAATACTTCTATTTTGCATTCTCCTGACTCCACCACTCTCAAAGATGGTGAGGATAAACGCATTGAACAGATGGCTTGCCACGCGTTTGCTAGTGTCGGTTCAGCCTTGCGGCCTGTTTGTGCTTCAGTGCTTTTGGCAGTGGCTACCAGGTCTGTGGTTGGAGACCTGTTGAGTACCTCCAGGCTTGACCCGGCTAGTGATGAGTTCGCCGCCCTTAAGCGGTGTGAATTGTTCATGTCCTTTGTGCTTGCCGCCTTGGATGACACCATGGTCATGTGTGTAGAATCTCGGCCTTGCTTGTAGCTATTCGGCGGTCGGTTGCGCCAGTGGGCAGCTGATTTTGTGGCCAAAAAGTCGCTTACAGCACTTCCCTTTGTGGGATTGCGGCTCTTTGGAGAAAGATTCGATTCTGTCACGAAAGGAGGGAAGTTACCTCAGCGTAAGAGGCAACGTCGTCCCTTTCGGGGGGCGGCCTCCTTTAACCCTTCCTTTTGTGGTGCCAGAACTGGCAGAATTTTGGCCTTCTCTACCCTCAGAGGTGATTCCGGTAGTAGAGGCAGAGGTCGTGCCCGTCCAGGTCACAATTGGAGTTCCAAACCCAAGCCCGCTGCTAAGCCAGCTCAGCAATGAGGTGGCGCCCTCACCCTTGCGGGTGGGGGGACGGCTGCGGCACTTCTTCCAGGTCTGGGACCAGGAGGTCTCAGACAAATGGATTCTAGAAGTGGTGTCTTCTGGTTACAAGCTGGAATTCGAGATCCGGCCTCCTCCCAGATTCTTCAGGTCTCGAGTGCCTACGGATCCACTGGCCGCACAGGGGCTCCGGGCGGCAGTTATCTGCTGGACATGGCTGTCATTTGCCCAGTGCCTTTCGCGGTAAGGGTCTTGGGATTCTATTCCAATCTATTCACGATGCCCAAGAAGGACGGCTCCGTTCGACCCGTTTTGGATCTGAAGCTCCTCAATCGGTTTATCCGCTTCAGGAAGTTTTGCATGGAAACCTTGCGGTCAGCCGTCGATTCTCTTCGTCAGGGGGACTTCATGACGTTTATAGACATCAGGGATGCTTATCTGCATGTACCTATCTTCCTGGCACACCAGAGATTCCTCAGGTTCATGGTGGAAGATCAGCATTTTCAGTTTGTGGCCCTTCCATTCGGGCTTACCTCGGCTCCGAGGGTGTTCACCAAGGTGATGGCCCTCCTCAGAGTCCAGGGCATTCGCATTGTACCATACCTGGACAACCTTCTCATTTTGTCTTCCTCTCTCAGCCAAGCAGAGCTAGACACCAGAGTGGTGGTATCCACGCTGGAGAGGTTCGGTTGGGTGATCAACTATTCCAAGTCCTCCCTCTCCCCGTCCAGGGAGGTTTCGTTTCTGGGCATGACTCTGGATGTCTTTCAGGCCAGGGTGTTCCTTCCTCAGCCCAAGATGCTTCTGATCCAAGATTTGATTCGGCTTCTGCTTTCCAATCCTCGCCCGTCTATCCGGCTAGGGATGAGATTGGTAGGTCTGATGGTGGCTTCCTTCGAGGCAGTCCCTTTTGCCCAGTTTCACATGAGGATGCTTCAGCTCCATCTTCTAGCGACTTGGGACAAGTGTCTGCTGTCATTGGATCAGTCTTGTCTGCTGTCCCCCCGGGCTCAGCAGTCCCTTCAGTGGTGGCTAGTGTCAAGCAATCTGTTGAAGGGCAGATCCTTTCTGACCCCTTGTTGGGAAACGGTCACCACGGACGCCTGTCGGGCTTGGGGTGCTTCTGGAGGGAACATCAGTTCCAGGGGTTATGGGGGCCTCGGGAGGCTCATACCCCTATCAACGTTTTGGAGCTACGGACCATTTGGTTGGTTCTGTCTCGCTTGACTCTATTGCAGGGATTGCCAGTTCAAGTCCGATCGGACAATAGGACGGCGGTCGCTTACATCAATCACCAAGGAGGGACTCGCAGCAGGAGTGCCCTCAGGGAGGTATCTCTGATCCTTGTTTGGGCAGAGAGCAATGTCCCATGCATCTCAGCCATTTACATCCCGGGAGTGGAGAACACGAAGGCGGATTCCCTGAGCAGGAGATCCTCTCGCCGAGGAGAATGGTCTCTCAGTTCCAAGGTATTCCAGTCCCTTTGTCACAAGTGGGGGACTCCGGAGGTGGATCTTTTTGCCTCTCGTCACAATCACAAGCTTCCTGCCTTTGTGTGTCTCTGTCTCAGGATCCTCTGGCCCTGTTTGTAAGGCTGCTACTTGGTCTTCTGTTCATACTTTTTCCAAGTTTTATATGGTTGATGTGCGGGCCTCAGCGGATGCTGTTTTTGCCGCAAAGTTCTGCAAGCTGCAGTAGTTTAAGTTTGCATTATTGCCTTTTTGGGATCCCCACCCATTATGGGCACTGCTATTGGATGTCCCAAGTGTCATGAATATTCGGAAGCGGGGTGTGTGACATACTCGGAATAATACCATTTTGTGATTACTCACCTGTAAAATGGTTATTACAAGTATGTCACACACCCCGCTTCATTCTGCCCTTTTTTGGTTTTCTGGGATCCTTTATATGGTGAACCTTTTTCTTTGCTGTTTACATTTGGCTCTTCCTGGTCCCTTTACTGCTGTCTTATACTGGGGAATGGTGGGAGGTCCCAGGTATTTATGGGCCAGGAGGGGCTCCTTTTTTTTCATGTCATCTCTGCAAGATTGCCCTCTACAGGACAGTTACACAAGTGTCATGAATATTCGGAAGCGGGGTGTGTGACATACTTGTAATAACCATTTTACAGGTGAGTAATCACAAAATGGTATTTTTTGAAATTTTGCACATTGCTGCCCCTGAGGTAGCTAAAAGAAAGCAGGGGGAGCTTTTTCGTCCTTGTAAACAGCGTCTAGAGTTCCCTGAGCAGGAACATTTTACCACCTTGGTGCATAAAGAATGGGAACGTCCTAACAAGTTGCCTGCGGTGCCCAAGGGTTTGGATAAAAGGTATCCCTTTCCCGTTGATCTTGTTAAGAGGTGGTCCTTTCCCCCTGAAGTGGACGCTCCCATGCTAGGCTTGTCCAATACTTCGGTCATGCCTTCCCCTGACACTACCACTCTGAGGGACGGAGAGGACCGGCGCATGGATCAAGTGGCCTGCCATGCTTTTACCTGTGTGGGGGCTGGCTTGTGCCCTGTATGTGCTGCTGCCATTACTACTATTGCCCTTAAGAAACTGCTTAAGCGTCTCATTGATGGCACAACAGCTGGTAGTGTGGGGGAAGAATATAGGACCCTCTTTGCACTGATTTTGTGGCCTTTATCCTTACTGCTATGGATGATGCTTGTGCGGCTGTGTGGAAGGACCTCTGCGCTCTTGGTGGCTATGCACCGCTCTGTCTGGTTGCGCCAGTGGGCAGCTGACGCTGCGGCTAAGAAAGCTCTCACTGGCCTCCCCTTTGTGGGGCTGCGGCTGTTTGGGGAACGTCTTGATGTTCTAGCCTAGGATGGGAGACTGCCTCAGCGTAGGCCGTTCGGGGGTCCTCTGCCCCCCTCCCTTCCTTTCGCATTCCCAGAGGGGTCCCTGGCTCCCTCCTCTCCAGTGGTCGCAGAGATTCTTGGGGCCATGGCAGAACCTGTGGTCGTCCCGGTCTCTCCTGGAATCCTAAGCCCAAACCTTCTCCCAAGCCCCCTCAGGCATGGCAGGCTTCGGCTCTTTGCTCACATCTGGAGGCTTCATGTCTCAGACCGGTGGATTCAGGAGGTAGTGTCCTCCGGTTACAAGATAGTTTGCAGCCTGCCCCCCCCCCCCCCCCCAAGACTCAGACCCCGGATGTCTTTAAACCCCCTGTCCGCTCAGGGGTTGCTTCTGGCGGTTCATTGCCTGTTAGAGTCCGGAGTCATTTGTTTGGTGTCTCATCAAGAAAGAGGTCAGGGATACTATTCCAATCTTTTCACGATCCCCAAAAAGGATCCATTCTGGATCTGAAGGGCCTCAACAAATTTGTCAGATTCAAGCATTTTCGCATGGAGACGCTGAGCGCTGCTCTAAGTACCCTTCGCCCGGGCGACTTCATGACCACTGTGGACATCAGGGATGCTTATCTTCATGTGCCTATCTTCCCAGGTCATCAGATATTTCTAAGGTTCGAGCTGCAGGATCAGCATTACCAGTTTGTGGCTCTGCCCTTTGGTATCACCGCGGCGCCTCGGGTGTTCACCGAGGTGCTGGCAGGAGTGATGGCTCTGCTAAGGAACAAGAGCATCCGCATCATTCTTTACCTGGACGACATCCTGATTGTGGCCGAGTCTTTTCCTCAGGCCGAGCGGGACACTCAAATGGTGGCATCCACTCTGGAGTCTTTCAGCTGGGTGATCAACTATCCCAAGTCTTCTCTGTCCCCGTCCTTGGTGAGGTTATTTCTGGGCATGACTCTGGATACCTCTCAGGTCAAGGTGTTCCTTCCTCAGCAGAAGGTGGAGGGTCTTCAGCTGCAGGCTCGGGCTCTGCTGTCATGTCCTCATCCCTCCATCTGTCAGGGGATGCAATTGTGGGCCTGATGGTGTCCTGCTTTGAGGCAGTCCCCTTTGCTCAGTTTCACATGAGACCTCTTCAGTTGCACCTCTTGTGAGTTTGGGATCGGGACCCCTTGTCCCTGGATCAGGAATTTGTTCTGTCCCCCCTGGCCAGTCTCTCTCGTGGTGGCTGGACTCAAGGAACCTTCTGGGGGCAGGTCCTTCCTGCCCCCGTGCTGGGAAACGGTCACCACGGATGCCAGTCTGACCGGCTGGGGAGGCTTCTGGAAGTCCCTGAGGTTCCATGGTCGGTGGGGCCCACAAGAGGCCCATGCTTCCATCAACGTCCTGGAACTGAGGGCCGATCAGGTTGGTTCTTTCTCGCCTATCCACTCACCTTCGAGGTCGGGCTGTTAAGATTCGCTCAGACAACCAGACAGTGGTTGCCTACATCAACCATCAGGGAGGGACTCGGAGCAAGCGAGCCTTCAAGGAAGTGTCCCTGATTCTGTCTTGGGCGGAACAGCATGTTTCCTGCATCTCGGCGGTCTACATCCCAGGGGTGGAGAACCAGGTGGCGGACTACCTGAGCAGGGGGACGTCTCGTCTGGGGGACTGGTCTCAACAACCAGGTGTTTCTCTCCCTCTGTCACCGCTGGGGTCAGCCGGACGTGGACCTGCTTGCGTCCCGTCACAATCACAAACTTCCCAGATTTGTCTCTCTGTCTCAGGATCTTCTGGCCTTCGCCACGGATGCCTTGGCAATACCTTGGACGGAGTTTCAGCTTCTCTATGTGTTCCCTCCGTTTCCTCTCCTGGGCAGGGTCATGCGCAAGATAGCCCAGGAGCAGGTACCGGCCATACTGGTGGCCCCTTGTTGGCCAAGAAGAGTTTGGTTCGCAGACGTCGTGCGGTTGGCAGTAGACCGGCACGTCTTGCCCAATGATCCAGATCTTCTCACCCAGGGGCAGCTACGCCATCCCAGTTTACAAACTCTGGCTTTAACGGCTTGGCTGCTGAAACCTCCATCTTGATGGACAAGGGGTTGCCTGCTTCTGTTGATACCATGATTCGGGCTAGGAAGAAGTCCTCGTCCTTTATCTATTACAGGGTCTGGCATGCTTACATTGCCTGGTGTGAGTCCAAGTCTCTTCCCTGTCGGGTGTTTTCTATTCCCAGGATTCTGGACTTCTTGCAACATGGTTTGGATCAGGGCCTTCAACTTAGTACCCTAAAAGGCCATGTTTCAGCTCTGGCAATTGTTTTCCAAAGATCTTGGTTAAAACTTTTTTCCAGGGTGTTTCTCATGTGCCTCCACCCCGTAAGCCCTTTCTACCAGTCTGGGATTTGAATCTGGTGTTGTCTGCTCTGCAAGGGCCTCCCTTTCAACCTATCCATGCAGCTGCCTTGTCTATTTTGAATCTTAAGGTAGCCTTTCTGGTGGCTATCACTTCTGTAAGGCGAGTTTCTGAGCTGGCGTCGCTTTCCAACAAACCTGCTTATTTTGAGAGACATCAGGATAAGGTGGTGTTCCGGCTTAAGCTGGATTTCCTGCCAAGGTTGTGTCTGCCTTTCATCTTAATCAGGACCTTGTCTTGCCCTCATTGTGTCCTAATCCTACTAACTCCAAGGAGCGGACTCTGCATTCTCTGTATGTGGTCAGGGCTCTGAAGTTTGATTTGGTCGCTACTGAGACTTTCAGGAAGTCTGATGCTCTTTTTGTTCTTACTTCTGGACCTAGAAAGGGTTTGCCTCCGGCTAAATCCACTATCAGCAAGTGGATCCGTCAGATGGTGGTTCAAGCCTATTCTGCTAAGGGAAGGAACCTCCCTTTAGGATTACTGCTCATTCCACTCGTGCTACTAGTGCCTCTTGGCTTTTTAGCTCCAAGCTTCTGTTTAACAAGTTTGCAAGGCCGCTACTTGGTCTTCTGTTCATACTTTTTCAAAGTTTTACAAGGTTGATGTTAAGGCCTCAGCTGATGCTGCTTTTGGCCACAAGGTGCTTCAGGCGGTAGTGACTTGAACTACTGGCCGTTACTCTTTGGGGATCCCACCCTACTATGGACACTGCTTTTGAAAGTCCCAACTGTTATGAATACCGAAGCGGGCCGTGTCATGCAATAAAGAAAAAAACTATTCTGTGAGTACTCACCTGTAGAATTGTTTTTGTTCTTGCATGGCCCGTTTCGCCCCACCCTTGTTATCGTTATTCTTGGTTGCCTCTTTATAGTGATTGTTCCAAGTCAATTGGGGTTTTTTTACCTTGTTTCACACTTTTTTTACTTATTCTCTCCCGGCTTCTTGTCTCACTGCTTGTGTACGCTGGGGAACTCTATGGTTAAGCCCGTTTTTATAGGGAGCCGGGACAAGCCACAGCTTTCTGCAGTACCACTGCGCCACCTTGTGGCGGAATAACCCAACTGTTATGAATGCCGAAGCGGGCCGTGCCATGCAAGAACAAAAACAATTCTACAGGTGAGTACTCACAGAATTGCTTTTTCTCCAATACACTTTCTACTCCAAACGCTTTCTTTTCTCATTTTGTATCTATCGTTGTTCCAATAAATCCCTGGATTTCAAATTTGGCTTTATATAATGACTCCATTTGCTGGAGTTTCTGTCTTTAGCGAAATAAACAACTCACCAAATATACAATCAAACCCTGTACTCTACTACAATGGTAGTGGCTATTCTCTTTACTCGTTTGTTATACCTGGTTGGATGTTTACTTTACCATTGTAATTTATGCACTGCATTCTGACAATCTGTATGCATCTTTACTTTGTCTAAATAAAAAATGTTGGAACCATAAGATTATTAGTTGACCCCATAAGCTACATGCTCAGTAGCACACACAACTACTCTTGCCTGAGCTCACCTCAGGCTCTTGGTTATCTATTTCTTTATTTTTATCCTTTCTTTAACAGCCTTTGTGTGTCTCTCCACTTTCTAGGGTCACAGGAGGAGAGCTGTTTGAAGACATCGTAGCTAGAGAATATTACAGTGAAGCGGATGCCAGGTGAGCATAAATCCTTCAATTTTTGAAAGCTAAGAGAATCCTGCCTTTCCCAGCATCTAACAAGAATATATTTTAAGTTTTTAGTCACTTAATATTCTTTCCCACACTGGGCTGAAACTCTGTTCAGGACTCTAGAATACGGACGCCACCATCTTGCCTCAGAAGTATCACATACTGAGGAGGGGGGGGTGCAGGGGGAGGGGTTATAGCTGTGCTTTTCCCAGACAGAGCAGAGCTGTGGTCAGGAAAAGGACAGCAATACCAGAATGCAGAGACACTTCCTGTCTACAGGCAATCTGGGACTCTATGGGACACCATCTTGGATGTTTAAAGAATCACGAAATGCATTAGGTGCCGGTAGGATGATTTTTAATGTGGGCAATCTTGTATGTACCGGGTGAAGGAAACATATAAGATATGCTTTTATTAAGCTGATGCCATAGCAGGTCTCGAAAGTTTGCCTTTCATTTCCATTCCTCAATGACCACACTCTAAATGTGGTAAGTATACAGCATGCCCTGCTCCAAAGATGATTCCTTACGGTTGGGTTTACCTCCGCCAGATGGCGCTGGACTGCAGAGACAGCAAAAAGAGGCCCCTCCCGGTCCCCTTATATACCCGGGACCTCCCACAATTCCCCAGATCTTCTCTGCAGTCGGCTGCGAAGGACAAGGAGATGGCCCTCTTTATTCGCAGGTGAGCGGGGCTTAACAGTCCGCGGCCCTGTAGGACTATTCCCACCCGTTCCATTTCTCTAAACTGCCTCCCAGCCTTGGCTGCACTGGTCGGATGATGGTAGGCAGCACCGCTGCCAGGTGCTTTAGGAGCGCTGCTCCAACCGCAATCCCCCACCAAAGGGTAGGTGGTGCAGGCTTATGGTGAGCCTTAATTGGGATGCCCCTTCCGCCCCCCGCCCCGGTCCTCGGTGGGTCTCTGTTTAGCTGACTGCCATCCTCCCTCGCCTTCCCCGGTCGTTCTGGGGGGGGGGGGGGGGGAGGGAAAATGTTACATGTAATGCTTTTACTGGTCTTAGGGCTCCGGACCCTGGTTAGCACTATCATTCTCCTTGGTTTTGCTGCTGTGTTTTTTTTGTATTTGCTGACGCGCGTGCCTTGTGGCGTTCCGCGGTCAGCGGCGACCTTACCTCAGGCGCTGCGGCGCTGGTATTGGCTGTTGGTCACATGTGTGACTTCGCGCTCTTCGGTGGGGCACCTTCCCCGCGGCCCGCCCCTTGCGGTACCCTCGGCGCCATTTTGGTCCCTCGTGCTGCGCAATTGGTGTTTCCCCTCCGTGGTCCGTGAGTTGATGTTTATTGCTGTACGCTTATGGGGTGTCCTGCTTCTGTCTTTTAGGCGGGAAAAACTATATAAGAGGTTTCACCCGTTCCTACCCCCTCTATTAGTTTCACAAACTTTATTAGAGGCCTAATTTCTATAATCCTCCCACTTCCCTGGCGGACTATTGGGGCATCCTGGGTTGCTTTTATAGCGTAATTCCTATTGGCCAATTGTGCCACTATAATCACCATATGGAGGCTTCCCAGGATATTGTGCTCGGGGTTCCTTCGGGACAAGCCCGGCTGTGTGTGGCGTGCGGGGTATCCCCTATAAGTGACGATGTGCGGGTCTGTGTACCCTGCGCCCAGCAGGTGCTTGCGCTACAGTCTGGGTTACCGGTGGCTGAGCCTGCACCCCCTATGTCTTCGCCTACCCCTCCACGCTTGCATTTGACTCCCAGTGAGCTGAATACCAGTGGGGAGTCTCAACCTGATGGGTCTTCTAGATTGGCTAGCATTGAGAAGTTGATTGCTAATACTACGGGCCGTAAGGCCTCTGCTAAGAGGCGGCATTTGGCGCCTGTTGTGTCTATTTTCCCTATGGAGGCAGAGGAATTCTTTGATATGGCTGGTTATACCCCCCTTGAAGAAGGGGAATTGTTCTCGGACTCAGAGTCATCTGATGAGCAGCCGAAGGGTTATGCTGATTCTGGCTCTGACCCATAGGATTCAGATGACACTGATAGACTTTTGGCTCAGATATTTGAAGTACTTTCTATCTCCCTTCCTGCTGCTGCCCCCAAGCAGCAGGGGGAATTGTTTCATACCGCTAAGCTGCGGTTAGAGTTCCCCCGAGCAGTCCCATTTCAATAATCTCGTCCTTAAAGTGGACCAACACCCTCCCCTGATCGGCCCGGGCATCTATAAGATTCCCAGACCGATCAGCTCCCTGACTGCGGGGCATCCCTGATCCTCGTTCCAGCGGCACATGCGCGGGATGCCACCGCCTCCCGCGCGTCCCTCTAGCTGGGCGCGCACCCGTGCCGGCCGTTTGTGAATGGCTGGCGTGGGCGCGCTCCCTGTAAGAGGGACGCGCGGGAGGCGGCGGCCCGCGCTCAGCTTGTCCGGCACTGCCTCTGCTTGTCCGGCAGCGATTGGACGAGTGAGTCACGTGGGAGCGGGGTCAGGTGAGTTTTCGGGGCTTTCTGGGGGGTTTCACACAGCGGGGCACCCACGATCGGGGTGCCCCGCTGAAGTGGACCATTACCCAGGATAGTCAAAATCCTGGGTGTTGGTCCACTTTAAGGAATGGGAACGTCCCAGCAGATTTCCCGGAGTCCCTAAGAGTGTGGTGGATGGACCCAAGGAACCTGTTGGGGGGCAGATCCTTTCTTGCCCCTTCCTGGGAGACGGTCATTATGGATGCCAGTCTGTCAGGTTGGGGGGGTTTCTGGAAGTCCCTGCGGTTCCAGGGGAGGTGGGGCCCTCAGGAGGCCCACACACCTATCAATGTCTTGGAGCTGCGGGCGATCAGGCTAGTTCTGGCTCACTTGACTATCCATCTTTGGGGCCTGCCTGTTCAGGTGCGCTCGGACAACCAGACGCCAGTTGCCTACATCAATCATCAGGGAGGGACCCCGGAGCAAGGGGGCCCTCCAGGAAGCGTCTCTGATCCTGACTTGGGCGGAGGCCAATGTCCCCTGTGTACATCCCGGGAGTGGAAAATCGCCTGGTGGACTCTCTGAGCAGGGGGGACCTCTCGCCAGGGAGAATGGTCCCTATGCAGCAGGGTGTTTCAATCTCTGTGTCACCGTTGGGGCCAACCAGATGTGGATCTGTTTGAGTCCCGCCACAATCGCAAGCTCCCAGCTATTGTCTCTCTGTCAAGGGATCCTCTGGCCCTGACCTCGGATGCGCTAGCAATGTCATGGAAGGACTTTCAGTTCCTGTATGTCTTCCCTCCAATCCCCCTGCTGGGCAGGGTTCTGCGCAAGATTGCTCTGGAAGGGGTGGCAGCAATTCTGGTGGCCCCCAGGTGGCCAAGAAGAGTGT
Organism: Gastrophryne carolinensis; assembly: GCA_027917425.1. Taxonomy (NCBI): domain Eukaryota; kingdom Metazoa; phylum Chordata; class Amphibia; order Anura; family Microhylidae; genus Gastrophryne; species Gastrophryne carolinensis. The sequence goes on from CM051235.1 coordinate 553,558,653, forward strand.
GGTTCGCAGACGTCGTACAGCTGGCAGTAGATCAGTACGCTCTGCCTTTGGTGCCAGATCTGCTCACTCAGGGTTCACTACGCCATCCCAATTCACAAACTCTGGCTTTGACGGCTTGGCTGCTGAAACCTCCATCTTGATGGAGAAGGGGCTGTCTTCCTCGGTTGTGGATACTTTGATTAAAGCTAGGAAGAAGTCTTCCATTTATTACAGGGTTTGGGGTGCCTACATTGACTGGTGTGAGTCTAAGTCTCTTCCCTGTCGTGTGTTCTCTATCCCCAGGATTCTGGAGTTCCTGCAGCAAGGGTTGGAGATGGGGCTCCAACTCAGTACTCTGAAGGGTCAGGTTTCTGCCCTGGCTATTTTCTTCCAGAAGTCCTTTGCTCAGCACCCTCTGATCAGGACTTTTTTCCGGCGGATCATTCATGTGCGTCCCCCACGTGAGCCTATGGTGCCTGTTTGGGATCTGAACTTGGTCCTGTCAGCCTTGCAGGGTGCTCCCTTTGAACCTGTGCAGGATGCTGCCTTGGCCATTCTTACGCTCAAGGTTGTGTTTCTGGTGGCTATCACTTCTGTCAGGCGTGTGTCTGAGTTGGCGGCGCTGTCCATTCAGCCCCCCTCCCTACTATGAGAGACTCCAGGACAGGGTGGTGTTTCGTCCCAAACCTGACTTTCGGCCTAAGGTAGTGTCTGCTTTTCATTTGAATCAGGATATTGTTCTTCCTTCTTTGTGCCCTAATCCTAGCAATGCTAAGGAGAGAGTTTTGCACTCTTTGGATGTGGTTAGGTGTCTGAAGTACTATCTGGTGGCTACTGCACCTTTCAGGAAAACTGATGCTCTTTTTGTGGTCCCTTCTGGTCCTAGGAAGGGTTTGGCTCCTGCCAAGTCTACGATCAGCAAGTGGATTCGTCAGGCTGTGATTCAGGCCTACTCTGCTAAGGGGAACAATCCTCCCTTCCGCCTTACTGCTCATTCCACTCGTGCTATTGGTGCTTCTTGGGCTTTTCGGCACCAGGCTTCTGTTGAACAAGTTTGCAAGGCCACTACTTGGTCTTCTGTTCATACCTTTTCAAAGTTTTACAAGGTTGATGTTAGGGCCTCAGCTGATGCTGTTTTTGGCCGAAAGGTTCTGCAGGCGGGAGTGGTTTAAACTGTCTGCTGCTGCCTTTTTTCTTGGGGATCCCACCCTACTTTATGGACAATGCTATTCAATGTCCCGATTGTAAGTATTATATTTGGAGCAGGACGTACTGTATACTAAGAATAATACAATTCTGTGATTACTCACCTGTAGAATTGGTATTATGAGTATACAGTACGTCCTGCTCCAACCCACCCTTGGTTTTTGCATTATCTTGGATCCCCTGTATGGTGGTTGTTATCATTGTTATAGTTGATAGTTTGGGTTGTTTAATTCTCCCGGCTTCTCGTTAACTGCTTTTCAATGCTGGGGATTTGTGGGAGGTCCCTGGGTATTTGAGGGGCTGGGAGGAGCCTATTTTCGACGTCTCTGCAGTCCAGCGCCATCTGGCGGAGTATAACCCGATTGTAAGTATTATATTTGGAGCAGGATGTACTGTATACTCATAATACCAATTCTACAGGTGAGTAATCACAGAATTGTATTTTTTCCCTTTCACTTAGCGCTCTAAGTGTGAGTCGGCTGGGCTTACTCACTCTGGTGAGTGCTGAGAGCCAATGGTCATGGAACAAATCTATGAAAATGCCAAAAAGTAAGCTCATTTGGGACCAATAAGCAGAGGACCGTCTGTACAGTTCAATAAAGATGGAGACAGGAGACAATAAAGATGACCACTAACGCATACAGTATGCTTTTCACTGGTTTTCCCCATCCCTCTGCCCCTTAGCCACCCTGAAACGCCATGCTTCCAGTGCTCTCTACTTATCCTCACCTGAGCTGCATCCTGAAGTCAGGCATGGATGGCCCCCACAAGGGGTGGCACCAGAGATAAACACAGCCCAAACTAACAGACGCTATTTTCTTTTTTTAATTATTAGGTATTAGATTTTTACCATTTTATTCTTTTTTTATAATTATAATTTTTATTGAGGAGACAGGCATAGCAGACAAGCTTCAGCAAAAAAGATAAGGCAAAACTTTACAGCATATCATAAATACCCAACAAAATGGTGTTTCACAATAAGGTCACCGCATCCATGGGATAAACAGTTAGGTATGTATTGCATAGCTAGCGGGACACTCCTGGATCATCTGGCACCCTAGGAAGCCCCCGGCCCCTCCCCAGACTGCTGCCATCGACTTCCACCGACCCGGCTACCGCCTATCGACACCCTGTAAATATCTGTCTGCAATCCAAGCCCCTACATTTTTTTTTTTTTTATACATGAACATAACAAAACATCTTGAGCAAGACACACAAAAAAGAAGAATAAACTAAAAGTGAAGAAAAAAGAGAAAACAAGGAGGAGAGGGACAGAAAGAAGGGGGGGAGCGGGATAGTGGGGTGGGGGGAGGGAACTCGCTCTGAAGTACTTCGGCTTCACTCCTGGAGATATCCAAGGTAGTCGGCCGATAGGGTAAACTGATCCCAGGCACACCAAATCTCTGTGTTTGTCAAGGGTGTCCTTCATTGATGCCGTAAGTTCCCCCATCCTACTCGCGTCCCTCACTCTAGACAGCCACATCGCTGTTGTTGGAGGCTCGGATGATTTCCAACACGCAGGTATACAGGACTTTGCAGCGTTCAGCAATGGGGCTAGGAGGGATTTGCCTCTCTTGCGAATAGAGATGGGGGCCAAGTTAAGGAGGTAACTGGCTGGATCCTCCCCCAGGTCAATCCCGGTCAAGTGAAGTACTATTTTCCGGACATTGTCCCAGAACTTAGTAAGGCCAGTACAGTTCCAGAACATGTGAAGCATTGTGCCCCTTTCACGCAAGCATTTCCAACATAGGGGGCTGGAAGAGGGCGACATCTTAGCCAATCTAGATGGCACGTAATACCAGCGGGTCAGAATTTTATATGAGGCTTCCTGGTATCTGCTAGAGATAGAAGATTTATGAGCAAGCTGAAACATAGCTTCCCTCTGTTCTGCTGAGACATTTCTGTTAAGTTCCCTCTCCCACCCCTCCACGCAAAGGGGGCACAAACGACTCCAGGGGGCTAATAAGCATTGAATAGGCATACGACAAGGCCCCTCTGAATTGGCCTACCCCAATACAGAGTCGTTCAAAAGGGGTCAATGGTCTATCAGCTTCACCTGGCTGGTCCGCAGATTTCTGGTAATGTGACAGCTGGAAAGCCCGCCAGAAATTAAGTGGCTGAAGCGAGTGCCTAGCAGCCAAATCCCCCGACCTACACCATCTGCCCCCCTCACGCATATGCATGCGCCTATAACAATTCCATTGCACCCACTTACGGAAGACACCGTCAGACTGGCTCACCGGGAAATCCGGGTGCCCTATCACTGGAGTTGAAGGTGACAGGGAGGGGGAGATATCCGGCCTCGGGAAGACCCTCGCCACCACCTTCCTCGTGGGGCCTATTGTCGGGTGCTTGTTAAGAATTTGGAGCTGACCCAGCGGGATCCAAGGGAGTCCCGGAAGGAAGGCAAGCGAGGCTTCCTGTTCAATGTGTGTCCATTGTTTCAGTGTGGAATGCCTGCACCAGTCGATCACCCTGACCAGGTGAGTCGCAGCGTGATACAGCCTCCAATCCGTGAGGCCCAGGCCTCCCCGAGCCTTGGGAAGGGTCAGGAGGGATGCTGCCAATCGATGTGCTTTCCCAGCCCAAACAAACCTCGAGCACAACCCCGCTAGTCTCTTAAAGAATGTGTGGGGGACCTCTATTGGAAGAGCCTGGAAGAGATATAGCACTCTGGGTAATATGTTCATCTTAATAATACTCACCCGGCCGAACCAGGTGAATGCACTCTTGTTCCACCTCCACAGATCCTCTTCCACCCTTCTCAACAAAGGGGGAAAGTTGAGACCATAAATCTTTTGAGGCTGGGCCGGTATTTTCGTTCCCAGGTAAGTCACCGCCTTCCCCTCCCATTTGAAGCGGAAGGTTTTTGAGATCTGCTCTATTCTTTTGGGAGGAATGTTAATGTTAAGGGCTAAGGATTTCTGATAGTTTACTTTATAGTTAGACACTACCTGGAAGTCACGGAGCTCCGCCATCAGAACGGGTAAAGTGGTTTCTGGCTTAGTGATAAAGAAAATTAGGTCGTCGGCATACGCTGCCACCTTTTGCTCAACACGGCCAACATGTACTCTGGCCACATCCGAGTTCTTCCTGAAGTCTATACGTGAGTAGGAGTTATGAGGTGCAGAGAAAAACGTATAGTCCCTCTCCCTGGGGTTGAGTGTCCGCCACGCGTCCATCAGCTGGTTCCTATGGAGTAGGGCCTTGATTTTTTTTAAGTGTAGAAAAGGGGATGTGTGAGACCCCCCTAGAATTATCCAACCCAAGATCTAGGACTATGTTAAAGTCCCCTCCCATTAGAAGAACCCCCTCTGTAAAAGCCACGAGTTTCTTTAGGGTGGAGTGGAGGAACTTGTGTTGATTAGAGTTGGGGCAGTAGCAAGTTGCTAGAGTAATTTTTAAGGAATAAAGTGTTCCCTTGACAAAGAGAAACCTCCCCCCAGGATCCAAGAACGTCTCGAGATGTGTCCAGGGTAGAGCCCCTGCCAGGAGAATGGCGACTCCCTTAGATTTGGAGTCCGGTGAGGGGAAAAGATATTGAGTTTTAAAGTGACGGTCAGTGAGATTATGGGACCTACCGATTGTGAGGTGAGTTTCTTGTAGAAACGCAATTTGAGTGTGCATGCGCTTCAGTTCCCTGAGGATGGATGATCTCTTAAAGGGAGAATTCAAACCCTTCACATTGAGGGATGTGCACTTTACCTTGGACATACTGATATGGGGAGAGAGAACCCGGGGTTAAATTCCACTGAAGTGGAGACAGAGAAGAAAAAAAGGAAAAAAAAAAAAAAGCTATAAGAAAGCACAGGACAAGACAAAGGAGAAACAACAACATGCAGTTAAGTACACACATATAAACTTCTCAAACAAGACTGAAGTGGACGTGTCCAATTACACACCTTTCTTCAAAAAGGAGCACCAATATCAATATGGATACAAAATTCTTTATTATGAAAAAGGAGATATTAAAATACACAAAAACACACTGCACAATTAAAATCACATGGATGACCCCATGGTCACAATAATATTAATGAAAAAACCCCCTAAGGGGAACAATGCATCAAAAGACCCTATGTGCACTTATTAGATCCTATTATAACAGTTATTTTATGCCGGCATAAAAATTGTATGTGTAAACCCTCAAAGTGTAAAACCTCTAATAAATATCAACTCTTAACAATACCTCATATGTGAAAATGAATAAAAAACTAAATTCCATCAAATATAAATCACCACGCCCGCAACTCCCATGTTGCTTCAAGGTGAGGGTTGCTTCACCTTGAAGCAACATGGGAGTTGCGGGCGCGGTGATTTATATTTGATGACCCTGTGATGCTGACTCTATGTGCCATTTTTTATTCTTGAATATTCAGGTTTGCTGGTGTCATTTAGCACGTACACGTGCACTTTGAGTATATCTTTATTGTTTCCATTCACTTATAACTGTTTGAACTGGGCGAGTCTGCCAATATATTTTCTGTGGAATTTAGTTTTTTATTCATTTTCACATATGAGGTATTGTTAAGAGTTGATATTTATTAGAGGTTTTACACTTTGAGGGTTTACACATACAATTTTTATGCCGGCATAAAATAACTGTTATAATAGGATCTAATAAGTGCACATAGGGTCTTTTGATGCATTGTTCCCCTTAGGGGTTTTTTTTCATTAATATTATTGTGACCATGGGGTCATCCATGTGATTTTAATTGTCCAGTGTGTTTTTGTGTATTTTAATATCTCCTTTTTCATAATAAAGAATTTTGTATCCATATTGATATTGGTGCTCCTTTTTGAAGAAAGGTGTGTAATTGGACACGTCCACTTCAGTCTTGTTTGGTTCATGTGAGTGAGCACATGTTTATATTCAGTGGTATTGTCTGGTGCACCCCTGTTACTAGAACATATAAACTTCTCCACGACAATAACTACAGGGATGCGCCCGTCCGGGCGCATAGGGCAGCGGACCCTGAGTTGCTCCCCAGTCTCCCGCCCCCGGGTGAGGTGTCTTGTGCAGGGGCATCCCGCGGTCGGGGTCCTCCACGATTGGGTCAGCAGTGTGGAGTGCGGGAGTCCCTTCCATACAGTTAGTGTGTGTGCCCCTGTGATTACACTGAGCCGGGGAGCCAGGTCGCAGCTGTACAGATTCCGCAGCTTCTGGCAGCGACCTCCGGCAGCTCCCGGCCCCGGCATTAGAATGCGTCTCCCCCGCCTTCCTCCTCTCGGCGGGGAGCTCTCATCTTCATGCGGCTCCGGGCGCCCGCTCTTCGCTGGCACGCGCACCGCTCCGGCGCCGCCAGCAGCCATCACGATGGGCTCCGCGTCAGGTGCGGAGCCCGGCACCCGCCGTCCTCCGCCGCTCTCCTCACCTCCTCCCGGGGACGCAGCTGCGCGACCCACAGGTGCCTCCCCGTCCAGCCCGCCTGCGGTGTCGGTAGTAAAGAGGGCCCTTCGATCCTGGGCAGCTCCGGCCTCTCCATCCGGCACCATGACATGCGGCTGCTCCCAGCGACCTCTCCTCTCCGCCTGTCAGCACCAAGGTAGGCGCGTTTGAGGGGGGCGACACGACTCTCTGCCCTCTCAGCTTTTTGGCCATGCTATATCCAGCCGATTTGGGTGGGTGAATGCCCAGAAATAGTGGGGTTAAACGGTCGGCCAGAGGGAGCTCACAGCAAAGACGACCTCACTCCTCCATGCCCGGCCACGCCCCCTTACCATTTGATTCTATGCATTTCCTTCAGAATGGACACCACAGAAATACATTTTAAAAGTAATTTTCAGGTTAACTGTACTTGCCTACAGCTTAGACTCTAATTTCACTTCTATCTGTTCATTGTGATACTCTGAAATGACCCAATTGTATGGACATACATATGGCTAACCGTTTATTAGTTATTGACAACAAATTATTAGCATAGTGGAACCACAAAATATATTCGCCTACATGGATCGTCATTTTTTGTAACGTACCATAACCTCATTCTTTGAGAGCGTTAAAGGCTCAGTCCAGGCAATAGCAATAATAAAGCAGCAAGGTGCTCACCTAAAAGCCTGTATCATGTGTCTCCCCTTCATTTCCTGCTGTAGAGCCTGTAGCAGGTCTTCCAAGTTTTCCTTCCTTTCAATTCCTTTTAACTACAGCCACCCCTGTTCCTCCGCACTCCAGACTCCCTTACACTAAGGATGCTGAGGAAGGTAATTTGGAGAAATAGAATTGAAAGGCGGGCAAACATTGGAGACCTGCTACAGCACCTATGGGCACAGCAGAAAATGGAGGAGAGGCACATTGGCCAGGCTTCAGTTGATGCCTTATTGTATTTCCTGCATTGTACCTTTAAAGCGGAACAAAAGCCACCTACGGTCGGCCCGGACTGTAAAAGATTCCAGGGGCTGTCCGCTGGCTTTCCCCCCGGGCATCCTGAATTGGGGTCTGTTCTAGAGTTGTCTGCCGAGACTATGTCATTAGACAAATGGATCTTGTTTTCAATGGGGAACAGGCGCTGCTGCATCCCCTGCATCCTTGGGCTGTGTGCATGCTCCCCATTGAAATCAATGAGAGCCATTTGCCGAATGAAATAAACACAATGAACGGCTCTGATTGGCTGCGCAGCTGGGCATGCGTTATAGGTATGAAGAAGTGAGTTGTTCTGGGCTTTCTCGGGGGTTTCACACAGCGGAGCATAACAGTGGGTGGATGCCCCGGGGTAACAGAACAAAACCCGGGAAAGTTAAATTTCTGGGTTTTGTTCTGCTTTAAGACTGGCAAAATTATGTTGTTTGCTTAATCATAATGCTTATCTATGTATTCAGATAAAACCTAGTTATTACTCTTATGCCATGACAGCTCTGCAAAAATAATCAGAATATGTATTCTCAGTAGTTAGTATAGGCTGTCTATGTGGCAAAACCGGCATTTATAGTGGTCACATATGAGCACTCATGGCTTTCATCAGAGAAATGATGGCTCAAGAGCCCAGGCAGTTCTTTGTTTACCTATAGCCATATATATACTGTAGAAATCATTTTAACCTGGGACATGAAGATGTATGCCTCTGTTTATAGGCTATACATTGGCTATACATTGTGAGCTGCAACCAACGTGCTGACGTGACTGGCTAGATCAGATACGGTAATTGTTTGCTTACTGTCCATACAGAGGACTCATCCTGGTGTGCTGCCAAATATAGCATGTACACCCTATAAGATGCACCTAGGATTTGGAGGAGGACAAAAAAATATTCTGAACCAAATGTGCTACAAAGTGTACTAAAACACCGTTCTAGCCTAGGAACCAAATAGGCAAGGTGCAGAATCCCCCAATTACTGGCAGTGTGGCATTCTCCCCCTCCCATTTTCCCATTATTGACAGTGTGACATTTTCCCCCTCCCATTCCTCGAGATATGGAGTGGGGCCTACCCCCTCCCATTCCCCATAGGCAGCGTGGCATTCTCCCCAAAACATTACCCATAGGCAGTGTGGCATTTCTCTCCATCCCATTCCCCATAGGCAGTGTAGCATTACCTATCCCATTCCCCATAGGCAGTGTAGCATTCCCTCATTCCATTCCCATAGGCAGTGTGGTATTCCCCTCTCCCATTACCCATAGGCAGAAGAAAATAAACTAAAAAGGGTGGCTGTGGCAAGCAGCAGTGCCAGTTATGAAAGGTTGTTTATTCTCAGTGTGTCACACACCCCGCTTCCCCTTCAATTCTTACGATTGGGTTACTCCACCAGCAGGTGGCGACGTTGCAGAGAGAAGTCTTGAAAATGAGCCCCTTCCGGCCTATATATACCTGGGACCTCCCACTCAATACCCAGTATTTTCTCTCTGCATGAGGCGACAAGACAGAAGAAAGAAGTCTCCTGTCAAACCTGGCATCCCCTTTTGGTCTATTTCTGCCCAGTTCTATTGTGTTGTTTATGCCTAGTTAAATGGAAGCCTCCCAGCCTAGGCTGTTGGCTGGGCAAAGGTAGATGGCACTTTAGGTGCCTAGGAGCTTATCTCCTCCGCTCGACCCCACGTGTGGGGCAATGCGGCTATCCGGCATGGTGATCCGGATTTGGGATGCCCCTGTCCCGATGTTCCCCTTGGCCACCTTCTCCCGCTCGGTCCCTTCTCCCTTTGCTTGGGGGGGGGGGGGTGCGTGTTGCATGAGGTGCTTTACTTGGTGTTTATGTGTGGGAAGTGCTTTGGCATGGTCAGCGCTGCGGTGGCGGCACGTGGCTTGGGCTGCGGGGGCCTTTTTTTGTATTTCACTTTTTGGCGAGAAATTGGATGCAGTTACCAAGGATGGTAAGTTGCCTCAATTCAAGAGGCCTCGTCGCTCCTTTCGGGGTGCGAGTTCCTTTAGTCCCTCCTTTCGAGGAGCCAGAGCGGGCAGAGGGGCTTCCCTTCCCGTTACCGGGGGTGTAGGTTGGTCCCGGGGAAGGGGTCGCAGCCGTCCCGGTCAGTCCTGGGGCGCCAAGCCCAAACCTACTGGTAAGCCCGCTCAGCAATGAGGGGCTGCCCTCACCCGTGCGGGTGGGGAGACGATTGCGACACTTCTCTCTGGTTTAAGGCCGGGAGATTCCGGACACATAGATCTGGGAGGTGGTGTCGCCCGGTTACAAACCGGAGCTCGAGTCTCGCCCTCCTTCACGTTTTTTCCTGGAAATGGTGGTCATCCGGCCGGTGCCGCGCTTAGAGGTGGGCCTCGGTTTTTACTCCATTCTCTTCGCAGTCCCCAAGAAGGGGTCGGCTTGCCCCGTCCTGGATCTGAAGTTTTTCAACCTTCCCAAGTCCTCCCTTGCTCCGGCCAGGGTGGTGTCCTTTCTGGGTACACAGGGTGTTTCTCACTCAGTCCAAAATTTGTCTGATTCAGGAGTTGGCTTGGGTCCTTCTTTCCAATCCTCGGCCGTCTGTTCTGGAGCTGAGAGCCTTCCGTCTGGTTCTTGCTCTTTTGTCTCATCATGGTCTGGGCCTTCTGGTTCAGCTTCGCTCGGACAATCAAACAGCGGTTGCTTACATCAATCATCAGGGAGGGACTTGCAGTCTGGGTGCCCTCAGAGTGGTGTCCCTGATCCTGACCTGGGCGAAGGCACATGTTCCTTGTCTCTCTGCAGTCTGCAGAGGACACCGGAGGTGGTCCTGTTTCTTTGTGTCGCTCTCCCAGGATGCTCTGGCGGCGGGAGCCTTATCCCTGAGCTGGGGAGACCCGGGGTTTCTGTACCTGTTTCCTCCAATACCCATGCTAGGCTGGGTGGTACGGAAGCTGGTTCTGGAAAGGGTGTCCGCCATTCTCGTGGCCCCAAGATGGCCAAGACGAGTATGGTGCGCAGACATCGTTTGGCTGACAGTAAATCAGCTCGTTCTGCCTCTTCGGCCCAATCTGCTCTCTCAGGGTCGGCTGTATTACCCCAATTTACCAACGCTGGTTTTGACGGCTTGGCTGCTGAGACCTCCATCTTGAAGGAGGAGGGTCTTTCTGACTCGGTTATTAAGACTCTGATCGGTGCCCGAAAGAGGTCTTCTTCTATCACCTACTATAGGACTTGGAAAGCCTATATCACTTGGTGTGAGGTTAGGACCTTGCCTGGGTCTTTTCGGTCTCCAGGATTCTTGAGTTTTTACAATCAGTGCTGGACTCCGGTCTTCAGCTGAGTACTTTGAAAGGGCAGGTTTTCTGCCTTATCTAGCTTTTTTTTTTTTCAGAAGCGTTTTGCGCTTCATCCTTTAGTTAAAACTTTTTTCCAGGGGGTTACGCATGTGCGGCCTCCCTAGGAAACCATTACTCCCTGTTTGGGACTTGAATTTGGTCTGCTCTTCAGGCTCCTCCCTTTGAGCCTTTGCAAGATATTGCCTTGTCTACCCTGACTCAGAAGATTGTCTTCTTGGTAGCTATCACTTCGGTTCGGCGTGTCTCGGAGTTGGAGGCCTTGTCTATTCAGGCGCCCTACTTTGAGAGGCATCAGGACAAAGTGGTCTTTCGGTTCAAACCGGACTTTCTTCCTAAGGTTGTTTCTGCTGACAAGGAGAGGGTTTTGCATTGTTTGGATGTAGTACGCTGTGTTAAGTACTATTTGATTATTACTTCTCCTTTTCGTAAAACTGATGCCTTTGTTGTGCCCTGTGGGCCTAGGGAGGGTTTGGCGCCGGCCAAATCTTCCATTAGCAAATGGATACGTCAGGCCATTATTGCGGCCTATTCTGCTAAGGGGAAAGTTCCCCCTTTTCGTATCACTGCTCATTCTACTTGCACCGTTGGAGCATCTTGGGCTTTTCAGCACCAAGCTTCTGTTGAACAAGTTTGTAAGGCTGCTACTTGGTCTTCTGTTCATATTTTTTCTAAGTTTTACAAGGTTGATATGCGGGCCTCAGCGGATGCTGTGTTTGGCCGCAAAGTTCTGCAGACTGCAGTCATTTAAGTTATGCTTCATTTTGCCTTCGGATACCCATCCCTTGTGGACACTGCTTTTGGATGTCCCGATCGTAAGAATTAAAGGGGAAGCGGGGTGTGTGACACACTGAAAATAATACCATTTTGTGAGTACTCACCTGAAAAATGGATATTGTCAGTGTGTCACACACCCCGCTTCACCCGCCCTTTTTGGTATCCTGGATCCTTTATATGGTGAAGCTTTTCTTTATTTTGAGGTTACCATTGGATTTCCTGGTACCTTGTCTTTCTGCTTTTAAAATCACTGGGTATTGAGTGGGAGGTCCCAGGTATATATAGGCCGGAAGGGGCTCGTTTTCAAGACTTCTCTCTGCAACGTCGCCACCTGCTGGTGGAGTAACCCGATCGTAAGAATTAAAGGGGAAGCGGGGTGTGTGACACACTGACAATATCCATTTTTCAGGTGAGTACTCACAAAATGGTATTTTCTTTTTTTTTTTTTTTTTTAATTTAACACGTGCACATCCCCCCCCCCCCCCCCCCCCCCCACACACACACACACACACACACACTTAAAAGTGTGTTATGGGGCAAAGAATGCAGTATAGTCTTCCTATAAAGTGTTGATTAATGTGGCCTCCTATTGCGGACCACCACCTTTACACTCTACATTCTCAGACAATGCCAAAGACAGTGATGTAAAGTCCCTGTCCAGGCACATGCTAAGCTCCTCCCACCTTATGCCCAATGAGAATGGTGTAAAATGAGCCATTTCAAATCTGCAATTATATGTGAATAAGTTATGTGTTTCTAAGGAGGCTAATTCGCTGTCATTTCTGGGCCATGGCTGAGCTGGGAAGTGCATGTTATGGCACAACTTTATAACTGATGTGCCTGCTTTGCTGTGGTCAGAGTCAGCTGCAGGACCACTGTGGCTTGCCTTGCTCACTCATGCTGAGAGCTTCAAGGGACAGTGATGCTGTTGGACCACTTTGTTGTGTGGTTCTGGAGGAATTAAATTGAAAGGAGGGCGAACATTGGAACCCTGCTACAGCTTCTAATCCTCTGCACTACAGAGCTCCAAAAGTCTAGGAGAGGCCCATGGAGCAGGCACCAGATGAGCTGCTTGCTGCCTTATTATTGCCATTGGATTTATAGCCAATGACCAACTTGTTCAGTTGCCACATTTATCTCAATAGAAATTACCGAAAGGTTATTTGAGGAAAAGTACTCTTAAGTACTTTTAAAAAGCCTCCTCCAGATATGGCGAACATAATATCTCTAAAATAACTTACAAGGAGTTTCTCAGTCAATATTTGCATTGTTTTCACATATGCTAAAACCCGGACATATTTCTAACCACACATATGTGTTCAATTTGCCAATAAAATACCATCTGGAATAAACAGCAAAATGCACTTTTGCCTGCCAATTTATTAGGTGTGTTGCTGTCTATGTTTAGATTACATTTGTGTCCTTTTTATAGATATGCTGGTGGCTAAAATTAGACTCTGCATCTTTCGCATATGCTGCACACACTGTCCTGCTTCTCTGTCTCTGGATCTTGTATGGCATGTTAATGAGTCAATCAACAGCACTTTTGTAGTTTCCCTAAAAATTGTCCAGGTTTGCATCTGAACATGTGTATATTAGTGTTTTTTTTTTTTTAACTGTGTAGATGGGCTGGTATAAGTCAGAGTTGTCAGATACCAAGAGTAGCTTAAACAGGACCAACAGCCTGGCAGTTGGAAAAGAAAGGTAGTGGCCATTTTGGAGCTTCCTCTCCCAGCAGCTCAGCCATGCTGCTGCCTGTATTCTACTGACATAACTGACAATGCACAGTAACAGGAAGCCCAGCAGCACTTCCTGTTTGCAGGTGGCCTACACCTCTATGAGCCGCCTTTTTGTTTCTTTACCGCTGCAGAGTTAGCAAAAGGTAAATACATTTTCATGTGCAGCAATCTAAATTGCCCAGGGAGGGATGCATATAGACACTGTTGTGTTTGTCCGGTTTAAGTCATTTTTGACCGTTGGTCTGCTTTAAATTAGCTAGCTGTTCTCACATCTACGTAAGTATTTGGAGAGAATATCCTAGATGTCAGGGGATGAATGATTTGCCTGCCTTTGATACGTGTGGAATTGGCTGTACATTCTTTTAAGAGAAATGTGCTCCAAAAAAAAAAGGAAAGACTTTTTATTTCCTTTTAAGATCCGTTCCCAAAGCCATAGAGAAGCTTAAAACAGAGACCTCCTTGTTCCTTCTACAAAGCTTGATTGTTAAGCTATCCACTGATAGGCTGTGCTTAACTGACAGGAAAATAGCTAAATAATGGAATTGACTTCCACTTACGGAACGTTCCAAAATCTAAGTCACTATGTGTGCCAGCCCCAGAGACACTTGGAGACTTTGTCCATTTTTGGGCAAGATGTTGCAAGTTAAGCTTGGCTCTCCACTGAGCTGTTTGGGTGGTATTTGGGGACCTCATGCAAGGCCTTTATGCTGGGAGGCTCCCATGGGAAACGTTGGCTATTTTTATTGCCACAATCTGTTACAGATGTAGAAAACACTTGAAAGAAAGATTCAGATCATGTCCGTTCACAGTCTTGGTTTATTGGGTGACAGCAGTGTTTTTGTTTAGAGTGATCCGTATCTTGTTATAAATGATCATTTACCTTTGTATATACACTGCTCTCTTTTTTTTTTTTTATTTGTGGCTTTTGTGCATATGTCAGAGAATTCATCCCTTCCCTTTAAAATTCCGGACATCCTTCCTGCTTGGCATATTAGTTGTGCTGCACCGCTCGTTGTTTTCTCTGTATATTAGGGTGTAATGTGTACACATTGCCAGGAGAGACTGGATGTTTTTCATTGATCTTGAGCTGGTTAAACTAGTAGTAATGCACAATTAAACAATGTTATGTCCTGCTTGTACTGTTACTACCTCTTAGGATGGGAGAAATGAAACACAGCATTTATTACCATAATTATTGTGCTCTGTTGGTGCATGAGATCTTCTTCCCAAACTTGTTTTAAGCAAACTACATTGCAAAGCACACAATGCAATTTTGCAATAGACCCAGATCAGTGGTGGTGCCATAGGGGGCAGGGCCTCCACGGTGGTGATCAATCTCCTGCAGCTCCAGTATCCGTGCTCCAGTCTGAAGGTAGGAATGTGCTGTGAACACAGTCAGAATAAGGCCACCTAACACTGAAGCTAAGCTGATACACATCCGGCTAGCTTGAACCTGGAAGTGGAGTTTTTGGCTTCAGATACTCGGGGCTGCTAGAATGTGATCACTTCAGTGGGACTGGGTAAAAGTTAGAAGCACTATTGCGAAAAATGGGCCAATGATAAAAATCAATATCAATTTCCTTGGATTGCGGGAGCAGAGGTCCCTTTTACATCCAGCATCAATAAATATCCAGCCAGGCTTTTTTTTTTTTATTTTAATGGACAGGAAAAGAAATCAACAAGCTTGGCCAGAGTTTTACTCAGTTCAGGTATAAAAGTGACCCCTCCTCTCATTAGCCGAGGTGTTTGTATGGATTTTTAATATTACACAATTCAATTTCACGATAGTGCTCCTTCAAGTAGGGAGGGCACCCTGTGCCACCCCTGTTCTGAGGTCTGTCGGCTGGACATTTCTTTTATTATAGTGGGCTAAAAGAGCCAGAAAAAAAAACCTCCTGCTCCAAGGGTATAAGGTAGAGACTGCTTTACCATCTGTATTTTCATGACCCATACAGACCAGGAACAGGTTATATTGCGCGCCATTCAGTTATGCCTGGAACAGGTTCAAAAAGTAGATGGGGGGCTGCATGGATTGCTGAGGAGGTCTGCACAAGCACCATAGGATTGTCAGTTCAAGAAAGGGGACCCGTGGTCTTCACTTGGGGGCGATGACTCTGCCCTAGTGTTTATTCAACGATAGAACCATATGTAATTGGTTTTGGTCTGCTTTAAATAGCAAAAAGTTGATCTGATGTTTTTATATTTTTAGAAAAGCAAAATGTTATATGATCGCATTTTTTTTAGTGTGTAGTCACAAATTGAATGCATTGCACCAATGGTCTGTTGCTCACTACATATAATTGATGGCGAGTGAAATGTTGCATGTATATGCCATTACTGATCTTAATATACCACAGAGATCTGTTTAGTAAAATAATACTGCCATGACTGAATCCTAAGATTAATTTTCAGATAAAGCATTTTTATATTAATAGTGCCTGTAGGCGGACGTGGCAGCATTAGGGAATGCTATGAGAAATGGGCACAGCACATTGCTGGTAGGGCATTTTACCATGTCATGACTTGTTGCTAAGGATGTCTTACTCTATCTAAGTAATCATTTTGGTTGCAGGCATTATAAAAGTATTTTAGCTTACATGTATGAATACAATTTAAACAGCGATTTAGTACTGATGAGACCATTATTATTATTATTACTGTTGATTTATAGAGCGCCATCATATTATGTGGTGCTGTACAAGGTTAAAAATTACAGGAGGGCATGACAAGTTCAACACACAGTAATATGGGTGAGAAGTGACAAAATCTAACATAACACAATGATACAGCAGTACATTAGGGAAAAGGTTTGTGCTGTTTACAACCCAAATAATAGGGGAGAAAACATGGTGGTAGGGGATCCAAATGGTGAAAAGACTGTAGGGTTGGTTGGTTAATCCAGGTGAAAGGTTCATCCAAATATTTGAGGTTTAAAGTGGACCAACACCCACCGCTGATCGGCCCGGGAATCTATAAGATCGGGGGTGCCCCGCTGTGTGAAACCCCCCAGGACGCCCGCAAATCCTACCTGTTCCTCGTTCCATCGGCGCATGCGCAGGCGGCCTGCGCGTCCCTCTTACAGGGAGCGCTCCCGCGCCGGGCATTCACAAGCGGCCAGGGCGGGTGCACGCCCTGCTAGAGGGATGCGCGAGAGGCGGCGGTCCGTCGATGGACCTCGCTTGTCCCTCGGCGGTGATTGGTGGAGCGAGTCACGTGGGAGTGGGGTCAGGTGAGTTTTGGGGCTTTCTGGGGGGTTTCACACAGCGGGGTGCCCCGCGGAAGTGGACCAACACCCAGGATAGTGAAAATCCTGGGTGTTGGTCCACTTTAAGGGTGCTTTCTGTTAGCATGGGGGGTCCTAAACACGAGAATGGAAAGAGATGATCAGGGTTGAAGACTGTAGAGCATAGGCTACATCTGGGTTCGTATTTATGGACTAATGATGAAATATAGGAAAGGGGCTTGGCCTTAATCAACCTTGTATATTAGGTTTGAATTTGGTCAGATATTGGGAGCCATTGGAGGGACTGTGATAAAGGAGCAGCGCTGGAAATGCGAGGGGAGAGTCGAGCAGCAGATTTGAGAATAGATTGCAGAGGTGCCAGTCTGTTAGCTGGTAGACTCCAGAGGAGAGTATTATAGTAGTCTTAAACGCAATATGATTAGGACATGCACTACAATTTTAGTGGTTTCTGGTGAGAGAAATATTTTTATTTTGGAGATGACCGGAGGTGGCTAGGAAGGAAAAAAATGATGTGTGAATGAAAGAGAGGAGTCCAATCTATTACTGAGACATTGTCCTTGGGGAGCTGCAGTGTTAGTTAGATCATTAACAGATATTGTTATGTTGGAGACAGGAGCAGAGTTGGTTGGTTCTACATTTTGTCCATATTCATCTTGAGGGAGCAGGATGACATGACTGAGGTAATAGCAGTTAGACAGTCTGAAATACAAGATAGAAGGAAAGAGAGACATAGACCTGAAAATATAGTTGAATGTCATCTGCATAAAAGTGGTGTTGGAAACCAAATAACTTTGAGTTGACCAAGACCAAAAATCTTGAATTCCTAGTAAGGTGAGTATTTAGTGGTTGCAATTTCCTATAAGACTAGGGTATAGCCCTGTTCTGGCAACTAGAACCTTTATTTGGCTGCTTGGGTAGCAAAGTATAATTTCTTCTGTTTGGAGCACATAATAGTCTCTTGGGTCACTGAGACTATTAGAAAGCCTGGTCTGAAGACTGTTGTGCTACTATTGAAATGTCAAGATGTATCACTGGAAACTAACAGCTTGGCTACATTATTTTTTATTTTTTTTATGTTTTGGAGCAGAGCTAAATCAGAATTACATGGCTTATTCAATTTTTTTTTGTAGCCGGCGTGAATAATATAATGTTATTACAGTATCAGGCTCCTGCCTTTCTTTGTTTTAACCTCAGTAGAGTTTTGTAGAGATGCGTTAAATATGCTGCAAAGGGAAATGAGCAAAATGTATCTGATCCTCTTCTAAAAGGCTGTTGCTGTGGTTGCCTGGCAACACATTTTCAAGAACTTTGCCGTAATGTATGTTTGTAGATCTCCTTTGTGCTCCAGTTGCTAGACATGAGCTGAAGTTTGCCTGTGCAGAGGTTTTCCACTCCAGCTTTCTAGTATATTGGTATTGAAAGACATAATACAATTAACTGTCTGCATACGATAAAAATGTTGGTACCTTTTATACTGAGGGTGTTTTGCAGTTGCTGATCTGGACACATCAGCAACTGCAGCATTCTCTGTCAAAAAATTTAATTTTTTTGGGGGGGTGCGCTTCCTGTGAACTGCATTGGCTACCGGTGGCTGCAATTGACTGTAAGACTGTGTGGTAGTCCTGTTCTGGCATTGGGGAAGCTTTAAAGTGGAATCACCAGGAATGTCATTATTTCAGTGATTTTTTTTTTTTCACCAGCGTGGCATCGCAATTTAGAATGTTCCACTGTGTAAAACCCACAGGGCCCGGCTGCACTGGTTTTGGAACACTTTAAAGTTGGTGCCCTGGAGTAAAATAAAATCTTAGCATCCCACTTTCTAATGTTAAAGCAAATTAGCTAAAGGCATTTAGTATGATTTAAAAAGTGGCAGTCAGGCCAAAAGAAAAAAGAAAAAACATTAACACTAACTTTTTTTTTTTTTATTATTGTTACAGTCACTGCATTCATCAGATCCTTGAGAGTGTCAACCACATCCACCAACATGACATTGTCCACAGAGATCTTAAGGTAATCTCAACATGCTTAACTTTTTTGAGATTTGTGTAGGAAACATCTGAATTTTTTATACTGTATTTGACGTGGCCGGGTCTAGGAAAGATCATATCCTATATTAACAGGTTTGTTTTATTTATGGGCTTCCCTCCCTGTATAAGCTCATCGGATCAATCTTAATCACTTTTGCAATTGCATCCTGTTGTGTGTAATGTGTATGTATGTGAATAGAATTTCCTCTTTCTACATTTTTATGGTACATAGCTGATGATTTTAGATTAGGTTATCATGCTTATTTAAACTAGGTATCAGTATTTTTGAGTTATATTAGTCAATGCTGGCTGTAAATGAAGTAAATTGTCTGTAAACAGTTATCAAGTTTTTCCTGTTTTGTCAAGTGAATAGCCGGTAAAGCACATTTTTGTGGCAAACACACGTATTAATCTCCCTGCCATTACTCTTTGCTAGTTTGATACAAATAAGCTGCACATCTGCATTTTGTCTAGCTGAAAATCTCTGGGCAGTGAATGTCCCTGCTATGGCCAGAGTATTACAGTCTTCTTACTCTTAAGCTTCTGCACATAAGCCTCTTGGGCTAATCGTAAGACAGGCAAGATAGCTGATGCCATTGATGATTCATACCTAAATGTTATGATCACCACCTTGTGACCACAATTGGTATGGCACACAACTTCATTTATTCAGAATTTTAATATATTCTGAATTTTCTTTTCTTTTACATTTTTACTGATAAAAAAAGAATGACAAGATGAACATACTTGCTTGCCTACCAATTCAGAAAATAAGACAATGGAGAAATCGTTTTCATCCTATTTGGGGGTTGTACATGCTGCAGTGTGACCCCATGTTTTGGACATGTTTTGCCCTTTCTATAAAAGAAGCTTTTAGGGTTGGTTGAGCAGACTGTTGAACCTTACTGCCCCCTCACCCTGTGTGATAGGATCCCACACCCTGCACTAAGAGTCTGGAGTTGCTGCTGCTAATGGAGATGTATTTTTGGATGTTTCTTCTCTTTCACTAGGACAGTTAGACGTGCAAATCAACAGTGCACAAATACTGGCCAAAGGTCTCAAGTTTACACAGCCAAGACCTCATTATAATCAATGCATTTGGTCACATTAGGCTGCCTATGTTAGACGATCCATCCAGGTAACAGTTGAAAAAAAGGGGGAGATTAAAGCAAATAAGAGAGATACAAAGAAAAGGGTGTAAAATTGGCTTGTGACAAAGGCAAAAACTGTACATCTGCACCAGCCTCTCTCCCTCAGCGTCTCATTCCGTCCGGCTGCCCAACCACACTAAAGAAATACAGTGGAGGCAGTACTGCTGTGATGGAGAGATTGCTCTCACAGCATATAAGCATATCATCTAATTTTGGAAGCAAACTTGGTGGTATACTTGTCCCTTTTTAATTGACAAAGAAATTGTTGATTTGACATTAAACCTCCGTATCGGAGATTACGGATTACCCCCAGGCTTTGGCTATAGACTGCTCAGTCACTGACAGATTGAATGCCACAAGAAGATTGGTTAAGCATTTCATTTGCTTTCTGGTGCGAGAGAAACCACAGATTTTTTTTTTGTCCCTGATATCAGACTACTTGCCAGCTCAAATATTCTCAACCATTATATGACCGCACTGGGACACTTCCATCAAATATGCATTAGGACACTTGGCAATACTCAACCCCTAAAGCATTAGCATCACAGTGACCAGGGACAACATATGCAATCCCTGGGGAAACCTAATACCACCTTATTAAAGTCTAATATGCTTTTTCTATTGACAGAATGTTTATGGAACACTTAGCATTGATTAGCCAAATCTGTTCCAAGTCTTTCTATGACTTCTCCCTTATATCCAGGCCCATTTTAACAAAAGGCGGGTCAGCATACATGCGGGGGGAAGGGGGGGGGTGTTGATTATTAATGAAACTGTAAAGCATCGTAATAAAACCTTTCAGCTTAATCGTAATAAAACCTTTCCAGCTTAATACTGGCCCTTAAAAAGTATGTATACAGTAAAAAGCCTGGCCACCAGACCATAAATTAAGCTGACCATTCTTTAAGGGGGGACAAATTTTGGACACTTAAATTGACAGCTTAACAAACCGCTAGGTTAACTTTTTAATGCAACAGCAAACATCACACAATGTTGATGCTATTAAAAATTAACATAGCAATTTTTTTTATTATTGCATGGCACGGCCTGCTTCAGTATTCATAACAGTTGGGTTATTCCACCACAAGGTGGCGCAGTGTACTGCAGAAGAGCTGTGGCATCTCCCGGCCCCCTATAAAAGGGGATTAACCATAGTGTTCCCAGTTTTTCCTCTGCAGTGAAACTGCGAAGATAGAAGATGACTCTCTCTCTATGCGCAGGTGAGCGGGGCAACCAAGCCTGCGGCCCTGCAAGTCTATATCCACCCGTTTCTGGACCCTTTCTGCCTCCCAGCCTTGGCTGACCGATCGGGTGAGGGTAGAAGAGCACTAGAGTCAAGTGCTCCAGGAGCGCTGCTCCAAGCCGCAGACCCTGTTCCACAAAGGGTAGCCGACCATAGGCTTTATGGTGAGCCTACTAGGGATGCGGAGTTCCTGTCCTGGCTTTTGAGGGGGTGAGTTTTGGGGGGCTGTGTCTTTTTCTTTTCCTTCAGGGGGTTCCCCCCCCCCCCCCCTGGCCTGGATACTCGCCGCTGTCTTTCATCTCTCTCCCCCCCCCCTCCCTGACTTATGTTCGGGGGGGGGCGAGTGGTGTTAGTTGTGGTGTATTTTGCTGTGTACAGTGTTTTTTTGGTGTTTTTTAGCCGCCGCGCCGCATTGTACTGCGCCCCGCGGCGGGTGGCGCTATAACCTGTGGCGTTTTTGCTTGGTTATGGCGCCGGCGGGGTCACGTGGACGCAGTTTTTTCGCTCTTCGGAGGGGCGGCGGCCCGCCCCTTGAGGTACTTCTGCCGGCGCCATTTTGGATTAGCTGCGCGTCTGGTTTTCTCCCTTTCTGGCTGCGGTGCTGTATCCTCCTGTGTGTTGCTTCATCCAGCGGTCTGAGGCTTGGTGATCCTGCGTTTTCCTTGGCCCGTGAGTCCCCCTTGGGGTTTTTTTATTGGTCTTGTGGTGCATGTGCTGCGGGATGCTCATGTGTCGTTTTTACTTAGGTCTTTCAGGCGGGATACCAGTGGGTTGTGGTTTCTCCCGGCTCTACTCCTTCCTCCCCCCTCATCCCTCCTCTTTACTGACTTCTGGAGGCATCCCGTGGGAGGGCATCCCGGGTGGCTTTTGTTTTAGCCTTTGCCCAGTGCTGGCCTATTGCGCCTGTGTTAATCACCATATGGAGGCTTCTGGGGATAGCGCGCATCCCCTGTGAGTGACAGTGTCAGGGTGTGTGTGCTGTGCGCCCAAAGTGTCCTGTGAATGTACATGTTTATTATTTACATGGGGCATACCTGAACGCCCGCTGACGTCACAATGACGTCAGGCGGGAATTTTTGAATTCTGCACCTAAGTCTGTGTATATATAGATGGGGGATGCAGCACATTCCGGTTTACAGTCCTCCTTGAGAAAGGGGGCACCCGACCCCCGAAACGTTGGAAGATGAGACTGTTTTCTCTGTTTGGCCATGATTTCCTTTATACTTTGTGTGCTATTGGACTTTTTGATCATTATTACTGAATACAAGCATTTAAACTTATGCTTTGGAGTGCCGTGCCTATTTATCCACTTTACTATGGTGCTTAAGAAGTGGGAACGTCCTAACAGGCTGCCCGCTGTGCCCAAGGGATTGGATAAGAGATATCCCTTTCCTGCTGATCTAGTAAAGCAAAGTAAAGTATACCTCGGTCATGCCTTCCCCTACACTACCATTCTGAGGGACAGTGAGGACCGGCGCATGGATCAGCTGGCCTGCCATGCTTTTACTTGTGTGGGGGCTGGGCTGCGCCCGGCCTGTGCTGCTGCCATTACAGCTATTGCCCTTAAGAAACTGCTCAAGCGTCTATGTGATGGCGCTATGGCTGGTAGGGGGAGGGAGGATTATAGGGCCCTCTTGCTTTGCTCTGATTTTGTTGCATTTATCCTTACTGCCATGAATGATGCTGTGAGGCTGGGCAGTAGGGCCTCTGCACTTTTGGTGGCTATGCGCCGATCTGTTTGGTTGCGTCAGTGGGTGCTGCTGCTGCTAAGTGGATGCATTTATCCTTACTGCCATGAATGATGCTGTGAGGCTGGGCAGTAGGGCCTCTGCACTTTTGGTGGCTATGCGCCGATCTGTTTGGTTGCGTCAGTGGATGCTGCTGCTAAGAAGGCTCTCACTGGGCTCCCCTTTGCGGGGCTGCGGCTCTTCGGTGAGCATCTTGATGTTTTAGCCAAGGATGGCAGACTGCCTCAGCATAGGAGGCAGTCCCGGCCCTTTCGGGGGCCCTCCGCCTCCTTCCCCTCCCTTCGTACTCCCAGAGGAGGTCGTGGCTCCCTCTTCTCAGGTTGCCGCAGAGAATCTTGGGGCCGTGGCAGATCCCGTGGTCGCCCCGGTCTCTCCTGCGGTTCCAAGCCCAAACCGCCTCCCACGGCCCCTCAGGCATGAGAGGCGCCCTCACCCATCCGGGTGTGGGGACGGCTTCGGCTCTTTGCTACGTCTGGAGGCTCCACGTCTCAGACCGATGGATTCAGGAGGTGGTGTACTCCAGTTACAAGATAGAGTTTGCACCCTGGCCGCCCCCAAGATTCATCAGATCCCGAATGTCTTTAAACCCCCTGTCAGCTCAAGGGTTGCTTTCGGCGGTTCAATGCCTGCTGGAGTCAGGGGTCATTTGTTCGGTGCCCCCTCAAGAACAGGGTCAGGGGTACTATTCCAATCTTTTCACGGTCCCCAAAAAGGACGGCTCTCTGAGGCCTATCCTGGACTTGAAGGGCCTCAACAAGTTTGTCAGATTCAAGCATTTTCGCATGGAGAAGCTACGCTCGGCTGTCAGTACCCTTCGCCCGGGCGACTTCATGACCACCGTGGACATCAAGGATGCTTATCTCCATGTGCCTATCTTCCCAGGTCATCAGAGAGGTTCGCGCTGGAGAATCGGCATTACCAGTTTGTAGCTTTACCCTCGGCGCCTCGGGTGTTCACCAAGGTGCTGGCGGGGGTGATGGCTCTGCTACGGAATCAGGGCATTCGCGTCCTTCCTTACCTGGAGGACATCCTTATTGTGGCCCAGTCCTTTCATCAGGCCGAGCAGGACACCTGGGTGGTGACCTCCACTCTGGAGTTCTTCGGCTGGGTGATCAACTTTCCCAAGTCTTCACTGTCCCCGTCCTTGGTGAGGTCCTTTCTGGGCATGACACTGGATACCTCTCAGATCAAGGTGTTCCTTCCTCAGCAGAAGGTGGAGGACATTCAGAAGCAGGCACGGGCTCTGCTATCGTGTCCTCTTCACTCCATCCGTCTGGGGATGCAGTTGGTGGGCCTGATGGTGTCCTGCTTCGAGGCGGTCCCCTTTGCTCAGTTTCACATGAGATCTCTTCAGTTGCACCTCTTGTCAGTCTGGGATCGGAACCCTGTGTCCCTGGATCAGGAATTTGCTCTGTCTCCTCTGGCCAGACATTCCCTTTCGTGGTGGCTGGACTCAAGGAACCTTCTGGTGGGCAGGACTTTTCTGCCCCTGTGCTGGGAGACGGTCACCACAGATGCCAGTCTGACAGGCTGGGGGGGCTTTTGGAAGTCTCTGAAGTTCCAGGGTTGGTGGGGCCCCCAGGAGGCCCATGCTCCCATCAATGTACTGGAACTGAGGGCGATCAGGTTGGTTCTGTCTCAGCTGACCACACATCTTCGGGGTCGGGCTGCTCAGACAACCAGATGGCGGTTGCCTACATCAACCATCAGGGAGGGACTCTGAGCAAGCGAGCCTTCAAGGAAGTGTCCCTGATACTGTCTTGGGCGGAACAGAATGTTCCATGCATCTAAGCGGTATACATTCCGGGGGTGGAGAACCAGGTGGCGGACTCCCTAAGCAGGGGGACGTCTCGTCTGGGGGAATGGTCCCTCAACAACCAGGTGTTTCTCTCCCTGTGTCACCGCTGCGGTCAGCTGGATGTGGACCTGTTTGCGTCCCGTCAAAATCACAAGCTTCCCAAGTTTGTCTCCCTGTCACAGGATCCTCTGGCCTACGCCATGGATGCACTGGCAATGCCTTGGACGGAGTTTCGGCTTCTCTATGTGTTCCCTCCATTCCCTCTACTGGGCAGGGTCATGCGCAAGATAGCCCAGGAGGGGGTGCCAGCCATCCTGGTGGCCCCCTGTTGGCCAAGAAGGGTGTGGTTCGCAGATGTCGTGCAGTTGGCAGTAGACCAATACGTCTTGCCCAGGGATCCAGATCTTCTCATTTAGGGACAGCTACGCCATCCTAATTTACAAACACTGGCTTTAATGGCTTGGCTGCTGCAACCTACATCTTGATAGAGAAGGGATTGCCTGCCTCTGTTGTGAATACCATGATTCGGGCTAGGAAGAAGTCTTCGTCCTTTATCTATTACAGCAGTGGTCCCCAACCCTGTCTTCAAGGCCCACCAACAGGCCAGGTTTTGCAGATCTCCACAAAGATGCACAGGTGGAGTAATTAGTGCAGCTGCAGAGCAATAGAGCTGGCTATTTGGAGATCCAAAAAACATGACATGTTGGTAGGCCTTGAGGACAGGGTTGGGGACCACTGTATTACAGGGTCTGGCATGCTTACATCGCCTGGTGTGAGTCCAAGTCTCTTCCCTGTCGGGTTTTTTCCATCCTCAGGATTCTGGAATTTTTGCAACATGGTTTGGATTCCAGCCTTCAACTTAGTACCCTCAAGGGCCATGTTTCAGCTCTGGCAATTTTTTTCCAAAGATCCTTTGCCAATCACAGGTTGGTTAAAACCTTTTTCCAGTGTGTTACTCATGTGCTTCCACCTCGTAAGCCTATGCTACCAGTCTGGGACTTGAATCTGGTGTTGTCTGCTCTGCAGGGTCCTCCCTTTGAGCCTATTCGTGGGGCTGCCTTGCCCATTCTGACTCTTAAGGTAGCCTTTTGGTGGCTATTACTTCTGTAAGGCGAGTTTCTGAACTGGTGGCGGCATCAGGATAAGGTGGTGTTTCGGCTTAAGCCGGATTTCTTGCCTAAGGTCGTATCTGCCTTTCATCTCAATCAGGACATTGTTTTGCCTTCACTGTGTCCTAATCCTGCTGATTCCAAGGAGCGGACACTGCATTCTTTGGATGTGGTCAGGGCTCTGAAGTTTTATTTGGTCGCTACTGAGCCTTTCAGGACATCTGATGCTCTTTTTGTTCTCACTTCTGGACCTAGAAAGGGTTTGCCTCTGGCTAAATCCACTATCAGCAAGTGGATCTGTCAGGCGGTGGTACAAACCTATTCTGCTAAGGGGAAGGAACCTCCCTTTAGGGTTACTGCTCATTCCACTCGTGCTATTGGTGCCTCTTGGGCTTTTCAGCACCAAGCTTCTGTTGAACAAGTTTGCAAGGCCGCTACTTGGTCTTCTGCTCATACTTTTTCCAAGTTTTACAAGGTTGATGTTAACGCCTCAGCGGATGCTGCTTTTGGCCGCAAGGTACTTCAGGCGGTAGTGACTTGAACTGCCGGCCGTTACTCATTGGGTATCCCACCCTACTTTTGGACACTGCTTTTGGATGACCCAACTGTTATGAATACTGAAGCAGGCCGTGCCATGCAATAAGAAAAAGACAATTCTGTGAGTACTCACCTGTAGAATTGTTTTTGTTCTTGCATGGCAAAGCCTGCTTCACCCCAACCTTGTTATCGTTATTCTTGGTTGCCTCTTTATGGTGATTGTTCCAAATTAATTGGGGTTTTTTTACCTTTTTTTTACATTTTTTACCTTTATTCTCTCTCGGCTTCTTGTCTCACTGCTTGTCTATGCTGGGATAGTGGGCCGGGAGATGCCACAGCTCTTCTGCAGTACACTGCGCCACCTTGTGGTGGAATAACCCAACTGTTATGAATACTGAAGCAGGCCGTGCCATGCAAGAACAAAAACAATTCTATAGGTGAGTACTCACAGAATTGTCTTTTTTTTAAGCTGTCACAATTTATGCATCCCAAATTTGTCCCAATGGAAAAAATGGTCAGCTTACCATCAATCCAGTACCTCAATTGCATTTGTGGTATTTTATATTTGAGGGATTTTTGAACATCTTCGCCCTATAAGACGCACTTAGAATTTGGAGGAAGAAAATAAAAATATTCCGAACCAAATGTTGTGCCAAAACATGGCCCCCCCCCCTCTCAAAAACCAAATAGGCAGGGTGCTGAATCCCCCCATAATAGGCAGAGTGGCACCCCCATTCCCCCATTATAGACAGTGTGGCATCCCCCTCCCAATCCCCATAGGCAGTGTGGCATCCCCCCTTTCAATCTACAGGAAGTGAGGTGTTCTGCCCATCCCATAGGCGGTGAGGCTTGACCCCATCCCGTAAGGAGCGAGGCTTGACCCCTTAACCTAGGCAGTGAGGCTTGACCCCCCATCCCATAGGCAGTGAGGCATTCCCCCATCCCATAGGCACTGAGGGCATCCCCCTTACGCTGGAGGAAAAAGAAAACAGTCACTCCCAAGCCGCAGTCGCTGCTCAAACAGGCTCGCTCACACACACAGATTCGTACAGCAGGCATTTGTGACCTGCATCGCAATAAACGCCCACCTGATGCACAGACCCGAGTGTCCATCCTCAGTCACGCACACACCCCAGTCTGTGCAGTGGATGGGCATGGCCTGTGATGCAGTGTGAAAAATACGGTATATGGCCATTATATGTGCACACATAGAAATTGTTCCTCAAGTTTAACCCATACGTGGTAGTTTGAGGAACACAAGCTGTGAGTGCACATGTGCCCGGAGTGGTGGACCGCCTTAGCAATGGGGTTAGGTGCCTTGTTCAAGAGCACTACAGTTATGTTCTGGCAGGAACCTGCCACCCTTCAGTCACAAGGCTGCTTCCTTACCTCTAGGCCACGACTGACCCTTATCTCTTTTAGGTTAGTAGTGGGAGTAGGAGTGGGAGTGGGTATACCTGTGTAATTGATAATCAATCAATCACTGAAATGTATAGATTATCCATCCCTGGGGCACCCTGAACTTTATTTGTCATTTTTAGTTGTCTTTATTTTAAAGCTGAACATATACATCCTTCTTTTCTCTGACTTTGTTTTCATTTTAGCCTGAAAACCTGTTATTGGCCAGCAAATGCAAGGGTGCTGCTGTAAAACTGGCTGACTTTGGTCTTGCCATTGAAGTCCAGGGAGACCAGCAAGCATGGTTTGGTAAGCAGTGCATTACATGAATATTTCTCTTGCTTTTTATTCCACCTAGTTTATGGTCCTTATTGTTGCCTCTTCTTTATTTGATCCAGGAACTGTGTAATTCAGTAAGCTAGGAAACCAATGTGCTCAAAACTGACAGCCGGGCCATGTCTTTTACAGCTGGCAAAAAGCCCATGCCTTATATTGCTTAGTAAGATATCCAAACAGGGCTTACATGACTTATCCGAGAAAGATGCGAGAGATGGCGCCACCAGCCACGCTTGTGCCTTGGACTCTGTCAGGTGGTCAGGGGGAGCATCCCAAAACAGGATTGTAATAATGTTTAAGCAGTAAAATAGGATCAGGGAAGTTCCTTCTACTCTGATGCTTGGCCATTTGCAGAATGTGCCGTGTAACCTGTATCCATGTGTTTTTCAGGTTTTGCTGGTACACCAGGTTACCTCTCTCCAGAGGTGTTAAGAAAAGATCCTTATGGAAAACCAGTTGACATATGGGCATGTGGTAAGAATGATCAAGTGTAATATTAAATCCATTCCAAATTTTGTCCTCAATTTTTTTTAAAGGAAAATAAAAACAAAATGGGCTTGACCATGCTGTTTTCTTTCTTGTTTTGTTTTAGGGGTCATTCTGTACATATTATTAGTGGGCTATCCACCTTTCTGGGATGAAGATCAGCATAAGCTATACCAGCAAATCAAAGCTGGAGCATACGACGTAAGTTAACTTCACATTCAATTTTTTTAGTTTTATTGACCAAAAACTGGGTTTTTGTGCAAATGCTGTTTTTTATAACCAATGTTTCCATACCATGCCAAACATAGTTAAAGTACCTCGTTGGGCTGGGATAAAAATGATGCTCACTTTAACCCACAAGCCCTTGGTCCTCCTACTTGGCAGTGGGCTCCTCAATGATTGGAGAAAGCAGTAGAAGCCTAGGCCAGCATCGACAGCCTTCTTTCTGGAGCCAGCCATAAGGTAGAAGAGTTAACTTGAAGTACAAGATTTGCCTTTTTTTAAAGAAAAATGTAAAATACCAGTTCACTGGTACACAAATACTATGTTCCGGTCCATAGCTGCCTCATCATAACACAGCGAAACGGCACACAGAAATGCAGAGGACAAATCAAGAGATGGGCAAACGTTGAAAGGGGCAATACTTGCAAATTAAATATTACAATCCAGGAAACGTTAGACAAGGCAGCTGGGCAATATCACTGGCACATGGAGAAATGGCAGTATGGACAGCAAAACCAGATATAGGCATGCATGACATTGACAACAAAGTACTGAAAATGTTGAAAATGAATTCCACACAAGAGTGTAGGGTCAAATGTAGCCCGTGTTCAATGCTATAGCTTTGGCATCATGGCTTTGGGGGTCACTTTAAGACTGTCCATATCCACCACTGCCCATGATCTGTCCATACAATGCTATTACCTGGACTGTGGTGCACAGTGGTTAGCTGGCTGAGAAGAACATTTTGGTTTCTGGAGCTCATGGGCTGTCCAGTTACTGTAAATTCTTTGGTTTGATCTGTGGCCTCAGTCAGCCCCGTCATGTATCCCTTTGTTCTGTTTATCAAGCATTCAATAGTATGTGTGTTACATAATGTACAGCATTCTAAGCTGTTGTGGGTGGGGTTGGTGGGGGAGCATTTTACTTGCTTTCAGTGACTGGGTAATATAACAAGCATCTGTCTTGTATGTGATGTTACATAAATATTTCTTCTTTAGTTCCCTTCACCTGAGTGGGACACGGTGACCCCCGAAGCTAAGAATTTAATCAATCAGATGCTGACAATAAACCCAGCAAAACGCATTACAGCAGATCAGGCTCTGAAGCACCCATGGGTCTGCGTAAGTTATTTTTTGATTCATTGTATCTATAATTGAAAAAATGAAGCTACAGGAATTGCTCTATTTGCTTAAATAAATTACTTTGGAATAGCAACAAGACATTCTGTTTCATTTCAATTTAGTCACTTTATTTAGCTGCTTTTATAAGACTATACAAGAGTTTCCTTTCAATAAATCTTTAGGTAGATCTGCTTAAAGCGGAACCAAACATCAACTGACTACTGACTATATAAATATGTTTCTAAAAAGCTTCTGATAGTCATGCGTCTCTGTTGGTCTATAGCAACCATGTTAGTGCTCCATCATCTTCCAACTGGACTATGCCTAACCGGCCATAAAACTGAGCGGCACAAATCAATGCTGGCTTTTTTGTTCCTACCTAATGCATTGCCAGGAGCAAAGGCTAAAAACAAGTTTGAGTTTGGTAATCATTTAACTGAAAGTGCGCCTCACTTCATGGTTATATAGGGCCATTTATTAAAATTGGACATTGAAATAAACAGACTGATGCTTGGTCTGCTTTACTATAATGTAAATGCTTGAGAATAATAATGAAACACTTTACATACTATATGTCGGGGTATTGTCTGATAATAAGCGTATAGATGTTAAGCTTTTTGCATAGCTGATTTCCCTGCAGTAATTACTTAGAAGGAATGGCAATGCGATTTGGCTTTCATGCCAGCGGGCACAGCCTGCACAGCAAATTGCACACTTTTCATATAGAAACATAAGGATCTATTGGGGAAAAAGACTAAAAGTTATTGTCCAGACACAGGTTAAATCTTACCATGCAACTTTTAGGGCTGCCGACCTCCAATTTTTGCTTTCAATTCTTTCCATGGACCCCTCTTTCCTGAGAAATCCCTCCCTCCGGTTATCGCCCATCAATCGAGGTGATCGTCCACAACGACGGAATGCCCTTCCATTCAGAATGTATGCCTCCATTTCTCCCCCTCCTGGCTCCAGACCAATTACAACTTTCCCCTTTTTATTAATCCCCCTACCTCTCTGCACTCAGAAGGAAAGCCTTATGCTAATACAAGGAATACATCCAGAGAAATTACATGCCCACTGTCCAGGAAGTGTAGAGGTCAACATAAAAGTTTTCTCTGCATTACAAACCTCTTAAAAAATGGGAGCAAAATGACATTTAGGGCTACTTGGTTATTTGGTTAACAGCTGTGCCTGGACAGAGTCTGCCCTGTTAAAGAAAAAATATAAAAATTCAGCCAGAGTTAGTTATTTATCCCTAGCAAGTTAACTGTTGAATGACCTGGTACCGATAGTGGAAGTCTGTTGCAAGTAGTAGTTCTTTTCAAATCTCTTTTTTTATGAGTTTGGTAGCAAAGTTTATTTGCTGTAAATTTTAAGTATTTTCAATAAACCATAGATTTTGATTGCCTTTGTGCATTTAGTAATTGCAGATTTCTTTTCCAGCAACGATCAACAGTGGCCTCAATGATGCACAGACAAGAGACTGTAGAATGTCTGAGGAAGTTCAACGCCCGGAGAAAGCTTAAAGTAAGTCATCTTTTCAGCATGTCTTTGTTATATACAATTATTTTGTTTCCAAAAAAAATCTTTTTGGAAATGGTCCCCAGGTGACCCAGGCAAAATGATTTATCTGCTTCTGTTCACCGTATGCTTTGTCCAACTGAACATTGTGTTTGGTGTCCTATCAGAAGACCTTATCTTTAAATCCCACTGCACATGGGCCACATGGATGCACCAATTGCCTTCCAACATCTCATAATGTTTTGACTATAGTGTATATGTGTATTTGCTCTTCGATGTACAGTCTGTGTAAAGGAATATTCATGTTTTGTATAGCAAACAGAATGATAATGACTAAAATGTTTTTAGCAAGGAGTGTGTGCGTGGGGGGAGGGTAAAATAGTGTTGCTGGGCATATCACCTGCTGGAAGGATGGGAGATTCAGTATATTTATAATGGATACAGCCTACCCGGTTTCCCTGAAAAAAAGCTGAAGATTTTTCAGCATTTTTCGCTAATACGTGAAATATAGGCCCTACTCCGAAAATAAGCCCAGGTTACAATTCATAATCCAGCTGCCGAGCCTCAGCAGAGGGAAGGGACCGGCTGTCAAGGAGGGTGAGGACTCATCAAGTCACACAGATAAGCTTGTCTGTCCTGAGTGAAATGTCTGGTCTTGCTGGCTCTGCCCCAGTCTGCTGCCATGCTGGGCACATGGCCTAATCCCCCCTCTGCCAGCCAGCTCTGTACACATACTCTACTGTACTGCTGTACTGCCGCCACCATCTTACCATCTGGCAAAAAAAACCCTGGCCTTCCCCAGGGGCATCCCTGTTGCATCTCTGTGCTGAGGCACACTCCCATGACCGTTTGGGTAGGCTGGGGGCTGGAGTGCGCCCTAGAAGGAACTGGGTATGTGGCCACTCCCACTCAGTTTTGCTGAGATCTACAGCTGTATTTGCCGATCATTAATATGCATGGCATACAGCACTGATTGGATCAGAGCCCACGTGTTTGCCTAGGACCGGGGAAAGGTACATTTTTATGGGCGATCTGGGGGGTTTCTCCTAGCGGGGCATCCCTGTGGGGCAAGGAAGAAAACCTGGGTTTTGTCCTGCTTTAACCTTTGCAGTCTAAGTTTTGAATAAAAATAGTTTCTATGGCCAACAAATCATTTTTCCAACTCTTGTATGTGATACCAAATCTTTTTCTTTTGTTATAATAAAATTGTAATCTTAGTTAAAACATTTTCATTCCACAATGCTCTATAGCTTGCGTAAGCTCATTTTTTTTTTCTTTATTGTAGGGTGCTATTCTCACTACAATGTTGGTATCTCGAAATTTTTCAGGTAAGTCCTGTATGGAATGAAATTAAAGGCATTGTATATTGGGACAGGAAGCTTGTGCAGTTTAAATGCAATTAGAATATGTATATATATATATACATATAGTGTGTCAGTAACTGATAGCAAGTGTTGGGAATAATTCTAATTTTATGAAGATTTTAGGTTGTTTACTAGTTGGCGTGGGTTTGCTCGTTTGTTGTCAGTACCCAGTGTCAATACCCAGTGGCACATATAACAGGAAGAATAACAGGATATAACTAGGCAACTGAAAGAAATGCCAAGACTGTCTTTGTATTCAGGGAAGCAAGTCATGGCTGAAGTGAACAAGTGAAAAGTGTTTGGACTTTTGAATGCTTCACTGTTCTTAAATGGCCACTATAGACATACCTCTGGGTCCAGATCATCTGCATTTATTCTGAAGAAATCCAGCCCCAAGATCCATGAAGTCCTTGTGGGTTTTTAAGAAAGCACTCCTAGTAATAGGCTTTTGTGTCTCTCTTATCCTGAAGCCTGGCAGGAACCTGTCCCTAGGTTGGCTTGCTACTTGTGCCTCAGCACTCTTTGCCCTGCCCTACTGGACCATGAACATCATATTTTGGGCCAAAAAGCCTTAACTAGGTGAACACAAGTGTAAGCTTTATGGCATTGAGCAGTACACATCCTATTGGATTCCGGAACACGCAGAATGATGTAATAGGCTATCGAGTTCTTGTTCATTGGTTATTGTTGGTCAGTAACAAAGAAAGTTAACCCTCTGCACACTCATACTATTGAAAAACCTAGCTAACACTTGTTTAGAACATGGACTGTTAGTTAACATAGATTGCAATGAATGTAGAAGCGAGGTAGCCACGTCAAGGCCGTCCAATTAGTACCACGTCCCTAACATTACTAAGTTTAAACGTTTGTGCAGACATTGCTACTCCTTTACTTGTGTGTGCACAAGCAATGCAATACATGAATCAGCCTGTCTAAAGACATTGCAATAACTTAACTTGCTTGCACACACACAGTGAAAAATGCTTTACTTGCCTGCACAGTGTTACAGTTCAAAAAGGTTTTTTTTTTAGGTAGAGGCCAATTGGACTCCCTGTTACATTGGGAGAGCTACAATCCAGCAGATCTGGCCACTGACCTGCAAATGCAACAGCAAAAAGAAAAATAGGATGTGCTAACATCCTATTTTTCTTTTTGCTATTGTTGGTCAATAGGCACCGTGTAACAAGCATGTTGCGGTGGGGAAAATCTATGTAAGTAATTTTTAGTGAGGCTGAGTTTTAAAACCCTGAATATCTGCTGCCTCTCGGTGGCCCATCAGTTGTATCTGATGTATATTTTAGAGGATGATATTCAGTTCACAATTGTCGCTTGCCTTGTGATACAATTTTTGCTGAATTGGTTGTTACTTTTTAACATTGCTGCTCAAATGTAAATTTTGTTGAATGTAAATATGTCTGCGCCTGTTGTTTGTCTGAATGTGCAGTATGTAAGTTGTCTGTAACCTATATTTCCATCTTATTTTAATATTTTACTGTATTTCTCACTACTTATAGAGTACACAGAAGTTTTACATCTTTCTAAATGCGTCCAAGTCACATGAACCTGTGTGAACTTATTAGCATGGTTGTAACTGAAGAGTCCATTGGGGAACTGTTTGTATTGCTTTATATGGATGTGTGTCAGCTTTGTAGTAGCACTATAGGACATCATGAATTGCAGAGATGGGACGTGGGCACTGCAAATAGAGGGATGGGTGGGGGGGGCAAAAAAGTTTGGTTAAATAATATATTGATTATATTATATAGCTTTTCACTGTATTGTGTTGTTAAAGAATACCAAAACCCACTCCCCATCGGCCCTGAAATCTATAAAATTCCAGGGCCACTAGATTTTCTCCCCCCAGGCTGCCTGGAAACTCATCTCCTTTCCTCGTCCAACGGCGCATGCACAAAATGCAGCCGCAACCCCTTTAGCAAGGCGCGTGCCTGCACCAGGCATTTGTGAATGGCCAGTTTGGACAAGCTCCCTGTTAGAGTGTAGCAGAGGATGCAGCCGCCAGTGCACTCGGAACTGCTCACATTAAACGAGCTCCTGGACACAGGGGCTTGAGCGGAACTGAGCACGCCGATTGGACGAGCGGCCGCACATATGTCGTTGGACCCGGAAGAGGTGAGTTTGTTTGGGCAACCTGGAGGGTTTACACAGCAGGGCACCCCCGATCAGGATGCCCCGGGGGCAAGGATCAAAACCCAGAGTAGTCAAAATCCTGGGTTTTGGTCCACCTTAAAGGCTTTGACTGGGCTAAAATAGTTTTACTCCCCTTTTGGACCCCCCAGCATGATAAAAACATTTGATTGTGTTCCTCCAGTGCCCACACATGCCACTGGAGCCTCCTACAGGATTATCGTGCTAAGGCTGGTTCACACCCCCAATGCGGGGAATGGAGCCTTGTTTAAAAAAGCCAGTAGACTTCTATTGTGGCAAATGAAATTAGGTGAATAAATCTCAGTCTTTTCTTGGATTATGCAACCTCTAAAAATCTCGATATAGAAGTTGATTTCCTCGAGCAGCTGTAGCCTTGACTAGAGAGATGTAGTGCTATCTGGTATCCATTATGTATGCAGCGATGCTTGGCACTGGGTAGTTGACAGTAACACAGAGCTGTGGTTGTAACTATTGATATATCTGTTGCTCATACTTATATATTGTATAACTTTATATCTAGATAACACAGTTTATCCAGTTTATCTACAGTAAATTCTGCTAAAGACAGCATAAGAATAAAAGCAATAGAGCAATAGAGACATTTAAGTTAAGATAAATTTGTATATTAGATTTAAACCATTAAAGCAGAATTATATTCTTAGTATACAGTACGTCCTGCTCCAAATCTAATACTTACAGTTGGGATATACTCCGCCAGATGGCGCTGGACTGCAGAGACATCGAAAATAGGCTCCTCCCGGCCCCTCAAATACCCAGGGACCTCCCACAAATACCCAGAATTTCTCTGCAGTCTGGCTGCGAAGGCTCTTCGGGGGGGGGGGCGTCTTTGGCGCGCTCCGCGTCATCGCTATTATTGGCCCGCCCCTCAAGGTATACCGAGGCCATCTTTTCTGACTTGGTTGGCCTATGCGCGACGGACTCCTACCTACCGTGGTCCGTAAGTGCCCTCGCGGGTGGCTTTATCTGCTTCACTTTTGTTACGATGTACTTAAGGTCTTGTCTGCTTATGTCTTTCAGGCGGGACAAACCCTTCTTGGCTTCTTCCGGCCCTGTTTTAGTATATTGCTTGTAGGCCTTGTAAAAGTTATACTCCCACGTCCCTAGCGGGTTATTGGGGCATCCAGGGTTGCTATATAGCGTTATTCCCTATTGGCGTATAGCACCGCTATAATCACCATATGGAGGCATCCCAGGATAATGTTACCGGGGTCCCTTTGGGATAAGACCGGCTGTGTGTAGCGTGTGGGCAGCCTCATGCTGACGCTGACAAGGCGCGGGTCTGTGTACCCTGTGCTCAGCAGGTGCTTGCATTGCAATCTGGCCTGCCAGTGGCTGCACCTCGTTTCACTTCACCTACTCCCCCAAGCTTAAATCTCACTCCTGTTGAGTTGCATACTAGTGGGGATTCTCAGCCTGACGTGTCTTCCAGACTGGCTACTGTTGAACAGATTATTGCGAAGTCTTTAGCGCCTAAGGCCCCTGCTAAGAAGCGGCACTTGATGCCTAATGTTACTGTTTTCCCTATGGGAACTGACCGCCTGGACCTTTTTGCTAAGGGAGGCAGGTTACCCCAGCGCAGGCGGCAACCTCGGCCCTTTCAGGGTCAGGGTTCCTTCTCCTCCCCTTACCGTGGTGCAAGACAGGGAAGGGGAGTCTCTTTCCCTGGGGCCCGGGGAGATTTCTGGGGTAGAGGCAGAGGACGTGGACGTCCTGACTTCTCCTGGGGTCCCAAAGCTAAATCCTCTCCCAAGCCCCCTCAGGCATGATGGGGCGCCCTCACCCATACGGTTGGGGGGACGGCTGCAGCACTTCGCTCACGTCTGGAGGCTTCATGTCTCAGACCGGTGGATTCAGGAGGTAGTGTCCTCCGGTTACAAGTTGGAGTTTGCTG
Organism: Gastrophryne carolinensis; assembly: GCA_027917425.1. NCBI lineage: Eukaryota > Metazoa > Chordata > Amphibia > Anura > Microhylidae > Gastrophryne > Gastrophryne carolinensis. The sequence continues at coordinate 553,595,394 of CM051235.1, forward strand.
CCGATCCCCCTCCAAGATTCATCAGATCCCGGATTCCTCAGGACCCTGTGTCAGCTCAGGAGCTAGTGCAAGGCCTCCTGGAGCTGGGGGTCATCTGCCATTCATCCCTTTAATAGAAAAAGGCAAGGGCTTTTATTCCAACCTATTCACAGTACCCAAAAAGGATGGTTCTGTCAGGCCCATCCTGGACTTAAAGATTCTCAACAAGTTTGTCAGGGGCAGGCGCTTTCGCATGGAGACTCTGCGCTCTGCCATCAGTTCCCTGCGCCAAGGGGATTTCATGACTTCTGTGGACATCAAAGATGCTTACCTTCATATTCCTGTGTTCCCAGGTCATCAAAGGTTCCTCAGGTTCGCTCTGATGGATCAACACTACCTTCGGCCTCACTTCAGCTCCCAGGGTGTTAACCAAGGTGCTGGCTGGCGTGATGTCTCTGCTCAGATGTCAGGGCGTTCGCGTGCTTCCCTACCTGGATGACATCCTCATCACTTCCCAGTCTCTACATCAGGCAGAGTTGGCTACTCAGCTGGTGGTGTCCACTCTGGAGTCATTTGCATGGGTGATCAACCACCCCAAGTCCTCACTGTCCCCTTCCTTGGTAACTCCATTCCTAGGAATGAATCTGGATACAGTTCAGGCAAGGATCTTCCTTCCTCAGCAGAAGGTGGACAGTCTGATTGCACAGGCTCAGTCCCTCCTAGCTTGCCCCCATTCCTCCATCAGGCAGGGGATGCAGCTGGTGGGTCTGATGGTGGCGTGCTTCGAAGCGGTCCCTTATGCTCAGTTCCACTTGAGGCCTCTGCAACTTCACCTATTGTCTGTATGGGACAAGGACCCAGCGTCCCTGGACAGGGTCTGTGGGCTCTCCCACCTGGTCAGGAGGTCCCTCCTGTGGTGGATGGACTCCAGGAACCTGTTGGGGGGCAGATCCTTTCTTGCCCCTTTCTGGGAGACTGTCACCACGGATGCCAGTCTGTCAGGTTGGGGGGTTTCTGGAAGTCCCTGCGGTTCCAGGGGAGGCGGGGCCCTCAGGAGGTCCACACACCTATCAATGTCTTAGAGCTGCGAGCGATCAGGTTAGTTCTGGCTCGCTTGACTACTCATCTTCAGGGCCTGCCTGTTCAGGTGCGCTCGGACAACCAGACGGCAGTTGCCTACATCAATCATCAGGGAGGGACCCGGAGCAAGGGGGCCCTCCAGGAAGCGTCTCTGATCCTGACTTGGGCGGAGGCCAATGTCCCCTGCATTTCAGCTGTGTACATCCCGGGGGTGGAAAATCACCTGGCGGACTCTCTGAGCAGGGGGACCTCTCGCCAGGGAGAATGGTCCCTATGAAGCAGGGTGTTTCAATCTCTGTGTCACCGTTGGGGCCAACCAGATGTGGATCTGTTTGCGTCCCGCCACAATCACAAGCTTCCAGCTTTTGTCTCTCTGTCCAGGGATCCTCTGGCCCTGACCTCGGATGCGCTAGCAATGTCATGGAAGGACTTTCAGTTCCTGTATGGCTTCCCCCCCCCCCCCCCAATTCCCCTGCCATTGGTGCCAGATCTGATCACTCAAGGCTCACTACGCCATCCCAATTTACAAACTCTGGCTTTGATGGCTTGGCTGCTGAAACCTCCATCTTGATGGAGAAGGGGCTGTCTTCCTCAGTTGTGGATACTTTGATTTAAGCTAGGAAGAAGTCTTCCTCTTCTATTTATTACAGGGTTTGACGTGCCTACATTGACTGGTGTGAGTCTAAGTCTCTTCCCTGTCGTGTGTTCTCTATCCTCAGGATTCTGGAGTTCCTGCAGCATGGGTTGGAGATGGGGCTCCAACTTAGTACTCTGAAGGGTCAGGTTTCTGCCCTGGCTATTTTTTTCCAGAAGTCCTTTGCTCAGCACCCTCTGATCAGGACTTTTTCCAGGGGGTCACTCATGTGCGTCCCCCACGTAAGCCTATGGTGCCTGTTTGGGATTTGAACCTGGTCCTGTCAGCCTTGCAGGGTGCTCCCTTTGAACCTGTGCAGGATGCTGCCTTGGCCATTCTTACGCTCAAGGTTGTGTTTCTGGTGGCTATCACTTCTGTCAGGCGTGTGTCTGAGTTGGCGGCGCTGTCCATTCAGCCCCCCTACTATGAGAGGCACCAGGACAAGGTGGTGTTTCGTTTCAAACCTGATTTTCTGCCTAAGGTAGTGTCTGCCTTTCATTTGAATCAGGGTATTGTTCTTCCTTCTTTGTGCCCTAATCCTAGCAGTGCTAAGGAGAGCGTTTTGCACTCTTTGGATGTGGTTAGGTGTCTGAAGTACTATCTGGTGGCTACTGCACCTTTCAGGAAAACTGATGCTCTTTTTGTGGTCCCTTCTGGTCCTAGGAAGGGTTTGGCTCCTGCCAAGTCTACTATAAGCAAGTGTATTCGTCAGGCTGTGATTCAGGCCTTCTCTGCTAAGGGGAAGAATCCTCCCTTCAGACTTATGGCTCATTCTACTCGTGCTATTGGTGCCTCTTGGGCTTTTCAGCACCAGGCTTCTGTTGAACAAGTTTGCAAGGCTGCTACTTGGTCTTCTGTTCATACCTTTTCAAAGTTTTACAAGGTTGATGTTAGGGCCTCAGCTGCCGCTGTTTTTGGCCGAAAGGTTCTGCAGGCGGCAGTGGTTTAAACTGCCTGCTGCTGATTTTTCTTGGGGATCCCACCCTACTTTATGAACACTGCTATTGGATGTCCCAACTGTAAGTATTAGATTTAGAGCAGGACGTACTGTATACTAAGAATAATACAATTCTGTGATTACTCACCTATAGAATTGGTATTATGAGTATACAGTACGTCCTGCTCCAACCCACCCTTGGTTTGCATTTTCTTGGATCCCCTGTATGGTGATTTTTATCATTGTTATAGTTGATAGTTTGGATTGGTTAATGCTCCCGGCTTCTACTTAACTGCTTTTCAAAGCTGGGGATTTGTGGGAGGTCCCCGGGTATTTGAGGGGCCGGGAGGAGCCTATTTTCGATGTCTCTGCAGTCCAGCGCCATCTGGCGGAGTATATCCCAAGTGTAAGTATTAGATTTGGAGCAGGACGTACTGTATACTCCATAATACCAATTCTACAGGTGAGTAATCACAGAATTGTATTTTTAACATCTTAAGGCTCACAGTTTTTAAATCTCTGTATTACTCGGTTAGCATAGTGATTTTCAGTTTCATCTATAACACTTTTCCAGGTGTACAGCACGGCTTGCTTCATTTCTATTCTTTACATGTGGGTAATCCACTCAGGTGGCGCAGTCGACTGCAGGAAGACTTGTGGCCCCTCTCGGCCAGAATTACCCAGAAGACCCCGGTCTTCTCCTGCAGTCTGACTGCGAAGATGGTCTCTTTCTCTCTCTCCATGGAATTCGCAGATAAGCGGGGCATTACTAGCCCGTCTGCTGCTGCAAGCCCCATTCCCACCTGCTTCCGGGACCATTCTTGCCTCCCAGCCATGGCTGCAGATCAGGGGAACGCCGCGGGTCAGGCGTTCGGCAGAGCTATGCTCTGGGCCGCAGACCCTCCATAAAGGGTAGCCGGCCATAAGCTTTGGTGAGCCTATGGGGGGTGGAGGAACCACCAAAATTGCCCGGGGTTATGCCCTTATCTGTGCCCACATGCTTTAGTGTCATGTGTTGTGCTTTTTACTTCAGTTTTACTTCATTTCTACCTCAGACTTTGTTGTTGCTGACAGCTGTGTGGATACTCACCTTTCCTCGTTCCCTCAACTCTTCCTCTTCCCCCTCCATCTTGAGGCTGTAAGGGGGGGGGCGGGAGCGGCGTTGGAGGTGTGGCCTTGGCATGTGGTGCGGGGCTCCGCCTCCAGGGGGGGCTCCTCCGTGGGCCTCCCCCCCCCTTTCCTGCGCTCTCGGCGGCATTTTAGGCGCTGCGTGGCGCCCCTGTTCGCGCCTGCAGCAGGGGGCGGGGGTGCGTTTTGCGTCATTGCTGCGTGGGCCGCCCCTCGAATTTGGTCTTTGCTGTGCTCAGGCATCATTTTCTGTGCTGTTCTTTCTGTCAATTGCGGACCCTGCCGAGGGTCCCCACGGGCTGACGGGCATTAATTTCACCACTCACTGCCTGCGTTTTTTCTGGTGCCTGCCTTCCGGACTCCCCGCTACCTCACCGGTCAAGTCCGTGAGACCCTCTTTCATCTGTGTAATTTTTTATGTGCATGTGCTGTGGGATGCTCATGAATACATCCGCTTCTGTCTTCTAGGTGCCCCCCCCCCTCCCATTGCCAGCTGAGGGTTGTGGTTCCTCACGGTCTCCTACACCCCCCTCTCGCTCTGCACCCTCTCCCCTTAAAGAGTGATTACTAAAAAGAGGGACAAAATTGGGGGTCACTTAGGTTTGTGCTGTTAGTGCCTTGTAACCTGTATTTTTATCACCATAATTACCATAATGGAGGCTTCTGGGGATAATGAGCTAGGGGCCCCATCTGGGCGGGTTAAGCTCTGCCCCATGTGCGGTACCAGCCCCCCAGGCGGACTCAGCACGGTTTGTGTCACTTGCGCTGGGAGCGTACTTTTGGAACATGTTGGGGCGGGCGTCCCAAGCCCTCTTTTACCTGCAGCCTCGCCAACACCCCCGCTGCTGCATTCAGCCCTCAGCGAGGGGGAAACTAGCAGGGAGTCCCAAGCCGATTTGACACACCGGGTGGCCAGCCTGGAGAGACAGTTATCTTGCACGGCTATTGGGAAGGCCATGAGTAAAAAGCGGCACCTCATGCGGGGTTACTCGTATTTTGCTGACAATGATGATGATCCTTTTGGAGGTCGGGACTCCATGGAGGAGGGAGAGTTAAAGGACTCTGCTTCCTCAGGGGATCGGTCGGTCGGCTATGACAGCGAGCCTGGTTGCTCCTCTGATGAGCATATGTGGCTCCCTGAAGACACAGAAAAGTTGCTGTCCTCTGTGTTTGGGACTTTGCATATTGTCCCTCCTAGAGCGGCTAAGAGGAAGCAGAGTGATTTATTTCCGCCTAAGAGACAGGGGCTTGTCTTCCGGAGCAGGCCCACTTTTCCAATATGGTGTTTATGGAATGGAAAGACCTAACAAATTGCCATCGGTGCCTAAGGGACTGGACAGGCGGTATCCCTTCCCTGAGGAGCTGATCTGCCTCTGGTCCCGTCCCCCTGCTGTGGATGCCCCTGTGTCGGGATTATCCAACACTATGGTTATGCTGTCACCCGATACTGCTTCCTTGCGCGACCTGCTGACAGGCGCATGGATCAGCTGGCTTGTCATGCGTTCACCTCTCGTGGGTGCTGGGCTTCGCCCTGTCTGTGCCGCGGCCATTGTCTCTTTGACCATCAGGAAGAAGGTGAGACACCTTGTTGATTTTGCCAAGTCTCGCAAGCGTACGGAGAAGTATAAAGACCTCAAAGCCTGTGTGGATTTTATTGCTTTTGTAGTCTCGGCCATGGACGATAGTGTCCGGCTTGGCAACAGAGCTTCGGCCCTACTTGTTGCGCTTTGTCGCTCACTAGTATCCCCTTCCTGGGGCTCAGATTATTCGGCTTCACTTTCTGGTGGCCGCAGATATTCCTGGGGACGATGTAGGTCTTGCGGCCGACCCAATCCCTCCTGGGGAGCTAAATCCATACCCCCTGCCTCAGGCATGAGGGGACGCCCTCACCCACCTGGGTGGGGGGACGGCTTCTGATTTTTGCTCACATCTGGAGACAGCACGTCTCAGATTGGTGGATTCAGGAGGTGGTGGATTCAGGAGGTGGTTCGGTCGCGGATTTCCCATTGTCGGCGCAGGGCCTAAGAATGGCCGTTCAACGCCTTCTGCTATTAGGTGTGATTTGTCCCGTGCCTCGCCAGGAACGGGGTCGAAGGTTCTACTCCAATCTGTTCACGGTGCCCAAGAAGGACTGAACGCTGAGACCTATCCTGGATATGAAGGGTCTTAACAAGTTTGTCAGAGTCAGACATTTCCGCATGGAGACCTTACGGTCCGCGGTGACGGCGACTTCATGTGTGACAGTGGACATCAAGGATGCTTATCGGCACATCCTGAGTTTTCAGGGACATCAGAAGTTCCTGAGGTTTGCGTTGAAGGATCAGCATTACCAGCTTGTGGCACTGCCGTTCGGAATATCCTCAGCCCCCCGTGTGTTCACCAAGGTGCTGGCAGGCATCATTGTTATCCTGAGGAACCAGGGTGTTCTTCCTTATCTGAATGATTTGCTGATTGCTGCTCAGTCCCTTCAGCAGGCCAAGAGCGACACCCGGACGGTGTTATCCACTCTCGAGGATTTCGGATGGGTAATCATTTACCCCAAGTCTTCTGTCACTCCCTCAATGGTGATGTCCTTTCTGGGCATGACGTTGGACACCTTTCAGGTCAAGGTATTCCTGCCCCAGCAGAAGGTGGCGGGCCTCCAGACGCAGGTGCAGGCCTTACTGTCTTGTCAGCGGCCATCGATCCGTCTGGGGATGAAACTGGTGGGCCTAATGGTGTCATGCTTTGAGGCAGTGCCCTTCGCTCAGTTCATCATGAGACCTCTTCAATTGAATCTGTTGACCGGTTGGGACGGGACGCTGGAGTCCCTGGAACAGGAATTTTCACTGTCCCCCCTGGCCAGACAGTCCCTCTTGTGGTGGTTGGACCCCAGAAATCTGTCGGTGGGCAAGTCCTTTCTGCATCCCCGTTGGGAGATTGTCACCACGGATGCCAGTCTGACCGGCTGGGGAGGTTTTTGGCAAGCGCTGAAATTCCAGGGTCAGTGGGGGCCGCAGGAGGCCCACTTGCCCATCAATCTCCTGCAGCTGAGAGCGATCCAGTTGGTGCGTGTTCACTTGACTCCCCATCTCAGGGGTCGTGCGATCCAGATCCGCTAGGATAATCAGACGGCGGTTGCCTACGTCAATCACCAGGGTGGGACTCGGAGCAAGCGAGCCCTCCAGGAGGTGACCCAGATCCTGACTTGGGCGGAGGAGAATGTTCCCTGCATCTCAGTGGTTTACATCCCCGGGGTAGAGAACCAGGAGGCCAACTCCCTGAGCAGGGGGGGCCTCTCGTCTGGGGGAATGGTCTCTCAGCAACAAGAGCTTTCACGCTCTGTATCTCCACTGGGGTCTACCGGATGTGGACCTGTTTGCCATCCAGACACAATCACAAGCTCCTAGGGCTTCTCACACAGGGGTCGCTGCGGCACCCCAATTTACAGACGCTGGCTTTGACGGCCTGGCTATTGAAACCTCAATCCTACGGAGAAGGGGTTGTCTGCTAAGGTTGTTCAGACCATGATTCAGGCACGGAAGAAGTTTTCTTTCACGATTTACTACAGAGTTTGGCATGCCTACATTGCTTGGTGTGAATCCAAGAGTTTCCCTTGTCGCACATTCTCTTTTTTAGGATTTTGGAATTTTTACAACATGGCTTAGCCTTGGGTCTACAGCTGGGCACCCTCAAGGGCCAGGTCTCGGCCTTGGCCGTCTTTTTCCAATGATCCTTTGCCAATCATAGACTGCTTTGTTCTTTTTTCCAAGGAGTTACTCTTGTACGTCCACCGCGTAAGCCTGTATTACCGGTGTGGGATTTGAATTTGGTGCTTTCTGCTCTCCAGGATCCCCCCTTTAAGCTTTTGTGCGATGCTGCCTTATCTATCCTGACTCTAAAGGTGGTCTTTTTGGTAGCCATCACCTCGGTACGCCAGGTGTCAGAACCGGCTGCACTTTGTATGAAGCCCTCTTACTTTGAGCGGCATAAGGATAAGGTGGTTTTTCGCTTTAAACCTGATTTTTTACCTAAGGTCGTGTCTCCCTTTCATTTTAATGAGGAGGTTATTTTACCTTCTCTGTGTCCAGATCCGTCTAACTATAAGTAAAGGGCCCTTCGTTCCTTGGATGTGGTCAGAGCCATTAAGTACTACCCGGTTGCGACTGAATCCTTCAGGAAGTCGGATTCTCTTTTTGTCCTCTCTGAAGGTTTATCCCCGGCTAAGTCCACTCTTAGTAGGTGGAATAGACAGGCGGTGGCGCAAGCCTACTCTGCCAAGGGGAAGGCTCCCCCTTTTCGTGTTACCGCTCACTCTGCTAGAGCTATTGGTGCTTCCTGGGCTTTTCAGTACCAGGCCTCTGTTGAACAAGTTTGTAAGGCCGCTACCTGGTCTTTGGTCATACCTTTACTAAGTTTTACAAGGTTGATGTTTTGGCATCAGCTGATGCTGCTTTTGGCCGAAAGGTGCTTCAGGCGGTAGTGAAATGAACTACATGCTTTCCGCTCTGGGGATCCCGCCCTATTTTGGACACTGCTGTTGGATGTCCCACATGTAAAGAATAGAAATGAAGCAAGCCGTGCTGTACACCTGGAAAAATACAATTCTGTGATTACTCACCTGTAGAATTTTTTTTACGGTGTACAGCACGGCTTGCTTCATCCCACCCTTGTTATCGTTGTTCTCTTTTGCCTTGTTATGGTGATTTTGTTGAGAGAGTTCCTTTTTGTGGGCTGTGTTTTTACTAACATGGTCCTTGCCTCCCGGCTTCTTGCATTACTGCTTTCAAACACTGGGTTCCTCTGGGTAATTCTGGCCCTTTTATGGGCCGGGAGGGGCCCCAAGTCTTCCTGCAGTCGACTGCACCATCTGCGGTGGATTACCCACATGTAAAGAATAGAAATTAAGCAAGCCGTGCTGTACACCGTAAAAACAATTCTACAGGTGAGTAATCACAGAATTGTATTTTTGCCTGCTTTCATAATGCACATAAGGCTTGCCATGCACCTTATGGTGCTACTCCCCCGCAGGTCTCTAAGCCTAACAATAAGTTCCAGCAATGGCTTTTTGTGATATCGTCTCAGCTGGCCAGAATGTAGTCACATGATGTGAGCTGTAAACTGTAAAAACTATGCTCCCTGACTACAAGATCCCAGAAGTGACCCAAAAAATAAAAGCCAGGAATCAAATTGCACTGCAATAAGGGTAATTTAATACATTTAAAGGAGAATTAAAGTAGACCTACTTGCTGAAACGAAAGTCAGTCTCTGCAGAATAGACTTCCATTCTATTGATGACCCCCCCCCTTTTTTCGGCTGTCTTACTCAGCCTGGTGCTGTGTATAATGGCTACACTCTAGTCCTTCATGTGGGGATCAGAAGCCAGCTCACACACTTCCCATCACCAACACTTTTACCGTGGGAGGTGCAGTGACCTTCTGTCCCTCTGGGGAAGACTAGACTTTCTGAAGAAGTGTAGGCAACAGCAATGACTAATATTTTGCTATAAGAGCCCAGTTTTGCTGTGCAGCCCTGGATGGTACTTAACCCTTTAACTGCCAGCCTACCTGGAGTTTTTGTTACGCTTTGTTGCCATCCATTTTTCACTATTTTGCACTATGCATGTTCAACTGTGATTTTTGAAGGGATTTCCCAGGAAAATTATATATTGTTTTTTTTTAGCAGAGTCTGTGTTTTAACATGAAATGTCTTGTTTGTCATTTGTCAAGTGTATTCTTAATATTTTGGGGTGAAATATGTGAAAAAATTACAATTTGTAGTGTATTTTTTGTAATAAAAAATGTAAGTTTGTCAATAAAATCTTATTGCGTGTGAAATCCCAATTTCTCCCTGTTACAACGGTACCACATATGTATTGGTAGACACCCTTTCCTGCCCAGGAGCCCCCCCCCCCCCCCCCAAACTGAAACAGCACAACACAAGAGATTTTTAGATCAAATACAGCTATGCTAAGCGCTATGTGCACCTTGCAGTTTTTTAATAAAAACAACCCTTTACATTTTTTGAAATACCCCCCACAAACTATATATTCTCTGGAAATACACACTTCAAGCTTTCTAGGCGTACCAGGCTTGTTGATGTTGCCACAGTTTTCTGGAAGTTCTCCCTCAATGTATTCTTTGGTTACACAGAGCTTCCCTAAAAAAGGATAAAAAAAGCAGGATCAAAGCCAAATTTTCCTTAAAAAGCTATATGCAAACAAGAAAAAACAAGTTAATCTGAAAAAGCAACATCCCCCGAACAGAACGATACCCAACATGCATAGCTACTGTCAAAAGAAGAGTTGCCAAACGCCAAAAAGTTAAGCATGTGCACAATGGTAATTTTGCTTGAAGATTTCAGCTCTGCAGACAAAGTGCGCACCTTGCGCTTTTTCTACCAAAACAACCCTTTACATTTTGAATACCCCCCACAAACCATATATTCCCTGAAAGTACACATGATAAGCTTTCTAAGCATACCCAACATGTTGTAGTGGGCCCATCTTTCTGAAAGTAATCCCTCAAAGAGTTCTTTGGTCGCACAGGGTTTCCTTAAAAAAATGTATAATAAAGCAGAATTTTTCCTAAAATATCAATATGCAAACAAGAAAAGACAAGCTAAATCTGAAAGCGCAAGGTCCCCCGAGCAGAACGATACCCAACATGCATATGTACTATTAACCCTTTTAACTGCCAGCCTACTTGAGGTTTTGTCACCCTCTCTTGACAGGTAATTTTTCACCATTTTGCACTATGCTTAACTGTGATTTTTGCAGGAATTTCCAGGAAAATGATATATTTTATTTTTGCGGCAGAGTTTAGGCTTTAACATGAAATGTAATTTTTTTACAGTTTTTTTTAAATATTTTTGATTAAATTAAACAAAACAAAATAAAAAAAAAATTTTTTAGAAAATTGTCTCCTTTATTTAAAATAAAACCTTTTTTTTTTTTTTTTTTTTTTTAAGAAAACCATATTGCATGTGAAAGCCCCATTTCTCATGATTACAACGGTACCACATATGTATCGGTAGCCCCCCGTTACTATTCAGAAGACCCCCCCAAACTGAAAAGAAAACTTTATAACATGTAAAAAAAAAATACAGCTACAATCCACACTATAAAGGGTTAAATCAAGAAAAACATTGGTGTGGGGTTCCCCTTCCAAGGGAGGGGGGGGGGGGTAATCCCCATTTTTTTTTAAAAAAAAACCCTTAAAAATTCCCATAAAAATGACATGGGGTCCCCCCTACCCAGCATAACCAGCCCGGGGATCAGCTATGCAGGGCTTGTAGAACAGGGCGCAGGGGCCAGCTTTGGTGGCCCCCCGCCATGCCAAGTGCAAGCCTGCACCGCCTAAATCAGCCCAGGCACTTCTGCTCCCCCCTGGGCTTCAGGGAGGCAGGTAATAGGGGGGTCGGGGTTAATCGCAAATCACCCGCTAGCCGCAGGTGACTTGACAGCCCCCCAGCCTTGTGAACTGGTATAGGGGTTTCATGGACTCCTTACAAGTTCACAATGGGTTAAAGTGGACCAACACCCACGGCTGATCGGCCCGGGAATCTATAAGATTTCCCAGACCGTTCTATTCCCTCCCCCCCCCCCGGGGCATCCAAAATCGGGATGCCCCTCTGTGTGAAACCCTCCGGAACACCCACTACCACTTACCTGAATTCCGGTCCTACTACGCATGCGCGGGCTGCATCCCCGCTATCCCTCTAGCAGGGCGCGTGCCCGTGCTGGCTATTTATGGATGCGGTCTCCAGCACGCTCAGAGTGGCTGAGCTTAGACGTCTCTTAGACGCCCATAACTCAGCCACTCTGAGCGTGCTCAGTCCAGCCTTATGTGTGAGATGGCATCCTCCACACTTCTGGCTCATATGCTCATACTGATTCCTAGTTTGCTAACTTTTGCTTACAGCAGATGTGGTTAACCAATTATTGGTGAGGCTCAGATTTTTGGAAACGTGTCTAAAGTGTGTTATTTTAATTTTTTTCTTCTTGTGAAATCAATCTGCTACTGATAGATTGAATTGAAGTGTGTGTGTTTTCTGCCTCATTGGCATAACTAGTAACATTTTCTTGGAGGCATGTTATCATTGTGGATACACTACACCACAGAAGAGTGTTTATTCCCACCTATTATATTTTTGTTGCTGGCAGAGGCTGCCCGAGAGGCTTGGACGTTAATATTTTCCATGACCTAAACATCATTGGAATTTTTCCTCGAAAGACTGAAACATTTTTTATGTCTGCAATCCTGTGAGCTCTGACTGCAAGATATTTAGCAATAACTACGCAATAATAAATTATAAAAATGGTTTGATATATATGTATGTATTTTTTTTACTTGCCCAGAGTGAAAGTTTAAAGTTATTTAATAAACAACGTACAAATGAAGCAATCTTAAAAATCCCACTTAGTGAGTTAAGTAAACAATGCTTGAAATCTTAAATGCTTCTCAATTGCTTCTGTAGCGATTTAAAAAGCATATTTAAAGTTGACCTATTGCTGCAAACCTGTGCCTTGGGAGTCTAAAAGACCCCAGGGCTGGCTGATTAAGTGTCCCTGGAGTATCCGGTTTGCACTGTGTGACCAGCACCCCAGAATTGGCAATCACTTACCTTTCCGGCACATCCACTGAGCATTCTCGAGCTGCATTTGCACCCCTGGCCTCCCTTCAGCTGCCGCATGCTCCCACGCCCTGCCATTTAGATTGCATGCCATAGACTACAAGGAGCTAGGGAAGCGGCTACTCCCTATGCCAACACTCTGTACAAACCAGCTGTTTAAGCTGTTCATTGATAGCCACGGCATAAAGTGCTGATTGGATGAGGGGCCTCACTTGCATCGTGGGAACGGCAGGTGAGTTAATTGGGTATTTGGGGGCTCACACAACGGCGCATTCCAAGTCCCACAAATGACTGGTATGGGTACGCACCTCAGATGTAGGTATGCTGGGCATGTGGTCCGCACTGTGGGATAGCCATTTTTCTAAGTATATATGATTACTGGAGTTTTACACACTGGGGCATCCCATATTAGAAACCCATAGGGAATCAGTCTTTTAGACTCCAGGGCCACTTTTCCACTTTAAATGGACTGTCCGGGCAACATCAATCTGACCACAGCAGAGCATGCTCATGGCTCTTGAAGCTGCCCCATGACCCAGTCTTCTCAGTTAAACCACACTGGTAGAAAAGTGAAGAAATAAGGTGATGCCTTTGGTAGGCTGAGTATATGTTATAACCTCATGTCTAACAAAGAGAAGTATTCTCAAAGACTCACCTTTAAAATATACTCGGCCTACATTCACCTTATTTATTCACGTTTCTACTATTTGCAATGCCTAACATAGTACAACACAAACAATACTGCTTAGTCTATTCACTGCAATGGAGGGGGCTTTGCTGAGCTGTCATGCCGGTACCTTGCAATGAATGGAGTGGGTGGTCACTGCAATCACCATGACTGATGATGAGGGGCACCCGTTCATTCAGGAGCTTGCCGGTGCCTGGAGTCCAGGCTTATGCAGCGTAGGACTCGAACTTGCAACCCAGTACATTTCTCACTGCAGGAGTAGGACCATATGGCTACGGGGGAAAAATGTGAGTATCCCTTTTTTATTTTATAGTATGTCTTTTTTTATTTTATTTTACTAGCCTGAACAGTCATATCAAATCTTTATAGTCAGAAATGTATTTTAAGAAAAGTTTATTAAATCAGGGCATATGTGTTCTCTTAATTGTGCCCCTTTTAGCCAGTTGGTGCTTGTGAGGTTCTTCATCTATTTGCAGCATCTGTTTTAGCCACAGCACTCTTACTAACATTTGCGATACAGTGAGATAAACATATATGGCTTAACTCCAGGACTATTTTTACATTTTAAAGTGGTATAACAGTCTGTCTCATGCTAACAGTGAAATCTACATGTGCTCACATGCTTATGTCAGGCATTACATCCGGATTTATATTTAGAACATTCCAAACACTTGCCAAGTCGATCAGGGAAAAACAAATAATGGACCTATCAGTCATTTTCCAAAAGTAGTTTGACAGCCTAGGTGTTTTTTTGTGAACCTGCCATTTTATAGTTTAAGGTCTGTACAGGCACCCTGCTCCATGCATCTAATAGAACTGTAAAATGAAAATGGTTATAACAATTCTTTGTTCCCTACACTTAAGTCCAGTCATTGATTGATTGTTCCTTGATTGATCTTTTAGAAACAGGTCTGCATTACAGTATTTTGTCATTATTAACATTCATATTTGTGATGGATGCCCTGAAATGCTGATTGGAGTTTTAGAACAAACTAAAAATATCCTTTTAGTCTAAGCTACACTTCGGATAAATGTGGACAACTGTCAAATATATTATTTTTGTGTGTTTCGTAATATAAATACATAGTTTAAAGAGGAACAACACACATAAAATTTGACTTTCCTGTGTGTTGTTCCTCTCTGCGGCATTGGGATGCCCTGCTGTGTCGTCCCCCCCCCCCCCCCCCCCAGGTTGTCCTATTTCACTCACCTTCCTTCTGCTCCCATGGACGCCCTAAGGCCTGGAATTCGGGGCCTCCGATGTTCCTCTTTAAAGCCTCCCCCTCCCCACCAGTAATGCCCATTGAGGTAGTTAAAGCAAAAGTTCACTCTTTAATGCATGGCTTCCTCAGCACCCCACAATCCAGGGTTTTTCCCATGGCCAGCAGAGTGGCATCCCCTGTGCAGCTTTGCTGCGGCCATGCACAGCCCCGATGTATCAGGACCAGATATGGAGTTTCATATTTTGAACCCTCCCCTCCTGTCTCCTTCCTGCACTGGGGGGGGGGGTCCCCCACCGGGAGCTAGCCCCTCCTGCCCTGGCTTTCACTTTGCCAAATTGCATTGGGAAGATTAATGACAGTTTATCATCCAATCACAAGGACGCTATGACTGCTGTGATGGGCTAATAAGGCTATCGCTCAGCCAGTCAGAAGTCTCAAGGACACATGTCCCTGCTTCTGAGCTGTGGGAGTAGGTGACAAGACAGAACCAGGTAACTTTCCCCCAGACATTACTGGTTAGACTGGACGGAAGGGCTATAACCAGGGGAATGTTTTCTGGCATTTTAATAATGGCAACTGTTGCATGTAAACGGAGTATCTGCAGGTTATGCATTGGCTTTAGGTTACCCAGGAAAGGGGAGATAAGCGGAAGCTTACATTTTTGAGTTTAGGTCTGCTTTAGGATGTCCGGCCAGCCCAAAAGTAATCTGAACATTTTTTAAGGTGAGTGTAAGCATTTGAAGCAAATCAACATTCGCCTGTCAAATGAATGTAATGCAAATTACTCACTGGAGCGCAGTCTGTAAACTGTCCCACAAGTGACCACAGACATTATATATATCTGTACTATTAGCACATTTTCTCTTAGCCACTTTAAGCAATCCTGCACTCGGGACTAGAAGAAAATTGGGTCAAGCATGATTGGATGATAGTTGTGACACTAGCTGCTCAATCCCATAAGAGGTGATTAGTAGCGATACATGGCACAGGCTTGCAGGGTGCATCATCCATCAGAATGCCGCCCCCACTGAGTAGCAGAAGTGATGCCTCTACCAATGGGACGTGGGATTGCTTTTTCTCCTAGATCTGGTCCAACCCTTAGATGTTTGTTGCAATATCGAGTAAGAGACAAACTGTTTTAGGTCCAAACACCATTCCAGAACTTTCACATGTTATTTACCTTTCGTAGAAAATACCTGATCTCTGTATAAATGTACATATACTCATCTACAGTAGCTCTCCAGAGATTACTCACAAATGCTTTTTTTGTGTCATGTTATGTTTGCAGCTGCAAATGTACCAGTGTGTCTGCATGATGGCTGCCATATTTGTACATGCTTTTCCTTTACCTGGACTAAGGGCAACCTTTAGTCTTTGCTCAGCTTGAAGACACAGGGAGGAGTTGACCAGTTTTTCTGATGGAACCTCAAAATTGTCTTCTACCCCCATTTATTCATTGAGATTACATTTTTATGGCACTGTATGTACAGTATCTTTTTTTTTTGACGGTCAAGGTCATGGCAATATTAAGACAGGATGGAGCTCACATGAGGCCTGTCCTATGTGTCTCTCCAGTATATTCAGGATGTGAAAACTTTAGAGTCTTGTTATAACATCTGCAGCCCTCTGCATGAAATGGATACACGAGACAGGCATCACATAAGCTCCTTGCTGTCTTATTATTACCTGGACTTTGTCTTTAAAAAAATGTTTGCAGGTTTATATTTTAAAGGGAAAGTCTAGGCAAAGGGTTAAATAAGCCTGCGTTATCCTCACTTCACGCTCAGCGGGAACATCTATCATTCAAGTGGATGTCTCTATGTAACACCCTTTGCTAATGTTGAGTCTAGATGGTGCATTGCAAAAAAAAAAGCTTTTCCTCCCTTGTAATGAGTGAAGGAATTCTCACCAAGATGGCTGTGTACAGGACCTGAGACGCCGAGGAGAATGGTGCGAGGTAAATCGTTTTTCGTGTCTGTAAACTTCAGCGCTACCTGTGGGAGGCAGGACTGGAGGGATTAAAAGAGACTGGACTTCTACTTTTACTTTCCATTTCCTGATAGGCCCTATTGCACTTACGCACTACGTATTCTCAAAAGCTAAAAACCCGAATACACTCAGCCTGAAGGGTATCACCTTATTTCGTCACTTACTACTTCTTTGAATGACTAACACAGTGCAACACATCACTGCAGGTCTGCAGAAGGGAGATAGTTCAGTAGGACTAATAAGTAGAGATGTAAAGCATTGCTGAATGAAAAGCATAGTCCCTGACAACCAGTATGAAAAGAACGCAGGCTAACCCTTTGCTTGGGCTGTCCCTTTAAAGCAGATGTCCAGTATACCTTTAGCCCTGCCCCTGACAACCCCCTGTTACTCTCCCCTAATGCTACAAAAAAAAAAGCCAGATTACGGTGAGATGAGGAGTTCTCTTTGCTGCTACGCCCTGCTGTGCCTTAGCACCAGGAGAGGGTGGCACAGTAGGGGGCTGTTATAAACTGGACCTTTGCTTTAATATCAGATGCGCTTTTAATGAACCTCTGTAGTAAGAGAAATATTGGGCAGGCATTACTAAACTCTGGAAATGTTCAGTGCAGCCAGTTGTCTCCGTACGTCTTGCATGTTTCTTCATATTGTACAGTGATGCATTGATTTGTTCCTTTAATACTGTATATTGTGTCAGTTCTCGATTGCTTTCATTTAATCAGTATCACTTGTGACCTATGTATATATTTCTTCTCCAGTGCCTTCATCCACTGTAATGGAGTGGTAGAATTGCAGTGAAGCCACTGTGGTTTCTTGCCCCAACTTCCTCCTCTTCCCAAAATTCTTCCTTTTGCAGAAGCTCTAATCCTGACCGTTTCTTCCATTGCCGCTCTGTGCCTGTTTTAGTAGTTTTACTTTTCTTTGCTGTTTTTTTTTTATTAATATTTTCCTCGAGAAGGTCTGGGGGAACATTGAAGCACATAAGAATCATTAAACTATGCTTTACTCCAGCATGTGTCTACGCTACGCCAAGCAGAGCATGTCTGAATGTATTGTGAGCATCTTCTATCTAATGGGGTTTCTGTAATTAAAAACTAGGTGCAGTTAACAGAAGAGAGAAAAAGGAAAACCCTACAGCAGGTGGGGGCATTGCACCTCTTAGCATCCATTGCTTTATGTTTGGTCGTTCAGGCACCCACAAGCCTAAATGAAAGCGAGGCTTGCTGCTTATACGGTCTTGGCTACCACTGGCTGCTTGAGGGTGAAACATAAATGGTATCATTGCTTGATTGTAATTTTTTGTTTTCTCCAGCACCAACAAATCTAGAGACATGGCCTTTTATCTTCTGTGCTTTGCAAGTTCTTCCCCAACTACTTCTCTAGGCAAACATGAAATTAATGTACATGTGTATTTAAAGTCCACTAGACTTTCACAGAAGTCCTATTTCTTTTTGTCATACTTTTATTTTTTAATCAATGCTTATTTTATTTGCATCTTGCTTTTTGTTATTACTCATTCGGGCTTTTGTTGCGGCTCCTCCACTGAATGATTTTGTCCAATCAGTTGGCAGGCAGAGCTCCGCCCCCGTTGCAGCAGCGACCAGCGCTGCCAACTTGGCTGAGCAAGGTACGTGGCATGACTTGTCCCATACCCTGGTTACTGTACACCTCAGTCTGATATTTTTCCTTACTGATTACCTCTTCTTTCAGTACCCGCCTCCCCACACCTTATCCTATCCTCCCTCTGCCCCTGATGAGACTGCATGCCAGTGCTTGCATGCTCAGGGGCAGGACATTTTGTTCCTGTAGTGATGATATTTGGCATGGAGACTCAGATTACCCTGTTGTGCAATTTGATTTCTATGGACCTGCTACTAACTGTACACTGCATGCTGCCCATTTCTTGACTCTTCTCTCTCTATTCATGTCGCTCCTGGGAAGAGGAGAGATTATATGGGCAACAAATGCAAGACACGCTTTTTATTTATATATAAAGCTTGAAGTCTGAGTTTGTCCTTCTTTGCTTGATGATTCTTTTCATTTATTTATTATAGGGTGTTTGTGCATTTATTGGAACATTGTGAATGTCAATTATGAAATGTGAATGTAACTTTATGTTAAACAAAGTATTTCGAAGTAGAAAAAAACACAGAATATGGTACTTGTTCCCCAAGCCTAGCTGATGTACTTGATTTACAGAGCTCAAGACAGATTTTGTTACAGTAGAGAAAGGGTAACCTAAAGAGTTAAGCTCGGAGCCACTTGAGCAGAATAAATAAAGAAAATATGATTCACCTGGATCTGGTGTTTAAGCGGACATCCAGTAAGGTAAATAACGTTTAGTAAATTGCTCCCCTAAGGTTCCCCTTTGATGATCAGCAGAGTATGCTGTTTGAGAGGGCTTAACCCTAGGCAAATGTTGTGGAATAGCATGAAGATTCTGCGCTTCTGAACAGCTGGCAAGCGGCCATCTTAATACACATCTGAGAGATCTCTATACACATGAGCATATGGTAGGAGAGCCTTTGCTAGCACACAGCCACACTGCAGATGAGCTGGGAGCTTTCTCTGAGCAGCACAACCAGCCAGAGAGAGATTTTATCTATTTCCAGACAGAATATTAAAAGCATCGTTCATTTAAAGATCACATGGCTGCAGTGTGCCTGTGTGATATTCTTTCTCCACACAAGGCAGCCTATAAGCAGCCCACACTAAACGAAGATATATTTGCCTCTGAAACACAGGGCAGCTTATCCGAGTTAGGGTTGACTTGCAATGTTTGGTACGAACCTGAACTTTGAGGTTCGGGTTCGCTGAACACTAGTCATTACAGCTGATGGCTTTTTACTTTTGGCTAGAGAATAAAGCATTATTGCATCAAGATTTAGGTTAAATTTGAGACTGGATTTTTGAGAAGCAGGGCTCTGTGTGTGGCAAGATGGCTGCCCCATGCAGTTCATGAGTGTAGGATATGCCTGACATTCCACAACATCTGCATGTGGATAAGCCCTTTCAAAGCTTATTTAAATTGCTGGGAGGAGGGGGGTTTAGGGGAACAATTTCAAGTGATAAATCGGGCAGAGGTAATTGTTCCACCATTGTAAAAAATACCTAACTTCCACTAAGGGATCAACCTCCAGTTAAAATTAAAATAAGGTGATACTGCATGCAAAGGTAATTGCTACACCATTGCATCGAGCTACATTTGGCACTTGGTCTTTAAACTGTGTTCTGTTTTTAAATTGAAGTGATGAATGTGGAGGAGGAGGGAGGGACCAACAATCCTAACACTTTGGCCAGTTTGTACTCTCCTCACCGGGGCATCTACCTCCCGACGGGCATTGCCATCTTGTATCCCATCAGGCACTGTGTACGCCGCGCGATCTCTATGCAGTGGGATACACAAAAAGCAGCGAGACTTCTCAGAGTGGCGCTGAACTTTGACAAGCATGGCTAAAAAACTCTCAAGTAGCGACGGCTAAGCCGGGGGGGGGGGGGGGGGGGGGCGCAGAGGATCAAGACTTTTTTTTCTTTTTTTTAAGTCTGACTTCCTTTAGGGCCGCTCCAATGAGAATTGTATCTTCTCTGTCTTGGCAGTGGCAGCCATTAAAATGGACCAAAACCCAGGATTTTGACTATCCTGGGTTTTGGTCCTTGCCCCCAGGGCACTCCGATTGGGGGTGCCCTGCTGTGTGAAACCCCACAGGTCGCCAAAACAAACTCCCCTCTTCCTGGTCCTACAGCACATGCGTGGCCGGTCGTCCAATCAGCACGCTTGGATCCGCTGACATTACGTCTAAGCCTTCATCTAAGGCGAGCTGCTGCGAGCGCACTGACAGCCACATATCCCGCTACCCTCTAACAGGGAGCGTTCCCGCGCCGGTCATTCACATATGACTGGTGCGGACATGCACCCTGTTAGAGGGATAGCGCTGATGCGGGCGCAGCTCATGCATTCGCTGTTGGATCGGGAGAGATGGTAAGAGTATTGGCAACTTGGGGGGGTTTACACAGCGGGGCATCCCAATATTGGGTTCCTCGGGGGGAGGGAATTGATCGGCCCGATCACTGTGGGTTTTGGTCCACTTTAAACCTCCTTGCTTTGGTCATGTGGGCCTCTACTTACTGGAAAGGCCCAGCATGAGCAGGTAGGAATAAAAACAGGGAAGTTGGGTACCACCGGTAGCTTCTAAGATGAAATGAGGAGCAATGTCTCCATAGTGGCTCCAGTCCAGAATATTAACTGACAAACCTTTCTCACACTGAAGAAAAACAACATAAAATAAAAAAACACAAGTTCAGTGTTGGCAGAAATGGAAAGTACGTACCAAGTAAGTCTCATTTGTACACAGTGTCTGATAATAAAAGGCATGATTTATGGGGAGATTGCATGATAATTATATTGTGAGCAATAATTGTCTATTGCAATGAAATGGATAAATAGAGCTTTTCCAAGTAACATTTTTTTTAATTCCGTGAGGGTGATGAAGATGCAGGGGGTGGAGTTGGTGCGGGATTGGGGCGGGGCCTTCCCTCAGGGCATCCCAATTTGGGATGTTCAGTTGTGTGAAACCCCTCAGGATCGCCCTGTTAACTCACCTCCTCCTGGTCCTATGGCGCATGCGTGGGCTCTTGTCCTGTCAGAGCCATTTGCTGTGTATATGTCATTTGGCAAATGGCTCTGTTGTTGTTAGTTAATAGGGCGATCTGGGGGAGTTTCACACAGTGGGGCATCCCGAAATTGGGATTTTGGGATAGTCAAACTATTTGGTTTGACATATGCCCATCAAGTTCAACCAAGGGTGTTGGGGTAGCGTAAGTTATTTTTTATTTTATTTTTTGTTTTTTTACTGATAACAGCTAATAGTAGCGGTTAATGTTATTTTGTTCTAAATAAGCATCTAATCCTTTTTTGAAGCTGTCCGCGGTTGATGCTGTAGCAAGCTTCTGTGGGAGGCTATTCCACAGATTTATAGTTGTTATGGTAAAAAATGATTGTCGCCTCCAGTGATTGAATTTCATTTTTTCCCATCGAAGGGAGGATTTTACCTGCAATAGTGTTTCCCCATATTTTTTGTACTGCCCACTTATATATTTATACAAGTTAATAATGTCCCCCCCCCCCCCCCCCCATCCTCAGTCGTCTCCTCTCAAGACTAAACAGATTTATTCTCATAATCTTTCCTCATGACTAAGATCTTTCATTCCCCTTATTAGTTTGGTGTCTCTGCACCCTTTCCATAGACAGAGCGTCCTTTCTATAAACGGGTGCCCAGAACTGGACGCCATATTCCAGGTGAGGGCACACCAGTGCCTTGTAAAGAGGCAAAATTACATCCCTATCCCATGATTCCATGCCTTTTTTAATGCATGCTTGACATTACATGCTGCTGTTTAGCCTATGGTCTACCAGTACCCCTAGATCCTTCTCAATAAGTGTTTCTCCCAGTTTTACTCCCCCGAGAACATACGTGGTTTTCAGGTTATTCAACCCCAAGTGAATGACTTTACATTTCTCCACATTGAACTTCATTTGCCAAGTGGATGCCCAGACACTCAAAATGTCCAGATTAGCTTGAAGCTTGTGAACATCTGCACTGTGCTACATATCTTTTTGCCATCTGCAAATATAGAGACCATGCATTTAATTCCATCTTCTCTGTCGTTTATAAACAAGTTGAAAAATAGTGGGCCCAGCACCGAAACCTGGGGTGTACCGCTTACAACAGAGTAGATATCATTAACCACAACTCTCTGCACACGATCCTTCCGCCAGTTTTCAATCCAGTTAAAAACTGTATTTTCTAATCATGAAGCTTTTAATTTCCCCAATAAGCGTCTATGGGAGACAGTGTCAAATGCTTTTGCAAAATCTAGAAAAACTATATCTACAGCCACTCCTCTGTTCAGGCTTCTACTAACCTCCTCAAAGAAGGGGTTTAATTTTAGCCACTTATTTTCGTTACCCATAGGAATACATTTTGCAACGTTGGTACTCACAGTTGATTTAAAGCACTCCCATTTGGCATCTGTACCCTTATTCCTCAACAGATCCTTTAGCAAGCTGAGGAATGCTCTCCCCCCCCCCCCCCTTGTAGTAGAAGCAGAACCATGTCTCCAGTCGATACCTGGGCAGTTGAATCCCCCATCACCACTACTGTACCAGTCTGTGACACCCCCTTTATGCATCTGACCCTCAGTTATGTTTGGAGGTCTATAGATTACTCCAATTTGTATTTTAACATTGTTTTTACATTGCCCCACACTTCTACCCACAAGATTCTACATCCTCGCAATCTTCTGCTAGTACCCCCTCAATAATATATGCTTTGAATTCTTGCTTTACATAGAGACACACTCTGCCTCTTTCCTATTTGCTCTGTCTTTCCGAAAGAGAGCAAAACCTTGTAGATTGACAGTCCAGTTGTGTGGATGCAGATGAGCACCGTTTCTTTTAAGGATGTTGAATACATTTTCCTGCACTCTTGTTGGGGCTGTAAGGAGAGCAGAGCTAAAGATACAGAAAACATGACTTGTTAATGGAGGAGAGGGTTGAGGCACACAGCCGTAGCATTTAAAGCAGGCAAAAGGTTGAAAAAGCAAGTTCAGTAAATTGCACCCCTAAAGCCCCACTTTGGTAAACAGTGACATAAACTATTTGAGAGGAGCTAACTCCATGCAGATGTTCTAGAATAGCAGACAGATTCTATGCTACATAACTGCATGGCAGCAACCGTCTTGCCACATACATGAGTCCGGCTTATATAAAAACCCAATCCCATAGTCAAAATTGCCGAACATATCAGTGAAATCCTCCTTTATTTCTAGTAGAAAGCCATCAGATGTGATGACTCATTGCTCTACTGAACAGCTGAAAGAATTGTAACACTTTATAAGATACATATCTTTACACTGACTGAATGAGAGTGCAGTAAATCCAGATTCCACAGTGATAAAGAAACATTGTTGTCCCTACACACACACACACACACACCACACACACTCCCTCTAGCAGCTGGTTATTCAGTGTGTATCTGTTTTATATGACATAATACACAAGCTGACTGCGTTTATCTCTTTGTTTGGTGCGGGTTGCTGCTGCCACAGCTCTCCCCTCATGCTTATGGGTTTGACAAGATAGCTGCTTCCATGTAGTTCTGCAGCAAGGAATCAACCTGTTATTCCAGAACATCTTCATGGAATTAAGCCCTGTCAAATAGTTTTTGCCAGAGGGGAGCAATTTACTAAACTTTTTTTTTTACTTTTGGTCCACTTTAATCAAAGCGTGACTGTGAGACCAAAGGAAGGTGACAGGCTAAACAAATATGGAGTTTCTGCCTTACTGTACAGTATATACGCAATTAAATCGAAAACAGCATTAGGATAATAGGAACAGGATATTGAATGTATTCTTACTCTTTATTGTATCCTAACACCAAAAGAATTTTTACAAAAAAAAATGAGGTTTGTTTTTCTGATTTTTATTAAAAGAATTAATGTTACCCATTTAGCTTTCTTTTTGTTTGCACCTACCCAGTTACTAATAATGTTGTATGTACTCATGGTTCATTGAAAAGTGGCAACACCCAAAACAGCTGCTTCAGTTACTAATTACAGCAAACAGTAATGTCCTGGGTCACGCAGTGTCACAAGAGTGTACATCATTGAGGACCACGTGGGATTCATAGAATGTCATCAGTGGTGTCATCTGCCAGCCCTTGTGACTCAGTGTAGTGTTAGCAAGCCAGGCTGAAGACTGTACAGTGGGCTTTAAAAAAAATATGAGCATCTCTGTGACACAAGTACTACATAAATAAGCTGAGTGAGTGCATGTCTTTTCAGATAAGCAAGAAGGATAGATGGGGTCTTCCCAAAATGTCAGAGGCGCAATGAATGCTGTGACTTTAGCCCTTTAGATATTTCAGAGGCTTTAGAATATTGACCCTTCACAATCTGTTTCTGAGAAACGTTGTTAACACTGAATGTAATCACTGATTGTTTAATGTACTTTACAACAGATGCAGAAGTACTGGATAGTCTTCACAATCCTATTAAAATGAGAAAATCAGACCGAGATAATTCTAGTTTTATAACTTTTATACCTTTAATGTCACCTATAATCTGTACAATTAAATTGGAAAACAAACTGAAATCTGTTTTTGTTGTTGCACTTACCCAGTTACTAATAATAATTTCTGTTTCAGCAAAAATACTGTGCTTAGGATATATAATGTTCCTATTTCACAAGGAATATATATCTAAAAACACACAGTTGACCATAGGCTCAAATGGCATACATAACCTAATAAATGTATAAAATATACAAACGTGTAGAGTTTATGCTCGAAGAGGAATATGAGCATAAGTGACACACAGTTGAATAATTATTTCTGTACTCATGAGTCATTGAAAGATATCAACACCAGAAACAACTGTTTTGGTTACTAATTACAGAAAACTGTCATACAGGGTGGAAGAATAAAAATAACTAAAATAATGTGGTTGAATAAACATGCATACCCATAACCTATTACCCTTTGCATTTATGACAGCATTCAGTATTTTTAGGTATGTGTCTATTAGCATGGCACATCTAGACTTGCCCACTCTTCCTTGAAAAAGCCCTAGAAATCTGTCAGATTGCAAGGGCGTCTTCTGTGTGCAGCCCTCTCTAGGTCAGCCCACAGATTTTATATTGGGTTATTGCTGGACCATTCTAAAACCTTGGTGTTCTGGAGAAGCCATTCTTTTCTTAATTTTAACGTATTATTTGGGTCGATGCTGTGCTGAAAAGGTGACAATTCTTCACTGCCAGCTTTTTAGCAGAGGCCTAATGGGTTTGTACCAGAATTGACTGATATTTAGAAATGCTCATACTTCTCTCCACCTTAAAAGAGCCCAGTTTTGGCTGCAGAAAAAAACACCCCAAAGATTAATTCTGTCTCGATTATGCTTCACTTTTGCTATAGTGTTCTTTTGATAATGCACAGTGTTGGCTTTGTGCCAAACTTACCTTTTTGATTACTGGCCTATAAGTTCAACCTTGAACTCATCATACAATAACATCTTTTCTCACATTATTTTGGTAGACTTGATGTAGGTTTAGGCTGGTTCAGACCAGTAGACCAATAAAAAGCTTTAATTTTGTCACCCAACCTAAAATCCCATTACAGGATATTTGTCACACGCAGTGCTACACACCCAGTGATTCCTAGAAACTAAAGTAATTACTCCCTCCCTCTCTAACAGTGGCATATGCTGTTTAAGAGGGATCAACCCCATGCAGATGTTGTGAAATATATTTGTAGATTCTGATCCCCTGGACTGCTTGGGAGGAGACATTTTTCTACACACCTGAGAGCTCTGGGGGGTTGGGGGAGCTTCTGCTACTACACGGACACACTCCAGTTGAGGATTCCTGCTGAGGTAAGCAGTTTATTTATTTTATTTTTGGGGGGAATTGCCAATGCCACCTGAGGTCAAAGAGAAAACAATGGGCATCTTCATCCTCTATGGTTCTTCTCCTTTTGGCTACAGTTGCCCCACATGACCAAAGAAAGAAGTAAGGCACTGCTATGACACCCAATGAGTTACAAGTGCTGGGGGGAGGGGGAGCTTTTAACACCTTGTAACACCTACTATGTGATCACTGATACTGACTTTAAATCAAACCTGAAAAACATTGGGTCCAGATAAGTCATAATAACACAATAACAACATTGAATCGTCTGATTCAAATACACAGCTACAAACTTTCTATTAGATAACCATTTCTTTCCTGGTATCCTGCTCGGGTCACTTCATCTTCATTCTTCAATATTGGGGTTATCCGCCACAAGGTGGCGCAGTCGACTGCAAGAAGACTTGTGGCTCCTCCCGGCCCATATAAGGGCAGCAAATTTCCCATAACTCCCAGAGTTTCCTTGCCGTCAAGGCTGCGAAGACAGAAGATTGTCTCTCTCTTGATTATCGCAGGCGAGCGGGGCATCCCAAGCCCGTCGGCCCTGCAGGCCTTTTCCCACCTGTTCCGGGACCCATCCTGCCTCCCAGCCCTGGCCTGTGGTTCAGATGACAGTAGGAGAACACCTGGGCTCGGGTGTTCACAAAGCTATGCTCTGGGTCGCAGACCCTGTACCCGAAGGGTAGCCGGCCATAAGCTATGGTGAGCCTATTGGGGGGGGGGAGAACCACAGGGATCCCCTTATGCCTGCCCGTGTGTTTTTTCCCCCACAAGCTTTATTCATTGTGTGTGCTTGTGTTACTCATGCTTGTGACTTATTCTTACTTCTCTTCTCCTCCCTGGTGCTCCGTCGGGGGGGGGGGGGGGCTGCGTCCTGCCTTTTGTCTCCTTACTTACCTCCCTCGCTCCTGCTTCTCTCCCTGGTGCTCCGTCGTCGGGGGGGGGGGGGCGCCCTCTCCGCTCGGGAGGGCTGCTGTCCCCCGGCACGCTGTCCGCCTGCTGCGGGCGCCATGCGCGCTCCGCTGCAGGGGTGGGGGGAAGGGGGGTGGTCCCTCCTTGTCTCCCTGCTCCGGGTGCAATTTTCTGCTGGCCACAGGTACCTGGAGTTCGTGCGCTGCCGGGGGGCGGGATGACGCGAATTGCGTCATCACGACGCGGCCTTCCCCCTCGAGGTGCTGCGTTGGCGCCATTTCGCTCTG
Organism: Gastrophryne carolinensis; assembly: GCA_027917425.1. Lineage (NCBI taxonomy): Eukaryota > Metazoa > Chordata > Amphibia > Anura > Microhylidae > Gastrophryne > Gastrophryne carolinensis. The sequence continues at coordinate 553,622,321 of CM051235.1, forward strand.
GAAGCCCTGCTGCGCTGCCTGGCTCCTCTCCTGGTCTTCTCCCTGGCCCAGGTCCGACGCGGTGGTCCGTGAGTCCGGTCCTGCTATTAATTGCCCTTTTTTGTGCTGTATCCGTGCATGTGCTGTGGGATGCTTATTGTGCCCTTTTCCATTGTGTCTTGCAGGCTGGTCCCATATAGTACATGTGGTTCTTCCAGGTCCTTCCACCCCCCCTCCTGGGGTGTTTTGGGGGGCTAGTATTGGGGATTGATCGGGTTGAACCCTCTGTGCCCTTAACCCCTTATTGCTAATAATCACCATATGGAGGCTTCTGGGGATAGCGAGCTTGGGGGCCCTTCGGGGCGGGCTCAGCTGTGTCTTATGTGTGGTACATCCCCTTTGAGCGGTCGCAGCGCGGTTTGTGTCCCCTGCGCCCAGAATGTTATTGCGGAACAGGGTGGGGGGAGTGCTACTCTCCCCAGCCCTATTCTACCTATGGCATCGCCGACACCCTCATGTCTGCATTTAGACCCCAGCGAGGGGGATGCCAGCAAAGAGTCTCATTCAGACCTGGCGTTACGCGTGGCCAGCCTTGAACGGCAATTGTCCTGTCCGGCCGTTGGCAAGGCTTCTAGTAAGAAATGGCATTTGGACCCGGCTCTTTCTCTCTTTGCTGATGATGATGATGCTTATGAGGCTTTTGGTGGCCTTGACTCCATGGAGGAGGGTGAGTTATACCATGATTCTGACTCTTCCGGGGACCGCCCGGGCGACTTTGACAGTGACCCCGGGTCCTCCTCAGATGAGTACATGTGGCTCCCCGATGAGACGGATAGGCTCTGGTCTGCGGTGTTCGATACCTTGCACATTGTTCCCCCGAAGGTGGCTAAAAAGAAGCAGGGGGAGATTTTCCTCCCCGACAGACAGCGCCTGGTGTTCCCGAAGCAGGGACATTTTTTCCAAAATGGTGTTTAAGGAATGGGAGAGGCCTAATAAACTGCCCTCGGTGCCTAAGGGGCTGGACAGATGGTATGCCTTTTCGGAGGAGTTGGTCCGTCTTTGGTCTTGCCCCCCGGAGGTGGACGCTCCTGTCCTGGGGCTCTCCAATACATCGGTTATGCCGTCTCCGGACACTACTACCTTACGTGATAATGCTGATCGGCGCATGGATCAACTCGCTTGCCATGCTGTCACCTTTGTGGGGGCTGGTCTGCGTCCTGTATGCGCCGCGGCCATTGTCTCCATTGCGATTAAAAAGAAGGTAAAGTGCCTTGTTGATGCCGCCCGATCCCGCAAGCGAGCGGACGATTATAAGGAACTTTTGGCTTGCACTGACTTTATTGCCTTTGTGCTCTCAGCCATGGACGATGCCGTCCAGCTTGGCGGTGGGGCTTCGGCCCTGCTGATTGCTCTCCATCGGTCTATTTGGCTGCGGCAGTGGGCGGCCGATGCTGCCGCCAAGAAATCCCATACCAGGATTCCCTTCATGGGACTTCATCTTTTTGCGGAGCATTTTGATCTCTCGGCCAGGGATGGCCGGCTCCCTCAGCGCCGGAAGCAAGCACGGCCCTTTTGGGTCTCTTCTTCCTTTCGTCCCTTCTGAGGGGGACGAGGTTCTTCCTTCCCAGGTGGTCGCAGGGACTCCTGGGGACGAGGTAGATCCCGCGGTCGTCCCGGTCTCTCCTGGGGGTCCAGGTCCAAGCCCCCCACCAAGGCCCCTCAGACATGAGGAGGCGCCCTCACCCATACGGGTAGGGGGGCGGCTACTGCTTTTTGCTCAAGTCTGGAGACAACACGTCTCGGACCGGTGGATTCAGGAGGTGGTGTTCTCCGGCTACAAGATAGAGCTGGCAGCTTGACCTGTCCCAGATTTCCCAGAACCCCTTGACGGCACAGGGCCTCAGGTTGTCTGTCCAACGCCTTCTGTCGTCCGGAGTAATTTGTCCTGTGCCTATTCAGGAACGGGGTCGGGGGTTCTATTCCAATCTTTTCACGGTGCCCAAGAAGGACGGTTCTCTGAGACCTATCTTGGACCTGAAGGGTCTCAACAGATTTGTCAGGTTCAAGCACTTCCGCATGGAGACCTTACGGTCGGCGGTGAGCTCCTTTTGGCCCGGCGACTTCATGACCACGGTGGACATCAAGGATGCCTATCTGCACGTTCCTATTTTCTGGGGACATCAGAAGTTCCTGAGGTTCGCCTTGGAGGATCAACACGACCAGTTTGTGGCCTTGCCGTTCGGTATCTCTTCGGCCCCTCGGGTGTTGACTAAGGTGTTGGCGGGTGTCATGGCCCTCTTGAGGAGCCAGGGCATTTGCATTCTTCCTTACCTGGACGACTTGTTGTTTGCTGCTCAATCTCTTCAACAGGCCGAGAGCTACACTCAGAAGGTATTGTCCACTTTCGAAGCTTTCAGTTGGGTGATCAATTATCCCAAGTCTTCGACCACTCTTGGTGAGGTCCTTCCTGGGCATCACTTTGGACACCTCTCAGGTCAAGGTGTTCCTCCCTCAGCAGAAGGTGGAGGGTCTTCAGACGCAGGCACGGACCTTGCTGTCATGCTCCCACCCCTCCATCCTTCTGGGGATGCAGTTGGCGGGTCTCATGGTGTATTGCTTCAAGGCTGTACCCTTCACCCAGTTCCACATGAGACCTCTTCAGTTGAATCTCTTGTCCGTTTGGGATCGGACACAGGAGTCCCTGGAGCAGGAATTTGCTCTGTCCCCTCTGGCCAGACAGTCCCTCTCGTGGTGGTTGGACTCGAGAAATCTTCTAGTGGGCAGGTCCTTTCTACCTCCGTGCTGGGAGATTGTCACCACGGATGCCAGTCTGACCAGTTGGGGAGGGTTTTGGCAAACGCAGTTCCAGGGCCAGTGGGGTCCTTAGGATCAATCTCCTGGAGCTGAGAGCGATCAGATTTGTTTCTCTCCCAGTTGACTCCCCACCTACGTGGTCGTGCGGTCCAGGTCAGCTCGGACAATCAGACGGCGGTCGCCTACATCAATCATCAGATAATGACAAAGCAGGGGTGCACCGCATATCCTAATCTAATGTGCTACACTGCCTGAAATAAGTAAATCCAAAGCTATAGGGTTCTGAGAGGTACAGTTCCTCTACCCCCTAATGGCAGGAGCACCAAAAATACCAACAACAATAATTTAACTATTATTATTATTATTATTATTAATACAGCAAATTGCATGATTTATTAGGAATAATCCAACAAACAACACTTAACAAGACAAAGTTAAAAACAATGCGTCTCCCCTAATACTTCCAGTGCAAAAAATAAGCAGCCAAAAAATTGCTGGGAAGCTCCCTAATATTTGGCGTGGTGGAGCCAAACTAGCAACTAACTACTTGTGCCGGCACAATTATCTATAATAACTACTGAAAAAATACCAACCAACCATGACAGCCAATCCTAAAGTGGCAGTGCTTAGTGATACAAATTGCTAAATATTACATCCCAAATAATTAATAAAAAGGATCAGCAAGGGGGACACCTACGTTCGCGGCCGCCCGTGCCGCTTCGTGGGGTGACTGACCTTGATGCCGGGCTCTCGGTTCTTATTGTCACAGACCGGGTGGAGCGGACTCGGGTGTGGATCCGCTTTAACTGTGGGACCGATGGCGGGTACCGTGTCAGGGGAGCGGTTGGTATTGTTGTTTGTTGGATTATTCCTAATAAATCATGCAATTTGCTGTATTTCATAATTAAATTATTGTTGTTTGTATTTTTGGTTCTCCTGCCATTAGGGGATAGAGGAACTGTACCTCTCAGAACCCTATAGCTTTGGATTTACATCAATCATCAGGGCGGGACTCGGAGCAAACGAGCCCTCAAGGAAGTGTCCCTGATCTTGTCTTGGGCAGAGGAGAATGTTCCCTGCATCTCAGCGGTTTACATCCCAGGGGTGGAGAACCAGGAGGCGGACTCCCTGATCAGGGAGATGTCTCCTCTGGGGGAATGGTCTCTCAGCAACAAGATCTTTCACGCCCTGTGTCGCCGCTGGGGTCAGCCGGACGTGGACCTGTTTGTGTTCCCGTCATAATCACAAGCTTCCAAGGTTCGTCTCTCTGTCAAGAGATCCTCTGGCCTTCGCCACGGATGCTCTAGCAATTCCTTGGATGGAATTTTGACTCCTCTATGCATTTCCTCTCTTTCCTCTGCTGGGTCGTGTGCTGCGCAAGATAGCCCAGGAAGGGGTACCGACCATCCTGGTGGCCCCCCGCTGGCCGAGAAGATTCTGGTTCGCGGACATAGTCCAGATGGCAGTGGATCACTTTGTCATGCCCGACGATCCAGGGCTCCCTCACTGCCGGCCTCGGTCGTCAGTACCGTAATTTAGGCTCGGAAGAAATTTTCTATGATTTATTACAGGGTCTGGTATGCTTACATTGCCTGGTGTGAGTCTAAGTGGTTTCCTTGTCGCACTTTTTTCCTTCCCAGGATTTTGGAATTCCTACAACATGTCCTGGAGTCGGGCCTACAACTGAGTACCCTCAAGGGACAGGTTTCGGCTTTGGCAATTTTTTTCCAAAGATCCTTCGCCAATCATAGGCTTATCAAGACTTTTTTCCAAGGGGTTACCCATGTACGTCCGCCCGTAAGCCTTTGCTACCGGTGTGGGATTTGAACTTGGTGCTTTCTGCTCTGCAGGGTCCCCCCTTTGAGCCCTTGTGCGATGCTGCTCTGGCCATTCTGACACTGAAGGTGGTCTTTTTGGTAGCTTTCACCTCGGTGCGTCGTGTCTCTGAGCTGGTGGCGCTTTCTATGAAGCCTCCTTATTTTGAGGGGCATCAGGATAACATAGTTTTCCGCCTTAAACCGGAATTCTTGCCCAAAGTTGTCTCTGCCTTTCATCTCAATGAGGACATTGTCTAGCCTTCCTTGTGTCCTGCCCCTTCTAATTCTAAGGAACGGAATCTTCATTCTCTGGATGTGGTCAGGGCGCTTAAGTACTATTTGGTTGCTACAGAGTCATTTCGGAAGTCGGACTCTCTGTTTGTCCTTCCTGACGGACCTAAGAAGGGCTTGCCTCCAGCCAAATCCACTATAAGCAAGTGGATCAGACAGGCGGTGGTGCAAGCGTATTCTCCCAAGGGGAAGGAACCCCCTTTCCGTGTTACAGCTCATTCCACTAGAGCTATTGGTGCCTCTTGGGCTTTTTAGCACCAGGCTTCAGTTGAACAGGTTTGTAAGGCCGCTACTTGGTCTTCTGTTCATACTTCTAAGTTTTACAAGGTTGATGTTAGGGCCTCAGCTGATGCTATTTTTGATCGCAATGTGCTTCAGGCGGTAGTGCCATGAACTACGCGCTTTTGCTCACTGGGGATCCCACCCTTCTTCTTGGACACTGCTTTTGGATGTTCCAATAGTGAAGAATGAAGATGAAGCAACCCAAGCAGGATACCAGGAAAAATACAATTCTGTGATTACTCACTGTAGAATTGATTTTATAGGTATCCTGCTCGGGTCGCTTCATCCCACCCTTGTTCTGTTATCCTCTTTTGGCTTGTTATGGTGATTACCATTGAGAGAGTTTATAGTGGGGCTGTGTGAAGTAATATGGTCTCTGGCTGGCCTCCCGGCTTTTCTCTGTATTACTGCTTTTGCACCCTGGGAGTTATGGAAAATTTGCTGCCCTTATATGGGCCCGGAGGAGCCACAAGTCTTCTTGCAGTCGACTGCGCCACCTTGTGGCGGATAACCCCAATAGTGAAGAATGAAGATGAAGCGACCCGAGCAGGATACCAATAAAATCAATTCTACAGGTGAGTAATCACAGAATTGTATTATCCTCCCCTCCCCCCTTGTATTGTTACATCCCCAAGATAGTTCCTTTTCAAGATTCCCTGTGTGTGTGCAAGTAATTAACAGTTGCACTTCGGCACAGACATTTAAATATAACATAAAATTGAGCAAAAATTCCAACCTAATAGATCAGCTTTTTGCCAAATGATCAGAAGTTCTGATGGTAATCGTTCATTTCAGGGGCCCCTTAAATGGCTCGACTTAATAGTTCAGAATTATCACATAATTTATGTGCAAAGCTTTGATGTGTGTTTAGTGGTAAGACTTGGAAATATTTATGCACACCTTTTTAATGTTTTAATTTATTACTAGTAGTTGTAAGCTAGCCAATATATTGATGATGCCAGTATTTGCAAGAGATACTAGGCTACCTGGCTCTTTGTGGTGCTTTATTGAGCTGCCTTTGTTCATTCTGGTAGTAGTTGATCATTAGTCAGTGTTCTGTCACCGTCAATTTCTGTACTGTTTGTGGCATCACATAATTGACTTGTTGGAAGTCTGGTTAGCTGTGTCCCCAAGTTACACTGGTCCAAAACAATAAAAGTAAGGCACAGTGTCGTACGTAAAGGATTACAATGTCAATAATTGTTTTTTGTATGGCAAAAGGATTGTTTTCCCAAAACAGGTCATCTACTTCTAAAATGCCATGGCACCTTTACAATTTATGACTCGAGTGTTCTACCTTTTTCTTTTCTCTTTCAGCTGCCAAAAGCCTGCTAAACAAGAAAACAGATGGAGTTAAGGTAAGGTCTAAAAATATTCCTTTAACAGTGTAACTTTTCTTTCCATATGACATGTAGATGAGTTGCTTTGGTGTTTTTTTGCCAGTTTGGCCAAAAGTATTGAGTTTTCAGAATGTTTCTATATTACAGCTTTATACAGTTTATTTAGCTTGTGGCAGATAATTCTACAAAGATGATGTTGTAGAGCCAATCACTGGAAAAATGATGAATAAGCATCTGAAGCAACCCAAATCTAAAATAGCCCTCAGGGGCACTCTGTGCCCTTTCTCTGATTTAGGAGCCCAGCTGATTTGGGATGCTTGGCCGCTAAATGGCTCATTGGCATAATACTAATCCATCTGCATTCCTGCAGGTGCAGCAACCACACACAGAGCCACAAGGAGGTAAAAGTGGTTGTCAAGGCAATATAAGTGAATATCCTATCCATCCACCACCTGTCAGGGCTCCAGGTTTGTCACCTTGCTGTGAGATTGGGGTTTTCCCAACTCCCAAATTGGGTTTAGCACAGGGGGAGGGGCGGTATTTGTACTTACTTTTGTTTGGACTGCTACTTTAACAACCCCCTTCTGTTAACTCTCACCCTTCTGTTGGAATGTAACCATGGCGGGGTTTAAACAAACCCTGCTGTCATGTCTTCATGTTACTGATTATCATGGCTGCCTAGAACACTGCAGGCATTTAAAGTGGACCAAAACCCACTGAACATTTGAAATACATATGACCAAAGACCATGCTGATACTCCCTTCTTAGGTTGTAGAACTAGAAATGGATATTTTTGCTTTTTTGAAATTTCCTGAAACATTTATCTTGTGGCAGGTTATCAGTCCTTACATAGGCGTGGCAATGACATCATTGCCACACACAACAGTGGCAATGAATGGAGGAGGAGGAGCTTTACAGCTAAAATAGACGGCATTCTCTGGGATTAGAGTGAAGTGAGAGCAGTGAAAATTGTCAAATGATACTTTTCATAGGGGGAGCAATTAAGGGGATGCTAGTTAAAAATGTGAGTTTTGGTCTGCATTAAGAGAAAAATACTGACTTCATATTAATGTAAGTCTTTTCTTGCAAGTGCTTACACAAGGAATAAATACAGTATGTAACTAAATGGCACTGTTGCAGTATTGTAATGTCTTAGATCCTTCCTTAGCTCAGAGCTGAACTGTCAAAAGTCTACCTGGCCACTGGGTTGCATTAAATTGCACCAGTATGTATTTTAACAGGTCAATATTTGATGATTCTCATTACATTTCATTTTGATCACATGAAGCAATCCATGTTAAATTTGTGTCTCCATTGCTGCCGTGTACCATCATTAAGCTACCTACCAATACGCAACATAATATGACAAAATAGCAATGTCCAACGTCCGAATACTTCATTTTATTAATGTGATTTACTCACTCTGCTCCTAGTGCCACTTCTGTAATGGGCATTTGCTTTTACGAATGCCTACTCTACCCCTAGACACATGATTTCACAAACCCCAAACAAACCTGTGTTTTGTTCCTTGCCCCCGGGACATTCTGTATTGGGAAAACTCTCCTCACTATATGTACTGTATCTCATATACTGGAAATAGAATCCAGTTTCGTAAGGCTGAAGCCTGCAATGAGTTTTAATCAGCACTGAAACTTGCTAAAAGCTGAGACTTAAAGTGGACCTTCACTCTGAATAAGAGCCTATCTTATATGTTTCCCATACCCTGTACATGCAGATTGCCCACATTAAAAATCATCCTACCTGCATCTACTGCATGTTATGAGCCTTTAAACATCCAAGATAGTGGCTCATGGAGCATCAGGCAGCCTGCAAAGAGGAAATGTCTTCTGACTGTGTTGTTCTGCATTCTGGGATTGCTGTCCTTTCCCTGACCCCAGCTTTGCTCTGTCTGTGCAAAGCACAGCTATAACCCGCCCCCTGTACTTTATCCCGCTCTCCTATCCTCTCTATATGTGATGCTTCTGAGTCAAGATGGCGGCTCCCGTATCCTAAAGTCCTGAACAGAGTTGCAGCCCGGTGGGGGAAAGAATAATAAGTAAGTGACTAAAAACTTAAAATATATTAATTTTAGATGCTGGGGAATAGTTTTTAAGGATTTGGGCTTATTAAATCAGCTCATTAAATCATGCTGAAGGTCCGGTTTAAAGAGGGAGTAAGGTCACGTCACCACTTACTTATTCACTTCTATGGCAGCCAGTTTTGTGACTGCCGGCAACCATTTAGGTTTGATATGCCTGCCTTTTCTGAAGAGCCACAAGTTTGGCAGCCATATACAGAAATGAATGGAGAAGCGGTATGCACTGGTTTACTTGACTCAAGTTCTTTTTTGCTCTCTGTGAATTCTCTCATGAAGGATCATGAGATACTTGAACAAAGAAAACCTTTTGTGTTTTTTTTTTTTTTGCTGTTAAATGTCTTTTTAGACATTTTGAAGTTTACTTGTCTGGGTGCATGTCAACACAATCTCATCCAAGGAGTTAGAGCTTTCCTGTCTCTGTAACAGAGCTCTTGCTCATTTGATTCCCTAAATTTTTTTTCCAGAAAACACACCATTTCGTTGCAGCAATATTTAAAACTTAAACCGGACCAACACCCGTTTTTACCTTAACGGGTGTTGGTCTGGCTGTGTGGTCAATGTAAGAAGTGAGGGAGGGCATCCAGAATGCTGGAGCCCCCCTCACAGAAAAACACAGAAATAACGTGTTTTACTCACCTACACACCGATCCAGCAGTCCCGTGATTGGCCGCCGGGCGGTCACGTGGGCGCAGTCGCTTCCTCTGTGCCGGCCACTGGCAGGACCTGCCCACGTGACTGCCTGGCGGCCAATCGCGGAACTCCGTTCTCACCGCTGGCTCTGTATGCAGGTGAGTAAAACAAGTTATTTCTGTGTTTTTCTGCGAGGGGGGCTCCAGCATTCTGGGTGCCCTCCCTCACTTCTTACATTGACCACACAGCCGGACCAACACCCGTTTAGGTAAAAACGGGTGTTGGTCCGGTTTAAGTTTTAAAAATTCCTGCAACGAAATGGTGTGTTTTCTGGGAAAAAATCAGGGAATCAAATGAGCAAGAGCTCTGTTACAGAGCTGGATGTCCTCCCTCACTTCTTACATTGACCACACAGCCGGACCAACACCCGTTAAGGTAAAAATGGGTGTTTGTCCAGTTTAAGCGATTTTATTTAATGTTTCAATAACTTATCATGTAACTGGTAATGTATTGCTTTAACCCTTTAAGTGCCAGCCTACCTGCAGCTTTTGTCACCCTTTGTTGCCAGACCACGTTTCACTATTTTGCGCTACATATGTTCAACCTTGATTTTTGAAGGGATTTCCAGGGATTTTCCAGGAAAATTATATATTGTTGTTTTCAGCAGAGTCTGAGCTTCCACATGCAATATCTTGTTTGGCCTTTTATTCCTAGTATGTCACACACCCCACTTCCAAAGATCCATGACACTTGGGAAACCGGCCTGTAGAAAGTGATCTTGCAGAGATGACATGGAAAAAGGAGCCCCTCCTGGTCCATAAGTACCGGGTTCCTCCCACTATTCCCCTGTCTTTTCGTCTCTGCAGTCGGCGAAGCATTCAGAAGATGACTCTCCTTCAAGCTGCAGGTTGCCGGGTTGCTCCCGGCCCTTTTTTTCAATTTCTTTCTAAATCTTTTTAACCTGTTGGGTTATATTGTATGCCTCCCAGCCCTGGCTGTATGTTTCAGGCAAAGGTAGATAAACCTTCTGGTGTATACAGGAGTTTTTACTCCTCCGTGAGACCCAAATTTTGGGTAGGCGGCTTCCGGGTTGGTGTTTTCCGGCATGGGATGCCCCCTGTCCCTTTAAAATCCCCTTGTGCCTGATGGGTGCATTTCTATCCTCTCCCCTTTAGTTCTCCTTTAACCCTGCTGGGGTAAAAAGGAGGGGGGGGCGTGTTTTGGGTCACCATGCACTTAATAAAAAAATTATATATTAATATAGTATTACATATATATTATTATTTATTTTTAAGAAGACAGTTTAGGAAATGTTTGTATCTAAATTTCCCTCCATTTTCTTGGGCTTCGGCGCGCAGCATCATTTTGGTCATAGAGCACGCTGATGTGCTCTGTATGTCCGTCCTGGCTTCCTGCTGACGTCAGGTGGGCGGGGCTTGTCGGCGCGTCCTTCACTTAGCCGGCGTTTCCGGCTGTTTTCCCTGCGGTCTTCTCTCGTGTGGTGAGCTGGTCGCCTGGTCCTGTGAGTACCCTTTAGCTTGCCTGAAGGGAGTTTCTGCCATTTTTTATGTTTTGTTCATTTATTAGTGTGTATTTGTGCATTTGTGACTGTTTTTTTCTTTCTTTAGGAAACTTATTAAAAAGGGGGTTTCTCCTGGTCCTTAGCCCTTAAGCCTTATTGGGGGTCCATTTGTGTTTCAATCCTCCCACTTGGGACTATTTAAAGGGGCATCCCGGGTAGCATATGCATAAAACCCATATATACTTGGCGACTATAATCAATTATAGTATAATATTTAACACCATATGGAGGCTCAGGATAATGGGCATGCAATTTCCTCGGCACAGACTCGGCAATGTTTTGGATGTGGGGCATCCCTTGTTGGGGATAACCCAATTCTTTGCGTCCCTTGTGCACAATTAACCATTATGCAGCAAACTGGGGCCCAGGCTACTGCCTCTTCTCCTACTCCGCCGTGTCTTGTCCGTACCCCCAGTGATATTGTCATGGGTGGTGAGTCTTATTCTGATTTATGTGCCAGATTGGCTCATCTTGAAAAATTTATGTCTACCTCTGTGGCTAAGAAGGCCTCAGCTAAAAGAAAGCATTTGACTCATGCCGTCTCAGCAAGTGAGTTGGACAATTGTGAATTGCTTGATTGGTCTGACCCTTCTCAGTTAGAAGAAGGGGAATTATATGAGGATTCAGATGTTTCTGACAAACAGCAATTTGTTGGTACTGAAATTGAGCAGGATGAAGAGAGTGTTGTGGATACCCCAAGAGCTCTTGCCCAGTTATTTGAGGTTTTGGTTAATACTCCTCCTGAAGTAGTCCCTCTTAAAAGAGGGGAATTCTTTGGAGCCTCTAAACCTTGTTTAGAATTTCCTAATAAAAAGCATTTTGATGATGATATTCTTAAAGAATAGGAGAAGCCTGCGCGGCTTCCTGGCATTCCCTTGGGCTGGGACGAAAAATATCCCTTTCCAACTGATACGGTTAAACGTTGGTCATCACCTCCTGAGGTGGATGCCCCTGTACTTATTTATCCAATTCTTCTGTGTTGCATTCTCCTGACTCCACTACACTTAAAGATGGAGAGGACAAACGTATTGATCAAATGGCGTGCCACGCTTTTTCCAGTGTAGGCTCGGCCTTGCGGCCTGTTGGCGCTTCGGCGCTTATGTCGGTGGCTATTAGGTCTGTTGGGAGAGACCTAATGAATAACTCAGGGCTTGATCCGGCCTCTGATGAGTACGCCGCTCTTAAGCGTTGTGAGATGTTTGCATCTTTTGTACTTTCTGCTTTAGATGATACTCTGCTCATGTGCAGCAGAACCTCTGCCTTGTTAATCACCATTCGGCGGTCAGTATGGTTGCGGCAGTGGGCGGCGGATGTTGTAGCCAAGAAATCGCTTACAGCGCTTCCGTTTGTGGGATTGCGCCTATTTGGAGAAAAATTGGATTCTGTCACTAAAGAAGGTAAATTACCTCAGTGTAAGAGACAATGTCTAACCCTAACCCTTAAAATTCCCCCAAAAAATGGGGTCCCCCCCCGGGAGGGGGGACCATATGTCTTTTTTTTTAATTAACCCCTTATGTTTATAGTGGAGATAGTAGTTGTATTTTATTTGTAAATGTTATAAAGTGCTCTCCCCCAAAAAATGACATAGGACCCGGGGGGGGACCCATTTTTTTTTGGAATTTTAAGGGTTAGGGTTAGGCTAAGGAGGGACCATATGTCCCTGAAAAATCCCCCAAAAATTGACATAGGGACGACCCCATTTTTTTTGAATTTTAGGGGTTAGGGTTAGGCTAACCCTAACCCTTAAGAATAAAAAAAAAAAATGACGTAGGGTCCCTCCTCCCGGGGAAGGGGGGGGGGGGCCATTTTTTTTTTCATTGTTAGGGTTAGGCTAACCCTAACCCCTAAAAATAAACAAAAAATGACGTAGGGTCCCCCTTACCCATCATAACCAGCCTGGGACCAGCTATGGGGTCTTGTAGGAACAGAGTGGAGGGGCCAGCTTTTGTGGCCCCCCACCCTGCAGCCTACAAGCCCACATAGCCTGTGTGGGCCCGGGCTCTTCTGCCCCCCCCCCCCCCCCCCTGGGCTTTGGGGAGGCAGGTAATTGGGGGTGCGGGGGTTAATGGCAAGTCACCCGCTAGTTGCAGGTGACTTTCCAGCCCCCAGCCTTGTGAACTGGTACAGGGGTCTCATGGACCCCTTACCAGTTCACAAAGGGTTAACATAAAAAAAAACACACTGACACATAATAAATAAAAACTTTTTTTTTACTTTACTTACCTCCGATCGTCAGCTCCTTTGTCCCTCGATGTGATGACAGATGCGATCATGCTGGCTGCAGTAGCAGAGGGGCAGGTGATGATCTGATCACCTGCCCCTCTGCTCCTGTGGCCAGCACGATCGCATCTGAATGAAGAGCAGCAGGGAGCCAGGACAACACCCGGTGAGTGACGTCATAAGCCCCGCCCCAAAAGAAGAGACCCAGAGGGAGGCAGCGCGACTGCAGGTAAGTAACTGTAATTTTTTTTTATTTTTACAGTTAGCAGCTGCTGCTGCCGGAGCGGGGGGGCGCTATTCCGGGGGATCGGATGGCACCAAATTAAAGAGGAGACCCGGCTGGATCCAACACGGGGTCAGGTGAGTATTTTACTTTTATATTTTTTTTTACTGTGGGGGTTTAAAGTCAGCTACATGAGTCTCACGTAGCTGGCACTTAAGTGGAGTAGAGGCAGCTACGTGAGACTTGCGTAGCTGGCACTAGAAGGGTTAATACAGTTTTGCAGATAAAGACCCTACTGTTGCACCCTGTCTTTGCGCAGAGATTTTACATAAATATACACTATATATAATGTTTAAAGGGGACTATTTGCAGTGGCGCTTACCGATGCCCTCCCTCACTCGCTTACACCCCTGCAAGCCCCTATTTGCTTACCTGCACCACCCCTCCCAACGAAATCCGGCCCTGCTATTGCCGCCGGTGGTCACATGGTCCACTTTTCCATTGGCATTGACAGATGCACAAAAGAAAAACCCTGACCAAAAAAAAAAGTGTCAGCCAGTCACTGGGCTGGATTATGCCAATGTTTAGTGGTGCAGGTAAGCAGATTGGAGATTGCTGGGAGCATTGGCAATGGAGATGCCCCTTCTCTGACCATCACCGATTTTGTGTGTTGGTCCAGTTTAAAACGATGAGTAAACATCCTTCTGGGTTGACTTTCTGAAAGACCTTAGTTCAGGACACCCCCACTCCTCACTAGTTTCTAATCCTGTGAAATTATTATTATTGTATATTTGTATAGCGCCATCATCTTCTAGCGCTGCACAAGGTATAATTGCAGACAAGGTAAAACACATAGTACAGGGACCAATACAAACTAGATGCTACGAGATTCAAACCAAATGTTGTGAGCACAGTAGACCATAGGAAAATGAGCTCTGCCCTTGCAAGCTTACAGTTTAAAGTTCTTAAGAATGTGATCAGTCTTAAGAGGTGGGAAACCATGTTTTTAGACAAATGGAACTTCCAGTCTCCTGTAAGGGCCTTTCCCCAAAAATACTTCTTGGCGACATACAGATGATTGCTTTTGGAAGTACACACCTGCAATATCTTCTAGATCATTACTGTGCATCCCCCCCCTCCTTTAAGGGGCAGCCCCCTCTCACCTCCACGTATGGTATAACAGACAGCAGCCTACCGGGTTCGCCCGGCAGTCATCCAATGAGCATAAATCCCCCCCCCCCCGCAAAGTGAGCACCACATTTGTTTACCTCTATGTAATGAAGACATTTATGGCAGCCCTAAGACTGTGGAATAAATTGTAACTGTAGAGTTAAGGGCTGAGCCTCTAAGGTCATACATTTGTTTTTCAAATTTTATTTTATGTATGTTTTGTGCCCATGTTTAGTAAAACAGGGAGGTGGGGTGGCTCCCACAGTTCTTTGCAGCTGATGTTGCTAACATGTGATTAAAAAAACAATCTGTGTCTTGCAGGCCCCACTATTGTAATAATTACTTACAGCAGATTGTATCTCCCAGCTAGTAGTGTCTTGTCTGTTTCCATAACAACAATATCCTGATGACGTTCATAGAGATAAGGAAATAAAGCGAAAACTGAAAAGGTCTTGTCTCTTTTCACAGAAACAAATCTAATTTAAAGTGGACCAAAAACCAGGATATTTATCCTGGGTTTTGTTCCTTGCCCCCAGGACACCCCAATAAGGGATCGTAACCCTCTATCATGGAGCGTGCCCGCTTTGGCCATTAACAAATGCCTTGCATGGGCACGTGCCCTGCTAAAAGGATAGCGGGTATCCGCCGTTGGACTGGGAAGGTAAGTTTCTGGGCAACCTGGGGGGTTTCACACACCAGGGCATCCCGATTCGGTATGCCCTGGGGAAGGGAATCTACCGGCCCTGGAATCCTGTAGATTCACCTCTCCTTGGTCCAATGGTGCATGCACGAGCTCTCAGCCAGTGTTTGCATCTTTTGACATATGGCTCTCATTGACTATAATAGGGAGATCTCATTGGACGAGAGTCCGCGGACCGGGGAAAGGTGAGTATTTATGGGCGCCCGGGAGGGGGGGGGGTACGCACAGCGGCATTCCCATTCTGGTATCCAGCAGCCGGCCATGGTATCTTTTAGATTGCAGGCCAGCCGCTGATGGGTTTTGTTTCGCTTTAATGTATTCTTACAGATGATTTGATACATAGCACACTGCAGTTTTGTCAGTGTTGGAGTTAGGATCCTTGTCGCATAATTAAGGAGACGTTTTCTAACCCTTCGCTCTTATATCTCTGGTGTCTGTGTGCTTAATCGGGAAACTAGATGTATATACACACTTCACCAGTTTGAAACAGAAATTATTCATATGTAAAATCAATAAATAAATAATAATAGAATGACTCACCGCCGCTGCCCGGGTGTTAGGGCAAGGATATGTCCCGGGCATGAAGGTCTGTGCGAATGCCTCAAAGGTGAGTCTCTGACACACTATATCGCTGGGTGCCCAGCGATGGCTTTGGACTTAACATTTTATTTATTTATTTTTTAATTGGATCCACCTTCAATAAAGTGCCGTATATTTTACTCTTGGCTGTGCCACCTTCTGCTTTTGACTACATCGAAGACACACCAAGAGAGGAGATCGACTTTTGAGGCATTTGCACAGAACCTCATGCCCGGGGCATATCCTTGCCCTAACATCCGGGCAGTGGTGGTGAGTTGTTCTATTATTAGTGGTATGTTAATTAATTTTGAATTATTTCTGTTTCAAACTGGCGAAGTGTGTATTTACATCTGGTTTCCGGATTAAGCACCCAGACTCCAGAGATATAAGAGCGAAGGGTTAGAAAATCTTGTCTCCTTAATTATGCGACAAGGATCCTAACTCCAACACTGACCCTCTTTACAGTGCCGCCTGATAAAAATTAACCCAGTTAGCACAGAGTTATACACGAAAATACAAAGTATTCTTACAGATAACTCCCTACTGTGCATCCCAAATTGGAATGCCCCATGATATGAAACTCACCTATTCTCCGTATCCCATGGCAGTCAGTTTTAGCAAAGCAGTTTGCATTGCAACAACATCCCCTCTCTTCCGGAGCAGCAGACCTGATAGTGGTATGGTGTGGTCGCCCGATCTCAGCCTTTCCCGGTCCTACAGCGCATATGCAGCCCTCACGTCCAATCAGCGTGCTTGAATCGCCCCTTTGTCTAGGAGCTCATCTAATGCGAGCGGATCAAAGTGTACTGGTGGCCGCATTCCCCCCGCAACCATTAAACAGGGAGCGTGCCCGCGCAAGCCATTCACAACAGCCTGGTGCGGGCATGCGTCCTGCTAAAGGGATTGCGGGGATGCTGCCGCTGCTCGGCCATGGGCAATTGGGTCAGGAACAAGGTTTTTGGGCGATCTGGGGGGTTTCACACAGCAGGGAACCCCCGGACGGAGCGAGTATGCCTGCTCTGGAGTCTCATAGACGCCAGAGTGGGTTTTGGTCCACTATAATATTAATGACTAACTTTAATTACTAGTGTGATCCTTGACCTAGACTGGTAGCTGAATCCAATCTTACAACTCATTAAATAATGTTGATATAACTTACAGCAGGGTTTAGGTACTGAAGCAATATTTGAATGTCTACCCTAATGCTGCCGCCATCTTCTCCAGTATTTGTGTTCTGCCTTGTTTTTCCATCCCTTATATATGTGGCTGTTATATATTTTCACTCCTATTCTTTTCCAATCATATCTGTGTGCCTGTCTGTCTCCATTGTATCTCCACACCCTTATTATCTACTGTATCTGTGCTCTCAGTTTATTCTCAATATAGATAATTGTCCACCTATATTGGCAAATCAGACAAGGGACCTTGTGGGTTATATGGGCCCAGATTCAAAAGGAACAGTGGTGACCTTCTTCTAGATGATGATAGCTTGTACATGTCAACACAATGGGGGTCATGTTAAAGATCTGGTAAATTAAGTTTAAATTTGGACGTACTTTTGGCTGTGAACTATACATCATCTTTACATCACTGGAAAAATGAAAATTATGTGATGTGTCCTATTGCAGCTTACTGTTAGTTAAAATAAGAAAAGCTCACTCAGATGTAAGTTTCAGTTCACATCCAAAAGTGAACCCAAAGTTAAACCTGCTTCACAAACGAAGTAGGTTGACCCCAATGATCCTAATTTCATTCAACATACAGTTAGATACATAAATATTTGGACACTGATTTGGATGATTTAATGTAATGGGCATGAAGTCTAGACTTTCATCTTTCATTTAAGGATATCCACATTAAAATTGGATGAAGGGTTTAGGAGTTTTAGCTCCTTAACATGTGCCACCCTGTATTTAAAGGAACCAAATGTAACTGGACTACTGACTCAAAGGCTGTTTCATGGGCAGGTGTGGGCAGTTCCTTCGTTATGTTATTCTCAATTAAGCAGATGAACGGACAGCAACTGAAAGTTGCAGTAAAGACCTGGCAGAGCATTGAAAAGAAGGCAACACAGCGTCTGGTGATGTCCATGAGTTCAAGACCTAAGGCAGTGATTGCCAACAAAGGGTTTACAACTACATATTAGAAATTACCATTTTGTTTACAATTATTTAATTTGTTCAATGCTTTAGTTCCTCACATTTTTATGCAAAATACAGTGTGGTAATGTCCAAAACCATGTTGTCTCTGTACAGATATTTATGGACCTAACTGTACATACATTTTAAATACT
The DNA here is from genome assembly GCA_027917425.1 of Gastrophryne carolinensis. NCBI lineage: Eukaryota > Metazoa > Chordata > Amphibia > Anura > Microhylidae > Gastrophryne > Gastrophryne carolinensis. The sequence continues at coordinate 553,640,340 of CM051235.1, forward strand.
TTACTTTTTCCTCGCACCAGACCTAACTTCTAAAGCAAATTATCACAGATATGATTTTGCTGTGCTGTCCTTCATCTCTTCATTCAGTCTGACAAGATATTTAGGCCACAATTTTGTACGATATAAGTTTTTCATTGCAATACTTTTTTATTGAATGTTAAATGTACAGTGCATAAAAATACTAAATAGTTCTATATTCTTAAGCATAGCTATAAGGAAAGCAAATATTATATTGGGACAATCATATTGGCTATCTTAGTATTATAATGCACCAACACATATTTATAATAACAGTTTATAGCAAAACATTTGCCTATATATCGCCAAAGTAAAAATATTGTGTAATTAATACTTTTTAATATTGAAAAATGAAAATGCTCTTCTGCAATATTACCTATTCCCGGTTATCTTCTGGCTTTCATTCTTCAAGCCTCAGCATGACCTACCCTTAGTATAGTTAGTGTATATTGGCTGTTTTGAGTGACCTAGAGAGAGGCCACTGAAGTGTCCTGGAATTACATAAAACTAGTATTCAATAACCAAACCATGAACTCATAATTGCTGGGATGGGAATATGCATTTTAGAAATAATTGGGGAATTCTCCGATCGCTGATATGTATAAATAAAGGCTTTACAACCATAGTATAACTAGAGTTCGGCTGATGTTCTCAGGAGGGTCGAGAACATGCCCATTGACCAATTTACACCTGTTTCTTAGGGGAATTTTGTAATTTTTTTCCTCCGCTTTGAGATCTGATTGCTCCGGACCTGTTTGCAGTAGTTTGTAGCTGTTTACAGTAAAATGAAAGCTTGCAGGTTGAATTGTTCCTTAGTCACCTTTTTATTAATGTTTCTTGGAGCTCTTTTTAAATAGCGATAAATAAGACAAAAATAATCTATTATCACTTGGCTTTATTATTTCTGTACATGTTTGTTTGCCTGATGATGTTATGCGGGCTGTTAAATCAGGAATAGATTATCATGAAACAGGCAGACTCTTTAGGTGGGCTTCTCATTGTCCATGTCATTCAGCATAGAATGAACGTCTCACCTGCCCCTTTCAACCATGAGCATGAGCAAGATTGCTTTAATGTAAATTCCAGTACTCCCAAAAGAAGAGTTTAAATTTAACCTTTACTTCATAGAATTAAAGTGGGTTAGGGGGTCCCTTATGACACGTAAGGCGAGCTAAATATTTTTCGCTGCATGTACATAAGGATCTTTTCATCCGTTTTATATTATGAAGTCAAGGTTACTTAACTTTTTTCAGGGTTTATATCTGTATTTTTTCCCCTTAAACCAGACCAACTTTAACAAGTGTTGGTCCTGCTGTCTACTGATCACAAGAAACTGGGGGGGGCATCCAGAATGCTCCGGGTAGTCACGTTGGCCATAGTCGCGTCCACTGCTCCGGCCACCGGCAGGGACCTGCCAATGTGACCGGCCGGCGGCCAACTGCAGGACTTCTTTCCTGGCGCTGGCTTGTAATAAATGTATTACGAGCGTTCTGCTTGGTTATCTGCAAGGGGGGCCTCCAGCATTCTGGGTGCCCCCCCCCCCCCCAAGCTTTTTGTGAATAGCTGACAGCGGGACCAACACCAGTTAAAGTAAAAACGGTTGTTATTCTTGTTTAAGTACCATACCATACAGATTAAGCTGTAAAGTAAGCTTTCTGTCATGGACCTAAGCTATAAAAGCATCCAGACAAAATCAACTAACCCAACTTCATTTAAGAAGCCCAATAATGTGCCTTTTACAGTATGTTGATTAAACTAGATTTACTATAATACATCAAATACACCACATTTCACCTTACACATTTTTATACTGAAAGTTGTTTTTTTCTGCACTTCTATATGTGTACTTGTAGCTTTTAATTTGACTGATTTCGTTGTTTTCCTGTTCTAAGCCGGGTATTTTCCTCACCACACTTTTGACTCACTAACATGGTCTATTGTTGTCTGTTCTTTATGACCATGCCTCCCTTTCCTCTTGATTTGCTTCTTTTTTTATATCTATCTCTATTCTTACTCTTCTCCCTCCTATGGTCTGTCTAGAAAAGGAAGTCCAGCTCCAGTGTGCATTTAATGGTGAGCACCTATTCTCCGCCACCTTGCATCACTGCATTGCTCACTGTTCCATAATACCATGCATGTCCTGCTTGAGTTCATCAACATCTTCCATGTGCACTAGCGGATGCCTGAAACATGTGACTAAAAGAACTTGGTCCTGCATTTTGCTCCATAGTCTGTGTTCCTTGCCTATTTCATTCAATGATTATTTCAAATGTACTTAAAGATTAATAAAATATATTTTAAGAATGCACAGTGCCTTGGTAAATTCTAAAATAACATGAAAATAGATCAGCCCCAAAATTTCCTTTCAAATAAATTTCTTTTATAAATATAATTGCTTAAAAGTTTAACATGCTAAAATAGTTTTATGACCATCTGTGTTTAAAGAACTTCTTGCCTTCAGTAGGTAGTTAAAACCATTACTTAGGTAAAGTTTGGTCTGCTACTTTATAATAGTCTGTGTGTTCCTGCTGACATTGTGACTTTGACATTTTAAAGTGTACCAAAACTTGAATAAATTAGTTTTTCACCCTTTAGGAGATTTCCCTAGGGCATTTGGCATGTCTTGCACTGTGAATTCCCTGGTTACTCACCTTGGTCCCATGCTCAGACCACCACTCCCTCTGGCCTGCGCAGCCCCCACCAGCAGACATTCAAGTTTTATGGACATGGCAAGTGTGCAGGGAGGGAATAGTCAGAGACCCGTACATGTGGTGTGGGGGTGAGAGGGATATAAAGGGAAACTCCAGGGGGCTTCTCGCTGTGGGGCAACCCGAATCAGGATGTATGTCAGGGAAATATTTAACACAGACCTAGATCCTTTTAGACTTTAGTATGGGTTTCAGTCCATTTTAATTTACTATCTGACTATTTCTCCAGGTATTAAAAAGGAACTGTACCTCACCCTGTCTTACTGAAAAGTTAGGTGTTTTCGAAAAATACTTTTTTGTAAACTGTGTATAACACACTGTTTCTTTAAACATAACATAAATTAAATGAGGTGTTGCACTGACCTGTGCAGAGAGCAGACAGGGCAGTGTGCTATTCTACTCAGTCTGGCTCCTGTATTCTGCTCCCCATCTGCCGCATCTTAAGTTGGTCTCAAATGACTGCTTATGCGACTAGTCTGGAGCACTGAGGACAGGATACATAATGCAGGAGGCAGGGAGAGTATACTTCCAAGCCACACCCCTGTCAGTGCCATACCTCTCCATACACGCTCCCTCAGGATATAGCAAGGGGCATTTAAAGTACCCAGGTAGTACTCCAGTAAAAAGCAGGGGGTGTGCTCAGGCCTTAGAAAGACTTGACAGTCAGCTTGGCGCCCTGGTTGACCGCACTGCTCTTCATAGCCTAGGTCAGTCAAGGACCCATGCACATTCCGTAATTGGTCTCCTGCTGGATTTCACCATTGGCATATAAGGTATATTAGGAGACTCATATTGGGTATGGAGGTGGTGAGTCTAAATGAAAGGGCCAAGGGCTTAGTAGTATAAAAACTGTTGTGTGTGGAGTACACAAGAGATTAAAACTGATGATCTGATGGGTCAGAAAGAGCATATTCAGACGATGACTGAACACTCATGAGGAAGCACTTGTTGTGAGGAGCAAAAAAAAAAATAAGAAGCAGCTTGTCAGAAGGAGCGAACAGGCAATGCAGTGTCATATCTCTGGAGGGGGATGGAATATTGAAGTTATAATACTCGGATATATCTTCATTACAATACATACAGTAGGTATCGACTATTTGTTAGCTTGCATTTTTACGTAGTTCACACCGGACTTGCACCCCTTTTCCACCAAGAAGTGCAATGGTGGTGTTCAGCCAGTGAGGGGCTATATTTCAAGTTTCATAAACCAGACTGGTCACATCTGTGCTCCTTGGAAAATCAGCTTTTTTAAATCATTATCCTGAAGTGACATTTACCCAGTGGACCTAAATTGTCCCAACAGCTACAGGGACAGCATTGCTATGATACCCAAGTTCCTGGCATAGCTGAAAGTTAAAGACAGCAGCTTGGAAATAGCAGATACTATAAAAGGGGATGACCGTGTGGATCAGGTAAGTATTCTGATTTAGGACCATTGACACTTGGTGACACTTTTTTTAATATATCTACAAGCCCTCACACTGCCTCCATCTTATGTAGTTCTGGGTCCTGCAGAATGTCTATTTCAGTGACATCTGCTCCAGCAGCTGATGGATGCTCCTAGGACTGGCTGTGGGGAATATTAAACCTGACCACTGTTTAGCCGCCTGGTGATGATGTATGCAGCTGCTATTGGTCAAGCGGAGGGAAGCACCTTCATTCATTGGCAGACATAGCATAGCAGTGACCTGCTTTTCTATTCTCCACGGGTGGTTCTGGCAGCGTATATCAGCTAGCAGAGCTGATGGCCTGAAACAGCTGTGCTGCAGGACCCAGGACTTTGGAGTTAGAAATGCATATTTGACAACATGTTATTAAAGGACTGCTTAAATTATAGCTGTGGATAAGACTTCTTTTTGAATGTGAGGTAATCCATAACCCCCAATAAAATATCAAACACCTCCTGTTCAGGAATCACAGTTGCTTTTAAATGAAAAGGATGTTGTTTACTGTTCACAACCCCCTTCTCCCAGCAGTCCCTTTAGAGTTTGTTTAAAGTGGACCAAAGCTTCACATGGTTATCCCACTTTTGAATGCTCCAAAATGGCCAATACCTTCCTTCTCACTCCTATGTAGCATAACGTTTAAATGTGGCTATAGTCCTAGTGAATGTTGTACGGTTACTTTTTCCCATGGGTCACAGCCATGACCGGTGTTAGAACCCAGTAAATCTGGGCCCATTGCGCTTTGGGGAGTGCAATTCTAATGGTTTCACTAAAACAAGTGATACAGGATCGATTGTATCACACATCATACGGGATTTTCTGTCAAGAAATTTGGCATAAAAGGATGCCTCGCAATGTATAATGGTACTAAACGCTTAAGATCAAGCTAAATGCTTTTTAGGTCCCAGAGTGTTTTAATCTGGCAGAAATCAGATCACATTGCCATCCTGCTTCCTCTGTTCTGTGCACTACAGTCTGCAGAAAATTAGGATGCCCCTTAGGGAACTATGTACGTGACTTTTGAAACACTTTTACTGAACTGGAAAATGTTTATAATATATACAAGCACAATAATTTTTGTATGAACAGGCCTGATTTTGGGATGCCCTGTTGTGTGAAATGCCCCAGATTGTGTATACTCACTCACGCAGGCAATTCCACATTGCTTGTGCCCACACCAGGCATTTTTGAATACAGATGCGGGTTAGCAGAACTTAATTGTAGTGGCCAGTGCTCTGTTTAGCTTCACTGATCTGCTTATTGGCGTGCATGTGCCGTGGGTTCACCAGCGAGGTGAGTTTTCACAGCAATCTAGGGGACTTCACAAAACGGGGCATCCCAAATCAGAATGCAGAGGAACAAAACCCAGGATTCTGAAAATCCGGGTCAAATTTCATCTTTAAAAGAAGCCCTTATTTACACTAGAAACTCTGTATCGACATAGAGCCAGTTTGGATACCAGCTCACAGGAACCTTTTCACAAGCTATACCTGCAAGAGGTTAGGCATAGGTGTATTTTAAAATGGACCACAAGTAGAGGTAGTCTTTTCAAGTTGGTCTAAATAATTCATTTTAAATTCTTGCTAGGGGCAGACTGGTCTTAGGGAGTGCAGAAAATTCCCAGTAGGCCACGCTCATTTTGAGCCAGAAGATCTGGACAAAGTCCCGAGCATGCTCCCAACTTCACTTTAAACTTGTGCTGTCATTCGCTCATTCTTATTTTGACACTCCTATACTAACTGCCTTCAAAATCTCCACCCCATCCCCTTCTGTACCTTGCCTTGTATGCTGAAGCCAAGATGCCCCTCGCCCTGTTCTGCCCCTGAAGTGCTGTATCCTTGGCATCATAGCTGTATGGGGGAAGGGGGGCAAAATGAACCTCCTGTCACAGTGTCTGTGCCTACAATATTATAGCTTCTGTAGCATTTCTTTCAAATTGGTCACATCCAGCCCTGTCCATCATCTCTCCCTGGAATTCTATCACGTTCGATGACCGACTGGGAAGAGCATTGGGGTGTGAGAATCATGGGCTTGGTCTGGCCGGAATAATCCGGCTGCTTTTTTGGCCCCAGTCTGCCCCTACTTGCAATAGCTGAACCAATACTTGAGTCTTGTGACGCCTTGGTTGTATTGAATACGTTTACAAAAATGGGAACGTAATCTGTTTACTAGGCCTCAAAGTGATGCCTGAGGTTTTCCAGCATGGCCCTGGCCTATACAGCCATATTTTCCTATATCCAAATTTACAGATATAATGTGTGGATTTTAAAATAAGTAAGATGATCGCTCAGTTTAAATAAATGGGTACAATAATAATTGACTAGTAAAGTGCTTTGTACTGTTTGGTCTTCAAATGAAGTTGCTGCTTTGAGAATAGAAGCTGCTTTCTGTGATGAACATTATATGTTGCATGGTTTAAAACGCCATATTTGAGATGCCAAAGTGACTGAATGGATGCATTTCAGAAATCCATTGTTTCGCTGTAGATGACCACAAAAAAAAAAATAGTGAAGTGTTTTACTGCAGAGTTAAAAACAAATGGCATCCTTTTAAATACATTAACAGATTGCAGTTGTAAGCAAAAACAAGCTCATTTATACAGTGCACATTTATATCTACACTATTACAGTCTGAAAAGTTAAACTAAAAAAGATCTATTTGAGGGTAGCTCATACAGGGACAAGTTCAGGGGTATTTTTTTGTTTTTACATTGCTGTATTTGTCCATTGTAGGACTTATTTTAGCTGTCATGCTTCTGGCATACTAGTGTTTAGTTGAATGGTAATATACGATTTATGCAGGTCAATCCTACAAATTAGCAATCCTTATTCAGTTTGGTCAAACAGAGCAAATATTGCTCAATTGCCACTTGGTTACACACCAGTGTTTCCCGACCAGTGGTTCTAGATTTTTCCTTTGTTAATGCTCAAGGCCATGAGGGTATGAAAAGCAGGAGACAGAAAGTGCTGTAGACAATTTGGGGGGGGAGGCAAGGGGGGGGGGGTTGTGGCTCTGTTCCTCTGCTGCTTGGTAAAATACCCTATTTGCAATCCTTACTGAGGCATCCGTCTTTAAAGATGGCAATTCTGTTATTCTATCTGGCCCAGATGGACAAGCTCAATGCCAGCCCTAGAAGCTGCAAGATGCTCATTGGACTTCAAATCCATGGGCTTGTAGCATCTTACAATCATGGGATTGCTGAGAGAAGAGTTTGCACTTTTAAGCCAGGTGGAGCACATACAGTAGAGGTCCCTTTTTAATGTGGGCCTACAACCACCTGGCAAAAAGTTGTTTCGGGTGGTATCAAAGATAACTGTAAAATTAGAAGTGGTCTTCTTTAAAAAAAAAAAAAAATGTCCGTGATTCAATACGATGACGTTGGTCTGTGTAACTTGTCTCTTCAATAAAAATGTGCAATTTAAAAAAAAAAATCTGGGAAAGCCTGTAATACACCATTTCCACCTTGTGATGTTGCTGGGCTACAGAAAAGCATCAACTTCTTCTTCACTTAGAATCGAGTATTAGCAATTAATCGAGTTACTGATTTTGTTTAAAGAGGAACATCAGGGTAAACCCCCCCCCCCCCCCAATCGCTCCCTGCTTACATTTTGAATGTCGCCACTGCCTGAGGCTGCTACATCTGGCTGCCTCATGGCCTGGATCTCTCCCCGCCGCTGGCTTAGTTGTCTCTAAATGACGTCTCTTCGGGCAGTGCCTGATTGGATGTAAGATGGCGGCCTGTTGGGAGGTTGCCTGGAATCCGATGGACCTAGAAGATGGTGCCCCACCGAGTGAGTACAACTGGCCCAAAACTAAAACTGGGGGGGTTGGGGGGGGCAGCAGTCCAGTAAGGTTTGGGGGAGGTTTTAACCTCCCCTGATGCTCTGGTGTTTCTCTTTAATAACCAGCGTCTGTTGCAGAATTGCAGTATTCTGTATTAGCCTTCATTTTCAGCTACAATATCTGCTAATTTACCTGTATGACCTCCATATCACAGCTATTCCTAGGCTTTATCATCTACAGTGTATCGCGAAAACATACTTCCTCTTTCTCATGACTTGTGTATCATGTATCTTTCATTCCTTTTTATTATGTTGCTTTTGTATAACATTATACTGCAAACGATCAGCTAGTAAGAAGTGATCACCATGTCTTTAAAACATTCTGACATTGCAAATCATTACCTTTAGCAAAGGTTTGTCCTTTGTCCCTGATTTTGAGGAAACTTATGTTTTCTCCAGGTTAAGAGGTTGATCAAAGATATATATATATTTTTTTCTTGTAACAAATTTGCCCCACCAGCAGGACTAAACCATCTGTTTTTTATCTCAGCCACAGACCAACAACAAAAACAGCATAATAAGCCCAGCAAAAGAAAATCCCCCCTTGCAGACAACAATGGTATTCTCCCCATCTACTACTATTTCTTCTGGGTTTTCAGTGTCTGGGATGTGAGCAGGGAAATGCTACTTGTGCTGTGACTTTCAAAATTCATGTTTGCGCTTTATTTTTACTACACTTGTGACCATGTTTAATTTGTATGTGGTATAAAGTACGTTTCTTTTTCTGTAACCTACTGGGATAAAAATGGTGTTGAACTCCTGGAATTCCCATATAACCATGTTGGTTAAAAAAAAATATATACAATTGGATTATTACTGCCTCGAGTCACAATACATTTTGTAGTGACAAGGTTAGAGGATCCAGGTGGCCACCCAGATCTAGGAGTGGTAAGGCTAGCACTAACATGGAATCTCCTACATTGTCATGGCTTGCTATCCTGGTACTGCATTCACTCAAAAGGCCTTAAGTAAGTCTCGACCCGATGTAGCCATCTTTAGCCTTCTTAGTCAAGTGAATAATATGCTGGGAGATTTTCTGGTCGAAATCAATAGTTCTAATTCCTTTTAGTTTCTCTTTAAATTATGTTTATGTACCTCAAAGCTTTACTTGCTATATAATCAGCTTTTAGTCAACATTAATGGAATTTTCCATTATTTAAAACATGATGGAACCCATGCCTTCATTTTTGAGATATGCATGCAGTCACCAGTCTAGTACCATTGACAAGCCTTCACTGCTAACCACTGTGTGTCATCACCATCATACCGTATGTTATTGTGAATATGGATTATGACTTACCGTTACCGTGAATGTTTTGTTTTATTGCTGAGCTTCACACTGTTATTAACTTTTGTTTTTTTTTTGGAGAGTAAATTAGTCTAATATAGCTGGGGCAGCGATGGGCTACAATAAGGCCTAATAGGGTCACAGTTGTATAATATATGAATTGACTCTAGCAAAGCACTGTATGCTAAAGCTATATTATCAGATTTGTTCTCCGTATAAGTAAAATTATTGATAAAATATAATGGGCCCATCATCTGCTTAGCTCTCACAGAAAATAAATCTTTGCAAATGGAGGAATGACCATGCAATTGGACCATTAGCATGCCAAATTCTTTTAAATATATAATGCACATAATTTTAAACATTTTTATGAATTATCATTGGTTAGTTCATTCTTTATATACTAGGTATTTTCCCATATCACCTTATTTGCTATGGTCTTTTCCTCAATTCAAATATCCACTGTAGAATATTAGACAACTGAATCGCATGCAGCTTTGAGAAAAGTGACTGTCTAGACAGAAAACGTCATACTCAACTTTTGTCCCTCTCATTGCTTCTTCTGGGGTCTCGAGAACGATGACTGTGGCATTCATGTTTACCTGTGAGTATAGCAGACCAACAGTAGCCCCTACACGTCACTCACAGTGAATAGAGCCCACCTACTCTATTCATTCTAATTGAGGGTACATGCCAAGGCCTGCCATGCCCCCTCCATTGTAATAAATGGAGTGAGCTTAAGTTACTGTGACTGACCCAGGAGGTGGGGGTTAGTCGTCTGTGTCTATAGGTAAATGGTGGACAACTGTGGACACCATGTGACTCGATCTCTATATCCAGTGTGATTTTTTTGGAACCAGAGTAGGAAGGTAGAAAGAGCTTCCTAGGGCAAAAGGGGAGTATGATACTTGTTTTTTCTGCCGGGACGTCTTTAATTTAGTTTTATATTATATTAGTGTGTGTTTGTAGTGTGAAGTCATCACGTTTTGCGTGGCTGTTCTTGGACACCTATTATGTGGTCTACATTTTTATAACAATTTTTGTCTTTGACTTTTTCTTTTAGGCATGTAAAGGCAAGAATTATATAATGAGTATTTACCTTACCTTCCTCATGCTTCATCTCATAAATTGCCTACTGAAACTGTTTTGCAGTCAATCCTGATGTTTACACCGAGCCCATTCACTGCTATAATACGCATTTTAGCGATGATGCTCTGGTGGTTTGACCTTTTTAGTCAAGGGGAAAGCTTGTTCCTAGTGTATCTCTAGTGAACGGGTGTGTCTGGAGATAATCTCAGTAGTCAGTACTTTGTGGGGTAAATCTTGTGGAAGATAAGGTGAACATATTAGGGATTTTTTCCATCCTTTACTTTTTATTTTATGTAATTTTCCAGTTATTGATGGCATAATGCTCAAAATATCTAAGAAGCATATGTCCTGTAATATCTGCTATCTGTTGTATTTTGTTTTTCAATCTCGTCTTTATATTCAGGTTGAGACACATCATTGGCTTGCTTTCCTGCTTTTTTAAACCTGAATAATTATGATGCCAGTTTCTTCACCCAGTATTCTCTTTACTTAAAGGAGCACTATCGCAAAACTGTGTAATATTAAAAATTCATACAAACTCATTGGCTAATGAGAGGCGGTGTCATTTATACATCCAAACTGAATAAAGCGAAGTTAAACTCCCGCCAAGCTTGTGGTTTCTTCTCCTGTAGGAATAAAATCCAGGGGTGACAGGTTTAGTGTATAGGGGGTGACAGAACCCATCACCCATGATTTCCTCTTCCGTCTATTAAAATAAAAGAAAACAAGGCTGAATATTTCTTAATGCTGGGTGTCCAACATATTTATTTGAATTTTTATCATTGGGCCATTTTTTGCGACAGTGCTCCCTTAAGTACTCTTAATTACTTATTAGAGGACAAGACCGCAACATATCTCCTGCCCAATCTGGGTTGTAGAAGATCTGGCTAGAACCAAATATATAAATGTCTAATAATTATAAAATCCATAACAGAGGGCTGATATTGCCAGGCTTGGAGTGTGTCAAGTTGATATATAATATTATGACCTTGACCAATTTTACTTTTGCTATTGGGGTTGCTTACAGACTGAGGAAATGTAAATGCTTAAAGGAGGACATGAGTCAGAACTGTGATGTAAATTTGTAACATGATCATTTATTCCTACTCCTACATGAGCAGTCCTGTTGTTAAGCTCATATGATATATACAAAAGTCACCTTGATCAATATTATTTCTGGTATTTTATACCAAGCACGCCCAAAGATATCTGTAAATTAAAAGAAAAGCCTGGCCAAAGTAACTTTACATTGTTTTATAATTTTGATGTCATAAAAAAAAAAAATATATATATATATATATATATATATATACTCTTTTTATCCCCAGCAGCAACTCTTTCATCTGTTCAAAATATACCTGTTTCATAGATCAGGTCCCATGGCATGTAATTTCCATGTGCAATATTTTAAAGGTTTCCCCCTCCTCTGCTGACACATTGCAATATTAAGTGTAACAGCGGGGGATTGTCTTTTGGAAAATTCCAAGAAATTGGTCTCTTTCTTTTAAGATTTTTCCCAGTCTGTAAACTACCCATATAGCGTTGAGCCAACAGTAGTGTGGTGTCTGCAGTTTTGTCTTTTGTAAAGTGTTCATTGTGTTTGCAGTCTTTGTTTTTAGTAGGATTGCCTTTATTTGTTTTTTGTACTATTTGATTTTTGTTTTTCCACTCCTTTTTTAGGAACCCCAAACCACCGTTGTTCACAATGCTACAGATGGAATAAAGGTAAGTCAAATATTTTATCATAATATCTCTGGAAATATAATTTTTTTTTTGTTTTTGTCCACCTTCTCATATGAAAACTTTAAGTTAGAAAACTTTTATTTAGAAATGTGATTTTTAGTTCTATTAAATATATATTTTAGAAAAAAAGAGATACAAATAAATGAATCCCCCCAAAATATACCAGCTGTATAATAAATCGCTTCACAGGTACAATGCATTCTACACTGAGGTGCAAGGGATACGGTTATCCGTTGATAGGGAGGACTGTGTGTCACTCGGCAAGAGCCTGGAGTTTATTGTCTTTTGAGGTATTGTTCAGGCAAAGTGTAAAAACAAATCCTTGTTAGCATCCCTGCCATTCAGAAAATGAATGCTGGTGAGCCACTGAATAAAGCTGTTGTTGCTGACATCCATACCCTTCTCTGTGGCCCCTTTGTTTTAGCAATACAAGTAGAACCTATAAAGGGAAGCAGGGAAACAGAGCCAAGCAAATCCAGGAGCAGCTATCCACCCCTGCATACACATGCATTGATACACACAGTCTGCTTTGTTGCAAGAGGGGCAGAGAATGGACCACTTTCCAGTGCTAAAAATAAGATGGTCATGAATAAATAAATCCTGGTCTACAGGAAAAGGGACACATCTCAACAGCAGCACATTAGGATGAAGTCCCTGCATGGCAGGTAAGCAGACAATGATTTGTTTTTACACTTAGCCAGGGCAATATTTTTAATGCTATGCCAGTGTTTGGGCACAGTTTTTAATTGCACACATTCTGAACACATCATTTGAGGCGTAATGTTTAGTGATGCAATATTCTGCCTGTGTGGCTAGTCACAAACTTATTGGGCCACATAGAGAGATTGGTAAAACACTGTCCCAGAGAATTGTTGTGTATTGCGGGGTAATGTGAACATGTTTTACTTTTTAGGGATCAACTGAGAGCTGTAATACTACGACTGAGGATGAAGACTTGAAAGGTATTTTGTGAATGATTATTGCAAAAGCCTATTTGTATTGTTTATATACATTTTGCGTTGTCCTGACTCATGAGTGTCCAGCCTAAAAATATGTCATAAAGTCAAGTGTAATAAATATAAGCAGCGAAATGCCTCTCCAACATTTTATGTTGATGATAAATATATTTTTCCCTTGTCATATTGTCGATACAGGAACACTGAATTCATTACAACTAGGTAAATTAGTAGCCGGGGGGGGGGGGGGGGGGGGGGTTGTACTGAAGAGGGAAGAGACTTGTGGCTCCTCCTCTTCCGCTGGTATAAGGCCCGGATTACATGTTGCCTTCTCACTTCATATTCAGTGGGGGAAGGATCAGTTAAGTACTTTTTCCTTTTTGAGGTCTACTAGAGCTGCGGGTGCCTTTTTGGTCCTTCGGCGCCAGGCTTCAGTGGACCAGGTGTGTAAAGCTGCTACTTGGTCATCCGTCCACACTTTTTATAAAGTGTATGTCTGAATGTCTGCAGATGCTGTTTGCAAGAAAGATGCTTCAAGCAGTGGTTCAGTTTCCTACCAGTGCCATAACTTCCCCAGAATGAATATGGCTCTTTTTTGTTTAAATGATCTTACACTTGTGGGGTGTTCCCTTCCTTATGGGTACTGCATTGAACATCCCAGTTGTATGACAGTATGACAGGGAAAATGCCATTTTTGTACAAACCTTGTGAAATAATTTTCAATTAGTTGTCCATACAGGGACTTCGTACCCACCCAAGGGTCTTTCGACTGTGGATATTTCCATTACCTTTGACAAGTATTGTCTTAGACCATTTTAATAATACATTTATATAACATTTATTTAATGTATAATTTATTATTTGGGCATTCCTCTCTGATGCATGGTCTAAAATTCTTTTATACTGGGAAGGCTAACACTGGGCCTAGTCTTGAGCCTGCAGATGGAGAGGAGCCAAAATTTGCTTCCTGCTCTAATCTTGTCTACTGGCTACTAGATTACCGATTTGTATTAAATTGGTGTCCCTGTGTAGACAACTCAGGGAAAGCCATTTTACAAGGCAACAAAAAAGAACTATTTACATAGATGCGCTTTTTTTCTATTATTTTAATGTTAGAGGGTTTTGTCCAGATTTAACATATTTGAATAAATGTGAAACTTAGTAACTTTAGTAACATATATGGAAAATGGCAGACATATAAAATCATGTCATTGTAAAATGAGGCAGGCTTTTAATGGGTGATGCTTATGGCTAACATTTGATTGGCTAGTGAGATGCTATGAAAATTGCCATTGTGAATGTAGTCTTTTATTAAAGAGGACAGACGGAGTAAAACCAGAATAACCTTCCGTTTCACAGTGTCCATTCTGTGCATACTGTCGTGGCAAACCAGATCATTTAAAATGGTCACATTAGATTACATAGTTTCTTTATTTTTGTTAAAGTGGACCAACACCCTGCCCCCTTTTTTTTTAATGTCTATTTTTAAAATATACAAAATAAGCAGAAAGACCCGATTAGCATAGTTAGGGAAAAAAAACGTACCTGTTATGCTCCCGCTGCGCGTCGCTATAATTTTAAAATCCGGCCACCATCTTCATTTTCCCCCAAACAGGAAGAGATCCTTTGACCTCTTCCTGTTAAAATCGCGCGCATGCGCGGTAGATAGGTGCGGGTACGGGCGCGCACAACCGTCCTCACCTGCCGCCTCCACCGCCAGGGCCCTTTGCTGTCTCCCAGCGGTCATGGTCAGGGCCTGCCCGGTGACCCGATCCACCGACCCCAGCCTCAGGTCTCGCTGCACTACGCTCGCTCCGGAGAGCAGCGAGAGGCCACGCCCCCGGATGACATCATGAGAAGAGGAGCACAGACAGAAGTAACGCGAGAAGAAAGAAGAGCTCAGCGACGGACAAAAAATGCTAATGACCGGACAATATATGCTAATGACCGGACAAGAGCTGGAGAGCGGGACTTCCGGCGGAGGATTCAGAAGATTCCAGGCGCAGCGAGGGACAGACGGCTCCAACAGTGATCAAAAGGTAAGTGTCTTTTACTATTAAAGTGAATAGAGTTATGTCGTTTTTGAGGGTGTTGGTCCACTTTAAGGGCCAGATTAATTTTTCATGATAACCAGCATTTCCTAAAAAGTAATCCTTTCCCCTATATAGGACTTGTAGGCCAATGACCATGTGTTGTCCAACCATTTTTATGATGTCCAATTATTTTTATTATTTCTACTTTTTATGTTTTATTGTTAACACGTATCTACCAATCAGCATCTATTATATGTCCTGGGGATGGCCCTTTACTTCTACAAGGGTGGAGCCAAAGTGAAAGCAAAATACCGACCCAGTCTTTTCAGTCACAGCTTGGTCTGTGCTCTGCACCCAGTAAGTTCTGAGTGTAGTGCTGTCCTCTGTCCCCCCCCCCTTATTATTCCTTATTTGTTGTGCACTGTTTGTATTGATCCACCTATTGACTGGACCCATTTAAGACCCCTGTCAAGTGCTACAACTCTTTCCACTCTTAACTCTTTTTGCATTCCTGTAGCTGCCTGATGTACATCCTAAAGCACCCAGAAACCTTTGTGTTATTTTTATATTTTCTTTTTACCCCGCTTGCAAGCTACTGAAACCAATTATCCATTTTTTAGTGGTAAGCTGTTTCTATCTACCTTGCACAACCATCCTGAAAGCCAGTACAAGAAAACCATTCTCTTTTGATGGGGTTTATAATTATTACATGGGGATCAAAAATACTGCAGTAACTACTACCATATATGTACGACTCATATAAATGTTTCAATCCAATAGTACACATTGGTGAAATCTATGTTTCTCTGTGTATGCATATATTTGGGGTGCATTATAAAGGATTTCTTAAGGCAGTTTAGGTGTTCATTACCTTCAAGGCAGCTGATTTCTTCTGGTCTGGCAGATATTAGATTTATTTGTACATTCTGTTTGCATAATATCATGATGTATTTTTCTATTTCACAGTTAACTGTGCAGGAGTAAAACAGACAGAGAGAGAGGCGCGTTCTAAATGGAGCTCCTCGCACTGTGATATCTAAATGATGTGAGGCTCAGGCCACACTCTGCTCTTAGCAGGGGGTGGGGCTCAGGCCACACTTTTCTCTTAGCAAGGGGTTGAGCTCAGGCCACACTCTGCTCTTAGCAGGAGGAGGCCTGGCTATAGAGGAAGCTGGTGGTGTGGCTATAGAATTAGGCTAGCAAAAAAAACATCTGCAACAGAAAACAAAAGAAATCACGCCAGAGGTAAGGTAAAGATACCTTCATCCTTCACTTAGCCTACAGATGTCCTATACATTTTAAAATGTACATTGTTAATGGCAAAATTTCATTCAAAACATATGCACCCTAAGCATAACACAAACCTCCATATTCAAATACCATTTGAGAGATCATGCGGGGGTGAAATTTAGAAAACAGTGTTTATAACATGGCACATCTAGAGTAATGGCTGCTATTTGGTTTAGGTAATGGGATATTGCCCTTGCATTTTTTCCTTTAATTCTTTTTTAATGTTAATTATATAAAGCAGTTATTTTTACCCTGCCTCATATTGTTAATGCATATGTTTCTTTACAGTGACCCAATCATGTGAGGAGAAAGTTCTAGCCTGGGAAAGCCCAGGTCAGACTCTGGAGGCAGAGCATGCCCAGCCTGAGCCTATGCTCACTCCAGTTGTACCATTTGCAGTTAGCAATTCTCTATGTAAGTCAGCCAGTAGTTGGCAGCAGCCCAGTAGAGTCTGTTGGTATTGACCCAACCTAGTTACCAATGTTCGTCAACGAGCATTAATCTTCACACCTACCTGCATTTCCTTTAGTAGTTCCTTTTTAGACTATTCCTGTCAAAAGGGGGCTGGCATAGGCAAGTCACCTTTTCCAAGAGATAATGACAATGCTATTTCATAGAACAAGGCTTGCTTGTTACCAAATTGTAGCAAAGCCAATGTCATAAAGAGCACAGTGTCTGTACTATGGGTCCATACACCTATGGAAAAAGATTTGCCAGCCTTCCCCTTTTTACCTGTACTTACCATTGTGTCTACCTGTGATGAGTAGAGGAGAAAGCAATGTGTTGCAAATTATCTCCACTGGTGCTATCCTCAAAATGTACACTGTATACTGACCCCTCTCCTTGTCTTGCTTAGTTAACTTCTCCTTTTTTGGTAACGTTAATATGTACTAAAAACATGTTTACTACTTTACTGTCTGTAGCAAAAATGAATTTCTGTCTGTATATAGTACTGTGGTTTTGAAATGTGTTTAGGGAAACTCTACTTTAAAATTGGAATATTTTAACTGCACCTCCAGGGTTCCTAGGCCGCCACTACTTGCCACTACTACCTGTCATTGTTAGTTGCTCTACCTGGAATTGCAAGTACTGCTCCACTTCCGTGCTCAGATAATAGTAACTTGGTTCCAGGGGCAGAGTATGTGGATGAAATCCCCATAGACCAGGGGTGTAAGACTTAGCTTTATGGTTGCCTTCAAAGGGCCAGTTAAAGCAGAGCAAAACTCCAGAGCCGGACGCTTGCCTGCCCCCCAGACCATCCCGTTATGGGATGCTTCGCTATGTGAAACCCTCATGATCGCTCAACAAACCTTTACCGAGCGGTTTGGTCCAATTTTATAATAAACGCAAAAAAAAACAAAATGCAAGTACACCAAATCAAATATATTCAATTGTATAGTTACAGACACAGAATTTAAACCGTGAACCCTGAACAAGAGCCTATCTTGTATGTTTCCCCCACCACGCCTTCACCCTTCTCCTCTCCTCAATATGTGATGCTGAAGGTCCAGTTTAATTACCCAGGACAGATGCAGACACAAAATGTAAAAGCTCAGAACAATTGCAGAATTATTTTTACTAGGATAGTAACAGAAATATTCTGCCCAGGACAGACGCTGACTGGCACTCAATTATTTTTCCCAGGACAGCCCACAATACATTTTCCCACCCTTTCTGGCACTAGCCAGGAATAAACCCTACAGTAACCCCTCTGTGGTAACAGTAAGTTGGGTGGCTTTGGTTGGCCCCCCAATAACCCCCTCTGTGGTGGCAGTAGGTTGTGTGGCTTAGGCTGACCCCTCCTTACTTGGTAAGAGCTAGTTGTACAGAGCAATCGCAACACAACTCTGCCAAACAAACCCTTTATCCCCCAGAACATTGCAGAAAAATGCAGGCCAGATGGTTCTATAGGCTTCAGAGTGGAGTGCTTACTGCTGCACCCCCCCTGGTATGATCAGGAGTGAAATGACCAGGCTAGAAGGGTTGCCACCCGGTACCCCCTCTGTCCAGCACCTGTCAGTGGGTATCAAAAAAGCTTGGAGGGCTGGATGCGGGCCTTTGATACGTGATAAGTTGAGAGCCGATCAGCAATCTCTGTCCACTGGCAACCATTCTTAAATGCAGAGTACAGAAATAAATGTTCAGAACAGCTATGTGGACCTGAATGAAACAACTAACTGCAAGTAATTCTTGGAAAATTGGTCATGTCTCGATTGTCTGTTGGAAAACTCCACCTGATTATGGAAACTTCTTCTTGATCTGAGTTTTCCATATTTTATAGCAGATATCAGTTTTTCAAAATGGACCAAAAGTTCCAAGGTGGCATCCCGATTGGTCAGTGTGAGGGGCATATCATGGTACATGCTATGACAACAAAGACGATTACTTTTTCTTATGACAGGAACATTTTGAAAAGTTGACTGATTCTGCAGGCATTTGTTTTGCACTGACATTTATTTATATTAAAAAATGATTAATTCAGTGACCTACTGATATTTGCCAGCAAATACACAGTTTGTGATTATCTGTTGCATACATGTGCCAAACTGTAAAGATGTATGGTTATAGGTAGTAGTAAAGGATATTGTTTTGCTTGCAAATGTTATATTTTCTTCCTTTTGATTTAGTCTGCTATCCCATTTCCACTGTATTAACATCAAATAATCTTTATTGCTGTAATAGACTCTTCATATGTATGATAAAATTGCTAATTTTATTTCCATTTTCTTCCTCACAGTGCGGAAGCAGGAGATTATAAAGATCACAGAGCAGTTGATCGAAGCAATCAATAACGGGGACTTCGACGCTTACACGTGAGTGAATATTTAATGCTAAGTGATGTAGCAACCCAGGGCCAGGGTACAAAATCTGGTCACAGTCATTGTACTACTGGGAGCAGTATCATATTTCCCACCTGGAGCAATTAAACCATTAGAACTTCAAGTTTCTGCATATGTTTGATCAAAATCTACATCACATCTTGCCTATGTGCTGATGCCGCTGCTAAGCAGCTGCATCTCATATTTTCTTTATTGCATAGGACGGCCTGCTTCGGTATTCCTAACAGTTGGGTTATTCCGCCACAAGGTGGTGCAGTGGTACTGCAGAAAGCTGTGGCATCTCCCGGGCCCCTATAAAAACGGGATTAACCATAGAGCTCCCAGTGTTTCCTCTGCAGTGGAACTGCGAAGTTAGAAGATGGCTCTCTCTCTTGCGCAGGTGATCGAGGCAACTAAGCCTGTGGCCCTGCAAGTCTATTTCCACCCGTTTCTGGACCCTCACTGCCTCCCAGCCTTGGCTGACAGATCGGGTGAGGGTAGAAGAGCACTAGGGTCAAGTGCTCCTGGAGCGATGCTCCAAGCCACAGACCCTGTTCCACAAAGGATAGCCGGCCATAGGCTTTATGGTGAGCCTACTAGGGATGCGGAGTTCCTGTCCTGGCTTCTGAGGGGGTAAATGCTTCTTTTCCTTCAGGGGATCCGCCCCCCCTTCTGGCCTGGTTACCGCCCCTGCCTTCTCGTCTCTCTCTCTCTCTCTCTCTCTCTCTCTCTCTCTCTCTCTCTCTCCCCCCCCTCTCTGACTTTGATCGGGGGGTGGGGGCGGGTGGCAGAGGCAAGTGGTATTACTTGTGGTGTTTTGGACGTTTACAGTATGGTTACAGTGTGGCCGCTGCGTCGTTTTGTACGGCACTCCGCGGCTGTGGGCGCTATAACCTGTGACGTTTTTGCTTTGTCATGGCGCCGGCGGGGTCACGTGGGCGCCGTTTTCACGCTCTTCGGGGGGGGGGGGGCGGCCGGGGGATGACCCGCCCCTTGAGGTACCTCTGCCGCGCCATTTTGGATTAGCTGCACGTCTGGATTTCTCCCTTCTGGGCTGAAGCGCTGTTTCCTCCGGTGTGTCGCTTCATCCTGCGGTCTGTGCCTTGGTGACCCTGCGGTGTCCTTGGTCCGTGATTCCCCCTTGGGGTTTTTTTTATTGGTCTTGTGGGGCATGTGCTGAGGGATGCTCATGTGTCGTTTTTACTTATGTCTTTTAGGTGGAATACCAGTGGGTTGTGGTTTCTCCCGGCTCTACTCCTTCCTCCCCCTCATCCCCCCCACCCATTTTTGCTTAGCTGGGGGCACCCCGTGGGAGGGCATCCCGGGTGGCTTTTGTATTATCCTTTACCCAGCGCTGGCCTATTGCGCCTGTGTTAATAACCATATGGAGGCTTCTGGGGATAGCATGCTCGGGGTTCCTTCGGGGCAATTCCAGCTGTGTTCCATGTGCAGGGTATCCCCTATCAGCAATGATGTCACGGTGTGCGTGTCATGCGCTCAAAGTGTCCTTGCGCTCCAGCTTGGTTTGCCTGCATCGCTTCCCAGCTCTGCGCCCCCTTCGGCATCACCTGCATCACCTCCCACTGCTGCAATTAGCTCCCAGTGAGGGGGATGCTAGCAGGGGTTCACAGTCTGATCTGGCACTTCGTGTGGCCAGCATTGAGAAGCAGCTTGCTGGGCCTATTCCTAGGAAGGTCTCTGGCAAGAAGCGGCACCTGACTTCCACTCCCTCACGCTATACAGAGGAGTATGAGGAATTTGATGTCACTACTGGACGTTATTCCCTAGAGGAAGAGGAACTGCTCCAGAACTCTAGTGGCCGCAGAGATTCTTGGGGCCGTGGCAGATCCCGTGGTCGTCCTGGCCTCTCCTGGGGTCCCAAGCCAAAATCCTCACCCAAGCCCCCTCAGGCATGAAGAGGCGCCCTCACCCATCCGGGTGGGGGGATGGCTTCGGCTCTTTGCTCATGTCTGGAGGCTTCACATCTCAGACCGGTGGATTCAGGAAGTGGTGTCCCCGGGTTACAAGATAGAGTTTGCAGCCTGGCCGCCCCCAAGATTCATCGGATCCCGGATGTCTTTAAACCCCCTGTCTGCTCAAGGGTTGCTTCTGGCGGTTCAATGCCTGTTAGAGTCAGGAGTCATTTGTCAGGTGCCCCATCAAGAACGGGGTCAGGGGTACTATTCCAATCTTTTCAAGGACCCCAAAAAGGACGGCTCTCTGAGGCCCATTCTGGACCTGTAGGGCCTCAACAAATTTGTCAGATTCAAGCATTTTCGTATGGAGATGCTACCCTCGGCTGTCAGTACCCTTCGCCCTGGGCGACTTCATGACCACTGTGGACATCAAAGATGCGTATCTTCATGTGCCTATCTTCCCAGGTCATCAGAGATTTCTAAGGTTCGAGCTGCAGGATCAGCATTACCAGTTTGTGGCTCTACCCTTCGGTATCACCTCGGCGCCTTGGGTGTTCACCAAGGTACTGGCGGGGGCGATGGCTCTGCTAAGGAACCAGGGCATACACATCATTCCTTACCTGAATGACATCCTGATTGTGGCCAAGTCCTTTCCTCAGGCCGAGCAGGACACTCAGATGGTGACATCCACTCTAGAATCCTTCGGCTGGGTGATCAACTATTCCAAGTCTTCTCTGTCCCCGTCCTTGGTGAGGTCCTTTCTGGGCATGACTCTGGATACCTCTCAGGTCAAGGTATTCCTTCCTCAGCAGAAGGCGGGGGGTCTTCAGATGCAGGCTCGGGCTCTGCTATCGTGTCCTCATTCCTCCATCCATCAGGGGATGCAGTTGGTGGGCCTGATGGTGTCCTGCTTCGAGGCAGTCCCCTTTGCTCAGTTTCACAGGAGACCTCTTCAGTTGCACCTCTTGTCAGTTTGGAATCAGAACCCTGTGTCCCTGGATCAGGAATTTGCTCTGTCTCCTCTGGCCAGATAGTGCCTCTCGTGGCGGCTGGACTCAAGGAACCTTCTGGGGGGCAGAACCTTCCTGCCCCCGTGCTGGGAGACGGTCACCACAGATGCCAGTCTGACCGGTTGGGGAGGCTTCTGGAAATCCCTGAAGTTCCATGGTCGGTGGGGCCCACAAGAGGCCCATGCTTCCATCAATGTCCTGGAGGGCGATCAAGTTGGTTCTTTCTCGCCGGACCACTCACTTTTTGGGGTATGGCTGTTCAGATTCGCTCAGACAACCAGACGGCGGTTGCCTACATCAACCATCAGGGAGGGACTCGGAGCAAGCGAGCCTTCAAGGAAGTGTCTCTGATACTGTCTTGGGCGGAACAGAATGTCCCCTGCATCTCAGCGGTATACATTCCGGGAGTGGAGAACCAAGTGGCGGACTCCCTGAGCAGGGGGACGTCTCGTCTGTGGGAATGGTCCCTCAACTACCAGGTGTTTCTCTCCCTGTGTCACCGCTGGGGTCAGCCGGATGTGGACCTGTTTGCGTCCCGTCACAATCTTCCCAGCTTTGTTTCCCTGTCAATAGGATCCCCAGCTTCGCCACAGATACACTGGCAATGCCTTGGACGGAGTTTCGGCTTCCCTATGTGTTCCCTCCGTTCCCTCTACTGGACAGGGTCATGCGCAAGATTGCCCAGGAGGGGGTGTTAGCCATCCTGGTGGCCCCCATTGGCCAAGAAGGGTGTGGTTCACAGATGTCGTGCAGTTGGCAGTAGACCAGTACGTCTTGCCCAGGGATCCAGATCTTCTCACTCAGGGACAGCTACGCCATTCCCAATTTACAAACGCTGGCTTTAACGGCTTGGCTACTGCAACCTACATCTTGACAGAGAAGGGATTGCCTGCCTCTGTTGCGAATACCATGATTCGGGCTAGGAAGAAGTCTTCGTCCTTTATCTATTACAGGGTCTGGCATGCTTACATTGCCTGGTGTGAGTCCAAGTCTCTTCCCTGTCGGGTTTTTTCCATTCCCAGGATTCTGGAATTGGTTGGTGGTTTGGATTATGGCCTTCAACTGAGTACCCTCAAGGGCTATGTTTCAGCTCTAGCAATTTTTTCCAAAGATCCTTTGCCAACCACCGGTTGGTTAAAACTTTTTTCCAGGGTGTTACTCATGTGCGTCCACCTCGTAAGCCTATGCTACCAGTCTGCGACTTGAATCTGGTGTTGTCTGCTCTGCAGGGGCCTCCCTTTGAGCCTATCTGTGGGGCTGCTTTGCCCATTCTGACTCCTAAGGTAGCCTTTTTGGTGGCTATCACTTCTGTAAGGTGAGTTTCTGAGCTGGCAGCGCTTTCCATCAAACCTCCTTATTTTGAGAGGCATCAGGATAAGGTGGTGTTTCGGCGTAAGCCGGATTTCTTGCCTAAGGTGGTGTCTGCCTTTCATCTCAGTCAGGACATTGTCTTGCCTTCATTGTGTCCTAATCCTACTAATTCCAAGGAGCGGACACTGCATTCTCTGGATGTGGTCAGGGCTCTGAAGTTTTATTTGGTCGCTACTGAGCCTTTCAGGAAATCTGATGCTCCTTTTGTTCTCACTTCTGGACCTAGGAAGGGTTTGCCTCTGGCTACATCCACTATCAGCAAGTGGATCAGTCAGGCGGTGGTTCAAGTCTATTCTGCTAAGGGGAAGGAACCTCCCTTTAGAATTACTGCTCATTCCACTCAGGCGGTGGTTCAAGTCTATTCTGCTAAGGGGAAGGAACCTCCCTTTAGAATTACTGCTCATTCCACTCGTGCTATTGGTGCTTCTTGGGCTTTTCAGCACCAAGCTTCTGTTGAACAAGTTTGCAAGGCCGCTACTTGATCTTCTGTTCATACTTTTTCCAAGTTTTACAAGGTTGATGTTAAGGCCTCAGCGGATGCTGCTTTTGGCCGCAAGGTGCTTCAGGCGGTAATGACTTGAACTGCTGGCTGTTACTCATTGGGGATCCCACCCTACTTTTGGACACTGCTTTTGGATGTCTTAACTGTTATGAATACTGAATACTGAATCAGGCCGTGCCATACAATAAAGAAAAAAGCAATTCTGTGAGTACTCACCTGTAGAATTGTTTTTGTTCTTGCATGGCACAGCCTGCTTCGACCCACCCTTGTTATCGTTATTCTTGGTTTCCTCTTTATGGTGATTGTTCCAAGTTAATTGGGGTTTTTTACCCTTTTTAAAATTTTTTACCTTTATTCTCTCCCGTCTTCTTGTCTCACTGCTTGTCTACGCTGGGAACTCTATGGTTAATCCCATTTTTATAGGGGGTCGGGAAATGCCACAGCTTTCTGCAGTACCACTGCACCACCTTGTGGCGGAATAACCCGACTGTTATGAATACCGAAGCAGGCTGTGCCATGCAAGAACAAAAACAATTCTACAGGTGAGTACTCACAGAATTGCTTTTTCATATCTGTGAGAACCCCAAAGATGGTGAGTAGGTGTCACATCTCCCAGCGTCTTGTTGGAGATTCCCACTGCAGGACATCTCAAATCTGGATGCTCCCAAGGGTCTATTTTAGGCTATTGGCCCACTGTCATGAAGTGCCTAAATTTCACTCAATAGTAGTATTTATTAAAGACCAACATTATCAGCTCATACTATTATGTCTTTGCAGTTGTCCATGCACACTCAAAAGTATTCCCATTATGTAGGGTTACACATGGCATTATTCTTATTTTTTTTTTCCTTTTTGACATCAAAGTTCTATTGTCAGATTAACTGAAAAGATTCACCTCGGGTTGTTTTGTCTTCCATGAAGGGAGTGGCAGGGTTGAATGATGCAAGCGCACAGTGTGCATTGCATTGGTGTGAGGTCAGGCTTAATTTTAGCCTTAATACTAAAAGATGGGAGAATTTGCACACCAATACCATGGCTATAAAGTATGAAGTGTATTTTCCAACAGCTAGGCAGTTGTACTGCAAAAGGTCATATTTACACTATATACAGTAATGTAATTGCAAAAAGTGCAGTGTGGCAGCATTAGAATGTACAAACCAAATAAAGTAGACATAAGCATGTCTACTTGTGGTCAAACGTGACTAATCATCAGGCAGTGGATTGAAGGCCTTGAATCCACTGCCTGATGATTAGTCACGTTTGACCACAAGGACAGTATGATCTTTACTTTTTCTTTCCAGTGATTACTTACTACCTCAGCTCCCTTAAATAGCCATGTACTAACAGCACTTTTGTGTATTGGGTTTGCATTGGGGGTCTCATCCAATGCTTTACTTGGTGAATATAGCCTCCTTATCTAGCATTTGCGAGATATGTTTTTGACAATCCTGTTATAAAGGTTGCACATGGCTCCTATATTTGTTACAAACTGATTTGATTTTTTTGTATTACACAGGAAGATCTGTGACCCTGGTTTGACATCATTTGAACCAGAAGCTCTTGGGAATCTTGTTGAAGGAATGGACTTTCATAAATTTTATTTTGATAACTGTGAGTTTTTTTTCCTTATGCACATTACATTTATTTTCACTTTATCCTGACAAATGTTGTTTGACTTTATTTTGGATAAAAAGCTGCATGTTTTAAGTTACTATTTCAAATATTCGTGGGCATGCAATGTGAACAAAGGGTTCCCTTTTCTTTTTCACAATCCCCAGTCAAAAATCAGCCCTGGTTTCATGTGGGGCACTTTATTCTGCTCTGTATGTCATGTATGTTTATGACACATTAGCTTTACATATATATGATTTATATATACTTTATCTCCCCATTTTATTTTTATTTTATTACTTTTATCTCCCCATAGTGTTGTCCAAAAATACTAAGCCTATCCATACTACGATCCTCAATCCACACGTGCATGTCATTGGAGAAGATGCGGCTTGTATTGCTTATATCCGGCTTACACAGTACATTGACGCCCAGGGCAGACCTCGTACTACACAGTCTGAAGAGACACGAGTCTGGTACCGCAGAGATGGCAAGTGGTTAAATGTGCACTATCATTGCTCTGGAGCTCCTGCAGCTCCCCTCCAGTGAGGAACCAGTCCAGGTAGGTAACCTTTGTGCTGAAGATTTGTTCCACCAAGATGTGAAAACTTACCCTATAGAACTGAAAGCTGCTTTTTTCTCCTTTTTTCTGGAAGGAATGACCTTGTAATTGCTGCTTGTATTTGGTCCACCCTCACCTATGTCACTTCATCTCTGCTCCTAGCTGGCTTTTTTGCTGTATGCTAGGGAAGATTTCTAATCCTTCAATGTCCATTCACTAGAGTTGCTTCTTCAAACACCATTTGCCCAAATGTTATGATACGGTTGCCCCCCCTCCCCCCCCCCCCCCCGTAATTCTTGCCAGAGCATAAAGAGTTTGTTCCCCAACTCTCTCCTTGGGGAGCCACCAACTTTTGAGGGGGGGGGGATGTTGGGGAACATTAAGGGGTATGCTGAGGCATTTTAATTCTACAGAAGCTGTAGAGAAACAGGTTAAGAATAGGTTGAAATTTTGCCTTCAGACAACAGGTACCCAACCCTCTCCTCAAGGGCCACCAACATGTCATGTTTTGTGAATTTTCATGTAGCTGACTCTATAGCTCAGTCTGAGCAATAATTATTTTACCCGTGCATCTGTGTGGATTTTTGAAAAACCTGACTTGCTGGTGGCCCTTGAGGAGGAGGATTGAGCACATGTGCTTTAGACTTTAGCAGCAACACAAGCTCTTTAACATGCATTATGTCTTTCCTGGCAGTCCAGATTTCTTTCATAGTTTAACTGAGAAAACACTCCCCCAGTTTCAGTACAATTCACATTTTGGCCTAGTGTCATACATAACTCCTTAAATCAGTTTTGAGACCAAGATCTGAGCAGACTTTCTCCAAAACATTTATTCTAAGTATGTCACACACCCCACTTCAAACATTAATAATTACACTAGGGTTAACGCACCGCTAGGTGGCAGCATTGCAGAGAATCTCCAAAAACTTCAACAGGCCCCTCCCGGTCTATACATACCTGGTACCTCCCAAGAACCTCCCAGTGTTGTTCTCTGCAAGGTGGCGACAAGACAGAAGAAAGAAGTCTCCTGCTTGCAGGTAGCCGGGGTATCCCCCCGGCCCCCCCCCCCCCCCCCCCGTGGTCTATTTCTGCCCGGCTCTTGTTTGGTAGTATATCTGTTTACTGGCAGCCTCCCAGCTTCGGCTGTAGGCCGGGCAAAAGGTAGCCGGCACCATTGGTGCCTAGGAGATTAGCTCCTCCGCTCGACCCTTCATTGCGGGGCATAGCGGGATTCCCGGAGTGGTGATCCGGATGCGGGATGCCCCCATTTTATAGTAGGTTAGCGGTCAGGATGTGCCTAGCCCTGGGACTTTAGTATTCCACTTTCCGGGGTGTGGGGCGCGCTTTGGGACCGGTGACATGTTTGTGCTTAGTGTGGCTGCTGCGCTGCTGTATTGAGGGCTTATGCGCTGTTTACTGTGGCGATTTTTTACTGAGGATCTGCCTTGTGTGTCTTTTTTGTCACTGCTGTTTGTGTGAATGGCGTCTCTCCCCTCAGGAGCCGGGGGGGCGGGACCTCGCCGCGGTCCCGCCTGTGGCTGAGCGCCGTGCTCGGCGCTTGCAGCCTGGCGTGTCCGGTCTGCACAGGGGGGAGCTGAGGAGATGAGTGTGTGGGTCTGTTTTTGTGTGCGCACTTGGGACCGGCAGGTTGCTCCGCCGGTCCCGTCTTGGAGGCTGAGCGCGGTCTCTGCCTGCTGGCTCTGACGTTGCAAGGGGGCGGGGCCACGCGCGCGGGCCGCGCGCTGATTGGCTGTTCCGGTGGGGCGGGGCCTTCTCGGCTCCCGCACTCGGGGCTCGTCCTTCCCCTCCCTCACTCCTCGGACCAGCGTGCGGGCCGCCATCTTCTGCGGTGCCTATCTGCGCTGTGATCTCCCTCAGGTAGGCGTTTTCTTATATCTTGCGGGGGATGTTAACATAAAGTTGGTGGCCTGGCCCCCCGTATCACGTCCCCTCCTTCTCCCGCCTCCTCGCTCCTGCACATCTTTTAAAGTGCCGGTTGTGTATTTTAACCATTTCCTGTGTCTATGGTTAATGAGGGGGGGGGGAGGGGGGTTGTATGTTATGCTGTATGCTTGTTTAGGTATATTGGGCCTGGATTGACTCTTGTCCCTCTCTTTTTGTGTCTTTCAGATCCCAGGATCCCGTCTGGCAGGGCTCTCCCGGTCTTATATACCTGGCTTGGGGGGGGTGTTTTCATTACACTATATATATATTTGTATATAAGGGTTTTTATGCTATTCCCCTGGGTCAGGATCTTTTGACAATCTTTAGACTATTGTTAGGTTATTAAGGGGCATCCCGGGTCGCGTACCGCATAAATCCCTGGGTTCTGCGAATACCATAAATTTCACCACATGGAGGCTGCCACAGATACCGGGAATGGTTCTTCGGGACAATCCAAGGTGTGCGGGGGTTGTGGGACTCCAGGGAGATGATGTCATTTTGTGTATCCCTTGTGCACAGCAGAACATTGCACGGCAGTCCAGTACTCCGGTGCCTAGCACCTCGTCAGCCGCGCCATCTCCCTCTCCCCCTCGCTTATTCCGGACCCCGTGTGACGTTGTCCTGGGCGGGGATTCGCAGTCTGAGGTATGTGCCCGTTTGACCAGCCTTGAGAAGCGGTTTTCTGCTATGGCCGCTCAGAAGGCTCCAGCTAAGCGGAAGCATCTGTCTCCGCCTCCGCCGGATTCAGATGAGGAAGTTGTGGGAGATCTGGATTGGTCGGATCGTCCCCTTGAAGATGGTGAGCTCATTGAGGAAGAAGATTCTGATGTTCAGCAGTTGCTGGGTTCTGAGGGGGATCAGGCTGACGGCCTCCCTCTTGATTCCTCTACCATTCTGAGCCAGATGTTTGAGGTTTTGGATTTGGAGCCTCCGGTGGTTGCTCCTAGGCCTAAGGGTCAGCTTTTTGGGGTGTCCAAGCAGCGTTTGCAGTTTCCCAGCCAACAGCATTTTGAAGAAATTGTTTTCAAGCAATGGGAGCAACCTACACGTCTTGTTGGTGTGCCGTCTAGCTGGGATAGGAAGTATCCCTTTCCGGCGGACTTAATGAAGCGTTGGTCTGTTCCCCCTGAGGTAGATACTCCGGTCTTGGGACTGTCCAACACGGCGGTCGTGCATTCCCCTGACACGACTTCGCTCAGGGACGGCGAGGATCGCCGGGTTGATCAGCTTGCCCGTCATGGTTTTGTATGTGTGGGTTCGGTGTTAAGGCCTGTCTGTGCTTCGGCTCTTTTGACTTTTGCTGTCAGGTCTATTGTCAGAGACTTGGGTGTGGATCTCGAGCCCACCAGTGATGAGTCCCTTGCGCTTAAGCGCTGCGATTCTTTTTTGTCTTTTATCCTGGCCGCTCAAGAGGATGCCATGTTGATGTGTGGCAGGGCTACTGCCTTGCTGGTGGCTATCCGGCGCTGTGTGTGGTTGAGACAGTGGACGGCTGATTTTAATTCTAAAAGATCGCTCACGGCTCTGCCCTTTTTGGGTTTGAGGCTGTTTGGTGAGAGGCTGGATTCTGTTGCCAAGGGAGGTAAGTTACCTCAGCACAAGAAATGTCGCCGTTCCTTTCGGGGGACGGTCTCCTTCAATCCGTCCTTTCGGGGAGCTGGAGCCGGTAGGGGTGCGGGCCCCTCGGCCCCCAGGGGCGCCAGTTGGAATAGGGGTAGAGGCCGTGGCCGCCCCGCTCGCGTCTGGGGTGCCAAGCCCAAGCCGGTTGCCAAGCCCACCCAGCAATGAGGGGGCGCCCTCACCCGTTCGGGTGGGGGGACGGTTGCAACTTTTCTCCCGGGTGTGGGACCAGGAGGTCTCGGACAGATGGATCCGGGAGGTGGTTTCGGCCGGTTACAAGTTGGAGTTCGAGTCCCGTCCTCCTCCAAGGTTCTTCAGGTCTCGGGTGTCTTTGGATCCTTTGGCCGCGCAGGGGCTCCTGGCGGCGGTAAGGAATCTTCTAGACTTAGCTGTCGTTTGCCCGGTTCCTTCTTCAGAGGTAGGGCGCGGGTTTTACTCCAATCTCTTCACGGTCCCCAAAAAGGACGGGTCCTTCCGTCCTATTCTGGATTTGAAGTTTCTCAACAGGTTTATTCGTCCCCGGAAGTTCCGCATGGAAACCCTGCGGTCTGCGATCGGTTCGCTTCGGCAGGGGGACTTTATGACGTCCATAGACATCAAGGATGCGTACCTGCACGTTCCGATCTTTCCAGCTCATCAGTGGTTCCTTCGTTTCGTGGTGGAGGATCGGCACTTTCAGTTTGTGGCTCTTCCATTCGGCCTCACTTCTGCTCCGAGAGTGTTCACCAAGGTGTTGGCGGGGGTGATGGCCCTGCTCAGAGCTCAGGGGATTCGCATTGTGCCTTATCTGGACGATCTGCTCATCATGGCACCTTCCTTCAGTCAAGCAGAGGGGGACACCAGCACGGCGGTGTCTATGTTGGAGAGGTTCGGCTGGGTGATCAATTACCCCAAGTCCTCACTGGTTCCGGCCAGGGTGGTGATCTTTCTGGGGATGTCGTTGGACTCCTGCCAGCACAGAGTGTTTCTCCCTCAGGCCAAGGTTCTGATGATTCAGGAATTGATCCAGCTGCTCCTCTCCCATCCTCATCCGTCCGTTCGTCTGGGGATGAGACTGGTGGGGTTGATGGTGGCCTCTTTCGAGGCAGTTCCCTTTGCTCAGTTTCATACGAGGACTCTTCAACTTCATCTTTTGGCGTCTTGGAACCGGTGTCCGGGGTCGTTGGATCGGTCCTTCCGGTTGTCCCCTCGGGTTCGGCAGTCCCTTCTGTGGTGGTTGGTCTCGGACAACCTTCTGAAGGGCAGGTCGTTTCTGACCCCGCTTTGGGAAACTGTCACCACGGATGCCAGTTTGTCAGGCTGGGGAGGTTTTTGGAAGGATCTTCGGTTTCAGGGGCAGTGGGACCCTCAGGAGGCCCACTTGCCCATCAATGTTCTGGAATTGCGAGCCATCAGGTTGGTTCTGTCTCGCTTGACGCATCATTTACAAGGTCTGCCGGTTCAGGTTCGTTCAGACAATCAGACGGCGGTTGCTTACATCAATCACCAAGGAGGGACTCGCAGTCTGGGTGCCCACAGGGAGGTGTCTCTGATTTTGGTCTGGGCGGAGACTCATGTCCCTTGCATCTCGGCAGTTTACATTCCGGGAGTGGAAAACACAGAGGCGGATTTTCTGAGCCGGTGAGCATCCCGTCGGGGGGAGTGGTCTCTCCATCCCCAGGTGTTTCGGTCACTTTGTCTCCGGTGGGGGACGCCGGAGGTGGATCTGTTTGCCTCTCGTCACAATCACAAGCTTCCGTCCTTTGTGTCCCTGTCCCGGGACCCTCTGGCTCTGGCGGTGGATGCCATGACCCTGAGCTGGAGGGACCTGGGGTTTCTTTATCTGTTTCCTCCGATTCCCATGCTCGGCAGGGTTCTGCGAAAGTTGGTTCTGGAGGGAGTGCCCGCCATTCTCGTGGCTCCAAGGTGGCCAAGGCGGGTGGGGTTCGCGGACATCGTTCGTCTGGCCGTAGATCAGTTCGATCTGCCTCTTCGGCCAGATCTTCTCACTCAGGGTCAACTTTGTTACCCCAGTTTACAAACGCTGGCTTTGACGGCTTGGCTGCTGAAACCTCCATCTTAAAGGAGGAGGGTCTTTCGGATGCGGTCATTCGGACTCTTATTAGTGCCAGGAAGAGATCTTCTTCTTCCATCTATTACAGGTATTGGAGATCTTATATTGATTGGTGTGAGGCTAGGTCTTTGCCTTGCCGGGTCTTTTCTGTGTCTAGGATTTTGGAGTTTCTTCAGTCGGGGCTGGACTCCGGTCTTCAGCTGAGTACCTTGAAGGGGCAGGTTTCTGCTTTGTCTATTTTTTTTCCAGAAGTCTTTTGCTAGTCATTCCTTGGTCAAGACCTTTTTCCAGGGGGTTTCGCATGTGCGGCCTCCTAGGAAGCCTTTGCTCCCTGTGTGGGATTTGAATTTGGTTCTTTCTGCTCTTAAGGCTCCTCCTTTTGAGCCTTTGCGGGATGTTGCTTTGTCCATTCTTACTCAAAAGGTTGCCTTTCTGGTGGCCATCACTTCGGTTCGGCGTGTTTCGGAGTTGGCAGCTTTGTCTATTCAGGCTCCTTATTTTGAGGATCATCAGGACAAAGTGGTTTTTCGTTACAAGTCAGATTTTCTCCCTAAAGTGGTCTCTGCTTTTCATCTTAACCAGGACATTGTTCTTCCTTCCTTGTGTCCTAAGCCTAAGAATGTCAAGGAGAGTGCTTTGCACTGCTTGGATGTGGTACGTTGTGTCAGGTACTATCTACGTGCTACGTCTTCTTTTCGTAAGACTGATGCCTTTTTCGTTGTGCCATGTGGGCCTAGGAAGGGTTTGGCTCCGGCCAAATCTTCCATTAGTAAATGGATTCGTCAGGCCATTGTTGGTGCTTATTCGGCTAAAGGGAAGAATCCTCCTTTCCGCGTTACTGCTCACTCTACTCGTGCGGTTGGTGCGTCCTGGGCTTTTCAGCACCAGGCTTCGGTTGAACAAGTGTGTAAGGCTGCAACTTGGTCTTCCGTTCATACTTTTTCTAAGTTCTATAAGGTTGATGTGCGGGCCTCAGCGGATGCTGTTTTTGGCCGCAAGGTTTTGCAGGCTGCAGTGGTTTGAGTTTTTTCTGCGTTATTGCCTGATTCGGATACCCACCCTTTTCTGGACACTGCTGTTGGATGTCCCTAGTGTAATTATTAATGTTTGAAGTGGGGTGTGTGACATACTTAGAATAATATCATTTTGTGAATACTCACCTGTAAAATGGGTATTATAAGTATGTCACACACCCCACTTCACCCGCCCTTTTCGGTATCCTGGCTCTTTATATGGTGAAGTTTTGTTCTTTACGTTGAGGGTTACATTGTTTGTTTCTGGTACCTTGTCTTACTGCTGTTCTATCACTGGGAGGTTCTTGGGAGGTACCAGGTATGTATAGACCGGGAGGGGCCTGTTGAAGTTTTTGGAGATTCTCTGCAATGCTGCCACCTAGCGGTGCGTTAACCCTAGTGTAATTATTAATGTTTGAAGTGGGGTGTGTGACATACTTATAATACCCATTTTACAGGTGAGTATTCACAAAATGGTATTTTTTCAACATTTTTTTTAGTTTCTAATTAATCTCAGAAACAGATTCTACCAGTAGCCAAATGTGTACCGCTGATGTTTGTTTAATGTAGATAAATATCTTATTGAAACTGGTGAGGCTTGTTATAAACTTAAAAAAAGTCTGCCTGGTCTACTACTACTGGCCCAGATCTTTGTGTTTTAGGTTTAGTAACGTGAAGTGTGAAACTTAACTGGCGATTCTATTTACGCTATTATTGGGCACCTTAGTTTTGTTCCGGTTGAGACCAGAAATGCAAGACTGACTGATAAGCTGGTGTAATAGGAGGGATGGTTGCTGCTTGACTACATGTAAAACATTTGATTATTGGCTCCTTCTCTACTCTAAATCAGTATTTGTTTAACCCTGTACCACCAGCAGGTCATGATTCTCCACACAGGTGGATATATAGTACTACTAAGGTACAAATTACTAGACCCATGTATACATAGTAACATAGTATGTAAGACGGAATAAAGGACTTCCAGCTCAGCCTGTGTCTAAGAGAAGATCTTCTTCTATTGCTCTAGTAGCCATAGTTAGTGATGTTATTACATGCAAGGAAGGCATCCAGGCCACTTTCAAACTCTTATAGTTTACCTCCTCAGGCTGAGAGTTCTGTAGTCTCACTGCTCTTATTTTAAAGAATTCTCCTACTATACTGGTGCCAGAAACGTCTTTCCTCTGACCCTAGCGGATGTCCTTTTGTTATAGTTACAGCCTTGGGTATTAATTGATCATGGGACAGATCTTTATTTATCTGTATATTTATACATAGTTATAAAATCACCCCTCAAACGTAAAACTTAACTTTGACAATCTTCCAGGGTATTCCTAGTGACCTGAATCCATTTATTATTGTAGTTGCTAGCCTTTTCATGTGTTCAGGTTCTGTTATATCCTTCAGAACATTTTGAGGCCTGATCATTGACTTTTAAATTTATTGTCAAATAATACCCATAGGTCCTTTTCATTTGTAGCTTTACCCAGCATTTCCCTATTTACTGCCCGTTGACATAACCTTACATATTCTTGGTGTGCCACACACCCCGCTTCACCTTTAGATATTCATCCATTATTGGGTTAATCCACCGCAGGTGACGTAGTGCAGAGAGGAAGTCTTGTAACGAGCCCCCTTCCGGCCTATATACACCTGGTACCTCCCTTCAATCACCAGTATTTTTCTCTCTGCTTGCTGACAAGTCAGAAGATGGAAGTCTCCTGCTTACAGGTAGGCCGGGGTATTCTTACCCCGCCACCCCCCTTTTGGTCTATTTCTGCCCGGTTTGAGTTTGTATACCTTTAGGGTGAAATGGAAGCCTCCCAGCCTAGGCTGCTTACCGGGCAAATGGTAGATGGCACTTTAAAGTGCCTAGGAGCTTATCTCCTACCGCTCGACCTCATGCGTGGGGCAATGCGGCTAACCGGCATGGTGATCCGGAAATGGGATGCCCCTGTCCCGAGGGTCCCCGTAGCCCCTTACTCTCCCGTTATGGTCCCTTCTCCCTTCACTATGGGGGGGGGGGGGTGTATGAGGGGTGCTTTAGTATGTGTGTTTCACTTGTATCACTGCATGTTAACATATGTGTCATGTTTATGCATTCACTGTAGCATGTGTATATTTTTGGGTCTGCTTTAAGGGCAGGCTGTGCTGGGTAAAGGCTGGCCACTTCCCTTGCAGTTTGTTGCTTTGTGGCCCCCTACCCCCTCCCCCCTCTCCCCCCTCTCCCCCCTCCTCGCCTGGTATTCATGTTTGCATTGTACAGCACCATGTGGTTTTTACCCTCCGCCGCCTGGGCGCACGTGTTGTGGCCCAGCTGTAAGTGATTCCAGCTGATCGGCGTAGGGGGGGGGGCGGGTCCCGCTGACGCGCGGCACCGACGTCTTGCGGGGTCTGCGGCAGGCCCAGCGTTTTGCTTCCTTCAATGCAGGAAATCGCATGGGCGCACGGTCGCACTTTGTCTTCCATGCTCGCTGCTGGCTGCAGTCTTGTTCCGGCTGCTGCCTTCGCTGACCAGGTAAGCGGCCCCTCCCGTGGGGCCGTTAAATGGGGAATGCATTCCTTGCAGTAATATAGTGGAGTGCCATGCTTATATGTTTGTTTATACACGTGAGGATCTGATGATTTTTCCTTGCAGATCCTGGGATCCCTGCTATGGTGGCCCTCCGGCTCTATGTGCCTGGCTAATTATTGGGATATCTTTTTGAATGTATATATACATAGACTATATATAAATAAATATATATATATATATATATATATATATATATATATAGTTCTTTAAAGGGGACCTTAACTTAAAAAAAAAAAAAAAATATTTAAAAAAAAAAAAAAATCATCCCTTCCGGGACATTACTAATAAAGGGGCATCCCGGGTTGGCTTATGCCTTAAAAGTCCCAGTATTGCGAATACCATAAATCACCATATTGAGGCTTCCGTAATTTCCGGAAACGGTTCTGTGAGCCGTTTGGGGGGTGCGTAGGTTGTAGGGTTCCACTCCCAGCTGATGATGTCTTTATTTGCATCCCTTGTGCAAAACAAACTATTGCGTGCCAGTCCGTTGCTTCGGCTGTGGGGCCATCGCATCCTTCATCTTCTCCTACCTCTTCCTCCCTATTTCCGGACCCCGCATGACACTGTCAAAGTGGGGATTCGCATTCCGAGGTGGCCGCACAGCCCAGCCCCCGGAAAGTAATGCCCATTAAAGCAGCGTTAATGGCCGCTGCAAAACGAAGGCACCTGACGGTACCTTCGGCTCCACAGGACCAGTTTTGTGTACCTGTGGAATGGTCCGATGGATCCCCGGACGAGGATGAATTCCCGTCTGAGTCAGATGAGCCGACAGGTCAGCTTGTGGCTGATGAGATTGGCGATTGGTCAGAGGGGGTTGTTTTGGACACCCCCTCCATTCTGGCTCAAATGTTTAAAATTTTGAGTTTAGATACGCCTGAGGCGGCCGCCCCGCCAAGGGGACGGTTGTTTAAAGAGCCTCAGCCGCGTTTGGTTTTTCCCAGACAACACCTCTTTGAGAGGGTGGTTCTTAAGGAATGGGAACATCCCACGCGGTTATCTGGAATTCCTTCCAGTTGGCCATTGTGCTAATGATTTGTTGACTATAAGAGCACAAGGGGGCATATGCTAATTACATTTATTGAGGCCTACAGCCACACCACCCTGAATGCGCCCGATCTTGTCTGATCTCGGAAGCTAAGCAGTGTCGAGCCTGGTCAGTACTTGGATGGGAGACCGCCTGGGGATACCCCTGTACTAGGGCTCTCCAGCTCGGCTATGGTACAATCTGCTGAGACCACTGTCCCTAAAGATGGGGAAGATCGTCGGATTGACCAAATACGCTCGACATGGTTTTAATCTATTCCGGGTCAGCGTTGCGCCCGGTATGTGCTTCAGCCCTTCTGCTATTGGCAATTAAATCCTTAATTCAAGGGCTATATGAGGATCTTAATCCCGCTTGCAAACAGTTCACTGCGCTTAAGCAGTGTG
This sequence comes from Gastrophryne carolinensis, assembly GCA_027917425.1. Lineage (NCBI taxonomy): Eukaryota > Metazoa > Chordata > Amphibia > Anura > Microhylidae > Gastrophryne > Gastrophryne carolinensis. The sequence goes on from CM051235.1 coordinate 553,677,173, forward strand.
AATCTTTTGTGGCTTATGTCCTGGCTGCTCAGGACGATGCGCTGACTATGAGTAGCAGGGCGGCAGCTATGCTGGTGGCTATTCGCAGGTCAGTATGGCTGCGTCAGTGTTCAGCGGACACGGCTTCCAAAAAAGTGCTCACAGCTCTCCCCTTTTTGGGGTTGCGTCTGTTCGAGGAGAAACTTGATTCTGTCGCAAAGGGTGGTAAGATGCCACAACGTAAGAGGCCCCGTGGCCCCTTCAGGGGGGCGAGTTCCGGTAGGCCTTCCTTTCGAGGATTCAGAGGGGGCAGGGGTGCGTCCTTTCCCGCTACCTGTGGCGCAGGTTGGACTCGGGGGAGGGGCCGTGGCCGGCCCACTCAGTCCTGGGGCACCAAGCCCGAAACCTGCTGATAAGCTCACTCAGCAATGAGGGGCTGTCCTCACCCGTGTGGGTGGGGGGACTATTGCGACATTTCTACCAATGGAACCAAGTGGTTCCAGGCAGATGGATCCAGGAGGTAGTGTCGCCCGGTTACAACCTGAAATTCGAGTCTCATCCTCCTTCACGGTCCGTTCATGGGTTGGTTCATCCTGGCCTGAACTCTCATCAAGACAGAGTGTGTCTTTCTTTTGCCAAATTCACACGAGAACGCTTCAGCTATTTCTGTTAGCGTGTTAACCTCAGTCGCTGGATCAGTCCTTCCAGTTGTCCTCCCGTGTACGGCAGTCCCTCCTGTGGTGCTTGGTCTCGACCAATCTTGTGTAGGGCAGGCTTTTCCTGACCCCCCTTTGGAAAATTGTCACCACGGACGCCAGTCTGTCGGGATGGGGCAGATTCTGGAAGGAACTGCGGTCTCAGGGGCAGTGGAGAGCTTAAAGGCCCCACTGTCCCATCAATATTCTGAATCTGAGAACCATCCGTCAGGTGCTTGCTCTCCTGACTCAGTACGTTCTGGGCCTTTTGGTCCAGATGTGTTCAGACAATCGATCAGCGGTTGCTTACGTTGGTCTTCAGGGAAGGACGCGCAGTCTGAGTACTCTCAGAGTAGTGTCCCTGATCCGGACATGGGCAGTGTTCCATGTTCCCTGTCTCTCGGCGGTTCACATTCCAGAGGTGATGAAACAGGTAGTGGGCCGGTTGAGCAAGGGCTCTCCCCGTCTGGAAGAATAGGTTCCCCATCCTCGGGTGGTTCGCTTACTGTGTCTCCAATGGGAGACCCCGGAGGTGGACCTGTTGGCCCCTCATCACTATCACAGGTTCCTGAACTTCGTGTCGCTCTCCCAGGATCCTCTGGCTCTGGCAGTAGACGCCATGTCCCTGATCTGGGGAGTTCTAGGATTTCTATACCTGTTTCCTCCGATGCCCATGCTGGGCAGGGTTCTTCAGAAGTTGGCTCTGGAAAGGGTGTACGCCGTTCTCGTGGCCCCAAGATGGCCAAGACGAGTGAGGTTCACAGACATCGTTCGGCTGGCAGTAGATCAGTTCGTTCTGCCTCTTCGGCCCGATCCGCTCACTCAGGGTCAATTGTGTTACCCCATTTTACCAGCGCTGGGTTTGATGGCCTGGCTGCTGAAACCTCCATCCTGAAGGAGGAGGGTCTTTCTGATTCAGTCATTTAAGACTCTGATCAGTGCCTGGAAGAGGTCTTCTTCCATCACCTACTATAGGACTTGGAAAGCCTATATCGCTTGGTGTGAGATAAGATCTTTTCCTTGTAGGGTCTTTTCGGTCTCCAGGATTCTGGAGTTTTTACAATCAGGGCTGGACTCTGGTCTCCAGCTAAGTATCCGGGTCAAGCATACAGCACAACATGCACGGACCTGTATTGATGGGCGGGCTCCTTTAGATCTGCCCTGGATGGTTACCAGGCAGACCAGCGGATTACATCTTAGCTGAGAGAGCGGACCCCAAGCCTGTATTTCTGCTTCCCTTATCATTGAAGAATAGGGAACCTCGCAACATAGGGCAGACGCCGTTCCTTCATAATTGGCGAACGGAGCACTAACTAACTTGGGATATCTAAACCTGTCCATCCAGCATCAATTTTGGGATTGTGCACCTGGACATGAGGCTTTTGGTAATAATCTAACGGGCCTGGATGGGCTGGTCAAGTGCCCTTAAGTGCGGTTTGGTACTGAAGAAGCCCCCTAGTGGGGGTGAAACTAGTTTACCGCTTATTACATGATATTACTCACCGCTATGATTTGAGCAAGTTTAATTGTCTGTAATGTACAATATGTTCAATTGTGTTAGTAATAACCTGCGCATTGGCAAGTAAGACAGTTGACAACTGTGAAAAAAAAAATTTTTGTAGTACAATGATGATTACATTTGCATTGTGGAATTCAATGGGGAATTGGATTGGTAGCATGGCAAGCACCAAGGATATTCTTCTATAACAAACTTTTGTGTTTGTATTTTAACTAAAATAAATTAAAGTACGTTGAAAGGGCAGGTCTCTGCCTTATCTATCTTTTTTTCAGAAGCGTGTTGCGCTTAAACCTTTAGTTAAAAAATTTTTCCAGGGGGCTACGCATATGCGGCCTCCCAGGAAACCATTACTCCCTGTTTGGGATTTGAATTTGGTTCTTTCTGCTCTTCAGGCTCCTCCTTTTGGGCCTTTGTGAGATATTGCTTTGTCTACCCTGACTCAGAAGATTGTCTTCTTGGTAGCTATCACTTCTGTCCGGCGTGTCTCAGAGTTGGCAGCCTTAACTATCCAGGCGCCTTACTTTGAGAGGCATCAGGATAAAGTGGTCCTTCGGTTCAAGCCAGACTTTCTTCCTAAGGTTGTTTCTGCTTTTCATTTGAACCAAGATATTGTTCTTCCCTCCTTGTGTCCTAATCCTAAGAATGACAAAGAGAGGGTTTTGCATTGTTTGGATGTAGTAAGTTGTGTTAAGTACTACTTGATTATCACGTCTCCTTTTCGTAGGACGGATTCCTTTTTTGTTGTGCCCCATGGGCCTAAGAAGGGTTTGGCACCAGCCAAATCTGCCATTAGCAAGTGGATACGTCAGGCCGTTACTGCGGCCTATTCTGCTAAGGGGAAGTTCCCCCTTTTCGTATCACTGCTCATTCTACTCGCGCCATTGGGGCGTCTTGGGCATTTCAGCACCAAGCTTCTGTTGAACAGGTTTGTAAGGCCGCCACTTGGTCTTCTGTTCACACTTTTTCTAAGTTTTACAGAGTTGATGTGCGGGCCTCAGGGGATGCTGTTTTTGGCCGCAAAGTTCTGCAGACTGCAGTCATTTAAGTTATGCTTCACCTGGCCTTGAGTTGCCCAGCCCTTGTGGACACTGCTTTTGGATGTCCCAATAATGGATGAATATCTAAAGGTGAGGCGGGGTGTGTGGCACACCAAGAATAATACCATTTTGTGAGTACTCACCTGAAAAATGGGTATTGTTGGTGTGCCACACACCCCTCTTCACTCCCACCCTTTTCGGTAGTTCCGAAGCCTTTATATGGTGAAGCTTTTTGTTCATATCAAATTTGATTTTGAGGTTACTGGTGGAATACTGGTACCTTGTATTACTGCTTTTTGAATATACTGGTGATTGAAGGGAGGTACCAGGTGTATATAGGCCGGAAGGGGGCTCGTTACAAGACTTCCTCTCTGCACTACGTCACCTGCGGTGGATTAACCCAATAATGGATGAATATCTAAAGGTGAAGCGGGGTGTGTGGCACACCAACAATACCCATTTTTCAGGTGAGTACTCACAAAATGGTATTTTCTCTGTATTAAACTTTGTTTGCCATTTATCTGCCCTTATTTTCATTTTAACTAAATCTGTTTGTAGCTACCTGCTGCTCTCTTTTGTGTTACTTAATTTACACAGCTTAGGATACTCTGCAAAAGTTGATATTTTCCAAGTATACAGCACGTCCTGTTTCACTTATTCCTTACGTCTGGGTTATCCGCCACAAGGTGGCGCTGTGGACTGCAGAAGACTTGTGGCGTCTCCCGGCCCTATAAAAAGCCAGGAACCTCCCACAATTCTTCAGTCGGACTGCGAAGATAGAAGATGGCTCTCTATTCTGCGCAGGCAAGCGGGGCTTACCAGCCTGCGGCCCCGGAGGTCTGTTTCCGCTCGTTCTGTATCCACTGCCTCCCAGCCTTGGCTGACGGTTCGGGTGAAGGTAGGACAGCACCAGGGTCAGGTGCTTGAGGAGCACTGCTCCAAACCGCAAAGCCCTGTACCACAAGGGTAGTCGGTTACAGGCTTTTATGGTGAGCCTTTTGTTAAGGGGCCCAAACCCCCCTGTGAGTGATGGTGTCCAGGTGTGTTTGTCCTGCGCCCAAAAGGTACTTGCGCTGCAGTCTGGGTTGCCTGCTACGCTCCCCAGCTCTGCGCCCTCTTCTACATCACCTACTCGCCCACGCCAGCATTTGACCCCTATGCTAGCGGGGAGTTACATTATGATTTGGCTATGCGGGTGGCCAGCCTTGAAAGGCATATTACTTGCCCTGCCCCCCCGTAAGGCTTCTGTAGGAATCGGCATCTAACTCCCGCTGTTTCCCTTTTTCCTGAGGAGGATGAGGGACATTACTCTTTGTCTGGTCATTACTCCCTAGAAGAGGGAGAACTTTTCTCTGATTCAGAATCCTCTGGAGACCAGCAGGAGGTTTATGGTGGTACTAGGTCTCCTTCTCGAGAAGATCCATGGTCTCCCGAGGACACTGATAGGCTGTTGGCTCACATTTTTGAAGTTTTATGTATTACCTCTCCTGCGGCGGCTAAAAGACAGCAGGGTGAGCTCTTTCACACTGTTAAACAACGCTTGGAGTTCCCTGAGCAGAACCACTTTAATAATTTGGTGCTTAAGAAGTGGGAACGTCCTAGTTGATTGCCTGCGATGCCCAAGAGTTGGGACAGGAGGTATCCCTTCCCTTCTGATGTGGTTAAGCGCTGGTCGTGTCCCCCTGAGGTGGATGCTCCCGTGCTCGGGTCGTCCAATACCTCGGTCGTGCATTCCCCTGATACTTCTACCCTGAGGGATGGTGAGGACCGGCGTGTGGATCAGCTGGCCTGTCACGCATTTGCTTATGTGGGGACTGCGCTGCGCCCTGTGTGCACTTCTGCCATTATGGCTGTTGCTATTAAAGGGCTGCTCAAGTGTCTTCTGGATAATGCCACGGCTGCCGATAGGGGGGAGGATTATAGATCCTTCCTGCTTTGCAATGATTTTGTTGCATTTATTCTTTCTGCTATGGATGATGTGGTCAGGATTTCTGCCCTTTTGATAGCTATACGGCGCACCGTTTGGCTGCGTCAGTGGGCGGCTGATAATGCCGCTAAGAAGGCTCTCACTGGCATCCCTTTTACGGTGCTGCGGCTCTTCGGTGAGCATCTGAATCTGTTTGCCAGGGATGGTAGGCTGCCTCAATGAAGGAGGCAGCCGCGGCCCTTTCAGGGGGCCGGTCCTTCTCTCCCCTCCTTTCGTGCTCCCAGGGCTGGCCAGGGTACACCGTTTGCGGGAACACGTAGAGACTCTTGGGGCCGGGGTAGAAGCCGTGGACGTCTGGTCTTTCATGGGGTCCCAAGTCCAAACCTTCCCCTAAGCCCCCTCAGGCAGGAGGAGGCGCCCTCACCCATCCGGGTGGGGGGACAGCTTCGGCTCTATGCTCACGTCTGGAGGCTGCTCGTCTCAGCCCGGTGGATTCTGGATGTGGTGTCTTCTGGGTACAAGATAGATTTTGCAGCCTGCCCCCCCCCCCCCCCCCAAGATTCATCAGATCCCGGATAACCCTCTGTCAGTTCACGGTTTGCGCCTTGCGGTTCAATGTCTGCTGGAATCAGGAGTCATCTGCCCGGTGCCTTCCCAGGAAAAGGGTCAAGGGTTCTGCTCCAATCTGTTCACAGTCCCCAAAAAAGATGGATCCTTGAGACCCATCCTGGATTTGAAACGCCCCAACAAGTTTGTCAGGTTCAAGCATTTTCGCATGGAGACTCCAGTACCCTGCGCCCGGGCGACTTCATGACTTCAGTGGACATCAAAGATGCTTACCTTCATGTACCAATCTTTCCAGGTCATCAGAGATTTCTAAGGTTCGCTCTGGAGGATCAGCACCACCAATTTGTGGCCTTACCGTTCGGTATCACCTTGGTTCCTCGGGTGTTCACCAAGGTGCTGGCGGGTGTGATGGCTCTGTTGAGGTCTCAGGGCATACTCATCCTCCCTTATCTGGACGATATTCTGATTGTGTCTCAGTCCTTCCATCAAGCCGAGCTAGATACCCAGGTGGTGGTTTCCACACTCGAGTCCTTCGGCTGGGTGATCAACCGTCCAAAGTCTTCACTGTCTCCATCCTTGTTGAGTTCCTTTCTGGGCATGACTCTGGATACATCTCAGGTCAAGGTATTCCTGCCTCAGCAGAAGGTGGAGAGCCTGCAGGCGCAGGCACGGTTTCTACTTTCTTGTCCTTGTCCCTCCATTCGGCAGGTGATGCAGTTAGTGGGCCTGATGGTGTCATGCTTCGAGGCGGTCCCCTTTGCTCAGTTTCACATGAGACCTCTTCAGTTGCACCTCTTGTCAGTGTGGGATCGGGACCCTGTGTCCCTGGATCGGGAATTTTTTCTGTCCCCTCTGGCCAGACAGTCCCTCTCGTGGTGGCTGGACTCAAGGAACCTTCTAGTGGGCAGGACCTTTCTGCCCCCATGTTGGGAGACTGTCACCACAGATGCCAGTCTGTCAGGTTGGGGGGGCTTTTGGAAGTGTCTGAAATTCCAGGGTCGGTGGGGCCCCCAGGAGACCAATACTCCCATCAACATTCTAGAACTGCGGGCGATAAAGTTGGTTCTCTCCCAGTTGACCCGCACCTTCGGGGTCGGTCTGTTCAGATCCGCTCGGACAACCAGACGGCGATTGCCTACATCAATCATCAGGGAGGAACTCGGAGCATGCAAGCCCTCAAGGAAGTGTCCCTGATACTGTCCTGGGCTGAAGAGAATGTCCCCTGCATCTCGGCAGTTTACATCCCGGGAGTGGAAAACCTAGAGGCAGGCTCCTTGAGCAGGTAGATGTCTCGGCTGGGCGAATGGCCCCTCAGCAACAGGGTATTTTGCTTCCTGTGCCACCACTGGGGTCTGCTGGATGTGGACCTGTTTGCGTCCCGTCACAATCATAAGCTTCAATTCTTTGTCGCTCTGTCCCAGGACCCTCTGGCTCTCGCCACGGATGCGCTAGCGAGGCCTTGGATGGGGTTTCGGCTTCTCTATGTGTTCCCTCCGTTTCCTCTGCTGGGCAGGGTGCTGCGCAAGATAGCCCAGGAAGGGGTGCCAACTATTCTGGTGGCCCCCTGTTGGCCAAGAAGGGTGTGGTTCGCAAACATCGTTCAGTTGGCAGTAGATCAATACGTCCTGCCCAAGGATCCAGACCTGCTCACTCAGGGACGGCTGTGCCATCCCAATTTACAAACGCTGTCTTTGACGGCTTGGCTGCTGAAACCTCCATCTTGATGGATAAGGGGTTGCCGGCTTCTGTGGTGGCTACTATGTTTCAGGCTAGGAAGAAGTCCTCGTCCTTTATCTACTACAGGATCTAGCATGCTTACATTGTCAGGTGTGAGTCCAAGTCTCTTCCCTGTAGGGTGTTTTCTAATACCAGGATTCTGGAATTCTTGCAACATGGTTTGGATTTGGGCCTTCAACTTAGTACCCTCAAAGGTCATGTTTCAGCTCTGCCATTTTTTTTTCCAGAGATCCTTTGCCAATCACCGGTTGGTTAAGACCTTTTTACAGGGGGTTACTCACGTGCGTCCGCCACGTAAGCCTATGTTACCAGTTTGGGATCTGAATCTGGTATTATCTGCTCTGCAGGGTCCTCCCTTTGAGCCTCTGCGGGGGGCCGCCATGCCGATTCTGACTCTTAAGGTAGCCTTTTGTGGTGGCTATCACTTCTGTCAGGCGTGTTTCTGAGTTGGCGGCACTTTCCATCAAACCTCCTTATTATGAGCGACACCAGGATAAGGTGGTGGTTCGGTTTAAGCCAGATTTCTTGCCTAAGCTTGTGTCTGCCTTTCATCTCAACCAGGACATTGTTTTGCCTTCTTTGTGCCCTAATCCTAAAAATCCTAAGGAGCGGACTTTGCATTCCTTGGATGTGGTCAGGGCTTTGAAGTTCTATTTGTTTGCTGCTGAATCCTTCAGGAAGACTGATACTCTTTTTATTCTCCCTTCTGGACCTAGGAAGGGCTTGTCTCCGGCTAAATCCACTATCAGCAAGTGAATCCGTCAGGCGGTGGTGCAAGCCTATTCTGCTAAGGGGAAGGAGCCTCCCTTCCTTCTTACTGCTCATTCCACCCGTGCTATTGGTGCGTCTTGGGCTTTTCAGCACCAAGCTTCTGTTGAACAAGAGTGTAAAGCCGCAACTTGGTCTTCTCTTTAAAATATATTATTGACATTGACTGTAAAAATACAATTCTGAGAGTACTCACCTGTAGAATTGTTTTTGTAGTATACAGCACGTCCTTTTTCATCCCTCCCTTATTATTATTGTTCTTGGTTACCTCTGTATGGTGATTTGTTCAAATGCTCTTTTTGGGATTTCCTTTATTATTGTTCTCCCGGCTTCTTGTCTAACTGCTTTGTAACACTGGGAATTTGTGGGAGGTTCCTGGCTTTTTATAGGGCCGGGAGACACCACAGGTCTTTCTGCAGTCCACAGCGCCACCTTGTGACGGATAACCCAGACATAAGGAATAAGTGAAACAGGACGTGCTGTATACTACAAAAACAATTCTACAGCTGAGTACTCTCAGAATTGTATTTTTCAAGTCAATGTCAATAATATATTTTAAAGAGAAATGGGCCCAGCACTGACCCCTGCGGTACTACTAACAATGATCCAATCTGAGTATGTACCGTTAATAACCAATCTTTGATTCCTACCAATAAGGCAATCACTTACAATTGTAATAATAATAATATTTATTTGGATAGCATCAACATATTCCGCAGTACTTTACAATCAGAAAGTTCATGTACAGAGTAATAAATTACAGAGCAACAAAAAGAGGACAATGGGGGCGACTCAAAAGGTAATAAATGCTTTGTGCCATGGTTCAGCCATCTTGGCAAAAGTATATACAATCTGTATGGGCCAGCCACAAGCTGATTTAGTGCATTTGGGTACAAATGTTGTGTGCATAGTGTCTGATAATGGATCAGGTTCAGAAAAATAATACAGAAGATGCATTAGCAAATAAGAGTTAGATTAGAGTATGTGGTAGGCTACCCTAAAAAGATGCATTTTGGGGAGTGTCAAAATCTATTGATGTTTTGAATCAATTTAATTGTTGGGGGGAGGCCATTCCAAAGAAATGAATACACAGTACCCCCAGTCCAAACATTCTCAACTATTGTACCAATCTTTTATGTGGCATGGTATCAAAAGCTTTTGAAATATCAAGATAGATTACATCCGATGACTCGCCTTATCTAGTCTAACTTTCTCATAAAAGCTGATCAGGTTTGTATGGCAGGACTGGTTCTTCATAAATCCATTCTGATGAGGAGTAATAAGGTATCCTGGGATAACAGCTTGCCATGACAGATGTTAAATGTACTGGTCTTCAGTTCCCATGATTCTCTCTAGCCCCCATTGCAAATACTGGCCACATTTGTCATGCACCAATTTCATGGGACAGTCCCTGTCATCATGAAATCTTTAAATAATAAAACACTTTGGCTTGTCTGTGGCTATATATAATTCCCTTAAAAACATTTATCTGTGTGGAGATCCACAAACCATAACCACACTGCTCTAAAACAATGCCAAAAATATGATGCCGCCATGAGTGAACTAATTAGGTTTTAATATGGATATCTAATACCCCTTCTTTTAACTACAATTTGTTTTTCTCTTTTCACAGCCTCTCTACTGGAAGAGCCTCTCTCTGTTGAACGAATGTGGATCGTCTGATGACGGCAGCAGTCCTATTCGTTCAGATGTTTTAAAAAAGTTAAAAAGTAAATAAAAATTCAAAAAAATAAAAACATTGATGCCGGCAGTAGCCAAAAATGCACGAAAACCCTGCATGCATTCTGAGGCTGAAGTAGCTGCTGGCTAATTTGTTGTATTTCATGGATCCATCGTGTCTGTTCCTGCTGTACGGAGGTGTTTTTAAAGTTTCAAACTGAGCAAAAACTAACAAAACATATATATACATATTGTTTGTTAAAACCAGGCTGAGGATTATGTGGCTGCTTTTACACATAGAGAGAATGAACCAGCCACCTGAAACATCATTTGAGGAAAGGAAACATTAACACATAGGAGGAAATAAAACTAGACCAGTTCTTTAAAAAAGGCCGCTGGCCTCAACAGTGCTATGAGCGAGAGAGGTCTGTCTTTGTTTATTAAGCATTGACTGGAAAGGGTGACTAAACCGAGTTAGGAAGATGGGGGTTTTAATTGTTAATCCACATTAATATGATTATTATTTTGTTAATACTTATGAAAACCTCCACATATTGATGGGTGACCAGTTATTTTAACTCCAACGTAGCACTGAGCAGCAGAAATTGCCATTTGGCCAACTGGCTACTAAGAACAGTCCTTGGTCTATGTTAGGAAGGGAGTGGGCATGGAGAATTATTACAGAGATTTAAAGTTATATAAAAAAAAGTATATAATGTACATCCTGCAGAAGGAACATTTCATTAGTGGTAATGTTAATATAGTTAAAGTTTGGTATGAACTCTATGGAGAACATAGATGAAATGTAGAAACTGCCATGTTTTGGGAAGAGTTTAGGCACACGCCTTCCCTAGTGGTATGTATGTAAAGGGGGCTGATATATTTTCACAGCGATAATGCTCTGTGTATTATAAAGCAGATCTGTCTGCTTGTACATCACAAGTAGTCTGTCGCAAGTGAAACAATACACTGAACCCGAATGCGTAGAGATGTATGCATGTCTTTCTATACTTGCCTGCACCTTCTAAACTGTGTGCTCTGGTGGCCCCCTTATTTTGTTGCAAGAGGGCGAATAGTGTTTGATAACTTTTTTTTTTTTAACTTAAGGTTTCCATATTTGTTTGACCCTCTGCTTTACTTTATAAACAGTGTCTGTAATTGAATTCTGATCCTGCAAACCATTTAGATCCATAAAAACACTTGTTGATGTTCCTGTATTTTAGATATTGGCCTTCATGGAGAGTTAGGCTCTCTTTGTACTTTACTGTAATCCATATGATTTTGCATATCAAGAATTGTTAAGCAGTCTAAAAATGCACAAATTGCAATTTGCCTTTCTTAAAATGAGTCTAACCTATGACGGTCATACGCATTATTGCAAATTATTGTAGAATTGCAAAGAAACTAAATTTAATGTTCTTAAGTTCGATTTGTTTTTTTGGTCGCCTTAACTACAAAAATATATTGTACATGCAATGCAACAGTGAAAGCTCTCAGAGCAGAAGAAAAAGGAAAACTGCCATTGTTGCACAATTTGGACAATTAATTCGCAGTGCATGTTTTGGTATGTCAATCCCACTTGTAATAATGAAACCGTATTTTGGACTTACTAAAGACCTTATATTTCTTGGAAATTTGCACATGGCCTAAGCATGTTCTCCAGAACCTCTGAGATGACCATTGCAAGATGTAACTGAAAGAAAGACGTACAGTATGGTTAAGTATTTGATTGGTTATTGACTTAGTTGATTATGCAAAGGAATGGGGTTAACACAAATACGTTTGGAATGCTTGTGTGAAATTTTTAAGAGCACACGGGGAGGGACGGGAATGGGGCGGGGGGGCTTTTTTTCATGGCTTTCAAAAAGAATTAGTGTTTTTTCAAGTTTTTATTTAGACAGCACTAAATCTCAACAAGCCAGGAAGCTTTTGGCTTTTTAACATGGAAACAAAAGGGAAACCAAGCAAAAGCAAAAAATATGCAGTTAAGAAAAAAGTTGTGCATGTCTCTGTAGGTCTGCTCAGTCACTGTTTACTTGATGAGAATTGCTCTGTATCTAGTGCATCTTTCTAAGAACAATAAAACCAATTCTTTATAATTGTTTTTTTTTTTTTGCACTGTCTTTTTGGGATTTTTTTTCTTTTTAAGTTAATAAAATAAAACTTTTGCTTGGTATGGTCATTATCTGGCAAACCAATACACTTCTAGCATTGTTACTGTTATCTTATGGGGCTAATGTAAGCATATATAAAATATATATTATAAATATCACGTTTTAAACAGGACTTGGAAAGGCATTTGATGCAGAATCTTTGCATGATAATAGAAAAATAAAACAATTACCCTGTGTTTGTTCTGAATGTTGGTAGATCTTCATAGCTTTGTTACATTCAAACCTTGGAAGAAGGTATTTAATAAAATAACATTTAAACCATATTCAGTTTTCTTTCTCTGTGTTTTTCCACAACCACACACAAGCTGTGACCATCAGGGCAGGCTGGCCACAGGGAGAATTCCTGATGGGCTGCACTGCTTCTTCTAACGCAACCCTACAGTCTCTGCTTCACCTCTACTCATACCTGGCCTCATTGAAACACCACCCAGCTAATGTTCTGCCCTGACAATGCTAGGACTGGTCACGGAATGTAAAATCCTAGGCTGGCCATCAAGTCTGGGCAAGTGCCATAGGTTTCAGTTTGAGGGATGTTACTAATGTGGCGTGTAGCAGAAAATCACCAAATCATGTTTCTCATTTTACGCAAACAGGACTTCAAGCCTTAACAGATAGTCTGATGGGGGTCATGCTAATTATTTGGTGATGCAAATGTATCTTTGGTTGGGCTTTTGGGTGTGATTTGAAATCTGCTTCCTAGCAAGATTTTTTTACTTTTACACACAAAATGCACGAAAAACTGCAAAAAATGGTTCTAATGTTTCCCAAAAAAACATGGGGTATTTCTCCATCTGATGTACATATATTCCAGCTGATGTACATGACTCCTAAAAAGTCCTGCATGGGATGATTTGATTTGCTAGTCCACATTGTGCACCCCTTACATCTTTGTAAATATTTTATTATATTTTCATGGTATATCCCTGATATCACAGTTTGATACAATGTAAAGTAGTTACTGTACGACTACAGGGTAAATATGTTGTGTCCTCAAAATAACTCAACACATTAATGCGGGTTTACCTTTGCATTAAAAGTTATTACACCCCTAAGTAAAAGTGGCTAAATTGTGCCCTATTAGCCATTTCCACCCCCCGAGTGTCTTATGACTCATTACTTTTGAATGGGGGAGCAGGTGTGGTAAATTTGGTGTTATCACTCTCTTATACTTTTCACTGGAAGGTTAACATGGCACCTCATAGCAAAGAACTCTCTGAGGATCTGAAACAGGCTTGCTAACAACCTGAATATTCTAAGTATACAGCACGTCCTGCTCCAGAAGATATTCCTTACACTTGGGATATACATCCAGTTGATGTCGCTGGACTGCAGAGACAAATGTGGCTCCTCCCGGCCCCATATATACCAGGGACCTCCCACAAAATCCCCAGTTCTTCTCTGCAGTCCTGGCTGCAATGACTAGAAGATGGCTCTCTCTACTCGCAGGTGAGCGGGGCTATTAGCCTGCGGCCCTGTAGGACTATTCCCACCCGTTTCCTTTTACTGCCTCCCAGCTCAGGCTGCGCTGGTTCGGGTGAAGGTAGGCAGCACCGCTGTCAGGTGCTAAGGAGCGCTGCTCCAACCGCAGTCCCCCACCAAAGGGTAGGCGGTATAGGCCCATGGTGAGCCTTATGGGATGCCCCTCCCGCACTTTATGACTCTCGCCCCCTGTCCCCGCAGTTGGCTCCCTTTAGGCTGGCCGTCACTTCCCCTTCGCTCTCCCTTGTAGTACTCGGGTTTCCTTCGGGACAAGCCCGGCTGTGTGTGGCTTGTGGGGTATCCCCTATAAATGATGATGTCAGGGTGTGTGTACCCACCCTGCACCCAGCAGGTACTTGCGCTGCAGTCTGGGTTACCTGCGGCTGGGCCTAGTACTGCGCCCCCTCTGGCTTCGCCTACCCCCCCACGCTTACATCTGACTCGCAGTGAGGTGCATACCAGTGGGGAGTCTCAACCTGGCCCGGGTAGCCAGTATTGAAAGGCATATTGCTGGGTCTGGTCCGCGTAAGGCTCCTGCTAAGCGGCGGCATCTGGCACCCGGCGTTACTCTCTTTCCTGTGGAAGCTGAGGAGTTTTTTGATATTACTGGATATACCCCCCTGGAAGAAGGGGAATTATTCTCTGATTCAGAATCATCTGAGGATCAGCCTAGGGGTTATGCTGAGTCTGGGTCTGACCCATGGGCTTCAGATGATACTGACAGACTTTTGGCTCACATTTTTGAAGTGCACTGTATCTCTCCTCCTGCCGTGGCCCCGCGGCAGCAGGGGGAGCTGTTTCATACTGTTAAACCACGTTTTCTGAACAAACTCACTTTAATAATCTGATTCTCAAGGAGTGGGAACGGCCTAGCCGGCTTTCCGGGATACCAAAGAGTTGGGATAAGAGGTATCCCTTTCCTGCTGAGATGGTTAAACGTTGGTCATGTCCTCCCGAGGTGGATGCACCAGTTCTGGGGTTGTCTAACACATCTGTCATGCATTCCCCTGACTCTACTACACTGAGGGATGGGGAGGACAGGCGCATGGATCAGCTGGGTTGCCACGCCTTTGCCTGTGTAGGGACCGTGCTCCGTCCGGTCTGTGCCTCTGCTATCACGGCTGTTGCTATTAAAAGCCTGCTCAGGGGTCCCTTAGATGGGGCCCCTGATGATGCTGGTAGTGAAGAGTATAGAGCTCTTCTGCGTTGTGAGGAATTTGTTGCATGTGTTATCTCTGCTCTGGATGATACCATTAGAATGTGTGGCAGGGCATCTGCCTTGTTGGTGGCGATACGCCGCTCGGTCTGGCTGCGCCAGTGGGCAGCTGCCAACGCTGCCAAAAATGCTCTCACTGGGTTTCCATTCAAGGGGCTGCGCCTCTTTGGGGAATGTTTGGACTTGTTTGCTAAAGGTGGCAAGTTACCTCAGCGTAGAAGGCAGCCCTAGCCCTTTCGGGGTTCAGGTGCCTTTTCTCCTTCCTTCAGGGGCTCCAGAATTGGACCGGGAGCTTCCTTTGCTGGAGCCCATGGAGACTTTTGGTGCAGGGGCAGAGGACGTGGCCGCCCTGGCCCCACCTGGGGTCCCAAGACTAAGTCCTCCCCCAAGCCCCCTCAGGCATGAAGGGGCGCCCTCACCCATCCAGGTGGGGGGACGGCTTTGGCTCTTGGCTCACATCTGGAGGCGTCATGTCTCAGACCCGTGGATTCAGGAGGTAGTATCCTCCGGTTACAAGATAGTTTGCAGCCTGGCCGCCC
This sequence comes from Gastrophryne carolinensis, assembly GCA_027917425.1. Classification (NCBI taxonomy): domain Eukaryota; kingdom Metazoa; phylum Chordata; class Amphibia; order Anura; family Microhylidae; genus Gastrophryne; species Gastrophryne carolinensis. Next base: position 553,692,490 of record CM051235.1, read on the forward strand.
CCAAGATTCATCAAATCTCGGTTAGCTCAAAACCCCCTGTCAGCTCAGTGTCTCTCCCTGGCTGTCCAAGGCCTTCTAGACCTAGGTGTCATCTGCTGGGTGCCCTTGAAGGAAAGGGGCAAAGGCTATTATTCCAATCTTTTTATTGTGCCCTAAAAGGATGGGTCCATCAGACCTATCTTTGATTTAAAGCTTCTCAACAAGTTTGTCAGATTCAGACATTTTCGCATGGAGACTCTGCGCTGTGACTTTCCTACGCCCAGGGGACTTCATGACCTCTGTAGACAGCAAGGATGCTTACCTTCACGTACCTATCTTTCCAGGTCATCAGAGATTCCTCAGGTTCGCTCTGGAGGATCAGCACTACCAATTTGTGGCCTTGCCCTTCGGCCTCACCTTGGCCCCCAGGGTATTCACCAAGGTGCTGGCAGGAGTGATGGCCCTTCTGAGATCTCAGGGCATTCGCATTCTTCCCTACCTGGACGACATGCTTATCGCTTCTCAGTCCTTCCATCAGGCAGTGCTGGGCACTCAGAGTGTGATGTCCACACTGGAATCATTCGGCTGGGTGATCAATCACCCCAAATCGTCCCTGTCTCCGTCCAGGGTGAAGTCTTTTCTGGGTGTGATTCTGGATTCAGCTCAGGTCAAGAACTTTCTTCCTCAGCAGAAGGTGGAGGTCCTTCAGGACAAAGCTCAGCTCCTGCTGTCTTGTCCTCATCCATCCATCCATCAGGCAGGGAATGCAGCTGGTGGGCCTGCTGTTCTGCTTCGAGGTGGTTCCATATGCTCAGTTTCACATGAGGCCTCTTCAGCTTCACCTCTTGTCAGTATGGGATCGGGACCCTGTGTCCCTGGATCAGGTGTTTGTCTTGTCCCCTCAGGTCAGGCGGTCTCTAGTGTGGTGGCTGGACTCAAGGTACCTGCAAGGGGGCAGGTCCTTTCTGGCCCCCTGCTGGGAGACTGTCACCACAGATGCCAGTCTGACAGGTTGGTGGGGATTCTGGAAGTCCCTGAAATTCCAGGGTCAGTGGGGCCCTTAGGAGGCCCATGCCCCTATCAACATTCTGAAGTTGAGGGCAATCAGGTTGGTTCTCGCCCACTTAACCCCACACCTGAGGGGTCGGGCTGTTCAGGTCCGCTCGGACAACCAGACGGCGGTTGCCTACATCAATCATCAGGGAGGGACCCGGAGCAAGAGGGCCCTCAAGGAAGTGTCCCTGATACTGTCCTGGGTGGAGGAAAATGTTCCCTGCATCTCAGCTGTGTACATCCCGGGGGTGGAGAGTCTGGAGGCAGACTCCCTCAGCAGGGGGACCTCTCGTCTTGGAGAATGGTCCCTCAGCAGCAGGGTGTTTCGCTCCCTGTGCCACCGCTGGGGTCAGCCAGATTTGGATCTGTTTGCATCCCGTCACAATCACAAGCTTCCAGTCTTTGTCTCTCTGTCCCAGTATCCTCTGGCCTTGGCTCCTGTATGTGTTTCCCCCGTTTCCACTGCTGGGCAGGGTGCTGCGCAAGATAGTTCAGGAAGGGGTGCCAACCATCCTGGTGGCCCCCTGTTGGCCAAGAAGAGTGTGGTTCGCAGACATAGTGCAGTTGGCAGTAGATCAGTACGCCCTGCCACCCCAATTTACAAACGCTGGCTTTGACAGCCTGGCTGTTGAAACCTCCATCTCGATGGAAAAAGGGGCTGTCTGCCTCGGTGGTGAATACCATGATCAGGGCTAGGAAGAGGTCCTCCTCTTCCATCTATTACAGGGTTTGGCGTACTTACATTGACTGGTGACGAGTCCCACTCGCTTCCCTGTCGTGTGTTTTCTATTCCTAGGATTCTGGAGTTTCTCCAACATGGTTTGGATATGGGTCTACAGCTCAGTACTCTGAAAGGCCATGTGTCTGCTGTGGCTATTTTTTTCCAAAGAGCCTTTGCTCCGCATCCCCTGGTCAAGACCTTTTTCCAGGGAGTTACGTGCGTCCCCCACGTAAGCCTATGTTACCAGTCTGGCACTTGAACTTGGTCTTATCTGCCTTGCCTCCCTTTGAGCCCTTGCAAGGGGCTCCTTTGTCCATTCTCACGCTTAAGGTGGTCTTTTTGGTGGCTATCACTTCTGTTAGGCGTGTTTCTGAGTTGCCGCTTTCCATCAAGCCTCCTTATTTTGAGAGACACCAGGACAAGGTGGTGTTTCGTTTTAAGCCAGATTTTCTGCCTAAGGTTTCTGCCTTTCATCTCAATCAGAACATTGTTTTGCCTTCTCTGTGTCCTAATCCCAGTAACCCTAAGGGAAGGGTTTTGCATTCTTTGGACGTAGTCAGAACTCTGAAGTTCTATTTGGTTGCTACTGAATCCTTCAGGAAGACTGATGCTCTTTTTGTGTTTCCGTCTGGACCTAAGAAAGGTCTGGCTCCAGCTAAGTCCACTATCAGCAAGTGGATCCGTCGGGCTGTGATACAGGCCTACTCTGCTAAGGGGAAGGAGCCTCCCTTACGCCTTACTGCTCATTCTACTCGTGCTATTGGTGCCTCTTGGGCTTTTCAGCACCAAGCTTCTGTTGAACAAGTTTGCAAGGCTGCTACTTGGTCTTCTGTTCATACTTTTTCAAAGTTTTACAAAGTTGATGTTAGGGCCTCAGCTGATGCTGCTTTTGGTCGCAAGTTTGCTGTTACTTTTGGGGTTTCCATCCTACCTTACGGACACTGCTATTGGATGTCCCAATTGTAAGGAATATCTTCTGGAACAGGACGTGCTGTATACATATATATAATACAATTCTGTGATTACTCACCTGTAGAATTGGTATTATATGAATACAGCACATCCTGTTCCACCCCACCCTTGTTATCATTATCTTTAGTTACCTCTTTATGGTGATTGTTCTTATGTCCAAATTTTCATATAATGGTTATAGTTCTCCCGGTCTCATTTTAACTGCTTTTCAATACTGGGGATTTTGTGGGATGTCCCTGGTATATATGGGGCTGGGAGGAGCCACTTTTCTGTCTCTGCAGTCCAGCGACATCTACTGGATGTATATCCCAAGTGTAAGGAATTTCTTCTGGAACAGGACGTGCTGTATACATATAATAGAAGTTAAAGGGATGAGTAAACCTGCGACCTGTTGGTGGGGCTGCTGCGGTGGTTCATTGGGGGGTACATGGTGCCCTCTTGTTCCAGAGTTGTTTGATGACTGGGTGGCCCAAACAGGTGGGTCATATGTGGTCTTCTGCCAGGTGCACTGCCCCTGTCCTGAAGGTTGCTCTCTACTCATGACCAGTACTATACAGCCCATGATCCGCTATTTGTTAACAATTTGACCTTCTATCTGCAGCAGTATAAGATTTTTATATATATACACTTATTTCATATATATACACTTATAAGGCAGCTACCCTGTTGATAACAGTATTCGGTATCTAACACTTGCATTTTTTATCCAATGCCACCAGAATTTTGCTTACAGGGGGTTGGAGCTCTTTGTCAATTTGATTATTGGTTGAAATGTTCTGAGTTATTCGCATTCAAGACATTTAAGCTAAACACCCTTCCCAGTGGAGGAAGACAGTTAACCGCCACTTAGCTCTTGGTTCATGTTGTTTGTTCTCCCCTGTCCACCTGACGAGTGGAGATGGGGGAAAGCTACTTTACATATATTAAGAAGTGTTTAATGGGTTAAGGTGGATTTTATCCACACAGTAGTAATAGCTAAGAAGTTTAGGGTTTAGACACACTTTACCTTAGGGGTATTGGGGGGGTTAGGGTATATGTAGGGGATAGGTAAGGATTTGCTTATTAAGTTTATGTTGGTGGTGTGTAATCTTCTGATGGATAGTAGATCTGATACTGGTAAAATTAAGATCATCTCCTGGAATGTGAGAGGCTTGAATGACAGGATCAAGAGAGCTCTGGATTTTGATTTTGTATATTGTATGTCTACAAAATTTAACAGGTTGGCCCTAAAATGCCCCTGAATTTCTCAATCATATAATGCCACATACTCCAGCTATTTCAGGGGGGTTTATATACTCACTGCAAAATCATTATGAGCAGAAGTTGCAGAGGCTAGAACAGACCTTCTGGGTAGATTTGTTGTCATAAAGCTTCTGACAGACAGCAAACCATACACAATTGCCACAGTATGTCTCGCCCTCCTTTAACGAAGAGATTTTGCAAACAATGATGGAGCGCCCTATTATTATAGTGGGAGATTTCAATCCGGTCTTTGACCCATACCTAAATAGATTATCCCGATCTGCTCACAACCCCACATATTTCCCTTAATGGATAGAAAAACATGGCTTTACATAAGTAAGGAGATGGAAGAACCCGAGTCATTCAGACTCTCAGAAGACGATGTCAAGAATAGACATGGCGCTTGCATCACAGGAAGCCATGTGCATGGTGTACAAAATAGAATACTTGCGAGTCCACAACTGTGGAAGTTTAACCCCCAGTGGCTACAGGAGCCAGCAATACACGAATGGGGGGGCCTTGACATTGCCAATTATTGGTCAGAAAATAAAGATAGGGAACCGTATCGATAGTATGGGATGCCTTTAAGGCATGCATTCGAGAGGCCTTTATGGCAAACACTGGCAAGCTCTCTAAGGACACTACCATAAATATCTCTACGGCAGAACAAAAAAATGTTCTCTGTAGATTCTAGATATGTCCAGGACCGCTGTAAGTAGAAGTATGGTATTTGACAGAACTCTTGTTGGGAATATGATTTAGCGCTTTTAAAGCAAACCAAAAAAGTTTGCTACAGCAGGAGCAAAAAGTATTCAAATTTGGTAACAAAAGTGGACGACTACTGGCATACCTTGCTAGTAGTGACTCCTCCTCAGCAGCAATCCCTAAGATATCAGCTGGGATTTTGGTGAACCCCCTTGGATATATAGCCCATGATTCCTACTCTAGCCTGTAATCCTCCAGAACCACATATTCCAAACAGGAGCTACTTGACTACCTGGCTCCCCTCCCCCTCCTGGCCCTGTCACCCAACCAGGTACATACCCTGGACTCTCCCATATCTGCGGATGAAATAATATTAGTACTGAGAGACTTACCCAGGCACAAATCACCAGGCATAGACGACCTACCGGCCAAATGGTACTTTGTGTACAAGGACCGCCTGGCAATTTTGTTATGCAAAATATACAGAGATGCGGAAGATAGGGGCGAATTTCCCCCATCAATGAGGCCATTATTGTGCTGATACCAAAGGTGAGAAAGGCCCCCCTGCATTGTGAATCATATCGACCCATTTCCCTAATCAGCGCAGATACAAAAATCCTAGCCTGGTGCATAGGCTACAGAACTTCATTCTGAAGCTAACTGACAGAGATCAGACAGGGTTCATTCCAAACAGGTCCACCAAAGTCATTATCAGAAGAATATTTTCTCATCTTTAGTTCCCACACAGGATGATCCAGGGTGATCTTCTCACTTTACACGAAAAAGGCCTTTGATATACACAGGGGTGTCCCTTGTCCCCGCTATTGTTTGCCCTTTCTATAAAGCCCCTTGTCTGAGTGTTTTATAGAAAGGGCAATGATGGGTGCACTAGAGATAAATGAACGCTTCTCAGGCTCTCACTGGCACAAAACGATGCTCTTCCCGTTAGATGCAGCAGTGGTGCCGCTGATCCTGGCTGCCAGCTCCAAGTTATACATAAATTTAAATATTGGGGATAGTGCTAGAGCCCCCCATTTCAATGTATGTGCAGAATAACATTGATCAAGTCATGGACGCTCTGGCAGCTAAAGCCAACCTACCTCTGGAATTGCTGGACTTGTTCAACCTAGTAAAAATGATTTTCCTGCCCAAACTGCTTTATGTACTAATGAATGCTCCAGGCCTGGTCTCCAAAATATTCTTCGATAAGACAAAATCAATGATGGGTAGCTTCTTGTGGATTGGGGGGACACACAAACTAGCTTGAGACACATTAACCTCGCCAATCACTCAAGGAGGCTTGACCCTACGTGATGTATTCGTATTTTAACTACATGAGTGATTAGTCCCTAAAATAGACAGTTCTTGTACGGTCACAGGGGCCGCCATCTCTCTTCATACGAGTCACTGTGCTGTGCGATATACGGAGGCAGAACGTCTGATAGAGACAGGCTTTGTGAGCTCACACAATAACCCAATCTGGCATAACCCGAACACGGCTGAATTTGCTAAGGTTGATGAGGGTTGTCTGTGGGCTCCAAAAAGGCCTCAAATATATCAATCAGCTCAGACAGGCCATCGAGTCATTTAGACAGATGCAAATGGAGTTTCAAATTACAGGGGACTGGCTTTTATTTTAATAAAGTGATCAGCACATCTTAGTTTCTTATACTTTTATTAGGGACATAATTACTGGGGAAAAGAGAAATCACAAGGCACACATGAGCAAACATTGTCTAAGACCTGTCAGGCAAAGAATGGGAAGAAGAGACAGGCTGAATCAGCTTTGGGATTTTCATCAGATCCATTATACCCCCAAACGGCTGCATAACATGGGCAGACTCCGGAATAAAAATTGCCATGAATGTAGTACCGAGGTGGAGACCTCTGTCATATGATGTGGGGATGCTCCCACATACAGGGTTTCTGGAAAGCCATTTCAGATTTTAGTGCTGATAATCTTCACCCCCCAGGGTCAATGGCTTGAGAGTGTGCTTTAATAGGAATCTTCATAGACCTGCACTTGGGAAAGACAAATAAATTATTTATATGGTTACTGTTCTTCTATGCCAAAAATGTATTGCTCTAAAGTGGAGGGACTCCAACCCCCCCTCTGTCACAATGTGGAACAGCCTGATAAATAAAGCACTCCCTTTATATAAACATACATAAGTTGTGAGGGGCTGTCAGAATCAGTTTGAAACATTTTTGGGTGGGTGGTAGCGAATTGATGGTTTGGCATGTGACTTAAACGCCTATCCTGCATAAATATGGTATAACATGTTACCCTTTCCTTAGCTTATGTTCCAGTATTCTCATGTGCTGTCTAGTATAACGAGAAGATAGATAAATTGTAAACCGCTGTACAGCTATTGACTGTTTACTTCACCCGCCTATGTATGTTAATGTTGTATTGTCTATGTCTTCAATAAAAAGATTAAAAAAAAAAACTTGAATAGTTGTCAGTGGTCACATGTTTGGCTGCAATTTGCTGACATACTGGGGAACGAGGGAAGTGGTTACTTGGCTAGTGTCCTAGCTGCCATTAGCTGACATACTGGGAAATGAGAGAAGTGGTTAATTGGCTAGTGTCCTAGCTGCCATGGCTAGCTGCCATTTGCTGACATACCAGGAAATGAGGAAAGTGGTTACTTGGGTAGTGTCCTAGCTGCCATGGCTAGCTGCCATTTGCTGACATACCAGGGAATGAGGGAAGTGGTTACTTGGCTAGTGTCCTAGCTGCCATTTGCTGACATACCAGGGAATGAGGGAAGTGGTTACTTGGCTAGTGTCCTAGCTGCCATGGCTAGCTGCCATTTGCTGACATACCAGGGAATGAGGGAAGTGGTTACTTGGCTAGTGTCCTAGCTGCCATTTGCTGACATACCAGGGAATGAGGGAAGTGGTTACTTGGCTAGTGTTCCTTTAACCCTAACCTTCTAGATCAGGGTTACCCAACTAGTGATACTTGAGCTCCTCTCAGGTGGTACTTGACTAGTCTGTAGAAAGACCTATACTGAACCTGATCTCCTCCTATCTATCAATAAAAAACTTATAGATTATGCAAACTATTTTTGTGAATTTTGTGTGCTTTAATTTGTTGTTTTGTGCATTTATAAGATAGTTTATTTGACTGGAAACCCTTGAGTGCCACCCAGGTTGTACTTGTAAAAAAGAAAATGGTCAGGTGGTACTTAAAGATGAAAAACTGTCAAGAACCCCTGTTCTAGATTATGTGTGAAACTTCAGCCTGTGCTTCAGTTTGAAGTTGAGGCTCACTTGATCAATAGCCATTAGACTAAAGATCTTACCATCTAATTGGGTTTTGAATTCCAGAAGTTCTCCAATGAGGTAGAGACGTTAAAAAAAACTTCCCATGATTAATTGAATTATTGAAAAAAATGTTAGCTGTGTTGCATGAACAGCAGCTAGGCTCACTGGGAGGGACTAAGGTCTTGGTAGGTTATCACAGGCATCTGGAGCCATGTTGACGCCATTGCATCTCACAGCTACTGGGGGAGGGGGGATGTATGGTGGAGAAATTAGAGGGCCAGGATAGTGATTTAAAGTTTTGGTCATGCTTATCACAGCAATATTGGACATTCCTAGCCACATGACATGTCATATTGTCTTGCTGGAAGATGCCGTTCGGCCTAGGAAAGACCATCGACATGTAAGGGTGTACCTGATCTGTAAGGATACATTTATATCCATTCATGCTTAAAGGAGGTCTATCACGAATATATATTAAAATAAAATGAATGATTTAAATTCCACATAATACCTTATATGTATACCTATAATACAGCAAAAGTAAAGAAATGTATTCCTTACTTTTATATTTAAAAATGAAAATTGCATGGGTGACCATTCACTGAATTGGGGAATTCGCTTGGCTGATATCAGCAAGGTGACCGCAGACAGCTGACCACTGAGGGGAAGCAACCGACACTTGTATCCTGGAGATATTGTTTTGGTCTCCTAGCAACTGCAGAAAAGTTTTCTACTTTGAATTAGTGTGGTTATATAACTACCATATTTTTCACCGAATAAGATGCACCCCCTGCCCCCGCAAAAAACATTACCAAGCTCCCACACCGTGGCAGCATCTCCCACAGATATAAACGCATAGAGACAGACACAAACACAGAAGATATATTACCGCCACCTGCTACCCCTAATTTCATTGTCTGCCGACGCCACATAAGCAAGTTACCCGTGTGCTGCATACAGGTACTGTGCCTTGTGGCAGTGGGCAATGGTGGATTAGGGTGAGGGCAGCAATAATGTATCTCCTGTGTGTGTCTGTCTGTCTCTATGTGTTTATCTCGATGGGAGACACTGCTGCGACGTGGGAGCTTGGTCATGTAATTTTATTTTTTTGTTTTTGGGGGCATGCTGCACACTGCCTGTATTTGGTATGCCTTACTGGCTGCCAGTATTTGGGATGCCCCACACTCTGCCTGTATTTGGGATGCCGCTGACTGCATGTAATAGGGTGATTGGGGGGATTCTGCACACTGTCTGTATCGGAGTGATGATGGGGGTATATTTTAGCACACCATTTGGTTCAGAATATTTTTTTCTTATTTGCCTCCTCCAAATCCTGTGTCTTATGGGGGGAAATTTACAATTACAGTGTGTGTGTGTGTGTGCTTGGTATGCTATTGATAAAGTTAGTTTAAAGAAAAGCCAGGAAGTCTTAGGCAGCCCGTGTGACTGTGTGCTAATTTTTTGCTCCATGTCGAGATGTGTTGCTGATGTATCATGCTCACGTTTATGTTCCTGAATGTTGTTAAATAAACAGCCATTGTTCCTGCATATATATATATATATATATATATATATATATATACACACACACACACACACACACACACACACACACTTAAAATATATAAATTATACATGGTGCAGGTGAGGGTTGTGAGTCGGTGGCTGGGAAGTGTAGTCAGTTAACAGTTTTGGAGGGGGGCAGCGGATGGGAAATGGGGTCAGGTGAGGGTTGTGGGTCGGTGGCGCTGGGAGTAGGTCAGTTGTGGGATAGTGGATAGAAAGTGGGGTAAGGTTAGGGTTGAGGGTCTGTGGCTGAGGAGTGGGGTCAGGCGAGGGTAGTGGGTCGGCAGCTGGTGAGTGGGGTCAGTGGAGTGTTGTGGGTTGGATGGAAAGTGGAGTCAGGTGAGGGTTGTGGGTCAGCGGCTGGAAAGTTGGGTAAGGTCAGGGTTGTGAGTCAGCAGCTGGGCAGTGGAGTTAACGGTTTTGGGGGTGGCTGATGGGAAGTGGGTTAGTGGCTGTGAAGTGGTGTCAGGTGAGAATTATGTGTCAGGGGCTGGTGAGTGGGGTTAGATGAAGTCCAATCTTCCACACCAAAATTGTGTCCCCGTTTGCTGAGTAGAGGGAGTGGGGCATCCACAGGTTGGATGGGGAGACAGGAAGGGCAAGTGTCACAGAAGGAAAGGTGAATAGTGAGGCTGCAACAGGTTGTATTGACAATTTGTAGGGTGCCTTGACATAAATGGACGTGGAAAGAGGGTAAGATGGCCACAGATTTATTTTACCTTCAGTTACTGTATTTTTCGCAGTATAAGACACACCTAGGTTTTAGAGAAGAAAAATTAGAAAAATATTCTATATTTGTATTCTAGAAAAATATTAAGCAAATAGTGTGCTAAAATACCCCCAGTCATAATCGCAGTGTCCAGAATCTCCCCAATCATCCCATAACAGGCAGTCTGCAGAACCCCCCACCAATCACCCTATAACAGGCAGTCTGCAGAACCCCCCCCACCAATCACCCTATAACAGGCAGTCTGCAGAACCCCTCCTAATCACCTCATAACAGGCAGTGTGTGGAATCCCCCCCCCCACACCATCAACCCATAACAGCAGTTTGCAGAATTCCCCCAATCAACCCATAACAGACAGTTTGCGGAATACCCTCCAATCACCCTGCCCATCTGCTACTCCTCGATTATCTGGTATCCCAGCTTCGGGAGCCTGATTGGCAGTGCTGTCTACTGGAGATGGGTTGAGCACACTCAAGGTCATAGCCTCAGAAGAGAGGTCAGCTCGGCCTGCGGTAGTGGACCCATCTCCCACAGCACTTTGGAACTGTCAGTTTTTTTAAAAATGGCATTTGAAATGTATTAATATTCTCAGTGTGCCACACACCCCGCTTCCCCTTTAATTCTTACGATCGGGTTACTCCACCGCCAGGTGGCGACGTTGCAGAGAGAAGTCTTGAAAACGAGCCCCCTTCCGACCTATATATACCTGGGACCTCCCACTCAACACCAGTGTTTTCTCTCTGCATGAGGCGACAAGACAGAAGAAAGAAGTCTCCTGCTTGCAGGTAGCCGGGGTCTTACCCCGGCACCCCCTTTGGATCTATTTCTGCCCAGTTTTGATTGTTTGTTTACCTAGATGGTTAATGGAAGCCTCCCAGCCTAGGCTGCTCACTGGGCAACGGTAGATGGCACTATAGGTGCCTAGGAGCTTATCTCCTCCGCTCGACCCCACACGTGGGGCAATGCGGCTATCCGGCATGGTGATCCGGATTTGGGATGCCCCTGTCCCGAGGTTCCCCTTTGGCCATTTCTCTCCCGTTACGGTCCCTTCTCCCTTCACTATGGGGGGGGGGGGGGGTTTGGGGGGGTTCTTATACTGTGTGCCTGTGTGTTTTAACGTTAGTGCTGATTAAAGCAGGCGGGTAGCGCTCATGCGGCCTGGACTGCTAGGGCTGTGATATGTGTGGCATGTTTTTCCTCCCCCACTGACTCCGAGGGCGTCGGCGTGGCTTGAGCTGGTTGTTTTGCAGCTCGGCCCCACCGCACTTCCTCCTTCTAATCAAGGAGTCAGGTGCGGGGGACTCGGTTGCAGGTTGCTGTCTGGCTGTCTGGCTGCTGCTGCTGCTGCTGCTGCTCTTCGTACAGGTAAACGGTCCCCACCTCGTGTGTGGGGCGTCCTTTTTACTTTCAGTTTGCTTCATCTTTTTTATAAAAAGTGTATGTTGGCTGGCTTCAGTTTAACTCTTAAGCCACTCTGGGGCTTTGCTATTGTTATGTATTATGCCTTTCTCTGTATTGAATGACTATGCTGCATGCTGCCTTTTCTTCTGGGGGTCTGACTGTTGTCTCTTTTCCCCCCACAGATCCTGGGATCCCCTCACTGCAGTGGCTCTCCCGGTTCTGTTATACCTGGCTAGCCTTAGTACTTTAAAATGGGTTTTGTCCTAAGGTTTTTGTTTTTGTTTTTTTTTAATTTTTTTTGAAAAAAAAAAAAAAAATTTTTAATCCTCCCTTTTCCGGGACATTAATTACAAAGGGGCATCCCAGGTGGCTTAGTGCGTAAAACCCTGGGTTGTTGCGAATACCATATACAATAATTAATGTTATGGTCGGCACACCTATGAATAAGAGCTATCGTATGATTTGGGTGCTTCTGCTTTTGGGGTTTTTCCTCATTAACCCCACATAAATCTAACACAAACAAAAATAGAGTAGAAGCACACCACAAATATTCATTTGCAAAAAGTTTATAATTGTATAAATGAGTGATACATATATTGTTGCGAATACCATAAATTCACCATATGGAGGCTTCCGACAATACCGGAAATGGCTCTTCGGGGCCATCCAGGCTGTGTGGGGGCTGTGGGGTTCCGCTCCCAGGCGATGATGTCATATTATGCATTCCATGTGCAAAGCAAAACATTGCGCGCCAGTCTGTCGCTCCGGCTTCTGGCTCCTCGCAACTTTCGTCATCTCCTACCCCCCTCCCTTATTCCGGTCCCCATGTGACATTGTCAAGGGTGGGGATTCGCAAGCCGAGGTGTGTGCACGATTGGCCAACCTCGAGAAAATAATTTCCGCCAAAGTAGCTCAGAAGGCTACAGCAAAGCGGAAACACCTTTCTCCAGCAGCACCTGCTTCGGAGGATGAGACGTGTGAAATTGTGGATTGGTCCGATTGTCCCCCTGATGAGGAGGGGGAACTCCTTGAGGAGTCGGATGAGCCTGCAGATCAGATGGGATTGACGCTGCTGGCGATCAGGCTACGGGGGTGTCCTTTGACACCCCTTCCATTCTGGCTCAAATGTTTGAAATTTTGAATTTGGATCCGCCTGAGGCAGTTGCCCTGCCAAAGGGTCAGTTATTTGATGTTCCCCAGCCGCGTTTGGTTTTTCCCAGGCAACAACACTTTGTGAGGGTTATCCTTAAGGAATGGGAACAACCCACGCGACTGGCTGGAATTCCTCCTAGTTGGGATAAACGCTATCCCTTTCCGGAGGATTTGGTGAAGCTTTGGTCAGTTCCCCCTGATGTAGATACCCCTGTGTTAGGGCTGTCTAGCACAGCTGTGGTACAATCTTCTGAGACCACTGCCTTTAAGGATAGTGAGGATCGTCGGATTGATCAATTTGCTCGCCATGGTTTTATCAGTGCCGGATCGACACTGTGGCCAGTGTGTGCTTCGGCGCTTCTTCTGTTGGCAGTTAGGTCCATGATTAGGGATCTGTACGCAGGTCTTGATCCCGCTTGTGATGAGTTTTGTACTCTTAAATGGTGTGAGTCGTTTATTTCCTTTGTCTTGACCGCTCAGGACGATGCTCTGGCAATGAGTAGCAGGACAGCGGCTCTGCTGGTGGCAATTCGTAGGTCAGTGTGGCTGCGCCAGTGGACGGCGGACTTTGTCTCTAAAAAGGTGCTTACAGCGATCCCTTTTTTGGGTTTGCGCCTGTTTGGTGATAAAATAGATTCAGTGGCAAAAGGTGGTAAATTACCTCATCGCAAGAGGCCTCGTCGCCCCTTTCGGGGTGCGAAAGCCTTTAATCCTTCCTTTCAGGGAATCAGAGCGGGTAGGGGGGCTTCCTTTCCCGCTACCAGAGGTACAGGTTGGACCCGGGGGAGGGGCCGTGGCCATCCCGGTCAGTCCTGGGGCGCCAAGCCCAAACCTGCTGGTAAGCCCGCTCAGCAATGAGGGCTGCCCTCACCCGTGCTGGTGGGGGGACGATTGCGACACTTTTCCCTGGTCTGGGACTAGGAGGTTCCAGACAGATGGATCCAGGAGGTGGGGTCGTCCGGTTACAAACTGGAGTTCGAGTCTCGCCCTCCTTCACGGTTCTTTCAGTCTCGGGTGCCCACCGATCCTTTGGCCGCACAGGGGCTCCTGGCATCGGTAAGGAATCTTTTGGAAATGGCGGTCATCCGGCCAGTGCCGCGCTTAGAGGTGGGCCTCGGTTTCTACTCCAATCTTTTCGCAGTCCCCAAAAAGGACGGGTCGGTTCGTCCCGTCCTGGACCTGAAATTGCTCAACAGGTTCATCCGTTTCCGGAAGTTTCGCATGGAAACTTTGCGTTCGGCCATCGGTTCTCTTCAGCAGGGGGACTTCATGACGTCCATAGACATCAAGGATGCTTACCTTCATGTTCCCATATGCCGAGCTCATCAGCGTTTTCTTCGGTTCATGATGAACGACCAGCATTTTCAATTCGTGGCACTTCCGTTTGGCCTGACCTCGGCCCCAAGGGTGTTCACCAAGGTGCTGGCAGGGGTGATGGCCATCTTCAGATCTCGGGGCATTCGTGTCGTACCTTATTTGGACGACCTTCTCATCATGGCTCCGTCCCTCAATCAATCAGAGACAGACACCAGGATGGTGGTCTCCACGCTGGAAAGCCTCGGTTGGGTGATCAACTTTCCCAAGTCCTCCCTGCTCCGGCCAGGGTGGTGTCCTTTCTGGGAATGCAGTTGGACTCTTGTCAACACAGGGTGTTTCTCCCTCAGTCCAAAATTTATCTGATTCAGGATTTGGCTCGGGTCCTTCTTTCCAATCCTCGGCCATCCATCCGTCTGGGGATGAGGCTGGTAGGTTTGATGGTTGCCTCGTTCGAGGCAGTGCCTTTCGCTCAATTTCACACGAGGACGCTGCTGCTTCATCTGTTAGCGTCCTGGGACCGGCGACCAGGGTCGTTGGATCGGCCCTTCCAGTTGTCCTCCCGGGTCCGGCAGTCCCTCCAGTGGTGGTTGATCTCGACCAATCTCTCGAGGGGCAGGTTTTTCCTGACTCCTCTTTGGGAAATTGTCACCACGGACACCAGTCTTTCGGGATGGGGGGGATTCTGGAAGGATCTTCAGTTCCAGGGGCAGTGGGGACCTCAAGAGGCCCACTTACCCATCAATATTCTGGAACTGAGAGCCATCCGTCTGGTTCTGGCTCTTCTGACTCAACATGTTCTGGGCCTTCCGGTCCAGGTCCGTTCAGACAATCGAACAGCGGTTGCCTACATCAATCATCAGGGAGGGACTTGCAGTCTGGGTACTCTCAGAGAGTTATCCCTGATCCTGACCTGGGCGGAGGCCCATGTTCCTTGTCTCTCTGCAGTTTACATCCCAGGGGTGGAGAACCAGGATGCGGACCTGCTGAGCAGGGGCTCTTCCCGTCTGGGAGAATGGGCTCTCCCCCGATGGGGGACACCGGAGGTGGACCTGTTTGCCTCTCGTCACAATTGCAGGCTCCCGAACTTCGTGTCGCTCTCCTAGGATCCTCTGGCAGTGGACGCCATGTCCCTGAGCTGGGGGGATCTGGGGTTTCTGTATCTGTTTCCGCCGATACCCATGCTGGGCAGGGTGGTACGGAAGCTGGCTCTGGAAAAGGTGTCCGCAATTCTCGGGGCCCCAAGGTGGCCAAGGCGAGTATGGTTCGCAGACATCGTTCGGCTGGCAGTGGACCAGCTCGTTCTGCCTCTTCGGCCCGATCTGCTCACTCAGGGTCAGCTGTGTTACCCCAATTTACCAACGCTGGGTTTGACGGCTTGGCTGCTGAAACCTCCATCTTGAAGGAGGAGGGTTTTTCTGACTCGGTCGTTAAGACTCTGATCAGTGCCCGGAAGAGGTCTTCTTCTATCATCTACTATAGGACTTGGAAAGCCTATATCACTTGGTGTGAGATTAGATCTTTGCCTTGTAGGGTCTTTTCGGTTTCCAGGATTCTGGAGTTTTTGCAATCAGGGCTGGACTCTGGTCTTCAGCTGAGTACTTTGAAGGGGCAAGTTTAGCCTTATCTATCTTTTTTCAGAAGCGTTTTGCGCTTCATCCTTTAGTTAAAACTTTTTTCCAGGGGGTGGCGCATGTGCGGCCTCCCAGGAAACCTTTACTCCCTGTTTGGGACTTGAGCTTTCCACTCTTCAGGCTCCTCCCTTTGAGCCTTTGCAAGATATTGCTTTGTCTACCCTGACTCAGAAGATTGTCTTCTTGGTAGCTATCACTTCAGTTGGCGGCCTTGTCTATTCAGGCGCCCTACTTTGAGAGGCATCAGGATAAAGTGTTTTTTCGGTTCAAACCGGACTTTCTTCCTAAGGTTGTTTCTGCTTTTCATTTGAATCAGGATATTGTTCTTCCCTCCCTGTGTCCTAAGCCTAAGAATGACAAGGAGAGGGTTTTGCATTGTTTGGATGTAGTATGCTGTGTTAAGTACTATTTGATTGTTACTTCTCCTTTTCGTAAAACTGATGCCTTTTTTGTTGTGCCCTGTGGGCCTAGGAAGGGTTTGGCGCCGCCCAAATCTTCCATTAGCAAATGGATCTGTCAGGCCGTTATTGCGGCCTATTCTGCTAAGGGGAAAGTCCCCCCTTTCCGTATCACTGCTCATTCTACTCGCGACGTTGGAGCGTCTTGGGCTTTTCAGCACCAAGCTTCTGTTGAACAAGTTTGTTAGGCTGCTACTTGGTCTTCTGTTCATACTTTTTCTAAGTTTTACAAGGTTGATGTGCAGGCCTCAGCGGATGCTGTGTTTGGCCGCAAAGTTCTGCAGACTGCAGTCATTTAAGTTATGCTTCACTTTGCCTTTGGATACCCATCCCTTGTGGACACTGCTTTTGGATGTCCCGATCGTAAGAATTAAAGGGGAAGCGGGGTGTGTGGCACACTGAGAATAATGCCATTTTGTGAGTACTCACCTGAAAAATGGATATTGTCAGTGTGCCACACACCCCGCTTCACCCACCCTTTTCGGTATCCCGCTTCCTTTATATGGTGAAGCTTTTTCTTTATTTTGAGGTTACCATTGGATTTCCTGGTACCTTGTCTTTCTGCTTTTTAAATCACTGGTGTTGAGTGGGAGGTCCCAGGTATATATAGGCCGGAAGGGGGCTCGTTTTCAAGACTTCTCTCTGCAACGTCGCCACCTGGCGGTGGAGTAACCCGATCGTAAGAATTAAAGGGGAAGCGGGGTGTGTGGCACACTGACAATATCCATTTTTCAGGTGAGTACTCACAAAATGGTATTTTTTTACTATTTATAAATAGAATATTAAACATCGGAATGAACTCCTGTATTTCATTAGGCACCTTTGTAGCTGACAGTCACCTCTCACATCAATCTTATCACACACATTATACTGTGCCTTGAAAAAGTATTCATACACCATACAAGCTTTTCCACATTTTTAAAAGTTACAGCAGCAAACTGTATTTTAATGTCTCTATTAGCAGGAGCAGCTCCAGAAATAAATTGTGGGGCCCTGACACACAGGTTGAGGAGGCAGTAGAAGTTTACACTTCTTTTTGAAATGGGCAAATCAGTTAGGGGGTTAAAGCGCAGCATATTCATGTGTTGGGATGGCCCAGTCAATGTCCAGATCTAAATCCCATTGAGAATATATAGTATGGCAGCACTTGAAAACTGCTGTTCACAATTGCTCTCTCTTCAATCAGATTGAGCTAGAGCTATTTTGCAAAGGCAAATGGCATCAGGTTCAGCCTCTAGATGTGCAAATCTGATATACTTACTCCTACAGACTTGCAGCTGTAATTATTTTACATTTGGAAAACCTGTATTTTCCTTACACAAAATGTGGAAGAGTTCAAGGGGGGATGGGGAGAAAATTAAGCTTTTCTACTTCACTTCACTTCTACTTCAGGCCATTTCAACACTTTGTTTCAACACATTTCAACACATTTAAATATGTTTTGATCCCAAACCATTCTATTGTAGATTTGGCTGTATGTTTAGGGTTGTTGTTCTTAAACATACCCCCCAGCCTCAAGTCTTTTGCAGCCTCTAACAGGTTTTCCATAAGGATTGTCCTTTATTTAGCTCCTCCCAGCTTCCCATGAACTTGGATCAACCTCCCCGTCCCTGCTGAAGAAAAGCATCGTACAGCATGATGCTGCTGCCACCATGTTTCACAGTGGGGATAGGTATGTTCAGGGTGATGTGCAGTGTTCCTCCACATATAGTGCTTGGCATTTTAGTTCAACTTTGATCTCATTTGATAAAAGCACCTTCTTCCACATGTTTGCTTTGTCGCTATACTGCCCCTGGGGTACGAGACCCTGCTTCCCTCACTTCACTCAGCTCTTGATGTTTGCAGTGCTGTGGCCCACCTGACGGCGCTGCGACCCCTACATGACTGAAGGCAAACTGATAGCTTGCTTTCAAAAATGGCTTTCTTCTTGTCCCACTTCCATAAAGGTCAGATTCATGGAGTACCAGACTTGGAGTTATCCAATGGACAAATTCTTCCACCTGAGCAGCTCTTCCAGGGTGTCCCTAGGCCTCTTGACTTCTTCTCTAATTAGTATGCTCCTTGTCTGGGCTGTTGGTTTAGGTTAACATCCATGTCTTGGTAGGTTTGCAAATGTGCTGTACACTTTCCATTTACAGATGCAACATTTTCAGAGCTTGCGCAATTTTTTTATAACCTAATCTTGCAATTCACTTTTGTCACAACTTTATCCCTTAGCATTCTGGTGTGTCCCTTGGTTTTCATGATGCTGTTTATTCATTAATGTTCTCTAACAACCCTCTGAGGCCTTCACAGAACGGCTGTATTTATAATGAGAACAAATTACATACAGATAGAATCGGTTTATTCATTTGGTGAAGTCTGAAGGCAATTGGTCACACTGTCTTCTGTTTAGGGGCATCAAACATCAGAGTACAGGGGGCTCACCACAATTTCCTGTTTATTATTTTTTAAAAACAGCAGAAGGCTGAAAATTATCTCACATCCATCTACAAAGCAGAACCCGATTTAAGCTAGGCCGCGTCCCTCCTAGGCCTGGAAGCTCAGCTGGGCTAACCGCTAGTGGCAAAAAATTACCCCACCCCTATCACCTCCTCTCTAATTAAAACCCAAATTTCCCTAATTTACAATAAAAAATCCCTCCTGGCCAACCACCTGCTCTGCCAAATTGACCGGCTATCTCAGAAACCTGAGCGGAGCCCTCCCACCGGCTGTGACAAATCAAGGACAAAATAACAATATTACAACAATTACCCCTAACATGAACCCCAGTCCCAACACTTTTACATCTAAATAGTTTTTTACATACAGTGAACATACAAAATATTTATTTCCCTTTTTTTTTATAAAGCATAAATATATTTTGAACTCAATAAATAACATTGAAACCGAAGCACCTCGACCAGTTCCTCCAACAAAATATATATTTTTTAAAATTATAATACAAAATGCACTACATACACAAAAACGTAAAATTATAGGTTCCCCATTCCCCTGTAACACTCCTTCAAACCCCCCCCAAAAAAGGTCTGTGGCGAGTTAACCCCCCATACCCAAAGACAGGGCAGGACTGCTCATCCAGATCAGGGGGGCAAAGAGTAAGGGGAGGGTGGCGACCATCTTTTTTATACTCCCTCCCATTAAGTCACTTTCCCACCGTTCTCCCACCTACATAGTCTGGTCTGCTTCCGGGTAGGAACGCAGGCAGTCATGGGGGACTGCCATCCTTAAAGGGACAGCGCCCCACAATCTCTGTGAGAAGTGTTGACTGTATGTGGTGTTTTGGCTGCAATAGCATTTGCAATTGTTAAAAAACAAATGTTGATTGCAAGTGATATCACTACCAGAACAGCAGCAACATGCATCTGCATCAGCAATATCGTTTTTTAATGCAGTCTCAGTGACAGGTAGCACCAACTCTTGGTGCTCCACACCATACTTATTAAAAAACTACACACACACACACAGCGTCGGCGCTCTAAATCTGGTCGCTATAGCATAGAGCGGCAGATGCTGTGTGATTAAAGTCTGTTTTTAAACACATATCCACCAGTAACAAAGCGTAAAACACATGGAATGACATTGTTTTAACACTGTGACATTAACACTTTAGTGCCAGACCTGTAATGACAATTCTGCATAAAAAACAAAATCTAAAAAGTTTTCAAAAATGACTCTTTCTAGGCCAGGAGAGAAGAGGGAGGTGGTGATGTAGCTGTATAGAGCCCTGGTGAGGCCACAGCTAGAATACTGTGTGCAATTCTGGAGACCTTACCTGCAAAAATACATTATTTTAATAGAACGTGTCCAAAGGCGGGCAACGAAAATGGTGGAAGGACTTAAACAGGAGAGACTTAAAGAACTTAATTTGTACAGTCTGGAGGAAAGAAGGGAGAGGGGGGACATGATTGAGACCTTAAAATATGTGAAAGGATTGAATAAGGTTCAGGAGGGAAGTGTTTTTAAGAAGAAGCTTAATGATAGAACAAGGGGGCACAACCTGAAGCTAGTCGGGGGGAAGATCAGGAGCAATGTTAGAAAATATTATTTTACAGAAAGAGTAGTAGATGCTTGGAACAAACTTCCAGCAGAGATACTGAATGTAAACATGCCTGGGATAAGCACACATCTATCCTAAGATAAAGAGTACATACAGTATACACATAAGGGCAGACTAGATGGACCGTATGGTCTCCTTCTGCCGTCAACCTTCTATGTTTCTAGGAGAGGTCACACAATTATTTGAGAAAAAAAAAATAAAAACAAAAAAAAAAATGTTTAAACAGAAGAAAAGGAACGTTCATTGAAATGTATAGGAGTGCGACAGGTAATACCTGGCACTCTGGAAGCTATAGCGCCGGTGCTATACACTGAGCCACTTTTAATGATGAATCGTACGCTGCATGACGCTGTTAGAGTCGCTGTGGTTTTGCATACAGCGCCCGGCGTTCACCAGACGCTGCCTGCCGCTACGAGGCGCTACCTGCCGCTGAATAACCCCCTCTGTATTTATCTGTAGGGTGCCCCTTCGCCCAGGGTCAGTTCTACTGCTGGACCAAAGACATCCCACTTCCAACACTGGATATACAGCAGGGTGGCACTATTTGAGGTTGGCACCTGCCATTCCCGTGTTTGGCCATTAGATGGCAATATCTGATCACTGATATTTATTTTATTACCCTGCAATCATTGGTAAGAGAATACGACCATTCATAGCAGGTCAGCTTTTCCAGCCAGAAGTAAGCAGTTCCATGTCCTAATCATTTATATAAAGATTAATACTAACTTTTATTACATTATTACAGTATTTATTGTTTAGAACATGCTGAAAGAAAATCTCCCCAAAATGGCAAGCTAGTATAGCTATGTCCCAATGTACGTACAAATGAATCCCCAAACCAACAGTGCTGCTGTGTGCTCACAATACATATTGGGATACGCTGTGAAAGGGAAAGGAAACTTTAGTGGGCTTTCCTAATAGACCTCAGGTCCCACAGCGGTGATCGCTTTCATGCAGACCCTGGTTTAAAACTGGTCAAAGGTGTACGGTGGTGTTTAAAACAGCCCCCATATAGAATGATGAGGCTAACCTTGCACACCACACGTACCCACGTGCACCACCTGGCTTTAAAGCAATCCTTCACCCTGAATGAGATCATTTCTTGTATATTTCCCACACCCTGTACACACAGATTGCCCACATTAAAAGTCATCTACTGCATGTTATGAGCTTTTAAACATCCAAGATGGCGGCTCAAGGAGCACCAGGCAGCCTGCAAACAGGAAGCGTCTTCTCACTGTGTCGCTCTGCATTCTGGGATTGCTGTACTTTCCCTGACCACAGATCTGCTCTGTTTGTGCAAAGCACAGCTATAACCCCGCCCCCTGTACTTTATCCCACTCTCCTCTCCTCAGTATGTGTGATGCTTCTGAGGCAAGATGGCAGCGCCCACATTCTAGAGTCCTGAACAGAGTTGCAGCCCGGTGGGGGCCAGCGCCCACATCCTAGAGTCCTGAACAGAGTTGCAGCCCGGTGGGGGTAAAAATAATAAGTAAGTGACTAAAAACTTAAAATATATTAATCTTAGCTGCTGGGCAATAGGTTTTCAAGGGTTTGGGATTTTCATTAAATCACACTGAAGGTCTGGTTTAAATATTGGTGTGGGAGAGTGATCACCACTGCTAGACTGGGTGAAGGTAAGGATCCAACTCATGCCCCCTATGGCTCCCTGATCCAACTCATGCCCCCTATGGCTCCCTGATCCACCTCATGCCCCCTATGGCTCCCTGATCCACCTCATGCCCCCTATGGCTCCCTGATCCTCCTCATGCCCCCTATGGCTCCCTGATCCACCTCATGCCCCCTATGGCCCCCTGATCCACCTCATGCCCCCTATGGCTCCCTGATCCACCTCATGCCCCCTATGGCTCCCTGATCCACCTCATGCCCCCTATGGCTCCCTGATCCACCTCATGCCACCTTTGGCCCCCCTGATCCACCTCATGCCCCCTATGACCCCCTGATCCACCTCATGCCCCCTATGGCTTCCTGATCCACCTCATGCCACCTATGGCTTCCTGATCCACCTCATGCCACCTATGGCTTCCTGATCCACCTCATGCTCCCTATGACCCCCTGATCCACCTCATGCCCCCTATGGCTCCCTGATCCACCTCATGCCACCTATGGCTCCCTGATCCACCTCATGCCCCCTTTGGCCCCCCTGATCCACCTCATGCCCCCTTTGGCTTCCTGATCCACCTCATGCCACCTTTGGCCCCCCTGATCCACCTCATGCTCCCTATGACCCCCTGATCCACCTCATGCCCCCTATGGCTCCCTGATCCAACTCATGCCCCCTATGGCTCCCTGATCCAACTCATGCCCCCTATGGCCCCCTGATCCACCTCATGCCCCCTATGGCTCCCTGATCCACCTCATGCCCCCTATGGCCCCCCTGATCCACCTCATGCCCCCTATGACCCCCTGATCCACCTCATGCCCCCTATGGCTCCCTGATCCAACTCATGCCCCCTATGGCTCCCTGATCCACCTCATGCCCCCTATGGCTCCCTGATCCACCTCATGCCCCCTATGGCTCCCTGATCCTCCTCATGCCCCCTATGGCTCCCTGATCCACCTCATGCCCCCTATGGCCCCCTGATCCACCTCATGCCCCCTATGGCTCCCTGATCCACCTCATGCCCCCTATGGCTCCCTGATCCACCTCATGCCCCCTATGGCTCCCTGATCCACCTCATGCCACCTTTGGCCCCCCTGATCCACCTCATGCCCCCTATGACCCCCTGATCCACCTCATGCCCCCTATGGCTTCCTGATCCACCTCATGCCACCTATGGCTTCCTGATCCACCTCATGCCACCTTTGGCCCCCCTGATCCACCTCATGCTCCCTATGACCCCCTGATCCACCTCATGCCCCCTATGGCTCCCTGATCCACCTCATGCCACCTATGGCTCCCTGATCCACCTCATGCCCCCTTTGGCTTCCTGATCCACCTCATGCCACCTTTGGCCCCCCTGATCCACCTCATGCTCCCTATGACCCCCTGATCCACCTCATGCCCCCTATGGCTCCCTGATCCAACTCATGCCCCCTATGGCTCCCTGATCCAACTCATGCCCCCTATGGCCCCCTGATCCACCTCATGCCCCCTATGGCTCCCTGATCCACCTCATGCCCCCTATGGCCCCCCTGATCCACCTCATGCCCCCTATGACCCCCTGATCCACCTCATGCCCCCTATGGCTCCCTGATCCAACTCATGCCCCCTATGGCTCCCTGATCCACCTCATGCCCCCTATGGCTCCCTGATCCACCTCATGCCACCTTTGGCCCCCCTGATCCACCTCATGCCCCCTATGACCCCCTGATCCACCTCATGCCCCCTATGGCTCCCTGATCCAACTCATGCCCCCTATGGCTCCCTGATCCAACTCATGCCCCCTATGGCCCCCTGATCCACCTCATGCCCCCTATGGCTCCCTGATCCACCTCATGCCCCCTATGGCCCCCTGATCCACCTCATGCCCCTTATGGCCCCCTGATCCACCTCATGCCCCCTATGGCCCCCTGATCCAACTCATGCCCCCTATGGCTCCCTGATCCAACTCATGCCCCCTATGGCTCCCTGATCCACCTCATGCCCCCTATGGCTCCCTGATCCACCTCATGCCCCCTATGGCTCCCTGATCCACCTCATGCCCCCTATGGCTCCCTGATCCACCTCATGCCCCCTATGGCTCCCTGATCCACCTCATGCCCCCTATGGCTCCCTGATCCACCTCATGCCCCCTATGGCTCCCTGATCCAACTCATGCCCCCTATTACTCCCTGATCCACCTCATGCCCCCTATGGCTTCCTGATCCACCTCATGCCACCTTTGGCCCCCCTGATCCACCTCGTGCTCCCTATGACCCCCTGATCCACCTCATGCCCCCTATGGCCCCCCTGATCCACCTCATGCCCCCTATGACCCCCTGATCCACCTCATGCCCCCTATGGCCCCCCTGATCCACCTTATGCCCCCTATGGCTCCCTGATCCACCTCATGCCCCCTATGGCCCCCCTGATCCACCTCATGCCCCCTATGGCCCCCTGATCCAACTCATGCCCCCTATGGCTCCCTGATCCACCTCATGCCCCCTATGGCTCCCTGATCCACCTCATGCCCCCTATGGCTCCCTGATCCTCCTCATGCCCCCTATGGCTCCCTGATCCTCCTCATGCCCCCTATGGCTCCCTGATCCACCTCATGCCCCCTATGGCTCCCTGATCCAACTCATGCCCCCTATGGCTCCCTGATCCACCTCATGCCACCTATGGCTTCCTGATCCACCTCATGCCACCTTTGGCCCCCCTGATCCACCTCATGCTCCCTATGACCCCCTGATCCACCTCATGCCCCCTATGGCTCCCTGATCCACCTCATGCCACCTATGGCTCCCTGATCCACCTCATGCCCCCTATGGCTTCCTGATCCACCTCATGCCACCTTTGGCCCACCTGATCCACCTCATGCTCCCTATGACCCCCTGATCCACCTCATGCCCCCTATGGCTCCCTGATCCAACTCATGCCCCCTATGGCTCCCTGATCCACCTCATGCCCCCTATGGCCCCCTGATCCACCTCATGCCCCCTATGGCTCCCTGATCCACCTCATGCCCCCTATGGCCCCCCTGATCCACCTCATGCCCCCTATGACCCCCTGATCCACCTCATGCCCCCTATGGCTCCCTGATCCAACTCATGCCCCCTATGGCTCCCTGATCCACCTCATGCCCCCTATGGCTCCCTGATCCAACTCATGCCCCCTATGGCTCCCTGATCCACCTCATGCCACCTTTGGCCCCCCTGATCCACCTCATGCCCCCTATGACCCCCTGATCCACCTCATGCCCCCTATGGCTCCCTGATCCAACTCATGCCCCCTATGGCTCCCTGATCCAACTCATGCCCCCTATGGCCCCCTGATCCACCTCATGCCCCCTATGGCTCCCTGATCCACCTCATGCCCCCTATGGCCCCCTGATCCACCTCATGCCCCCTATGGCCCCCTGATCCAACTCATGCCCCCTATGGCTCCCTGATCCACCTCATGCCCCCTATGGCTCCCTGATCCACCTCATGCCCCCTATGGCTCCCTGATCCACCTCATGCCCCCTATGGCTCCCTGATCCACCTCATGCCCCCTATGGCTCCCTGATCCACCTCATGCCCCCTATGGCTCCCTGATCCACCTCATGCCCCCTATGGCTCCCTGATCCACCTCATGCCCCCTATGGCTCCCTGATACACCTCATGCCCCCTATGGCTCCCTGATCCACCTCATGCCCCCTATGGCTTCCTGATCCACCTCATGCCACCTTTGGCCCCCCTGATCCACCTCATGCTCCCTATGACCCCCTGATCCACCTCATGCCCCCTATGGCTCCCTGATCCAACTCATGCCCCCTATGGCTCCCTGATCCAACTCATGCCCCCTATGGCTCCCTGATCCACCTCATGCCCCCTATGGCTCCCTGATCCAACTCATGCCCCCTATGGCCCCCTGATCCACCTTATGCCCCCTATGGCTCCCTGATCCACCTCATGCCCCCTATGGCCCCCCTGATCCACCTCATGCCCCATATGACCCCCTGATCCACCTCATGCCCCCTATGGCTCCCTGATCCAACTCATGCCCCCTATGGCTCCCTGATCCACCTCATGCCCCCTATGGCTCCCCTGATCCACCTCATGCCACTTTTGGCCCCCCTGATCCACCTCATGCCCCCTATGACCCCCTGATCCACCTCATGCCCCCTATGGCTCCCTGATCCAACTCATGCCCCCTATGGCTCCCTGATCCAACTCATGCCCCCTATGGCCCCCTGATCCACCTCATGCCCCCTATGGCTCCCTGATCCACCTCATGCCCCCTATGGCCCCCTGATCCACCTCATGCCCCTTATGGCCCCCTGATCCACCTCATGCCCCCTATGGCCCCCTGATCCAACTCATGCCCCCTATGGCTCCCTGATCCAACTCATGCCCCCTATGGCTCCCTGATCCACCTCATGCCCCCTATGGCTCCCTGATCCACCTCATGCCCCCTATGGCTCCCTGATCCACCTCATGCCCCCTATGGCTCCCTGATCCACCTCATGCCCCCTATGGCTCCCTGATCCACCTCATGCCACCTTTGGCCTCCCTGATCCACCTCATGCCCCCTATGGCCCCCTGATCCACCTCATGCCCCCTATGGTCCCCTGATCCACCTCATGCCCCCTATGCCCCCCTGATCCACCTCATGCCCCCTATGCCCCCCTGATCCACCTCATGCCCCCTATGGCCCCCTGATCCACCTCATGCCCCCTATGGTCCCCTGATCCACCTCATGCCCTCTATGGCCCCCGGATCCACCTCATGCCCCCTATGGCCCCCTGATCCACCTCATGCCCCCTATGCCCCCCTGATCCACCTCATGCCCCCTATGGCCCCCTGATCCACCTCATGCCCCCTATGGCCCCCTGATCAAACTCATGCCCCCTATGGCCCCCTGATCCACCTCATGTCCAATATGAACTCCTTATCTGATGGATGTCAGTTAAAAAAGTACAGGAAGGTGGACGTTGCCTTACAATTCTGAAACTCTAAAATGGAAAGTTTTCTGCTTTGGTTGGCATTTAATGATGTTTGACAAGCTCCCCATGTACAATCAAGTGCAACAAAATATATTTTTAACAGTCCATCTCAACAGTTTTAGGGGTACACGTTCAGGTGAGATGCAAATAAATGTAACCAACCCCTGTCCTGAAGCCCCACCCACAGGTCATTCCCTATAGGGTCTTCAGAGTTTTGGAGGAGTGGAGACCCATCAACAGCAACATAAAGCCTTCCCATTCTAATTGAAATCTGCAAGGCTCTTTTTCAGAGACTTATGTCTTGACACTGACTCTGTCTCATCACACAACTGTTTAGCTTGCAGCCCTTCTTTAGCCCATCAATGTCAGCCACCTGTGTGGGCTTAGAAGCACAGGAAAAACCCGTGCTGGAAGGAGGGAAACGGCAGGTCCCACTACAGCCAGCCTTTCCATAAAAACAAAAAGAGACCATTATTCATGGCAAAATATGAAAATTGTCAACTTCTGGGGCAGGTGGTACATCATTCACAACCTTAAGGAGCACTAAACTCCCCTTAGAAACATTAAACTCCCCTTTCATTCCACTATCGCCACTAGTTGGGTGTTTACACACTTACCAGATCACCAGATCCGAGTCCCATGCAGGGCGGTGGTGCTTTGGCCTCCACCACATTGACACCTTCGCAACACTGTGCAGAGGGGACTATGACGTGCCCCATCTCATCATCACAGGAACTATGGCATGCACCTCTCCAGTGGAGAGTGGCCACATTTTCTCTGGAAACATTTCATAGAAACATAGAAACAAAGAAGGTTGACGGCAGAAGGAGACCATACGGTCCATCTAGTCTGCCCTTATGTGTATACTGTATGTACTCTTTATCTTAGGATAGATGTGTGCTTATCCCAGGCATGTTTAAATTCAGTGACTGTTGATTTTTCAACTACCTCTGCTGGAAGTTTGTTCCAAGCATCTACTACTCTTTCTGTAAAATAATTTTCTCTAACATTGCTCCTGATCTTCCCCCCGACTAGCTTCAGGTTGTGCCCCCTTGTTCTATCATTAAGTTTCTTCTTAAAAAACACTTCCCTCCTGTACCTTATTCAGTCCTTTCACATATTTAAAGGTCTCAATCATGTCCCCTCTCATGTCCCCTCTCTCCCTTCTTTCCTCCAAATTTGGAGCTCATCCCTCCCCCCTCCGGTGATACAGGCAAGGCAAAGGCAAAGAGCGAGTTATGCCACCCTGCATCACACTGCATAGACCCAGAGTTCTGATGGCGGTGTTCAGAAAATATGTTCATCACATTTCCAGCACTGGAGAAACCCTAGTTGCCTTGACCCAAAGTGTCTTCTAGAATGATCTTTTACTTTTGACCCACCCCCCAGTCTCTGTGACACTTTAAAGACAATTTAAAGAGGACCAAAACCCTATATATGAGACCCAGGGCAGGCATACTCGCTCCCCCCCCCCCCCCCATCGGGGTGCCCCACTGTGTGAAACCGCCAAGGTCACCCAAAAATGTTTTCGGTCCAACGGCACATGCGCAAGTGCACCCTGCTAAAGCGTTATCTCCTTAGCAAGGCGCATGCCCGCACCAGGCATTTGCGAGTGGTCGTCGTGGGCATGTTCCCTCCTGGACGAAGGGGCTTGAGCAGATCCGAGCGCACTGACTGGACGTGAGAACGCGCATGCGCAGTAGGACTGGGAAGAGGTGAGTTCGGGGGGTTTCACAAAGCAGGGCACCCTGAGTGGCAGGGATATCCTGGAGGAAGTCATCTGTCACAAGATATCTCTCAACCATGCTGACAAGTTGCTCAGTGTTGGTAGGGCCTCCCTAACTAAGCTGACCATTACTCCAGAGGGACAAACTCAGGCCACTTTGTGGCAAATTGTGGCAGTTTAACAAATCGCTAGGTTAGTTTTCGATAGCGACAACATTGTGTGACCAATATTGTCGCTATGGAAAATTAACCCAGCAATTTGCTAAGCTGTCCCAATTTAAGTGTCCCAAATGTGTCTGGAAAAAAATGTTCAGCTTATCCCTAACCCAGCTTTTCAGTTTAGTAAGTAGGGCTGCAGTGTAGGGATCCATGACCACCTTTTCCACAATCTGCTGGTGTACAGGAGTCAAGTTCCAGACATCTCTTAGTCAGATTAAATAAATTGAATATCTGAGACTTGGGCTAATCCACATCAAAATGCCGGGCATGGTCAGCAGGTGTGGCCCTCAATGTGGGCCAGGCAGACAGCAGGGCATTAGAATCGCCGGTCAATGACTCTGTGAATATGAATCCATCAATTGCCATGTTTGTAGGTACTGTAGGTAAGTTTCAGACAAACAAAATCATTTAAAAGAGGCAGCCTTACAGTCTGATTGATTGAAACTTCAATCATTCCCTGGCCGCCCCACCTGCCCACTCATACATGTCGTTCAATAGTAAGCTTGATCTTGCTTGACGTGCGTCCAACAGCCTGGCACAGTTGGAAAAGAAAGGTAGCTGTAAGGACTGTACCGGACACCTTTCTGTCTTAAGCTGATAATCCCCAATCTCCACCGCCTCTTCTGCCTATAGCCAAGTCCCCGCTCGCAGGAGACGCGGATTGTGCCTCTCCAGACTCGGTTACCCCCAGGACTTAATGGGCGCAAAGATTACCAGCTTAAGGTGGAGACTGATGAACGGCAGGGAGTCCCAAATGTGGATGCCAGGAGGCGGAAGTCCGATAAACTAGCTGAGGTCAAACCAGGAGATCACGAAGCGAGGTATCCAATGGAAGTAACAAAGAGGAGTCAAAACAAGCCGAGGTCAATCCAGAAGGTCACGGGGCGAGGTATCAGAAGGGTCAGGCGAAAATCGAGGTCAGGCAGGCAAAAGGTCAGGGCAGGCAGCAAGCAAGGATGGTCAAAAGTAACAAGCCGAGTATAACTGGAATAGGTCAATCTATCACGCTCCCAACAACCCAGAGGCTATAACGGGCACTGGGAAAATGGAGCAGCCAGAATATAAAGGGAGTACTGGCCAGTAGGAAAGGGGACAATAGGAGGGAAGGAAAGTGATTGGTGCAACATCACGGAACGGGAGCGGTCTCAGGAACTGGACGGCCCAGGCCAGACAGGCCGACCAGTCCCAGGGCCCGCTTCCCAAGAAGATGCCCGGGATAGGTCACTTTAAATCTGCCCCCAGCGGACGCGCTGGGAGAAGCGCCGCCGGGAGGCATAAGCAAGACGAGGGACCCTCCAAGCTGGGCTTCAGAGGATTCTCCCTATGAAATTTCTTTACTAAACTCTGCGCATGAACCTCCCTGGCCGGAACCCAAGATCTTTCTTCTGGGCCATAACCCTTCCAATCAATTAAATACTGAAGGGAGTTTCGAAAAAAGCGAGAATCTAGAACCCGGGCAACCTCAAACTCCTGTTGCCCACCAACTAACACAGGACTCGGAGGATTATTAGGTTCATGGTTCTTGACAGGTTTCAAAAGGGAGACATGAAAGGAGTTACAGATTTTCATGGAGGAAGGGAGATCTAACCGATAAGTAACTTGATTGATTCTCTGTAGTATGGGAAAGGGACCAATAAATCTCGTACCCAACTTAGCAGAGGGTTGGCGTAAGGCCAAATTCTTAGTTGAAAGCCAAACCCAGTCCCCCACACAATAAGCAGAATTATAAGAACGTTTACGATCTGAAAATTTTTTTTGTTGAAGGACCGCCTTGGACAGATGTTGCTGGATCTTATTCCATAACCCCGGCCATCGGGACACCCATTCATCCAAGGGAGGAACTCTAGAGGGCTGGTCTGACAGGGCTGAAAATTTCAAATCTTTACCATAAACACAATGAAAGGGAGAAATTCTAGTGGAAGAATGCGAAGCATTGTTCAGTGCGAATTCAGCAAACGGAAGGAACAACACCCAATCCGTTTGAGTATCGGCGATGAAACAGCGTAAATACTGTTCTAAAGACTGGTTCGTTCTTTCAGTTTGCCCATTGGACTGAGGGTGGAATGCAGAGGAAAGAGAGACGGTGAAGCCCAACTTAGCACAGAAAGCCCTCCAAATGCGGGAGACAAATTGGACCCCCCTATCGGAGACAACATCTTCTGGAATGCCATGGATTCTAAAAATGTGAGTGATAAAGAGTTGAGCTAAGGTCTGAGCTGTGGGAAGCTTCTTTAAAGGGATGAAGTGAGCCATCTTGCTAAAGCGATCCACCACCACCCAAATGATGGTATATCCCTGGGAAGGTGGAAGATCCGTTATGAAATCCATGGCCAAATGGGTCCAGGGGCAGACAGGAATGGGCAGTGGTAGTAGAGGGCCCTCGGGGGAGTGTCTTAATGACTTACTCCGAGCACACACCTTACAGGCTTGGACATATTCTCGTGCATCTTTCCTAATGGATGGCCACCAGACTTGGCGAGACAGTAAAGCGATGGTCTTTTTGACCCCCGGATGACCCGCCGTCTTAGAGTCATGAAAGTGGGACAGGAAGGCAGCACGATAAGGAGGGGGTACAAACTGGGCAAAATCAGGCTTTTCAGGTGGAGCTTCGGACTGGAATTGAGTTAAATCGGGGAGTTGTGGTTGGACGGCGGCTACCACCAAAGTGTGGGGCAAAATGGGTACATCTTCCCTTTCTGGTAAATTAGAAAAAGAGAAACTCTGAGACAAGGCATCAGCTTTCACGTTTTTGGACCCTGGTTTATAGGTTATGGAGAAGTTAAACCGAGAGAAGAACAAGGACCAGCGAGCCTGTCTAGGAGTTAGTCTTTTAGCGGATTGGATGTACTCTAAATTTTTATGATCAGTAAAGACCGTAACCGGGTACTGAGCCCCCTCCAACCAGTGCCTCCATTCCTGAAAGGCCAACTTGATAGCCAACAACTCACGGTTACCAATGTCATAATTTCTTTCGGCAGCCGAGAATTTTTTAGAGAAAAAGGCACAAGGATGAAGGCGTTCAGGGGACCCACTGTATTGGGACATTACTGCCCCTACAGCAATCTCAGAGGCATCCACTTCTACAAAAAATGGTAATTGGCAGTTCGGATGCACCAGCACTGGGGCAGAACTAAAGACTTCCTTAAGTTTTTCAAAAGCATGAACAGACTGAACTGGCCAAACAGGAGGATACCCCCCTTTCTTAGTGAGATTCGTCAAAGGAGCTACTAAAGAAGAAAAATTTTTAATGAACCTTCTATAAAAATTGGCGAATCCCAAAAACCTTTGCAGACCTTTCAGATCTTTGGGCTGCTCCCATTCTAATACTGCTTTCACTTTGGATTGATCCATGGAAAGACCAGTATTAGATACAATGTAACCTAGAAAAGGAACTTCTGAGACTTCAAATTGACACTTTTTTAACTTAGCAAATAAACAATTTTCTCTGAGTTTTTGTAAGACCATGCGCACATGTTTGCGATGATCCGCAAGAGATGAAGAGAAAATCAGAATGTCATCCAAATAAACTACTACAAAACGACCTAAGTAGTCTCTAAATATCTCATTCACAAAACTTTGAAAGACTGCGGGGGCGTTACATAATCCAAACGGCATTACTAAATATTCATAATGCCCTTCGAGAGTATTGAAGGCCGTTTTCCACTCATCACCCTGCCTAATTCTAATGAGATTATAGGCCCCCCGGAGATCAAGTTTGGAAAAAACCTGCGCCCCAGCCACCTGTGTAAATAGCCCCTCAATAAGTGGCAGGGGATACTTGTTTTTAATAGTAATGTTGTTTAAACCCCGATAGTCAATACATGGACGGAGCCCCCCATCTTTCTTTTCAACGAAAAAAAACCCCGCTCCTGCCGGGGAAGAAGATGCTCGAATAAACCCCTTCTCTAAGTTTTCTGCAATATATTCCCGCATAGCAAGGTTTTCAGCTCGGGTCAAATTGAAAATTCTCCCCCTAGGAGGCATGGTACCAGGAAGGAGCTCAATGGGGCAATCCCAGGGCCTATGGGGGGGAAGTTTGTCTGCCGCCTTCTCGGAAAAGACGTCAGAGAATTCCAAGTATGGAGTAGGGACCTTATCCGGAGATAATTGCGTGACACGAACCGGAAGTTCCAAACAGGTCTGAAAACATTGGTGGCCCCACTTGACAATTTGCCCCGACACCCAATCAATTTGGGGATTGTGCTTCTGCAGCCAAGGCAATCCCAGAACTAAGGGGGTGTTAGGCATACTTAGGACAAGAAAACTGATGATTTCGAAATGACTGGCTCCCACTTTAAATGATACTGGTAGGGTTCTAAACTGCATGAGTCCTCCTGCAATTGGTGTGCCATCAATGGCAGAGACTCGGATTGGTGCAGGCAGGGACTGGAGCGCAATTCCTAAGCTCTGAGCTAACTCAGAATCAAGGAAGTTCCCTGCTGCTCCAGAGTCTAAGAGAGCCTCCAAATTCAAACATTTTAGACCAACTTTAATCTGAACAGGAATTATAACTGGAGACGATACATGAGGTGATACCTTACAGCCTAGGTGGGCCCCCTCGAAACCCCCTAGGCTCTGAAGTTTCCCGACGGCTTCTTAGGGCAGACTCTGACCATGTGGCTAGTTCCACCACAGTATAGACACAGACCCTCCGACAGGCGCTGACGTCTCTCAACTTCATTGAGTTTCGTGGCTCCCAGTTGCATAGGTTCTTCGGAAGATTGCACAACTGGGGCCTCGGCTCTCAAAGCTGAATCGGGATGTGACCCTTTCTCCAAGCGTCTTTCCCGAAGACGACGATCTATGCGGATGGCAAGGTGCATGGTCTCATCTAGTGTCTGGGGAACTGGATAATTCACCATGGTGTCTTTAATAGAGTCGGCCAGTCCTAGCCGAAATTGGCCGCACAGGGCTGGATTGTTCCAACGCGAATCCACTGCCCAGCGCCGGAATTCTGAGCAATAATCTTCGGCCGATCGTCGTCCCTGACGTAGGGTACGAAGCTTAGCATCTGCCGTCGCTCCTCAGGGTCATCATATAAAACCTCCATAGCAGAAAAGAAATTATCTACTGAGAGACGAGCAGGATCCTGGGATGGTAGACTGAAGGCCCAGGATTGTGAATCGCCTTGGAGGAGGGAGATAATCAAACCCACTCGCTGCTCCTGTGACCCCGACGAAACAGGACGGAGTTGGAAATAAAGCTTGCAGGAGTCCCGAAAATTGGCAAACTTAGCCCTGTCGCCATTGAATTTCTCTGGGAGTGGAATTTTGGGTTCCATTGAAGATGCGGCCGGAGCCCCTTGAGGACTGGTGGTAATAGGAGCTGAACGGTTCTCCTGGGCCGCAACACGATGAGCCAGGTGCTCAACAGCCGCCGTTAAGGCCTGCACCTGTTCCAAGATCTGGTCCATTTTCCTGGCCCGTTATACTGTAAGGACTGTACCGGACACCTTTCTATCTTAAGCTGATAATCCCCAATCTCCACCGCCTCTTCTGCCTATAGCCAAGTCCCCGCTCGCAGGAGACCCGGATTGTGCCTCTCCAGACTCGGTTACCCCCAGGACTTAATGGGCGCAAAGATTACCAGCTTAAGGTGGAGACTGATGAACGGCAGGGAGTCCCAAATGTGGATGCCAGGAGGTGGAAGTCCGATAAACTAGCCGAGGTCAAACCAGGAGATCACGAAGCGAGGTATCCAACGGAAGTAACAAAGAGGAGTCAAAACAAGCCGAGGTCAATCCAGAAGGTCACTGGGCGAGGTATCAGAAGGGTCAGGCGAAAATCGAGGTCAGGCAGGCAAAAGGTCAGGGCAGGCAGCAAGCAAGGATGGTCAAAAGTAACAAGCCGAGTATAACTGGAATAGGTCAATCTATCACGCTCCCAACAACCCAGAGGCTATAACGGGCACTGGGAAAATGGAGCAGCCAGAATATAAAGGGAGTACTGGCCAGTAGGAAAGGGGACAATAGGAGGGAAGGAAAGTGATTGGTGCAACATCACGGAACGGGAGCGGTCTCAGGAACTGGACGGCCCAGGCCAGACAGGCCGACCAGTCCCTGGGTCCGCTTCCCACGAGGATGCCCGGGATAGGTCACTTTAAATCTGCCCCCGGCGGACGCGCTGGGAGAAGCGCCGCCGGGAGGCATAAACAAGACGTGCGCGCGAGCAAGTTGTAGATCGGGCGCGCCCCCGCCAGAGGGAGGAAGCGCCGCACCAGGGAGAAGCCCGACGGGGCCGCCCAGCCGCGCAGAGCGGGCCGCGGCGCAGCCAGCAGCACAACCAGACGCCGCCGAACCCCGGCCCCCTCAGCAGCGCCGAGAGGCAGCCACGCCAGAGGACCGCCGGACAGGAGACGGCCGCGGGCCGCCCGACGATGCACCGCGGGACCGGGGACGGCGAGGAGGTAAGAGCCTTACAGTAGCGGCCATTTTGAAGCTTCTTCCCCTAACTGACATAACTGAAATGCACAATAACAGGAAGCCCAGCCCAACTTCCTGTTTGCAGGTGGCCTGCAAGCCCATTAGAGGCCGTTTTGTTTTTACAATTTATCCCAGTAGGTGTTAGAAAAAGTTAAATTAATTTTTGGGATGCATATGAGCGGTGTTTGTTGTGTTGGTCTGATTTCATTCATTTTTGACTGTTGGTCCTCTTTAATACTTTATGCCTGCCCCCCTTGAAAATGTAGCCCACCCCCATCTCCCTGCATTAGCTCCCTTCCAGATTCTAGTTCTTGACTCGTCATACTAGAAAGCATTTCCCCACCCCTCCCTGGTGGCCGGAGCTTAGCGGTTGCCCCCCCCCCCCCCCTCGGCATGGCCAGAACTGCCAGCAGTGCAGGTCAGGCAGCATGAGAGGAGCAGAGGTATGTGCACGATCATCTGTGTGTGCGCCATCAGGAGTGTGGCATGTGGAATGCACACATTTGAATTGAAAGTGTGCTCATGTGGTTTGGGACTGCGGCATGTGCATTTGGGAGTGTCTGAAGCAAGTTCTCAGGCTC
This sequence comes from Gastrophryne carolinensis, assembly GCA_027917425.1. Taxonomy (NCBI): domain Eukaryota; kingdom Metazoa; phylum Chordata; class Amphibia; order Anura; family Microhylidae; genus Gastrophryne; species Gastrophryne carolinensis. The sequence continues at coordinate 553,728,284 of CM051235.1, forward strand.
TTACAGGCTCACTATACTGATTATTATGCAGCATCACAGCTCCAAGGGCCACACTCTCATTTTTCTAAGAGAAATCATGAGGTGAAACTGTAAACCTTGTTATCTTGGCCATTTCTTCTCGAATTGAAAAATAAAAAAATCGTTTAGGACAAAGCCAAATGCAGCCTGGCACAATAGGCTAACAATTGCCTTTGCCAGAAATATAACTTTAAGGATGATGAGTGAATATTATTCATGAGCCTATAAGATCAAAGAACCTCTCTAAAACCCAATAATGCACATGAACATGCTGGACATTTGCAAATAATTTCAGTGTGATAGATAATAAGATACAAAAATGGGGAAGGTCCCACTCCTTCCTTGACCCCCACCAAAGTATGGCACCACTGCTTATATAATAAAAATATATATTTATTGATAATCGAGTCACATGACTACAAACACTACACATTAATTAAAAAACACTAAAACACAAAAAATGCTCAATAAGGAAGAGAACAAACCACACTTCTAGGGGCAGTGGAGGTGGCAATTACAATTGATATATTTACAATACATAGTATATATCTCCTGGCAAAATTCAATAAATATAAAGTGCTTACGTGCAAAGTGCTAATTAACAGTCGATATTAAACAAAAATAACTAAATACCAAATATATATATATATAGGCTAAAACGATGCACATTAAACCCTATTTAATAAGTGAATGGGACCCTGACAGGGCCTACAAACTAACTCTAATTATCAATACACAAAAAGTGAGGACCAGCCAGGGAGGGCCAAGAAATATTATCCCCAATTTGAAAACAGATGAACGTACATTACAATACGACCACCAGCCCGCTGCCCCTCCGTCTACGCGTTGCGTGACGTCACTCACGTCACTTCCTCAGGACATGAATAGATAATAAGATAGTACGAGTTCTGTGCAGCTCATTAATGTAAGATATCACAATGGTGTAGTATATATCGTGTCCCCTAGGTGGAGCACAAGGATCGCTTTTTGGCTTTAGTGAAAGGGTAATAAAGGGGGTTTAAAAAATCATGGCAAACACAAATATTTTATTTATGCATCTGAATCACTAATTGTGATTTTTAGTATGAATTTTTTTTATAAGAATTTATGTGATTAAATAAAATAATGTGTAGTTGTACAGAATTGCCATCAGCCTATTTACCTTATCAAGTCATCTATCATAGATAGTCCCATAAAGTATTAAAATCCCTTTGCTATACACATTTTTTATGTTTAACCCCTTCCTGACATTTGGCGTACACTAATGTCATGTTCAAATGGAGCTTTTCACAATGTGTTCATTTCTATGAAGCACCTAAAGGGTTATTAAACTTGCTGATAGTGGTTTGCACATGTTGAAGGGTACAGGTTTGATATAGGGTCTTGTTTGGGGGGTTTCTGACACATTGTCCTCTTAGGGGGTTATTTAAGAAGGGATAGCGCCATGTAGTGCCTCGTAGCAGCAGGCAGCGTCTGGTGAACACCGGGCGCTGTGCGCAAAACCACATTTAAGAAAGCAAATCTGGTGCGCGACTGTAACAGCGCCATGTAGTGTCACATGTATTAATCCATGGGGCTCAGTGTATAGCACCAGCGCTCTAGGCTCAGGAGCGCATGTAGTACCTGTCGCTCTGTAGCACTCTCCCATACATTTCAATGGGGCTTCATTAGTTGTGTATAAGCAGCGTGTTTGGCAATTTACATATTTTGTTTTTTTTTTTGCTCAAATCATTGTGTGACCTCTCCTGGCTGCAAACAAACACTTTTATACATTTTTTGGACTTTTTATATTTTTATGCAGAATTGTCATTACAGGTCTGGCACTAAAGTGTTATTGTCACAGTGTTATAACAATGTCATTCCATGTGTTTTCGCTTTGTTACTGGTCTATATGTGTTCAAAAACAGACTTTAATCACACAGCGTCTGGCACTCTATGCCCAGATTTGGAGCGCCAACGCTGTGTGTGTGTAGTTTTTTGTTAAGTATGGTGTGGAGCACCGAGTGGCAGGTGCACTGAGCTGACGCTACATGACACTCGCGGCAGCACTGTACTGGTGTTAGTGCTTCCAACACACATCACATTCATCAATGCTGGCCAGGTTATTAGAGCCACCGAGGCGCTCAGTTACAGCACCCGATACCCACTTACAGCGTCTACTATCGGTCGCTCTAAGCACCGCTATACAGACACTCATCTGGCAATACCTGGCGCTAGTAGTGAATCAGCCTCTCAGAGTCATTCAAACGAACATAATCCCAAATCTTACTTTGGTGGGAAGGTGGTTGAAGGGGTTAAAGGGGCATTTCTTTCTTGGTTTTTAACGCAAAAAAAAAAAAAAAACAAAGACTGTACTTACCTGACCTTTGACAAGTTTGATCCTTACTGGTACAGGAAAATGTCCATCCCATTGCCGCCTCACAGAGAAGGTGCAAGCTCGCCAGGCTTCCCCCCCCCCCCCCTAAAATGAAGAGATATATATGTGTGTGTGTGTCTTTATTCTACTATGAAGATTAATTGCGCTTCTAGAGGAATATTTGTTCCATTCTCTCCTACTGTTCATTCTTTAGTTCATTAAAATGTACAGAATACAAAACAAAGAGGGGTCTCGATAGTTTAACTCCAAGTTTTCTTTACTAAGAAAGAATTTCTTTATATTCAACTTGCGCATAAATTTCAGGAAATCAATATGTACATTGAATTTATCTAAGTCCCTAGGGGGGGCATATTTTAACCCATAATCCAGAGCTCTAAGTTCCTCATTGCTTAATTGGAAGGAGCTTAAGTTGAAGATCCCCTGGCCTAACGCCAGCGGGTTCTTCTTATGTTTCGCTCCTCCTCGTTTGCCTCTCCGTCCCACTCTTTCCTCTTTAGTGACCCCTTGCCTACTAGAGGAGGACTGTTTGGTTTCCACCTGTCTATCATAGTTGGTGCTTGTTGTGGATGGTAGGGCATAGAGCCTTCCACCCGAAAAGGGGTCTGCTCAAGTTCTCTTTCCCCACGCAACTCTTCCTTACCCCTTCTATAAAAAGGGTCCTCCCTTGGGACAAAACCAGAGCGGTTCTTATCTCTCCATGAGGGTGTGCGTCTTCTCCAACTAATCCCTTTATCTCTTTGTTTGTCAGAAAAACTCCTCTGTAGATTCCTATTAGGGACGGGGGAATTGTAGGGATGGTGCTGATTCCGCCTTACAGCCCCCATATTTCTTCTAAGTGGGGTCCTGACAGGTCCCGATTTTTGGACTGTTTTTGATAGAATTTCAGGATCCTTATCTTTCTCTACATCTATCTCGACCTCTTCCATAAATTGCCATTTAAACACTTTATTAGAGGAATAGTCTGCAGCATCCCTTTGCAGTTTTCGTATTTTCCTATTCCGTATCTGAGTTTCATCTTTTTCTAATCTGATCCTTAAAGAATCAGATTTTGTTATGAATAACTCTAATGTACTTAAAGGATCAAGACGCTTTCTCGTCTCCTCCTTGATACATTCTAAACCCTTAAGCTGTATCCTCTTTTTAATTATTAATTTCTCAACCAATCTCAGACCACAGTCGTTAAAAAAATGGAACCATTCCTGTTTAGATTCCACTGTCTCATCTCCATCCTGTATGGACAGTGACCACCTCAACTGTTGTGGAACCATTTTTTGCTCTAGGTATCTTTCCAATGTAGCAATGTCCCACTTAAGCCTAATCTCCTTATTGAAGAGTTTATACATTTCTTTAAATTCATTCTCCAGATTTGGTTCTACAGGGGCATTAGGCAAGTTAGTAAAACCATTCCCAAAATCAATACTCCTCTGTGAACTGAAACTAAAAATATCCATTTTAAGGATAACAAACTGCTGCAGGTATTAAAGAGAATACAATAACGATATAAATAAGCAAAATAAAATACCGCACTGTTTTCAAGTCAAAGCAAAGCTCAACGTGCAAAAACTGGAATCTCCACCCAGATAGTGACAATAAAAAGAAAAACAAACACAGAGCTAAATCAATTGTCCATAGAAAGTCCAATCTCGATCAAATTCTTCCAAAGAGCGGAACACCAAGTGAATATCTTCAATTTCAGTGCTTAATCCACCACCAGATGCACAGGGGGCTTACCAGATGTAAAGCATTAGAAAGCTTTTTTAAATAGGTACATCCCGGATTTAAACGATGAAACCCATCTCGGCGTGTGGGGAGGTAAATCTAGATAGCTGGGGATCCTCTCTTCAAGGCAGAAGTATTTAAAATCCAATCCCTCCAATGCCAACACTCATATCCCAAGGATATATAGGAGAATAAAACATAGAGATAGTGCAACACCGCTAATATACATGTATTCTCTTTAATACCTGCAGCAGTTTGTTATCCTTAAAATGGATATTTTTAGTTTCAGTTCACAGAGGAGTATTGATTTTGGGAATGGTTTTACTAACTTGCCTAATGCCCCTGTAGAACCAAATCTGGAGAATGAATTTAAAGAAATGTATAAACTCTTCAATAAGGAGATTAGGCTTAAGTGGGACATTGCTACATTGGAAAGATACCTAGAGCAAAAAATGGTTCCACAACAGTTGAGGTGGTCACTGTCCATACAGGATGGAGATGAGACAGTGGAATCTAAACAGGAATGGTTCCATTTTTTTAACGACTGTGGTCTGAGATTGGTTGAGAAATTAATAATTAAAAAGAGGATACAGCTTAAGGGTTTAGAATGTATCAAGGAGGAGACGAGAAAGCGTCTTGATCCTTTAAGTACATTAGAGTTATTCATAACAAAATCTGATTCTTTAAGGATCAGATTAGAAAAAGATGAAACTCAGATACGGAATAGGAAAATACGAAAACTGCAAAGGGATGCTGCAGACTATTCCTCTAATAAAGTGTTTAAATGGCAATTTATGGAAGAGGTCGAGATAGATGTAGAGAAAGATAAGGATCCTGAAATTCTATCAAAAACAGTCCAAAAATCGGGACCTGTCAGGACCCCACTTAGAAGAAATATGGGGGCTGTAAGGCGGAATCAGCACCATCCCTACAATTCCCCCGTCCCTAATAGGAATCTACAGAGGAGTTTTTCTGACAAACAAAGAGATAAAGGGATTAGTTGGAGAAGACGCACACCCTCATGGAGAGATAAGAACCGCTCTGGTTTTGTCCCAAGGGAGGACCCTTTTTATAGAAGGGGTAAGGAAGAGTTGCGTGGGGAAAGAGAACTTGAGCAGACCCCTTTTCGGGTGGAAGGCTCTATGCCCTACCATCCACAACAAGCACCAACTATGATAGACAGGTGGAAACCAAACAGTCCTCCTCTAGTAGGCAAGGGGTCACTAAAGAGGAAAGAGTGGGACGGAGAGGCAAACGAGGAGGAGCGAAACATAAGAAGAACCCGCTGGCGTTAGGCCAGGGGATCTTCAACTTAAGCTCCTTCCAATTAAGCAATGAGGAACTTAGAGCTCTGGATTATGGGTTAAAATATGCCCCCCCTAGGGACTTAGATAAATTCAATGTACATATCGATTTCCTGAAATTTATGCGCAAGTTGAATATAAAGAAATTCTTTCTTAGTAAAGAAAACTTGGAGTTAGAATATCGAGACCCCTCTCTAAATGAGCTAACACCGAATGAGCTAACGGCTAGAATTACCACAGAAATTCCGTCTTTCAAACATACAGAGTTGAGAAATAGGTCGGTATTTAACCCCCTGAATTCTAGTAATTCAAGATTGGATGTCTTTAAAGGAGCAGTCATAAATGACCTAAGAAAAATTCAGATAAAGAAACACCATAAACTACTTTCTCAGTCTAAAGCTATCAAAAATTTAGAAAAAAACACCGAAATTGTAGTGAAACCCGCCGACAAAGGCGGGGGTCTGGTGATTCTGAATAAAGATGATTATATAGCTGAGTTAACACGCTTACTTTCGGATACCGAAACATATGTTAAATTGGATTCAGATCCACTTAAGGAGTATCACCGGGATTTGTTGCATTTACTAGAAGATGGACGGGATCTAGGGATTTTGAACGAAAAAGAATTTAAATATCTTAATATTTTGAAACCCCGGACTCCCACGATCTACCAACTTCCGAAGGTTCATAAGAACCAAACGAAGCCCCCGGGACGTCCAATAGTTAGCGGGGTAGACTCACTAACATGTCGCTTAGGTGAATACATTGATAATTTTTTACAGCCATTGGTTGTGAAGTTACCTGCGTATCTGAAGGATTCGGGTCAGGTCCTTAACATCTGCCAGGATATTGAGATTAGTGAAGGATGTCTGCTCGCTACAGCAGATGTCACTTCACTCTACACGGTAATCCCACATGAGCTAGGCATGGGAGCTGTTAAATATTTTTTGGAACAGCAGTCCTGTCTCCCAACCCAACAGATTCAATTTATTATGGCATGCCTTAAGTTCTCGTTAGAACATAACTATTTTTGGTTTGGAGGTGATTTTTTCCTTCAAATAAAGGGTGTAGCGATGGGGGCTAAGTTTGCCCCAAGCATGGCCAATTTATTTGTGGGGCTCTGGGAAGCGAATTTTATCTTCGGAAAGGTTTGGCCATCCCTAAGGCTATGGCGTCGTTATATCGATGATGTCATCGTTGTATGGGAGGGGCCACGGAACTCACTGGATGAATTCTTTGGCTTTGTCAATTCCAATGATTATAACTTGGAGTTCACGGCCGATATTAGCGATTCAAAAATACATTTCCTAGATCTGGAAATCAGGCGGGAAATGAGTGGACTCAGCACCTGTACATACTTTAAAACCACCGACAGGAATGGGTATGTCCCGAGAACCAGCTGCCACCATCCAAACTGGCTACGGGCCATACCCAAAGGCCAATTTGTTCGGATTAGAAGAAATTGTAACAACATAGCTGATTATGATGTGCAATCCTTGCAGCTCCAAAAAAGATTCGAGGAGAAGGGTTATCCCTTGAATGAAATTGAAAAACAGAGGGAAGAGGTGAGGGGGATGGATAGATCCACATTGTTAGGACGGACGAGGGAGGCCCCCAATACTGATTCAAGAAAGACAGATTTTGCCTTCTTGACTGGCTATAGTTTACAATATCGGAAGGTCAAAAATATCTTGAACAAACACTGGCATATTGTGAAGGACGATCCAGTAATTGGACCTGTTTTGCCAGACAAGCCAATCTGTATTTTTAGGAGAGCACCCAATTTGAAAGACCGCCTTGTCCACAGTTTTGTGGACCCACCTAAACCGATCACCTTAGTTAACAACCCTCCCACTGGTTTCTTTAGGTGTGGGTCATGCTATGGTTGTAAAACCGGATTAAGGATGAATAAATCCTCGCCCGTGTTTTTTGTGCCAGGTATGGCTGGCCCTATTAGAATTAGAGAGTTCCTATCATGCAGCACCAGATTTGTAGTTTACGCTATCTGGTGTCCATGCATGTTAATATATATAGGAAGGACCACCCGTTGTTTAAAGACACGTATTAGGGAACATATGTATAATATTAAAAGGGGGTACGAAGGTCATAGTTTATCGGCCCACTACAAGAAATGTCATAACTCTGATCCGAGCTCTGTTTCTTTTATGGGGATTGATAGAGCCAAGGCACACTGGCGTGGGAACAACTTAGAGAGAGATCTCTCACGGATGGAAAGTAGATGGATCTACAATCTGAATACTCTGACCCCTAGAGGTCTCAATATTGAATATGACTTGAACTGTTTTATTAATGATTTTTAATGATTTGATTGTATGTCTTTATTAATTGCCTAATGATTTTAAGGTGGAAGATATGGTGTCTTTTTTCTTTATTATTATTATATTTTTTTATGTAGTAATGGGTTGACACAGCGCTAGCTGTGGCTCTCACCAATAGGTTCTTTCAGTCCAGGTTTGACACAAGCACCGGGGTCATTACTTTAAGATATGTCTTCTGGGGATGGATTTATCTTGTGTGTATGTCTAGCCTTTATGCCGTTATTGGCATTGTTAATATTTCCTTTGGCAATCTGATTATTAGGTTGCCTTGTGTAGAGCCCAGGGGATGGCTGTCTGCTGCTGTTGAGGAGCTAGCTATTGGCTTGAGGTTTTTCGCTGCCACAGTAGTTGGCGCATGCGCACTTGTATATGTTTGAGTCACTGGGCGGCCGAGCTGTGGACGGTGCGGATCGGGTCTGTGCTCGTAGGCGCGTGCGCAGTCCGCCCTAGATGTTGCTATGGTGAGGGGGCGGCGCGTGCGCATTTGGCGCCTACGATGGGGGCTCTTTGGCGCCTGCGCATTAGCGCTTGTCAAAAACCAGCATATTGGATGGTTTTGGCTGGCGTCTGCGCACTTGACAGACTTGACCGGCGCCTGCGCACAGTTGTACTTGGACCGCCTGTGTGAGCTAACATAGCTGGGATTTGCGCACTAAGCTCTGCATGAAATGACCGGAAGCATTTAATATGCTTCCGGGTGACCGGGACGCCGAAACCGCGCTGTATACAGGTGATCTTTAGGATTCTTTTTAAACATTTAAAGGCGGTTTACTGGCATTATATGATGTGCATGGTTTAGTGATGAATTTGTATAAGAAAACATTAACTATTAAGTGTTTATATGAACCAGTTAAGAACCGGAAGTGTTCGTTTCACTTCCTGGTGGGGATGGAGATAGGATATTTAAACCGATCTTGATTTAGAGCTGCATACCTGGTTAAAGCCCCATTTAGGGGTGAAACGCGTTGGTAAGCAGCTTCTGGACACAGGATTTTAATCTGGGTCGTTTTAACATTGGACTTTGATGCCTGGCGGTGAGAGTCGCAGACAGCTTTTGTCACATACAATGCTTTATGGTTTTTAGAATCATGTGAGTGCAATGATTTTTTAAATAAATATCTGTGTATATTAACGGTGTTGCACTATCTCTATGTTTTATTCTCCTATATATCCTTGGGATATGAGTGTTGGCATTGGAGGGATTGGATTTTAAATACTTCTGCCTTGAAGAGAGGATCCCCAGCTATCTAGATTTACCTCCCCACACGCCGAGATGGGTTTCATCGTTTAAATCCGGGATGTACCTATTTAAAAAAGCTTTCTAATGCTTTACATCTGGTAAGCCCCCTGTGCATCTGGTGGTGGATTAAGCACTGAAATTGAAGATATTCACTTGGTGTTCCGCTCTTTGGAAGAATTTGATCGAGATTGGACTTTCTATGGACAATTGATTTAGCTCTGTGTTTGTTTTTCTTTATATATATATTATTGTTTCTTTTTCTCTTACTATGAAAATTATTTGTGCTTATTCAGTAATATATGGTCTATGCTGACCCTATGGATGGGGTAATATTATGCTCTAAATGTGATGTCGCTGAGTAGTCAGGAATATACTCTGGAATATTGGAAAATATTGGAATCATGGAAAAGTGAAACTGTTTACTCATTTACGTTGTTGTCTGTAATGACAGCATACCTTTATGATGATTTATCACTCAACATTGCAGCATGATGTACTTTTTTTTTAATTTAGCTCAATTTTTTTCTGAGAGCTCTGTCCTAGTTTGCCAAAAAGAAAAGAAAGCTTTTAAAGGTTAACGATACAAAGAATTCCTGGGGGGCATATTTACCTATCCTATTAATTTATATACAGTTGCATCCCCCTAATATGGTCAGCATCACTGCATAGTGTTTATATCCTTAAAGTTTGACTATCCCGGGTTTTAGTCCTTTCCCCCGGGGCACCCCGATCGGGGGTGCCCTGCTACATGAAACCCCCAGATTGAATTCAGAACTTTACTAAATGCTTACTAAAACAATCTTCTCCTGCTTATAGGAAAACAGACTTTGAGTTCAGATGTATACGTGATCACTTTAGTGGTGGGCTCATCTCTAGTATATACTCAGCTCTGGTCAACCCACCAGACCAGTTCAGACACGCCTATGTGGCAAGATGGGAGTCAGAATTGGGAGAAATAAAACCCCCAGAAGCTTGGCAGAGCATATGGGGCCAAACCAAAAAAAATCCAGTAATGCACTAGTGTTGGAAAACGCATACAAAGTAATGTTCAGATGGTACCCTGATCGGATCAATAAATTCTCCCCTTAAGAATCCCCTTGCTGCTCCAGAGGAGACATGGCGCATATCTGGTGGAACTGCCCAGTAATTAGAGACATATGGGATAGGGCCTACAAAGTAATATCAGATATCCTCCATACACCACTGAAAAAAGAACCCTGGGCGGTCCTACTATCTCTCAAAACGGGCACATACACCAAAGAAGCAGGATGGCGCTTAGCCCTTCATATATTCGCAGCAGTGAGAGCCACGATAGCTAGATGTTGGAAAACACCCACCATCCCCTGGTCGGAGATACATAACAGAATATCTGACACCCTTTGCAATGTAAAAATTACGGCAATAGTGAATGACTCTTAGGAAAAGTACAAAAACTTTTGGGACCCATGGGTGGAAAATATTGGCCTGCAAAACTCCAGGGTCGACCCGATCTTCCCAGTGTAAACAATTCCCCCCCCTAGACTAGGTTGAAGAAAACCAATATACCACCCCTCCCCCCTCCATCCACTCCAAATCCATTCTGACTCTACTGTCTCTTACTTTCCCCCAACTTTAATTTGTTCATGTTCTACTTAAAATGTATGTATAATGCTTGATATTAGCCAAGACAGCACTTTGGACCAAACCAAAGACCAAGATCGAGGTTCACCTTAGAAGATTTAACTAGCAACCAGTTTAACTAAATTTCAGTTCGATATTTCTTCATCCGTCAGACCTGGGACACCAGCGCACGAAATCAGACGAGATCCCTGACACTTCGTAGTGAGATAATATGCCTTGTTTAATATGACAACAGTTTATAAAATATCTGCTTTTCATCTGAAACCTTCAATAAAACCTTTGTAAAAGAAACCCCCAGATGCCCACATCATCTCACCTCATCCCAGTCTTACATGCGCCAGCGCTCATCCAATCAGAGTGGAGGAATGTGTGTTGGTCCTCTCCAGGGGGCATTCAAATTGTGCCCCCCTCCCCGATCAAACCCCTAAAAAAACCCTAAATCTGACCTGTGCACAAATAACCAACATAGGGGCACTTTTAGGTATTCACCAGCTTTATTTTGTGCCTTATCTCAGTATATGTTACTTATTTAAATAGATATTTTAAAGGGTTTGACCTGGCCCACCTTGACTCTGCCTGCTCCACTGCTCTCTGTAAGTTTTACAACAGTAGGTCTGGATAGTGGAGCTGTGCTGGACAAAAGGTGAGTATAGCTGTTTTTGCCTGCACAATCAGATCGTGCATACAACTGGGGCTCAAAACTACACAAACAAGTTTTGCCTGAAGTTTTGTGGCCTGGCTAGGAACATTTGCTCTTTTGCATCAGGCTAGATTCAGATTGCACCCAAGCTGTGCTCATGATGTTGATTTACAATAATGTAATGGCACAATGAAATTTGTCAGCCATTTGAGGAAAATGTGGATGGAATTCTGCCTGACAAACGCATCCAGCTGTTGAGCTTTGCTGAATGCCATCCTGGGGGAGTCGCGCCGTCTGTCACACTGTCATTTGGCCTGCTGTGTCTTTTTGTATACAGTATATCGAGTTTTACTGCGACAGCACACAACTGCTTAGTGTAGCTAAGAGCACAAAAGAAAAAAATGTCCCATTTTCATAAATGGTTCATTGTTTACAGCTATAATGTTCTAAAGCTTTGCAAAAAGTTGTTTCAATGCGTCAACTGTATAAGAATGGTCATACAATTAAAATAAGTTTATCATTAAGATAAAAAAAGTTGAAAAGGGTTAGTGGTGGTGTAGTTCCCACCATTACTCCCTCTAAACCAAAGCAGCTGCTGAGCTGAGATGTTGGGGAATTGAGCAATGCTTCAGTAAAGGTGTGCGATCTGCAAACTACCCCCTACAGCTTCCCAGCTCCTGAAACTACACCCCACCTATGGCATCACCTAGCTCCCTGTGCCACTATCTGACCCCATTGCAGCATCCTATTACCCCCTGTCTGCCTCTGCCCCCTATTGACTCAATCCCCAGCTGGCTCACTGCCTTGCACTCTATCCCGATAGCTGCCCCCTCCTCGATTACCTACCAGCAAACCCTCTAAATATTACCTTAAACCTTGTTTTCTCTGCAAAATGTGCCCAGGTGATTGGCTTTGTCCTTTTCTCAGCTGGCAAAGGCGGAGGGGACCAAAACCCATTTTATGTATTATGGTGTTGTTCCAGTCCCCACCAATGCCCCCTATATGTAACATGGGTGTTGGTCTGGTTTGGATAAATAGAAATACAGAAGGATAACTAGATGGAAAATACACAGAAGAAAGAAGGGATAGATAGATAGATAGATAGATAGATAGATAGATAGATAGATAGGCTTGATAAAAGATAGATAACCAATGGATAGAAGGATATCTTGATGGAAAGATACAAAGAAGAAAGAAAGGATAGATAGATTAAGCAGACTAATAGATAGAGGATGGGTGAAAAGAAGGGACAGAGAGATAAAAGGTAGAGGATGGGTATACAGACAGATAGATGTATATATTAATAGAAAGCTAAAAAGAAGCGATGTATAGAAGATAGATAGATTGATAAAGAGAATATTAATAAAAAGTATAGAAAGATAACTAAAGGATAGATAGAAGGATGGTAGAGGTGAATAAAAAGACATGGAAGATGGGAGTGGGGACAACAAGCTGGCACACCACACCTTGTGTGGCCTCTGCACTCTGGGAGTGACCTCATCCTGCCAGTCACCCTGCCACACTGCACCCTATTGGCCCAACAGTGGCCATGCCCGTCCACTGCCCAGGCATAGATCTCTCTGCTCCTGACTGAGTGGGTGGAAGGTAGAGGCGAGCAGCATGGTTTTGCAACTTGAAGGGATTACTGGTCTCCACCCACTGCTGATAAAAAAAAGACATATCCTTTGAATGCAGCATCTGCTTTGGCTTAGTTCTATAGAATTGAAATAACCAGTTATGTATGTGGGATTTTGCTGACTCCCACCAGTCCATGAGCAGCTGAGCCTGAGCTTCATATTCAAAGCGCTTCCCGGATGATCAGCAAATATTTTTGTCAGATAACGCTATGTCTTTGCAGAGATAGATCATGGGCATAGTGAAAATGACCACTTTTAAAGCAATCGTAGCCCCATAGCTGTGATGATATGGACTGGGGTGTCCCAACTGGAGAGTGCATTTGAGCTGGGTAAGGAGAGGGCGTGCCTAAAGCGAAATGAGTAAATTCCTGCACAATGACTGAAATGACTGGAGATTGTCCCCTTAACCTTACACGCTTGCCTTGTTTAGAGGGATTTTGTTAGGAAGTGCCTGGCTAAGTGTATGGAAGGGGCATGCTCCAGTTACTGTGACAGATGGAGGCCACGTACAAACAAAAAATTAGCAAAGAATCTCCAGGTGCGCACACCAAACTCAGAACTTAATTCTACATGACCAGAACTAGAGGAAGCTGCTGCAGGGGGAAACAGGTGAGAATTTCTTTTTTTGTCTTTACTGGGACAGGGCCTCTAATATACATACAGGCATGTGCCCCCATTGAAGTTCTGTGCACCTGTGTTGGAGCATGTCCGGGATCTGAAGCACCAGAATAATTTTACAAACTGTCTTAAAGTAGGCGAGAAGAAGGTCGCTTTCAATAGCCTCTCGCTACTTCTTTCCTATAATTGCAACTCATTAGCATACCTTTGTGATGGTGCTTGTCTGTGATGCTGGAATAGGAACAGGATAAATCCACTGTGTTCCTATAGCTGCAGGGTATCGGCAATGATTACAGAGCTTGTGTCCCTGCAAAGCAATGAGCCATTAATATTCTGCTCTAAATATCCCTTTGCAGCACTTGTCTACTATCCTTAATTGGTCTCATTTAACACTTGAAAGGGTGTTTCGTCTGTCAGTCAGGCATCTTGCTGGAGACCATCCAAAGATTGCCATGTACTTTACTGGTCTCAGCCTGCAAAACATGCTTTTCATCCAGAGTATGAATTAACAAACTAAAGGAATCATCACTAGTCTCTCTGTGTGTGTCTGTTTCCCAAATCTAGTACACTATTCAAAAACTCTTTATTAGAAATGGGCAAACCCCATCCGCAAAATATGGGGTTTGGACCAAACTTTGCAAGTTCCGGTTCCCAAACCTGGCCAGAAGTCCGTGTTCAAGTTCAGCGTCCGGCTTGAACATCAACCCTCTTCACCTACGGGTGCACTCACCTCAGCCTGTGATCCTCAGCGGTGGTGGCGTTTGAATGTGACAACAGACGGATCTGGCACTAAAAGTGTCCTCACTCATGGGAGCTGGTGGCCATCTTTCTGTAGCTCCAAATGGGGCCAAATTCCAATGCCACTCCCGCTGCACCGCTGAGAAGAAGAGACATGTGGTGAGTTCCAGCAGCACGCTTACTGCTGCACACTCTGATCCCGCTCCCCACCACAACCAACACCCAAAGTTCAGGTCCCTGAACCCGAACATTTTATCGGCCAAAACTTTGGGGGCTTTGTCCATCGCTACTCTTGATACATTTGCTATTGTATTTTAAATAATAGAGAGTACTTAATTTTGGGCCACCGTTGCTGTCACTGACAGCCAGAGAGATCTCCTAGAATCCTGGCATCTCGGCTCCCCACTGACAGGAGGTATTAATAGCCCCTCCCTGGAGCAAGATGTCAGAAGCGGGAGAGGTCTCTCCAACTATCAGTGACAGCAACCGCGGATGGTGCTGGACAAAGGCAATGGTGATGTATTAGAGGCAAGTATGGGGGGGGACATTTTTTTCACAATGTCTGTGTTTTATTACATTTACCTCTTTGTGAACTGGTAAGGGGGCTGGTAGACCAGGGCACGGAGTAGCCAGACCCCGACCCTGAAGCTACCAGCCTGCAACACCATCAAAGGCAGTGGGCTCTTCTGCACCCCCCTGGGCTTTGGGGATGCAGGTAATGGGATGAGAGGTTATGGCAAGTAACCCGCTTGCTGGCTTGCCCTCCAGTCTTAAGGACCCCTCACCAGTTCACAAAGAGTTAAAGGTAATAAAACACAGACACTTTGAAGAAAAAACTTTGTGTATTTTTCCATCCATACCTACCTCTAATACATCACGATCATGATGCCTTTGTCCCTGCTGTCACTGACAGCTATAGATATCGGCTATAGAGACCATGCGGGATAGCGACATAATGGAACGGGACAGCGAGAGAGCAGGTGAATTAGGATTTCAGGGAAAAGTTTGGTCTTCACGAACCCCAAAATATTTGTTTTTTTTTCCTGAAATTCAGAGCGAACTGGTTTGCTCATCTCTAGACATAAGCATCCCATGTCAGCCTATGTCTCTCTCCTGCGGTGTAAAAGAGCGGAGAGCTTGATGCAGAGCAGGACTGGTAAGTAAGCAGGCTTCCCTCATAACCTGTACTGTGGCCCCCAAATTGGACTGTGTAGTCTTAAAAGTGAATTTTCCATAGTCTATTTCACTCAGGCTAGGAATGGGACATTATTTACTAAGACTGGACTCCCTTCCTCAGACAGGTTCTTTAAACCCTGATACCTTGGTTTAACCCCTAGCTGGCTGGCTCCAAAACTCTGGGTGGCCATGGAATCCTACCTTTGGTCATCATTCCTACTACTTTTAGTAGTCTGATTTAAGGTTCCCAAACAATGGTAGGCTTACCACTGGTGGTACCTGAGAGTCTATCAGTTGGTACTTAGCAAGATTGTAGACTGGTCAGTACCCCTACTTGATCTGCAGCATCTATAATTTACCTAACCCTGATTTACTCAATGAGTACAAAACTGCTCCACAAGTTGCTGTAAGCTATTTATGTGCATGTTTTGCTCTTTAAATGTCTGTTTTGATCATTTTTTGTACCATTACGGGGTCCATTTAATGTCTGCACCAGGGCTCGGGCACATATAATTGAAAATGATTATGCTGAAATGCAAAAAAATGATAAAACTGTGACAAATACAACCAGTGTTTGTGCACCACAGTTCCCCAGGAAAACAATAGACACATTGCAATTACTAAAAGACAAGGCTTTGCTAACTACAGAGCCGCAGTGCTAGTCATCATTACATGGTGAGTCTCACTGAATCTTTATGGTCTGTCAGGAATGGGGTGGCTCATAATGCTAATTTTACCTCCCCTTCAATTTTCAACGAAGCATAACCCCAACTAAAAAAGACCTAGACAATTATCTTGTCTATCCAGCTGTACTTAGCTATACATATTTGGGCATGTACTATATATTTTAGCATTTTCTACATACAATAAAGCACAATCTTAATTTGCAAGTCTAGTTATACATCATGGGTCTTTTTTAGCATATTACCCTATAGGTTCTGCAAGATATTGCTATGTTAATTACTGTGTGTTCATGTTGTGCTAGGTTGTAGTTTTTATATACAAAGCATCTGGTGGTGGCTTGGGTGCTTTTTATTGTTATAAGGGATATTCAGTGTGTTGGTAAGTAACTTAAGCAAGGTTTCTTGGCACATTGCATGTTGGTCTTTTTGTTTGCACATTGCTTTATTGCAATGTTGCTCTGTTGATCAGAATTCTGTTGCAGCCAGCCAGGGGGACACATGCTCCAGAAGTAAGAAGATTACAAAAGAAAGGGTCATTTGATGCTGTCATTGCTGCTAAATCATTTTCCCCCTGGGTAAGGAGAGTATAATTTTTTAATCTTATTATTTGCCCAGAAATGGGTTTTAAATGAAGTGGGAACGAAGAAGACCTTTTTTGGATAATACATTTTGGATAATAGTGCTGGAGGGATCTTTACTTCAAAAAGTGGTGTTTCACAATGAATCAGTAAATAATTCCACCCTTTTCTCTTCTCAGGGAGCTAAGGAAACAATTTACTCCTCCCAATTGCTATGAACCATTGTTATCGTCCTAAACTTTCTACGGTATCTCGAAAAAGCTATTGTGATAATCCAGGAGTTTGGTGGATGCTCTGCTAATGGCTTTGTACTACATTCATCACACTTACACTTCAGGCAGCCACCAGTGGTGTGAGCGGAGCTCCCTGGATGTCAGGAATTACCCCTCATTTGCTGCACCTGTGATAGCCCTACTTATGTGGGACACACCCTCAGCTAGGTGCAGCAGGATTTTGTAAGGCGTGAGAGCTCCACAGATGGTTTTACATGGGATGTAAGAACTTAAACGGATATTTATTAACATTAGACAAAATAAAGGATAACCTTGGATTCAGGCAACAACATAAAATAAGGACCTTAAATTCAGACAACAGTATAACACAGGGCATAAAGAACCAGAAACTAGCCTTAACGCCAGTATAAACTACAGACTTGTCACATAAATAAAGCATAGAGGGACCCCAAGGGGCTGGTGCAACTCACCCTAGGACACTGGACAGGGAGCTAGCAGCTCCAGAAGCTGATATGAAAGCCTGCTGAATCTTGGAAACAGGAATGGGTGGCAGCCAAGCAGATTCAGGGTCAGGAAAGCCAAGAAGCAGCTAACTGTTGGATACAGAACAGGGGACTATAAGCACCAGCTGTCTGTCACTAGAACCAAAGCAAACTGACAACCAAACAAAATCGTGCTGCGCCTAGTGGGTGTGTCCCACATAAGTACGGTTTACATAGGTGCGGCAGATGAGGGGTAATTCCTGATGTCCAGGCAGCTCCACTGACACACGCTAGTGGCTTCATGAGCTGCAAGTGTTAAGAATGCAGCGTAAAGCCACCAGCAGAGCATCCACTGAACTCTCAGGTTATCACGGCTATTTGTTTTGCTTAGCTGCCTTTTTTGGACTAACCAGCGACAGACCGTCTATTAGAACTACGGTAATGATTAATCCTGTCCTCCCCAACCCCACTTTTTCTTTCTCTCTTTACTCTTCTTTTTGCTCTCTTTCTTTTCTTTTTTTCTTCTTTGTATTTTTCTTGATCTGTTGATTATCTATCTACAACTACTGTTACTATATACGTAACTTTTAACATTTTTATAAATTTTTTGTTTATAGACTCTACTTTTATTATCAACAATCATGTCTTCATACCCTCCGTTTAGCTTAGTATTAGGTTGCCACATAAAGGTTGTGTAAGAGGGTCCCCCGATAAAGTCACAGTAGATGAAACATGTCCGGATCCATAGGACAAAGAAACTGAAACAGCAATTTCTGCACATCAACCTTTTGTACCAATTATGATAAATAATAAAAAAATATGTACAAGTTTCTCTATGGTACCTGGGATTTTCATGGTGCACTATATAGAAAATAAGCAACTGGGAACACTGTGCATCTTAATCAATAAAAGTAATTTAACTATTATTATATTTATTAGACCTATGATAAATGTTTATCACTTATAATAACTTTTTTCTGGTTAGAAGGGTATAAATGTATTGCCATGGGCATGCTCCTTGGGGCAATTCTTCTGTGTCTTCATTGCTTTGGGGTGTCTAATAAAATGAATCATCACCACTACATCTTATCCAATATGAGCTCTTTATAAACTTCACCATAAAATTATTACTATCAAGCAGGAAAAGTGATGCGTAAGTATTTGTTTCTTACTAACAACCCCCATTGAGATGCTCGATTTAGAAATGCTCATAAAAAGAAAACACTACGGAGACCAATTTTACCTCTGGTAGCAAACTAGTTGGACTTCCATGGTGCCATGCATGCTCACTTTGAGTCCCTTATTGGCTGCCAGCAATCACAAGGAAATACTGTGCAGCTGCTGCACACAGGGCTATGTAGGAGCTAGGAATGTAGGTTGGGTGAAACTGAACTGCAAAGTTTGGGTTCGTTCCAACCTTTGCGTGTTAGGGGCCCCGAACTCGAACACGGGTTTCAGCTAGAAATCCGTGTACACGTTCGGCACTCAGCCCGAACCCAGGAGAAGGCTAATTGGCTGCACTGCAGACATTCTGTCTTTTTCCATCCACTCCCTGCATTGGCCTCCCGGGACACTGGGTCTGCGTCATTCTGCACAGTGCTGCTTTGCAATTTGCAACTTATATAGAGAGAAGTGCTGCTGCTGAGGAACAGACAGGGCTTTTTTATTTTAAAACAACTGTCATTTTCAGAAAGTTTATTTAAGGAAAGTGTTTAGTCAGGCCAGATAGGTGTTAAAGCATGCAACTGTCCTTTCAGGACATTTATTGAGGGAAAGCTGCCGGCATGAGGGCGAGATAGGTAGGGTGTCAGTACTCTGTAAAAGGCTCTAATAGGGGAAGGCACCTCTTTGTTAGTGCCTATTTATAGTAACAGTTCAAGGTAACTCTGTGTTAGTGCCTATTTATGCTAAAATATAGACACCTATGGAAATTATATATACCAAAACAGTGCCTTGGAGGTAAGCAATGAGTGCTTATGAATAATTTCATAATAAGCAGTCACACAACTCTTCCATTTGTATGCTCTTTTACAACTCCCGTTTTCATTTTATGTTCAGTTTCTTCCCTTATATCCCTAAAGCCCTTATTTGGCAGGTTTATTCCCATGTAAGATAGGTTGAATTATTGAAATCCCAAAATTCCTGCGAATATTTTCTTTATTCCTTTAAATGCAAGAGTTTGCAGGAATATAAATTAATAATGTGTATGATTTTCTCTAAATACTGCACTTGATAGCTTCACAACTTTGGCAAAGTTCAGGAACATCACTTAGGAGGTCTTCACCAAATTATAGACATAAATATGGAAATTGTCATCAAACTTGATGAAGGTTTGGCTTCTGTTTGATAAATTACCATGTAAGTCATTTTTGAGCCATCTTCTTTGGCATATTCCACTTACCTCCCAACTAGGCTGTCCCCAACCTTTGCCGGCTCTCTTTATGCTGGGGTAGAATCATTCAATGCAGTCAAGCATGATGCAAAGATCTCCTCCTTTATAGTCATTTAAAAGCTGATACATGTACATGTTATATAAAACTATGTGTTCATGATTGGTGCTCTTGCTAAAACCATTCATCTAAAAAATATGTGCCACTGTTTTACCAATGATTGTGTCAGCCAATTAGGTGTCACTTATACTGGTTGAAACAACTCTGTCTGGAAGTACTTCAAGAGCAAACACCCTTTCATCCTTGTGGAGTTCAGGAGAGTTTAGAGGGAAGGGTTGACTAGTAGTTGACCTAAAATAGTTCCTTTCCATTCTGTTATTGGATCATTGCCTTCTTTCCAACCATGTTGTATCATGCAGCAAACAATGTTTCTCCTACGCTGAGAAATTGGTTTGCTTGGTTTTTGCTTTCTTATGAGAGGTCCTTTTCTTCATCGTATTTGCTGAAACACCTGCATTTGCCACCTCAGCTCCTGATCGCTATATGTTGCCGCCTTTTCAAAAAGTCTTCATTCATCTGCATTAAAGGGCAGCAAGGCTGCAACACTAGAGAGAGAACAGATCATCCTTAACCTGTTGATGGTGTTCTCTGTCAGGTAGGTGGAAGAGATAGAGGTAGGCAACACTTCAACGTCAATGTCTATGTTTGTTGTGGATAGGTGGATTCCCTTGTTGGACATGCCCCCTGTGGTGCTGAATACACATTCTGATTGGACACTTGCCACAGGACAGGTCAGGTATCAAAAGAATTGTTTAAAAGCCCCCAATACAATTGAAGGGGCGGATTCACTCTACCAGCATCACCACAATAAAATTGTAACTCTGTTGTTTTAGACACATTCCCTTATTCACATTACCTGTAGAGGATGGTCATTGTATGAATTCTTTATCACATTACAGATGGCAGCTTCCACTCATGGTAGCAAAACTAAAGGCAAAATTATAGTTCTGGAAATAGACCATGGTTGGTGTTAAAAGCAGTCAAAGAACAAACTTGGTCATGCCAGGAGATCAGTGACACAAAGTGCCCCTTCTCCTGGTCATACAAATGTGCAATGACGGGCTCAGGTACATGAAAGCATTCCAGGACTTGAACGTTTTATGCTCCTTTGGTGTGCCAGTCTGAAGAAGTTCAAGCCTTTTAGTGTGCATGTGTGTGCCAACTCTTGCCTCTGTCTGTCTACCCGCTGCTCTGATCTTGCCTTGGTAATGGTTGTGTTCCCCTTGAGGGGGGCTCCAGGAATACATGGCCTATCAGTAGACTCCCCACTTCAGAGCCAATGTGTTGTGGCAGATCCTGTTTTGGTACTGATCTGATCCAGCAATGTGACAGTACTCACCTGATCCAGCAGTTTTTCAGTTGACATCTGACATTTCATCTTCCTCTGCTGTAACTCCACCTGGGAGATGATGGTGGTGGAGATTCTGCAATAGCTGGAAGCTACACCCAGGCATTTGACAGTCAGTGTTAAATGTAGGGAGAAGATGATGGTGCAGAAAACCTTTTCTCAAATAGTCATTCACTGCACTAAGCTATCATTTAAAGCGTTAGCTTTAAACAGGGGCCATGGGAAGCACAGAGAGAATTCCTGGTAAACTGATTTTGGGGTCGCCTGGGCTGGATGTAGCCCCAAGCATGCAGCCCACCTCACCCAGGGGCTGTGGCAAAATTCAATCTCACTCCATGCCTCCCAAGTTTCCACTTATCTCTACTATCCATAACTGGGCACCACTTTACCCAATCAATGTTCTGCCCCTGCAGTGCTATAGCCTCAGCATCATGGGGGCCATACCCACCCCTGCCACAGTAACTGACCTTGCCATGTCCATGATTTGTCCCTGCAATGCTATAGCTGACAAACAAACTCATTGTCTGACACATTGCATGTATGCACATTGTAAGCAGGGCTCAAAAGCACATGGGCTGACCAGGGCCAGTAACATCCAGGGCTGATTTTTGGCCCCAGCCTGTCCCTGGTCTTTATAATGTCATGTCATGGATGCAACTGCTGTGTAGGATGGAGAAATGTAAATAAAAAGCAGCATAAAACACAGGTTTTCGCTAGCTACAGAACAAATTTCAGCCAACAGGAGTCTGTCTGTCTTCAGCCACATTGGAGGAGTTTGATTCCCTCTATAAACTCAATGACAGTGTCTACACTTTACTGGGTATGAAATCATATACTGTACTGTAAGGGACACATGATAAAAGACTGTATATGGGGATGTACAAGATATTGAGACCAAAGCTGCAAATAATTATTCTTGTATTGAATCCCCTGTTCCATTGTGTCTGGTTTCCAGTGTTGAAAGGTAAGTCTAGCCTTACATTAGTCTTTTTAGTATACAACAGGGACCATAAATGACTTCAGAGCAGCTACTCCCCAACCTGCTGTGCATGAGGACCTCAGCCAGAGTGCGGCCATTCATTTCGGTTCGAAGTGAAATGCACGAGTGGGTTTAGTAATGATCGCTTCTGATCCTGCTAGCTGAGGGATACAGTACCCTCACCGTGAATAATAGGATTGCTGCATTTTAATAAGAGCTGGATGAGAGGCTGGGAACTCAATTGATTGTAAAAGCTACATTATTTCTGCAAGCTAGACATTTATGGTGGCTTTCGCTCTTGCATTACAAAGTCATAACTCGCTGCAGTATGAGAAACTCACATTGTGATGTACCACAAATAAACAAAGAGAGGATCTGCGGGTTTCCAAAAGACAGATGATTAGAAAAGAAATAAAAGACATTATTCCATTATACAGAGCTACATAATATATTAAAAGTCCATAGGTGATGAGCTATAAAAGAAACAAAAAATAAACAACAAAATCTTTTTCCAGAACAGGTAAGGATTTTAGAAACAACTTTTAAATTCTACTACTACTTAATCAAAAGTTGTACTTGATTGTATAGGTTTATAAATCATCAGGTCTTATTTGAAATAGCAGTGGGCAACATGAGCTGCTGTGGCACAGCAAACAAGACTACCAGAAGCCTATAGCTGTCACAGAAAATGTTACAAATGTTAAATTAAGGAAGGCAAGAAGCACTAGTGATAAGTTATGAAATAATAAAGGTTGGACAGTGGGCTGGTGCTGGCAAGTTAAAGCAGGAACAAAGCCCTGGAGTATAAAACATTTCAGGGCCTTCCCGCTGTATAACCCCCCCCCCCCACCCCGGGTCACCGCAAATATCACCTTTGACTACCACGGCGTCTGCATCCCCAGCATCTCTTGGCTGAGACACGCACCTGCACCCAGCAATTCAGATAGGCTGGGGACAATTGCGTGCCCCCTGTCTGAACAGAGCCATATGCCAGGCATTTACAGTATGTGCTAATTGGACAAAAGCCTGTGCATGTGCCGCAAGACTGTGGAAAGGTACATTTTTATGGGCAATCTGGGGGGGTTCACTTAGCAGGGCATCCCAAATCAGAATGCAGGGGTCATCATCCTGCTTCAGCTTGTTACTAATTGCCAAGATCGGGTGCCACTATGTGTTAGTTCAGAACAAACCCACTTCTTTTATTACAATGGAGGAGGCATACCAAGGCTTGACACGTATTCAATAGCATGGTAAAGCAGTACTTACCACAACCAATTAAATACAGTAACTGATTCTTCCTGATATAATCTACTAACATTTTAAATAGAAATATATATGATTTCATTAAATAATCACCTTTATCAAGAGTTTAAACCGATTGCTATTCTCATCATGCTCACTGACCTCTTGGCTGGGATACCCCCTGTAACAACCACCCTGTAACAACTTGTTGGCTGCCGGCAGTTTCTTGCGAATGGCTCCTTTGCAGTAGGAATGTCCCAGCCTTTGCTGTGCTGCAGCCTGAATATGTTTTTTAAGGGCACAGAGCATTTGTTCCCCAAATATATTTGCATTTCCTCTTCTATGTCCAAGTGAAACAGGCTGAAGCTGGGTTTTTATGCACATGCCCACTTCCCCTTAGTTTTGGGCACCATCGATTGCACGCATGTTTCTCTGATTCCACCCATGTCTCTTGTCTTACATGTTTTTGCCTCTCAGTAATATTTGTGTTTTTAATCTGGGTGCCATTGTATTGTCCGTAACTGTGTAATTGCAGAGTCCTTTATTGGCTGATATTTTCCTGCGCCCGCAGCTAGTTTTTTGCTTTTACAAAAATGCTATGTGTGTTGAATCCTATCCCATGCTGGCAGTATAAATCAGCATGGGCAAGAAGTGCAGTGCAATTTAGTGCAGAATATGTTGGCTGACCTTTAGTTTTGTTGTGGTTGCTTTGTTTTTGGGCAAATCTGTTTAGTGTATTGTTTATGTGTATTAAATTCTTGTCATACTTTAATTTAAACACATTTCTGGCTGCTTTTTCAATTTATCAAGGGGCTGGTTAAGCTGTAATCCAAGTGGGTGTGCAATGAAGGGGTAAGTAGTGTTGGAGATATAATACTTTTGCAAGTCTTTGAAAGTGATTAATGACTTTTGTTAGATTTATTGCAGTTTGCAGCTACTGCAGGTTATGACTCTAGATAGCGCTGTGACCAATGAGCAGCTGTAGAGCTTCTAAGTAATTTACTGCCGTGTTGTTATTTCCTGCGGTTCTAGTTGCTCTCTGGTTTTCTTTTCCTATCTGTGTTCTAGCGACTATGTAAGGTGACATTCTCTTACTGCACTCATGTTCCAGTAATACAAGTTCCTGTTATACCACTAATGTCTATCTGGATTTGACTGTTGCACCCAGCACTCACACTCTGCAACAAGTAGCACCCAATCCTTATTTGCTTGACACATGTGAGAAGGCGACCAAGGCTTTTATGTACACACATTAAATAGAAAATCATGGACAAGGGCACAACCACACATCCCTAAAATGGCATGATGCCTGGCAATCAGATCCATTTTGCATCCCTTTCAACAAAAGTGGCCGATGTCCCTTGCATGTTTGGACCTGCCATTTAATTTGCACTCTTACCCTGGTCTGGGTTACACACCTGGTGGCGCACTAGTTCCCCAATGAGCTCCTCCAACCGTAATTGTGGTGTCTTTGATCTGCCTCCGCTTGCACATTGTGGCACATCACTTGTGCATGATGGAAGCATTGTGCTCTGAGGGCCTCCTGTTCATCATCATCCAGGGCAAGTAATAACTTGACCATGTGCTCCACAGACACATGCTGTCCATCATGGCCCACAACTTTTCTTCACTTGGCATTGCGGGTAACAAAATAGAGAACAAGCTACCCTAGAATGTCTCAATTTTCATGGTCTGGCCAGTAGAAGGGAGTGTGTTATAAGTAATTTAGCCTGCTATTTTAACCACGCGCATTAAATAAGGTTTGTCACATGAATTTAGGGTGCAGTGGAACCAAAAGTTATGAGCCACTTACCACTTAAATTTAGCTGGTCACTACCCATTGTGCCCTCTACACTAACAAGGGTTTCTGGGGTGATGATGTCCTTGACAATTTTTTCCCAATCCGTCAACGCCAGCCAACCTGGTAGCCCCCCACCAATTTGGCAGCTGTTATAGGAAAATGACACAAATTAGTTTGTCCATAGGCCCTCAGTAGCAGTTTGTGGCCCTTGGCAAGCAACATCTCGATGTGGCATTCCACACAGTGCAATCTAATTTAAATTTTGGTGGCCAATTTGTGTGCCGGTTTCTATCCCTTCCTGCTGTACCTGGAAGAAAACAAGGCTGTGTGAAATGGCCTAATGATATTTGAGCTGCTGTCTAAACCTTCTTAGAAGTAGAATATGTTTGCGGAAATGTATTGGCATAAATGTGTCACCTATTCTCATGTTAATCACATACAACTAGCTTCCAGCCTACCTATATGTCCTGGTCTCAGTTAGCTTGGTTCAGACAGCTCTCTTTATATCACGCAGCAGTTTCTTGATCTTTCTTGATCTGTTCAAGGGTCTTTATGTCTGGGCCAGCAGCATTTATTTCCCTAGTTATCTGATCCCACATTTTTATTTGGATAGCTTTGGGAGTGATGCAAGATTTGCTGCCCAACAGTGTGAAAAAATAGCAGCTCACACCCAGGGAAATGTTCAGACAGGATAGTGGACCGGCCTGTACCCTTAATCCCTGAACTCTTTGAAGCTGCCTTGCCCGAGGATGTTGACTGCCGTGGAGGGATGTACTTATCAGGTGACCTGTTTAACTCTGCTGGTCTGAATCTTCTCTCTGTGATGGTGGCGCTATATGGGAGTGTGTTTTTCTCCTTCAGGGGGGCCTGTGGCTGCTTTTTTGCATCTTGCAGTGAGCTATATGCATCGTAGCTTTCAGTGAGACTTGGTCCAAGACACACCCGAGCTTTATAGGCCTCTGCTCTGTTTAATTAGGTTTACCAAATTAATTAGAAGCACATGAGAACATCTACATGGCACATACAGATGTAATCAGGCCCACCTTATCTCCAAATTGGTTAAACTGAGCCTATTGTCAGGAGATTAG
Source organism: Gastrophryne carolinensis (assembly GCA_027917425.1). Taxonomy (NCBI): domain Eukaryota; kingdom Metazoa; phylum Chordata; class Amphibia; order Anura; family Microhylidae; genus Gastrophryne; species Gastrophryne carolinensis. The sequence continues at coordinate 553,754,594 of CM051235.1, forward strand.
TGCCATAACTTACCGTAATTAGTCGGGATGTCATTTCTCAGAAAAACCTGCATTTCACATAGCAAACCCTAAGGGGAGCTGTGTACTGCATATGTTTCATTCAGTTGCAAATACAGTACCTACTGTAAACACTGCCCAATTTTGGAGAAAAAAATGCAATTCCCAATTCCCTGCTGTATCTTTTCCTGCTCCTGATATATATTGCAATGTTTCCATTTCATACAATCAATGAAAATGATTTGTTTTATATTTTATTTTTTAAACCCTGCCCAAAGCTCTTTGTCATTTGTTTAAATAAGGGCAACCACCCCCCTACAGTCTATAAGAGTCAGTGGGGCAGTGGTTTCTTTTTGAAGCATCCTGATTATATGAGGCTCTGGGGGTCACCCAATACACTCATCTTTTTGCCAGTCCATGCTGTGGCTGCGGATGACACCCATGGCATTTCTGTTAGATCAATATGGGGCTCCCATGCTCGTGACACCCCTCTGCTCCCGGTGACATCAATGGCATTTCTTTTAGATTAATATATGTCTCTTGTACTTGAGCTTACAATCTATTGGGGTATTGCGCAAGCCTGCACAGAAGGCTCACACAGTTGGGCACCCTGATTTGGGATGCTCCAGGGCCACTTGAAAGTGTAATTTTTTGGGCCAAAAATCATGTCCTCAAGGTGCTTATCTATTTTTTTTTCTTATGTTAGTAAATGTGTGTGTTATATAACAGTTTTCACAACTACAATCTGTTGCTATTGGCAACTGTACACTAAGATTTAGAATAAGAAATATGTGAGCCCTGAACACAGAATGCTGCTGCTGGGCATGTGTAAGTTTGAGTGAGCTCCCTCACCTCAGTAGCAGCCACAGCAGCAGTGTTCTGTGTGTACAGGACTATTGGCTTGATGCAGAGCCTCCCCGTTCAGCTCCCCCGTGCGTTTCCCCGTTGGTTTTGGCCTTTGATCGGGTCAGGAAAGGGTGCTACGTTGATTTTAGTGTGCGTTTATGCGCTCAGGTGTGCGCTCAGCCGGCTTTCCGATTGTCGGCTCGCACGAGGCTGTTTCCCGGGAAAACGGACGCCTCGTTCATTGGTCCGTTTTTTTCAGTGATGCAGAGCCTTGATTTCCGCTTGAAAACACCCTAATAAAACGGGGCCGCCGAGCCTTCACTTACGGCAAGTCTGACCAGCCGTATTGGAGCTACGTGCTATTTGGGAATGCATTCCTCTGTGGGCCAACATCAAAGGCGCCAGCTACGCCGTCTGATAGTTTGAGTATGGCAGAAACCAGGCTGCAGCGCACGCCTTTAGACATCGATGGCATGAGTCACGTTGACCTATTCGAGCTCACCCGCCTTAACCGTGTTTCTCTCCATGCCTTGTATAGCGAGCTGCGGCCATGGTTAGCCCCCACCACAAGAAAGGGGCATGCAATTGCAGGTATGACCAAATTGGTTGGCTGCCTGCAATTTTTGGCGAACGGCTCGTTCCAGAGACTGGGTGCCTTCTCCCTGGGGATGTCCCAGTCTACGCTGAGCCGCAGCCTAACCAAGTTTTTGGATGGCATGGCTACCCTGGCACAGAATTACATTTTTTTCCCTCAAACAGGGGAAGCCTGGAATGCGGTTAAGTTGGGCTTTTATAACATAGCCGACATGCCCAACGTCCTTGGTGCAATCGATTGCACACATGTCTCGCTCATCCCCCCTGCGGACCAGGAATATCTGTTCAGGTATGTGGTTTGGGTCTGCTTTTTTTCTGGTTATCACACTTTTTTTATGGCTCACACTAATTACACTTGTGTTTTGCTTGGTGCAGGAACAGGAAGATGGGCCATTCCATCAATGTTCAGGCAGTGGCGGGCCCTGATCTTCAATTTTTCAGTCTGTTTGCTGGCTTTCCTGGGTCCACGCATGATGCGCACATTTTGAGGAACTCCAGCCTCTATCAACGGTTTCAATCTGGAGATATTTCTGGAGGATGGTTACTGGGTATGTGTATTAAAGTTGTATTTCTTGGCCCCCAGGTTTGAATGTGGATTTGCCACTACCCCACTAATCTGTGAGACCTTTCCTGGAAACTTGAAAAGGTTTTTGGTTTAATTAATGGGTGAAAGTATTCTCCACTATTAGCTTATGTTCTGGCCCTCTTATCTCAGTAGCATTACGCAGACATTTTTAAGGAGTGTACAGGTTGCATGTGTTTGTAGGCTCAGTAAAAATGTCAATTCCTCCCACCATACCTAGCTCACCTATTTGTCCCTGTGTCCTAATGTTTCTATGCACACCTAAACCTTTTTTTAGGCATCCACCTTATGTTTGTCTTTTGTATTTTGGCAGGTGACTCAGGCTATCCCTTGTTACCATGGCTACTCACACCCATCCTGCACCCATCTTCCCAGGCACAGGAGCGCTACAACACAGCCCATAGGAGGTCTCGCTCTGTGGTGGAACGTGCCTTTGGGTTGTGGAAGATGCGTTTCCGATGTCTGGATCACAGTGGGGGTTCTCTTCAGTATCAGCCTGGCAAGGTTATCAAAATAATTATTGCTTGTGGGGTCCTGCACAACCTTGCCATTAGAAGCAGGATTGCTCGATATACTGACCTGGGTGCAGAACCTTTCCCTATTTCTGACGAGCAGACCCCTCCTTACACTGGTACACCAAGTGGGCCAGCACACACAATCCGTGCTGACCTTGTGGCCAATGTATTTTCTTGAAACCACCCCCTGTCTGCAGGCTGGGGAAGATTAAATCACACCTAATAAGTGTTACATGCTGGTCACAAAGCGACTCTGCTGCCGGCGCATGTCCATTTTTGCCCAACTATATGATTTCAGGTCCACAACTGTCCGCTTGATTTGTTCAGTATCTCGATGGACAGAACACCATAATGTACCCAAACAGCATTGGCAACAGCCATGCTTTGTGCTTAGCAAAAACGGCCTGTTAGGGACCCACGGCGTGGTTACCGCCCACATGGGTGTGTGTTGTCCCCTGCATCACTTGAAATAGATGGTTGGCTATCTGGGGAGTCGTGTGTGGTTTTTGGGCCGGTGGTTGAGAATGGGTTAATGTCTCCTTGCTCCTGCGTTTTGGGGAATGTGCCTGTGTCTGTGGAGTCCCCACCGTTTTAGTTGGTGCATGTTCTACATGTGTCTTGTGCCTGCTTTTGTGTTTTATTTAGGATGAGGCATGTGTGCGGCTGGCTCTTTGTGCTCCCTTTAGGTCTGCCCATATTGATATGGTATCCCACACCAAGCGGAGTTCCTTGAACTTTAAATATTTTTACAACTGCGGTTGCGCGCCTGCGCGCACGCACGCACGTCACCGCGGGGGAACGTCAGATCTAGAATTTGAAAAAGAAGGCAAGATGTCCCCCGCCGTCTTTACAACGGAGCAGGACGAGCTCATCATGGATGTGAGTATGCGAGCGAGCGAGCGTGCATTTATGTGCGCGCACACATTCCTTGTAATAAAAAAAGAAAAAAACGCAAGAATAGTCTGAAACAACTTAGTTTGTCACCTTACAGACCAGGCCACCTTAGTTTAACCCATGTACGCAGCTCCAAACAAGCCTACATGCAGATAGCAGAACTAGGGCAATGTGAGGCAGCAAGATGTTTTAGGCCAGGAAACTTGTTAATGTATTTTGTGGATTAATGGTGTGTCCTTGTCTCTTTTTCTAACAGATGATGCTGAGGAATCGCTACGACTTCCTGCCGTCTGATTATGCCAAACGGACGTTGGCCCTGGAGGTGGTGGAGGCGATAGAACGCCGAACCCAAACCACCTATACCTTCACCCAGATCGCCCAACACTGGTCTGATTTAAAAAGAAGGCATAAGCCCCAGGTGAGGCGGTACTTCAACCAACATTTTCCATGTAAGTGTAGAAAATGTCAATGCATCTATAACCCTGGCATCACCTGGGCGTGGTTTAATGATTGTGTTTGTATTTCAGCCCATGAATGGAAACTACGGTTCCGCCCCACCCGGACCAGGACACGCAGCCCAGTGTTGGGCGAAACAGGTGAAGGTGTAGGTGGCCCACCGCCAGGGTCAACGGCCACCCCCTCCTCTGTAAGTGACTCGGAGGAGCCGCTGGACCTCAGCATGCAGGGGAGGGGGGATCTGACGGCAGGGAGTCGAGCAGAACAGAGGCTGAACCTGACTCCGGTAAGGGAAATATAGTTAGATATGTTGAAATACATGCATTAAATACAGATACTCATGTGCCCTATTGTTGTAGATTCAGACGTCGCTGGAACATCCCAAGGGATGAGTGAGGAAGGGGGCGAGGAGGAAGAGGTTGCTGGGGAAGGTGAGTAGATTGATACCTAGAAGCCTAACTTAATATTCTATTCATGAAAGAACAACAGTCTCTAATATCAGTGTGTTTGTCATCCATACAGATTCACAACAGCAACAGAGGGAGGCTGAAGGGAGACTCCGCCCCCGACGCAATGTGCGGCCCAAACCTTGTAAGTGGTGTTTATTTAAACTAAAGAAAATGAGCAAACAATTACATTTGAAAACTAAAATTCAGAAACATTTCCAAATTATTTTTTATAAAAAAAGCACTTAAAGCGGACCTTAACTCTGAATAAGAGTCTATCTTAAATATTTCCCACACCCTGTACATACAGATTGTCCACCTTACAAATCATCTTACCAACCTTTTCCAGAGCACAGCTCTGCTCTGTGTGAGCAAAGCACACACAGTCAAGATGGCGGCGCACGTATCCTAAATTCCTGAACTGAGTTGCAGCCCAGTGGGGGAAATAATAATAATTAATTGACTAAAAACTTACTATATATTATTTTAAGATGCTGCGGAATCTTTTAAAAATAGTTTGTGCTTTTCATGAAATCACGCAGAAGGTCCGGTTGGATATGGGCCCCAAAAAAACCACGCCCAACCAAACCAAAAAAACAATGCTAAACTAATGTTGTTTTTCATTCACAGATCAAAGAAGACATCCCGAAGACCCCGAGGCATAATTTAAAAAAACCCTCGCCCCCCAAAAAAAACCTTAAAAATAACAACAAAACAAAAAAAAACTTTGTATAATAAAAAACATTAACATATTTTGAGAGTTGGCTTTCCTGCAAAAGTACAATCACACAACATCAGCACACATTTCCATGACACCAAAGGTTTAGATATGGAACAATAATTCAGAAAAACGCACAAACAATTATGGTATGCATTAAGGACAAGGAAGAAGGAACAAGCAAGGAGATTAAGGTATGCATTAAGGACAAGAAAGAAGGAACAAGCAAGGAGATTAAGGTATGCATTAAGGACAAGAAAGAAGGAACAAGCAAGGAGATTAAGGTATGCATTAAGGACAAGAAAGAAGGAACAAGCAAGGAGATTAAGGTATGCATTAAGGACAAGAAAGAAGGAACAAGCAAGGAGATTAAGGTATGCATTAAGGACAAGGAAACACCCACAAAAAAACCAAAAAAAAATAAAATGTGTGTCACATTTGCATTTGTGGTCATATGCATATTCCAAGGGAGTTTGAGGGATGTGCGCTTGCGTGTACCCAGATTGGCAGCTGAAGAGCCATGGAGATGTAAGTATACTTGCTAAAACCACCAAAATGGAAGGTCAAATACGACGGAAACCAAGCAGGTACGTTCAAAAAGGCGGGAAAAACGGGCCGCCCGTGTGAACGTGACCGGGAGCCCCGATCAAATTGAAGGCACCCGAGAGAGCAAAAAAAGCTTTCCGAGTAAAGTGAAATTGACGGATCAGTTAGGGAGCCATTCCGACGGAGGCTCTGCATCACATTTGAGCCACGATTCAAACGGGAGACCCGGACAATCGGAGGGTTTTAAGGGCAGTTCAGAGGAGGCTCTGCATCAGGCCCTATCTTCTCTCTTCTTATAGGTCTTGATGTACAGTTGACGATAGTAACAGATTGCAGGGAGTGAAACTGCTTAAAAAAAAAACTTCAATATTTTTTAAAGCAGAACAAAGCCAGGGATTTTATCCTGGGTTTAGTTCATTGACCCGGGGGCATCCCAATTTTGTATGCTCCACTGTGCGAAACCTCTCAGATCACTACAATTCACTCACCTCTGCTTGGTCCAACATTACAGGCGTGGGCTCTCGTCCAATCAGAGCCAATTGCCTTGACGGCTCTGACCGGGATTCATGGGAGCACAAGCAGCCGTATCCCAAGCTGCACTATGCTCCTGCCCCAGCCTATATGACTGGCTAGGATGGGAGCACACGCACAGGCCAGGGATGCGTCCGCTTGCGCTCCCAATCAGAGCTGTTTGCCAAATGACATTTATCAAGCACATCTGCCAGACAATGCCATTTCAGTGAACATTAGAGAAGTGCAAAATATGATTTACAACTTTTACAGCATGTTGCTGCACCTCTAATGTTTTTAAATGTGTTTCTTGCAGTGCAGCAACATGTGCAAGTGTGATAAAAAGATTATAAATGCATGTGCCGTTGGACCGGGGAGAGCTTTCAAACAGCCGGGGGAGGGTAAGCGGCCAAGTCTGGAATCTTTTAGATTCCAGTGATGACCAAGCAGGGTCTTGTTACATTTTAACCCTTCTAATGCCAGCCATGTAAAATTTACATGGCTGCCTCTCCTACTGTTAAATTTTAAGTGCCTGGCTTTCCCCCCTGCTAGCGTCCAAAAATAAAGCCACTCACTTGACCCCTCAATTGATCTGTCTGGGTCCTCTCTGATCCTGCCTCCTAACCCCTCCTCCAGCGATCACCGCATTTGTTACCGAGATCGGCGAGGGACAGAGGAGCTGACAATCAAAGGTGAGTAAAGAATTGTTTTTTTTAAATAAATGTCATTTTCTGGTGTGGTGTCTTTTTTTTCTAGAGTTAACCCTTTATTTACTGGTAAGGAATCCGTGAGACCCCTATACCAGTTCACAAGGAGTGGGTTCTGGCACGTCACCTGCTCCTCTTTAAAGTGGACCAACCACTGATTTCGGCGGCCCTGGAATATAAAAGTCTAGAGCCTGCGCATGCGCCATGAGAATATGGATAGGTACATTTTTCAGGTGAACTGGGGAGGGTTTTATTCAGATGATCGGATAATACCTTGTGCATGCACTGTGGGACTGATGGAAAGGAATGTTTTTAGGGCAATACAAACTGGAATGCCCGACAGTAATGGTTTCATTTACTATTAGTCTCCAATTTTCGCTTTTCATTATTAAATGTGCACTGTACAAAAAGGATCTCTGATGCTAATACAGTAGGAGTTTATAATAATTACGTTTCTGTAATGAAGCTAATGTACCTGATTGCACAGAGGTAGCGGAGGGGTCTCTAACTTATTAAAGCACAATAGGAGCATATAACAGATGACTGTGGAAAAAAGTCAAATTCCTTCCCCCTCAGTTACTGACATTGTGGGTTTAGGTGCCTTGCTCAAGATCACTTCAATAATGTTCCATGACCAGAATTCAAACCTGCAACCCTCAGGTCACAAGTGTGTGTGTTGGTTACAATTAATACATCTTTTTTAATATAACCTCCTTTAAAGCAGACCTAAACCCTGACTCTCCTTGCCATTCCTTTAAATAGGAGCAACCACCTCAGCAGTGGTTTTTCTCTTGGGATGCCCCGTTGTGAGACTCCGGGGGTCACCCAGTACACTCATCTTTCGGCCGGAGAGAAACTCGTCTGCTCCCAATGACAACCATGGAATTAGTGTTAGAATAATATGGGACTATTGTGCAGGGGGATCATACAGATAAGCATTGTGATTAGGGATGCCCCAGGGGGCACTTAAAAGTGTAAATCTTTTGTGCAAAAAGGTGTTCCCAATGTGCTAATCCTATCTAGTGTTTTTTATTTATGTAAGTTAATGTGGGTTTTATGGAAATAGATTTCACTCCTACAATCTGTACACCAAGTCTGTACGCCAAGAAGAGATGACACACTGTACACGCTGATAACACAATGTACACACAGAACATTGCTACTGGGCATGTGTTTATGTTGTGTGAGCTCCCTCACCTCAGCAGCAGCCATAGCAGCAGTGTATATCTGTATATCTGTATATCTCAGTGTACAGTTGCCAATAGCAACAGATTGGAGGTAGTGAAAACCCATTAAAAAACATTTTTTAAGCTGAACAAAACCCAAGATTTTTACTATCTGGGTCTTGTTAATTGCCCTGGGGGCATTCCAGTTTGGGATGCCCCGCTTTGTGAACCCCCTTCCAGATGGCCCATACAAAGTCACCTTTCCCCAGCCCTATGGTGCATGTGCAGCCTCTTGTCCAATCAGAGCCGTTTGGTGTTCATATCAATTGCTTGGCAAGTGGTTCTGTTTGCGAACATGGAGAGAGAGAGCAAAACCAACATTTTATTTAACAAAAAATATCAAACCCAGGTAGGCGCAACCCACTAGATTAAAGCATTTTGTACATCTTTATTGCAAATCAATCCAAATTAATCAACACATCAATATGTAAAGCCCAGCGGGTGGTATGGGGAGATGTATTATGATTATTGATTGTGACTTATTAGAACGGCATACCTCCCAAGTGTCCCTGATTTGGAGGGATTGTCCTTCTTTTGAGTCCATGTCCCCTGTCCCTCTTTGTTCCTATTTGTCCCTCTTTGAGGTGTAACATGCAGATCTGCATTAATAAATGATTCATTTGCCTAGTCAAAGTGTTTATATTGTTGTAACTGTTACATCTCCTATCCATCAGGGGGCGTAGCTTAATTTAACAATGGTCCCTCTTTCCCACCCTGAAAAGTTGGTAGGTATGGAGGTCGACTCATTGTGATCCTGGTACATATTATTGTTTCATTACATGGTTTAATTTTCTCAAGCCACTGGGGTGGTTTGTGTGGCAGTGTGGTTTGTCACGTGTATATGTTTTTAATGGTTTTCATATAGTGATTCATTTAGAAAAACTGATAGAGTGTGTCAACCCCAAAAAATGGGGGATGGCACACCCTATTGCCGTGACCCTACCCTGTGTAATATGCTGGTACATCTCTCAAGGCTAGACCATATATTAGAAAACAACTACAATTTATGTTGGGTATATGCCACACCCAACCAAACCCTATAGCCTCTGAGAGCCACCCCACATTATTCAATCAAAGGTCTCGATTCAAGAGTTAAAAAAAAATTCTCACGGTAGTAAAAAATTCAATTTATGAGAAAAAAGCCTGAGACTGTCACTGTTACTGAATCACTAGATAAAAAGACAATGAAAGTCAATGGCAGTGTTTACTACAGTGTAAAAAGGAGTAAACAATTTTCTACTTTTCTTAGGTCTAAAAAAGTGCCATTGACTTTCATTGTTTCCCTAGTTGGTGATTCAGCAACAGTGACATTGCCATTCTTTTTTCTCATTAATTTGGGTTGATTCAAAGAAACATGTAACAGCTTGGATTTGGGTCACGATCATCCTATTTTTCCCGAACGCTCGTGCGTTCGTATGAACTTGCGAGTGATTCAATAAGCAAATACGTTTCTATCCTAAAATATACGTCCGTTCGTATGGCAGTTCGGGAATCAGACCTATGTCAGTTTCCATCCTGAATTTTCCGTTTCATTTCTCAGGTTGCAACATTGGTTTTGCCCTTTTTCCTTTTTTGTCTGGACGTAAATCCTTCTGATCTTGCGGCTCCGCACTACAAACTTACCTCATTAAAGTGCATTCTAAATATTTGGTCTTTTATTTTTCTTTATTTCATTCATTTTGTAGTAACCAACCATTAATGAATGCATTTGCATAAGTAAATCTTACTTTGTTTAATTTTTAGTTAACTTGCATTTTTTACTTGTGGATTTAATTTTAATATTTATGCTTCAAATGGTACAACTTTAAATTTTTTGTGTGGTTACCCACACCCTCTACATACAGATTGCTCACAAATATTAAAAAACAACCAGCAACTTCTGCATGTTATGAGCCTAGAAACAGCCAAGATGGCGGCTCAGGTATTATCGGGCAGCCTGCAAACAGAAAGGGCCTTGTGACTGTGTTGCTCTGGATTCTTTGATTTCTGACCTTTCCATGCCCCCAGCTCTGCTGTGTCTGTGCAAAATACAGCAGTAACCCACATCCTGCACTTTATCCCGCTCTCCTCTCCTCAGTAAGTGTTATGCATCTGACCAAAGATGTGCTTAAATAATTAAACAAAGCAAAGGTAAACAACTACACCAATAAATGCAATCTAAAAATATTATTCTAGTACCTCAATTTTAAAATAAATAACAAAGGACATAAGTTTCTTTAATTAACGCAAATATATTGCCAAATAAAGGTTTACATGCAAAGGACTAATTAAGGTCCACATTAAAATGCTTTTATAAGGCATACATGAATCAGGTATGCATTGCCATACAATTTATGGCCTCGGCCATGCTGATACATGCAGTTCATTGGAGCACAAGACGCGCAGACTCCTCCACATAGCCAAAAAACCTGTTCACGAACAGCAATCCGGCTGCTAAAAGGTGTCGGCTGTGGCTTTCTTTTAAAACGCGTTTAGAGGTTTCTCTGAATCACACCTAAACACATCCAATTAACCTAAGTTTTACGTTTTGATCGTAAGTTTTAGGATTTGATCCTAAGTTTTACGTTTTGATCCTAAAATTTAGGAACGAACTTCCGCTGATCGTAAGAGCATATACGCATTCGTACGTAGGCTCGTGCGAGTCGGAAATGACCAAAAAAACAGGAAAAAATGACTAACACCCACCCAAACTTACGATTCTCGATACGAAATCAATTAACTTTTGCTCTTTGAATCGAGGGGATTGAATTTCTTACTACCATGAGAATTTTTTTCAACTGTTATTGAATCTAGGCCATCGTCTGATTATTATTATAAAAATACAGTAGACATGTATTAATGATATTATTAAAATCAGAAATTCATAAAGAGTACACTGATACTACATATTAAAACATTCTTAGATTTTTGTTGGTGCTGAATTCAATTATACCAAGAGGCCGATTCAGTAATAGCGCCAGGTAGCGACAGATGAGCGACTGAAGTATGGCACTATGAGCGCCGCTAGCGTACGCCGCGGGCAGCTGCGATTCGCTATAGCAGGCCTCCTCAGTCGCTACCTGGCGTTGTTGTGAACAATGCCTACATTGGTGAATATGATGTTTCAGATCAGCTTTGTAGGCGCTTTCATTTTGACACACGCTATTCAACACAGCGCCTGTGCCTTGGTTTGCTTTTGGCTTGAAATCAATGTTAGTACCTTCAGTAGTAAATACATTGCAACATGTTTCTTTGGTGAATTTTGTTTTATTTATTTATTTTTTTTGGTGAAAGTGACAAATAAAAATCCAGTGGTTTTTTTATCTTGGTGCCTAAAAAAGAAGAAAAATTTAATTAATTTAGCTTTTTTGCATTTATTGACATTTTTAGTTTTTTGTTTGGGACAGTTTTTGCCAACTTGCACAACACCCCGAATTGTTATATTGGTCAACTCCCCCCCCCTTATAGTGGTTTGGGCCAACTTCCCCCCCCCCTTATAGTGGTTTGGGTCATCTTACACACCCCTTATAGTGGTTTGGGTCATCTTACACAGCCCTTATAGTGGTTTGGGTCATCTTACACAGCCCTTATAGTGGTTTGGGTCATCTTACACACCCCTTATAGTGGTTTGGGTCATCTTACACAGCCCTTATAGTGGTTTGGGTCATCTTACACAGCCCTTATAGTGGTTTGGGTCATCTTACACACCCCTTATAGTGGTTTGGGTCATCTTACACACCCCTTATAGTAGTTTGTGACAAATTATGATTGTAGGCCACAAATTTTTCCCCTGTAGTGTAGTACTTGGATTAGAGTGAAGGGTAGTTAGCTTACCGCAAAAAACTAAGTGATCATGCTTTTCCTTAGCTCAAAGCCAGTCTGGGTGTCCTCACTTGTTTCTGCGGCCATGTTGGGGACTTCTGGCACCAGTGCTGTTTCTTCAGGGGGGTTGGATTCTGTGGCAAATACAAAGATTGTGGAGCACACAGCATGCGAGGATAATCTTGGAGACCTTTTGTGGACTGTACAACATCTCTCCTCCTGGGTGTGCCAAACACAGAAAGCGCGCTTTCAGCAGTCCAATGGTTCGTTCCACAATGCTTCTGGTTTTGCGATGTGCTGCATTGTAGCGTTCTTGGGCAGAGGTCTGTGGGTTTCGGACCGGAGTCATCACCCACGTTCTCTGCCCGTATCCCTTGTCCGCTGTGGAAAAAACACAAGGAGAGAGACAGCAAGTAGTACTAGTATATGTTTTTTTTTTCATTTTTAAAAATGTAGCTTACTAGGCCACATATTTTAGCCAAAATACTTTGACATGGTTAGTTATTTACCCAGTAGCCAGCCAGCTGGCATTTCGTTGTTCTCAAACTTCCAGCACAGGACTGACCACTGCAGCACGTAAGAGTCGTGGCATGAGCCGGGGAAACCAGATCTCACGGCCCGCAGCTTCATGTCATGGTCACACACAACCATGACATTGATGGAGTGGAACTGTTTTCTGTTCCGATAATGCAGCTCCTGTGCACGGGGAGGGCGGAAAGGGATATGTGTACCATCCACGCACCCTAGCACATTCGGGATCCCTCCCATGCGATAGAAAGCATGTTTTATTTTGGCAACCTCATCCTCATCCTCAGGAAACTTGATGTAAATAGGGATCAGGTCACAAATAGCCAGTACTACCTGGAAAAATATGCGGCTCATTGTAGCCTGGCTGATCCCGCTGAGGAGGGCAGAGGTTGCTTGGAAGGTCCCTCATGCCAAAATATTAAGACTGGCACATAGGCGTACTATGCCTGGAATGGATCTGGTGCATTTGGTGGATGGCTCGATTTTGGTCTTAATCTGATCATATAGGGACTGCAGTGCTGCACGATTCAGACGGAAGCGGCTCCTGATCTGCTCGTCACTTAAATCCCACACTGAAAGGCGGATGCCAAAGGACCGGGGTGCCCTAAGCCTCACAGCACCCTCCTCCCTGGCCTCCTGCTCTTCCAGCATTCTCACACATCCCTGCACCCATAACCCATACATCACCCTCTTATCCATCTCACACTCAACAGATATACCAAAGAAGCAAAACAAAAACAAAAACCACAAACACACCACACACACAAGCAAGCACACTCCTCACACACTCACTACAATGCAGCTCACCACAAAACCAGAAGTATAGTGGTCTGAACCAACAGACTGAAATTGCTGAAATTGTGCTTTCTAAGTTAGGCACAACCAAGAGGGGAGTTGCTGCACAGCCCACAAAAGGCCCCAAAATCAAGCCTCACTTGCTGTATGCTCCACAATATTTGCATATGCCAACAAAATCAATCTTCTAATGAAACAGCACTGATGTCAGAAATCACCCAACAAGCCACAGAGAGTGAGGACCAAACCCAGCCAGACACTAAAATGAGCTAAGGGACCAAAGCACCACACCACCACACCACAGCCTTTGCCACAGTGTAACAATACCAGAAGGTTGGCAAATCCAGCCATTTATACTTCACTTTGAAAAAGGACAGGTCCGCTTTGCTGCCTTTTGCGTTGCTCTGCTATTTCCTGTCTGCAATTAGCTGACCCAGGTGTGCGTGAAACGGATTGCGCATGCGCACGCTAGTAGCGCTACTAGCGTACGTGAGCCAAAACTTGCGTGCATTAACGGACATGGCTGAAAATTCTGTGGTGGACCAATGAAAGGTAAGCTGCTCTTTATTTAAATAGCCGTTTGTAGAGCCACAAGTGTTTAATATACATGAGTACATTGTTGTCTTTGGTTGTGTGTTGTTTGGTTAATGAGCTCTGTAATTAGTTAATTGCCTACCACACATGGTTCAATCAGTGCAGTGGAGCTGTGGCTACAAGCACCTGGCCAGTATGTGTGAAGCAATTAAGTGGACCTGTTTGTGATTGGTAGAGCACATAAAACCTGCCCAACCCCAAAACAGGGTGATGCCATTCTGTAGTCTGTATGCGTGCTTGTGTGTTGTCTAGTGGTGTGTGTGTGCAGCTACAGGATGGAGCCAAATTCTGGACATCTGCCAGCCACAGCTGGCCCAAGTAGGAGTGTGTTGGGTGCTGTGCGCAGACCTCCCTTAAGGAAAAGGGCCCAGGCCCAAGGTGAGCCTGCATCCAAGGCCAGCCACCCATTTGCCAAGAGCGAGCCAGAATTTTGGCGGAGAACAATACTCTTGTGCGCCTTACCCTGGCCAAATGGGAGCTAATCTTTGGCTCCCAAAGACAGTCTATAGGCAAGCAAGAAAGGAGCAAATTGTGGGATGCCATTGGGGAGGAGCTTACTAGCAGTGCTCAATACCCACGTAGTGGCCCATCCTGCAAGAAACGCTTCTACACTTTGAGAAGGGCCCTTATGCAAAAGATGAAGCATGATCTTGATGTCGAGAGTGGGACCATCCAGGGTCCAAAGAGTACCTACAGGCCATATGAGGAGATGCTGAAGCCCCAAATTCCGCTGATTCGGCTGCAGGGTTGATGCTGGGGATGACACCACAGGTTGGACTGAAGGTACATATTTTCTGCATATTTTTTACTGGTAATGTTAATGTATGTGATTTGCTTTGTCTCTTTCTGGCCAACTAACAGTAGGACCTGTGAAGTAGTACATTATACCTCATAAATGATTTCCTTTCTTGTCTGTTGCTTTCTGCATAGGTGCACATGGTGATGTCCAGGATTTGGCTGAGGACACCACAACTCCTACCCTTCAACCAACCTCAAGCCTAACCCAGTCTGCCATTGAAGGTATTTATCACTAATTTATGGGCTGGGTTGTTTTTGTTCAAAATGGGTGTGGGAGCACCTCAAACAATAGCTTGTACCACTGTTGAGGATTACTAATATGGGCCTGCGGACTAATTTCACGCCCACTTTAACCCTCTCAGCAACTAACTAACAAGGCCCTAACATGTGTAGCTATGTGGAAAGCCAGAGATGTGTGGCCATATATCTGCATATACATGTGGAAGCCACACTGGCCTTGATTAGGGAATATTAGTGATTGAGCTGCTCACACACACCTTTTTTTTTTTTGGTCCCGCACATTACCAATGGCTACATTTTTTCTTTGATTTTGCCTAGCTGCACCGCCATTGGCACCAGCATCTCCTCAGGAGCCAAGCTACTCTTTGGATGCCGGTAAGTTAGCCGCTTTAACACAAGTGCATGTCTTTCATTCCTCTTTTTTCTTGGTAGGCCAAGTGACTGCTTCATCTTTGGACACCACTTCCGATGTTGCAGGTCAACAGGACCCTGTTGGTGTGTATTGCCCAAAACAATGTATCCTTTATGCTGTTTATGTTACACTGGTTCTATTTGGTTAGTCTAATAATCTACATGTTTGCTAGGTCAACTTGAAGATGGCTTTTTTTAGTGGATTTGCCATCCCCAGGCTCATTAGTAAACTGTTTAGAGTGATTGCAATGCATTTTTTGTGTATATTAAAAGACAAACATTCACCCGAGTAGTGTTAGGAATATTTAGAGACATTAATTGTGTATTTTAGTTGGCTGGAATATCGGAAGTGGCTGTCCGGAAAGGGCCCTTCACGTTGAGGCTGCTAGAGATGAGGGTAAGTTGGCTTTGCTTGATTATCTAGTAAGGATTTTTGCAAACCTTTTTTGTTAATTTAGTAGGCCAACTTGTGTTTAAACGTGTTTTTTCAAGGGCAAAGCTCGAGTGAAGGCCAAACTCCGGACATGTGGGAGATGGCGGGTATGTGTAATTTGAGCAATGTGTCTGTTATTGTTTGGCCCAATTATTGTCTCATCTTCCTCTTACATACATGTTAGCAATCTGAGTTTACAAGATCCCTTTTGGCTAGTGTGTAATCTGCCACTTTGTCGAGGTATGGCCTCGATAGTCTATCCATATTACATTTGAGTTTGGTCCACTGACCTACTAACATGACTTTCCTGTTTAGCATATGCCAGCTTGCCCCATCTCTCAGATGTGGATTTACCCCTTTTTGGCAGCCAGACCCCGGAACTACTTCAGGCGGACGGCACTGAGGTAACATGGCTGATTTTGGGGAACAATAACCACATTGACATGTTTGTGGGTAATCCAGGAACCAACATGTAACATGTTATTTCTTTGGTGTTTTGGCAGGAGGCCAGACCTGAACCCCAAGCTGGGACCTCTTCCCAAGTGCTATGTGGCCAAGCTACAGAGGCTCAATCAAGGGTAAGTTTGATTGTTACACTTTGGGTAAATGATTGGGAGGGGCATACCTGCATTGTTTCAGCTTCACTACAATCTTTTCTTTTGGTTTTTTAGCCGGAACACAGCACAAGAGGAGGTGTGGCACCGACCAGTGCCGATTTTTATGAGCTAGGGGTCCGGATGCTGGAGGACTACAGTCGCCAACAGCCGCGTGATGGAACTAATGAGCGCATTGCGGCGTTGGAAAATCAGGTGCTGGTGTATCGGCAACAAATTGAGGACCTGCAGCGCCAGCTCCAGGATGTCAGAGAACGACAACAAATTCAAACCAACAGGGTACTGGATCGCATTACATGCGATGGAGCAATCTTTCCAGCGCCAGGAACAAAGTTTGTTGTTGGTGCATCAGCTGATACAACAGCAGTCTATTTTTTTTAATGCACTGTTGTCCCCCAACACCACCCCTAGCAATGACTCTCAACCTCCCAGGCCCCCAAGCCAAGAATATTGAAGTTCTTTTTGTTCTGTTTCATTTTGTGCAAATACATTTGAGTACCCCACCTCTAAATTGTGTTTTTTTCAAAGACATAGCTAAGAACACAGTCAGGGATGAGTCTCTAGATCTAGATATGTACATGTAGCCAGAAATGTATGACACACATTGGTGACCATATCTTACTATGGTTTACACATTAAATGGCTACAAAGGTACACCAACATTTTAAAAATAATGGGTTGGTAGACACTTAAATTATGCTTGACAAGGCACAACACACTGTAATTAAAAAAATACAAAATATTTATTATGCCGCAAGGCGGGCAACAGGCCCAACATTCCGCTGCACAGCGGCTCAAACCATACCCCCTTACCCTAACGACGCCTCTTCAAGGCCAGCAGCATAAGGCGAAGACGCCGGATCGACTGCCACAGTCTGCGATGCTGGTTTTCACAAGCTGTAGAGAGTAGAAAAAAACCATATTCAAAAGATAGAATGTGAGCTCAACATACACAGATGTAGCAATGTAATGTAATTGGCTCAAATTAGCTGACCCACACATTCACATTGTTGGCCACTGTGCCCTTAGGTGTTACCATTATATGAGTACTAGTGGCTGCCTTAAATGTGGCTACAACATCCCAAGCATACATTTACTCTGAACTCTTGGGAATAAATTAAGGTCTAAGTCTCAGTGTGGACATTTCTTTGGTTAGTTACAGCCAAACATCAGGGCCTAAGTCCTAACGATTAAACTGGTTGGGCCAAGCATATTAGAGGTCACCACCTTAGCAGGCCAATTTGGTTTTGAAGAAACCACAATTTTACACTATGTGGCAAAAACAAGAATGGGAGCCAACAATCAAGCATGCAGACATGCATTTAGGATTGTCGGACAAACACATGTAACCTAGATGTGTGCTTAGAAAACACATAGGTATGTAAATGTCTCCAGAATTAACTATAAGACATAGGGGTCCCAAGTCTTTAGGCATATGAAGTGGGATGTACTCACCATCGCAGCTGTGGCTGAGGCCCATGCTGCTGGCCGTCCCGGGAGCTGGGGTGGGAAGGATGGTCACCGGCTCCGTCTGTGTGGCCACATCTGTCAGGAGAAAGCAAAAGAGAAACCAAAAATTAGTTGGCCAATGACACATGACTATTTGACATCCATCTGGTTAGGGAGTCTGCCAAAACAAATGCTTGCATGGTTACACACATGTTGTCCGACATTAGCATATTTCCTGGTCCATGAGTTCATATTATGAGGTAAATTATTTATGGGGGCAACATGGACACATAAAGATAATGTGCCAATAACCTTGACAGTGCAATGGTAAGGCCTAATTTGCAGTTGAGTGTAGAATCTTACTTGTAGAGTGTGCAACATGTGTTAGCCGGAAAAAATTACGAAAATAACACATTTGCTAGCCGCCATCATGGTGTGGGCTGAAACAGAGGGGTGGTTGCCAGTTGGATTGCACTGTAGTGGGGTTTGTGATGTTAATGTAAATTATAAAACCAGCTTGTACTATGGACCAGGAAACATGTGTATGTTAAAAGTGGACCAAGACCCAGGATTTATACTATCCTGGGTTTTGGTCCACTTTGGCAGGGCACCCCAATCGGAGAGAGAGCCCGTCCGCCGCCTCCTCCCGCGTGTCACTCTTCCAGGGCGCGCGCCCGCGCAGGCCATACACAAACGGACAGCGCGGGCGCACGCACATCTAGAGGGGCGCGCGGGAGGCGGTGGCGGTGGCTTCCGCCGTCCCCAATGAGGTAAGGAGTTTGTGGGCTTTTGGGGGGGGGGCCCGCGGTGAGGGAGGTGATTGGGCAGGGAAGCTTATAGATTCCCGGGCCAATCAACAATGGGTGTTGGTCCACTTTAAGGAATGTCATAACATATGGAATGTGAGGGATAACAACAAACACTTACCATGACTATGCCCGTGGAGAAGACGTTGCCCAAAGGAATGGCAAGGGCTAAGTACAAATGGCCATATGGAACCTGTCACAGACTAACACTGACTAAATCTGCACTCACCAGGGGATGAGCTGCCACTTGAAGCCCAGGGAGGGCTCTGAGGAGGAGGCGTGGAGCCTCGGCTCCTCACACTCTGATCCGAAGATCCCCCACCCAAAGGGCCACCCTCCTCCCTCTCACTCCCTGCTCCTTCAGGGAGTGTGGGAGAGTCCACTACTTCCACCCCACTTGGACTCCCCACTTGAGAGTGGCCCCTTGGCTGGTGAGACTCCTCAGATTCAGAGTGTGAGGAGCTGAGGCTCAATCCTGACAGCCCCCCAGCAGCACACTCCTCTGGGGCATCATCCCCTTCCTCCCCTGGGTCCTCTAAATAGGACACTCGAGAGGGACCCTCCCCCGATGACTCCCCCGAGTCCACCTGTCTCGTTCCCACTTTCCCCAGGGGAGGACACTTATCTGTGTTGAGGGGGTGAATAAAAAAAATTACAATTACTACCCAAAATGGACACAGCTTAGAATATTATTTCCCAAAAAGTATAAACATAGCATCAACTTCCACTTACCTGAAGCGTACGCATCCTATAGGCGGTACACGCCTTCAGGGTCCCGGCGCTTAAAGTCGGACCACTTCTGCATTATTGCTCGGACACTGAGCCTGGTGTGGAAGCGCGGGGACACTGTGGCCTTCACCTCCAGGACAATGCGCTTCTTGCCCCCACGGGCATAGTCATATTGGTGGATGCAGAAATCCTATGAGAAATGACAAAAAAAAATGTTATCAATACATGACATCAGACCAATGGACTAAACATTTATACTGAGAACAGATTAAACATATAATCCAAGGAAAACATACTCACTTTAACCACCTGGCCGTTTACACGGCTATCCACCCTTTTCCTCTTCTTTTTTGCTGGCCCAGGGGGGGGAGAGGGGGGTTAGGTGGGGGAGGTGAGGTAGGTGGGGGAGGTGGGGGAGGGGTTGGGGGGCCAGAGTCAGAGGAGGAGCTGGGGAGGCGCATGACACATCTCCTGGGCAGCATGGTGGAAACGCAAAGGAGGAAACCGGAAGTGGATATGACGAAAGCAAACCAAAAAAAAAAAAAATTCGCTCCGCGCACTAGGAAGAAGCTAATATCCGCTACGTGCAAGCTAAGTGGCGGTAATCATAGATTTACGCATTACAACAAGCTATTAGCCAAGACGCAATTAATTATTAGCTTGATTTAGCTGGGAAACGCAAAGGAGCAAACCGGAAGTGGATATGACGAAAGCGAAAAAAAAACATGCTCCGCGCACTAGGAACCAGCTAATATCCGCTACGTGCAAGCTAAGTGGCGGTAATAGGAGATTTACGCATTACAACAAGCTATTGGCCAAGACGCAATTAATTATTAGCTTGATTTAGCAGGGTGTTCAATATCCTGTAATGCATAGGTCAGAGCAAAAACAGATCTGGTTGCTTACAAATAAAAATCTGATTCCTAAATAAAATAAGAACACAATATAACTATCCAACAACATGATAATGTGGGACACAGGAGAATGCATAACGGGTTGTTATGAGCTTGTACGCCTGAAAATGCAGAATGTGGACATATGCACGCTCTGAACTACAGTGTATTCATTAAGAACGACTGGGGTCGCTGCAAGTGAATTCAGGGAAAAATGCAGAAAGGCACATGTATGAACAGCACAGCGCAGCACAGCGACGCTAGCGCCGGCACATAGCGAATCACAACAGCGACTGCACAAACACTGACCACCACAGATTCAAGGACAGGGCTGCAGAATAGCTTGGGCGCTGACAATTTCAATGAGCGAACGTGAGCGCCAACCATGACTGACTAAAAAGTAGCTTTACAAGCCATGGGTGTTCAGAAAGCAAGCTAATTTGAGGCTAATGTGTTTTGTGGGAGGAGATGCATTTTAGATTTCACTCACAACATTCCAGTCGAAAAATTACATCTTTCAACAAAAAATCACTAAAAACAAGACAGATTAATCAAACATATCCTAAACAACATGTGTTTAATTTTTGGCTACATGATGAATCCAGCGCTAGCTGACGCTTTCGCCGGCGCTAGCCTCATTTAGCGTGATAAATGCGTAATTGCGTTCGCAGCCTGGCGTTCGGGAGTCGGTTGCCGCCGATAGCTGGCGATACCTGGCGCTATTGACACACTAGCTGACGCTATCACTTGATGAATAAGGCCCCAAGTAACCGGCAACATTTTTTGGACATACATAATATTACAACATTGTACTACATTCAATAATCGGTAAACATGATTTTACAAATCACAAATTCTTGGACATGATTTCCATTTTTATGTACATCAATACTGCCGTACTAGTTTCGCCTGATTAAGGCTTCTTCTGCGCCACTTCCTGCACTCATCATTAAAGACATAAACTTAATGCGCAAATGTCCTGGTGAAAGGTTTGCTACTTGTTGATGGTAATCCACCCGTCATCATTAGGTGTGAGGAAAGTGAGGAGATATCAATATTATGAAGCGTCTTCAAAAATATAATGTGGACTCTTGGTTTTGTAGATTCTCTGGTTTTGGATGCCCCTGTGTGTGACCCCCCCCCCCCCCCCATTTGTTCATTACTTTCCTGGAACTGGTGAACGCACTTTGGGATCGTCAGTTTGAGTTAACGGCCAAACCAGGGGGGTTCTTTCACAAACAGGGGCATCAGCCAAATTAAGATGCTCCTGTAAAGCGGACCAAGTGGAAGTTGGAATTGCTTGCAAAGTGGAATAGCTTGCATAGTGGGTATGCCAATGATCCTAGGGGGTATCACAGACTTGGATGCTCCAGAGATAGGAAATCAGCTGGGGTGGGCAACTTAAAAGCAGACCGAAACCCAGGACTTCCTCCCCTGGAATATAAATCTAGATGCCCCGTTGTGTGGAACCCCGCCATTCAAGGATGTGGGCACCAGCTGTGGCAGTGGCCTCCCAGTCCACCGCCGGTCAAGTGCCATCGCACACCCCAAAGGCTGGCCCTGTCAGTGGGCCCCCCTGGAGCATGGGGGCCCCTGGCAGCTGCCCTGCCTTGCCAGGTGCTGACGCCGGCCCTGGTTTAGCCATGACATTGCCCCGGCGACTCCTTCCTCTTTCCGTCCGGGTAAGGGGTTTTTATGTCTAAATGCAATAATATATATATGCAATAAAATGTACAAAATGCTTTAATCTAGTGGATTGTGCCTCCCTGGGTTTGATTTTTTTTGATCAATAAAGTTTTGGTTTTGCAGCTTGACCTGTGAGTAGCACCCCTGTTATGGTAGCAGGATTGTGCAGGCTTGTGTTGTTTTGCAATAGAAAGCGAGAGCAGCCGCATCCTCAGACATGGATGTGCCCCCTCTCCTGCCCCCAGCCTATCTGAATGGCTCAGTGTAGGAACACGCCTTAGCCTAGAGATGCTGGGGATGCACCTGCTCTCCATCCAGATTGCTTGCATCCCCAAGACAGCTGCTAGAAAAGCCGAGTGTTGCGGTGACCCGGGCTTTGGGGGGTCACACAGTGGGGCCAATTTGGAATGCCCCATGGGAAGGCCAGAGCCTAAAAGATTCTAGGGCTGGCCAGGTTGAGATTTGTTTTCTGCTTTAATTTCCAAATTGGGATGCCCCAAGAAATCCCATGTTTGGGTCCACTCTAAAGACGATCAACACCCCCCTCTAGTTTAAAGTAGACTTAGGGCCCAAATTGGGATGCCCTGCTGTGTGAAACCCCTCAAATCCCAACTAAAACCTACCTGACCCCTGATTCAATGGCACATGCACGGGCCGAATTTGGAATGCCCTACAAAGAGGTAGACCAACACCCCCCAAGAGTCTTTTAAAATGGAACAAAACCCTGCATGGCCAGCCACCTTGCCCCTGGGGCATCCCGAATTGGTGCCCCCAAACAGTCAAATGGCCAGCCCTGGAGTCGGAGTTGTTGATAGCTCTACTAAACATTTTTTCCAGGGACACACACTGTTTAAAGTGGACCAAAACTAGCACATGAACAGGCTCTCTCATTCAAACAGTGCTGCATACATACACACAGAGCACTGCTGCTTGGCATGTGTGAGTGTGAGTGAGCTCCCTCACCTCAGCAGTGGCCATAGCAGCTGTGTTGTGTGTGTACAGAGCTCGCTTCTCTCTTCTTGTAGAACTTGGTGTACAGATTTGGCGTACAGCTGCTAATAGCAACAGATTGCAGGTAATGTTTTATGGAAGCAATTTTAATTACCTGTTGCTATTAGCAAGTCTGTACACCAACATCTACAAGAAGCAAGAAGCGAGCACTGTACACACAGAACACTGCGATTATGGACACTGCTGAGGTGGGGGAGCTTATTCGACCTTACACAAAGTGGCATAAATAATTGTGGCGGGGCCACTGGTGCGAACATTAAAGGCTCACACAGTAAACTTTTTTTCTGTCTATTAACTCAATTGGATGCAACTAGACAACTAAAGACTGAAAGGGAGAGACAAATGGTGATTCCAAATTATTCCAAGTGAGCACAAGTATGACAAATAATGTTGATTAGCAACAACTGGGGCCCTGTATGATTGCTTACACATGCCCAGCAGAAGTTTTATGACTATACAGGACTCTTCTTGTAGATCTTGATGTACAAACTTGATGTATGGTTTCTAATAGCAACAGATTGCATATAGTAAAATGTGTGTTTTATGAAAGCAGTTCTCACTACCAGCAATCTATTGGTATTGGTTACTATACACCAAGTCTGTACACCAAGATCTACAGAAGAGCCTGGTACAAACAGAACACTGCTGCTATTGCCGCTGCTGGGGTGAGGGCTGCACACCTGCAAATTTTATTTTGGGGCCCATGTCAGGCCACTCTAGCTTATGGGGGGGCTTAGCCTTTATTTCACGGTCCATGCCATACCCCCAGGCCTCACCACTTTTCCCACCAAATTCTAGGCATAAAGGTTATGGGGTGCCACAGTCAGCCTGTAGTTCCTGGATGAGCCGCTCCATAACCTATGCGTAATGGTTCGGCCCTATGCTTTGAACAGGTGGGCAGTTTCTAGGTTATGGGGGCTCAGACAGGCACTATAGCATGTATGGTTTGGGCCCCCAGCACCTTTTTGTGATGGCTGGGTCTAGGTTTTGGGCCCCCATGTCAGCTGTTTCTCACAAACACTGGACCCAGCCAGAGGAGGGGCAAACATACAGTCTATACAGTAGTTCCTGGCTGGGTCCCTCCATAAAAGTGTAATTGACTTTTATTGTCTTCCTAGTTGATACTTAACAGTGACATTCAGCTAAAGGGCATTTTTTCATACAAGGAGTGTCGACAACACTGAATAGCAGCCTATCTTTAATTTCCAGGGTGTTGAATTTTAACTTAATAGCCAGGTGAGATATCTTCACCAGTTGTGTAAAGACATGGGAAACAGTGAGGGCGGCTACATCTGTATATGCAGACGAACACATATGCATACATATAAGCAGGGGCGGGCTGGCCATAGGCAGTGGCGTTGCTAGGGCTGGTGTCACCCGGGGCGGTAGGAAATGGTGTCGCCCCCCCCCCAATGGTGTCACCCCCACCCCCCCCCCCCAATGGTGTCAACCCCCCCCCCCCAAAGAAAACAAACAAAAAAAAAAGCATGGTGGGAGCGGGCCGGCCGGTTCCGCGCTGACAGCGGAACCGGCCGGCCCGCTCTGCTGTCAGCGGAACCGGCCGGCCCGCTCCCACCATGCCGGCATTTTTAAAAAAAGCAAACACTTACCTGCAGGTCCGGAGCGTGGAGGCCGGCGCCGCTCTCAGCTGTCATCTGAGGGCGCGTCATCAGAGGCGCCCTCTGATGACGCGCCCTCAGATGACAGCTGAGAGCGGCGCCGGCCTCCACGCTCCGGACCTGCAGGTAAGTGTCTCTATACCGAGGGGTGACCGGCCGAGAGGTGTCACCCTCTAGGTCTGGTGTCACCCGGGGCGGTCCGCCCCCCCCGCCCCCGGGTCGCTACGCCACTGGCCATAGGGCACACCGGGCAAAATCCCAGTAGGCCGACGGCAGGGAAGGCCACCACAAAGTGAATGACATGATGTGGGTGGTGGCCAGTCTGCCAGTCGCTGCTGTTGCCCGGCTGCCACACACACACACTTCCTGGTTGTGCACGCTGGTCAGTGGGCATCCATGGGTGGCGTCCATTGTTTTCATTGGACGCTGGCCATCTGGGGCACGCCCACCGACCAGCGCGCAACAGCCGGCATGAAGAAAATTGCGGCGGTGCGACCTGAAATGAGGGAAGGAATTGTAGCGGAGGACACGGCGGTAGGGGGGGAATGGCGGCGAAGGGAATGGCGGCGATACCTGGCAGGCCGCAGGCAGGGAGGCGATTACACAGCTTGTCATCAGGGGCAGCATTTGGATGGCGCCTCCCCAGCTTTAGAGTGGGAACACCCCCCTGCGGAATATGGCAGCGCCCAGGGGCGTTCCCTTCTCTACGTTGCTGGCGTGAAGAAGGCGGACGGGTGGCCTGAGATGAACGGGGTAGCGGGAGATCGGCGGTATCGGGCTTGGGAGGCCACAAGACCAGGCTGGCAGGGGTGGCGTGAGAGATAGCTGGCGATTTGGAGGGTGCGCCCTATATCGGGGCCAGTGTGCCTGCCCGAGGTGAGCAGGGTGTGTGTGTGTGTCGCTCTCGTTCTGTGTGTGTATCTTTTTCTGTCTGTCTCTCTCCTTGTGTGTGTGTCTTTCTGTGTGTGTGTGTGTGTGTGTGTGTGTGTGTGTGTGTGTGTCTTTCTGTGTGTGTGTCTTTCTGTGTGTGAGTGTCTGTGCTGAGGTATGCCCCCGCTGGCTGTACAGAGGGATGCCCCCGCTAGCTGTACAGAGGGATGCTCCCGCTGGCTGTACAGAGGGATGCCCCCGCTGGCTGTACAGAGGTATGCCCCCACTGGCTGTACAGAGGGATGCCCCCGCTGGCTGTACAGAGGGATGCCCCCGCTGGCTGTACAGAGGGATGCCCCCGCTGGCTGTACAGAGGGATGCCCCCGCTAGCTGTACAGAGGGATGCTCCCGCTGGCTGTACAGAGGGATGCCCCCGCTGGCTGTACAGAGGGATGCCCCCGCTGGCTGTACAGAGGGATGCCCCGCTGGCTGTACAGAGGGATGCCCCTGCTGGCTGTTATGGGAGATGCTGTAACATGCCTCTGTGGGATGCTCTTCACTCGCTGTAATGAGGCACTTTACAGATTAGCACTTATGCACTTTATGAACACTTGGGTTAGATTGGGATGCCCTTGGAAATGTACGGTCTAGTCTTATATGTTTTTTAATCGTTTGTCATGTAATTTTTTGTGGGTAATTATTAATAAATTATTTATGAATTCATGGTGTATATTTAGTTTATTCATTGATCACTGTGGAGGAGGTGCGCTGGTTTGGAGCTATACTGGGTGAATTGCTGGATTCACCACTGTAATATTCTAATTGTAATGAGGCATGCTGCTTGCTGGCTGTATTGAGAGATGCTACTTGCTGCCTGTAATGGGAGATGCAGCAACATGCCTCTGTGGGATGCCCCCACTCACTGTAATAAGGGATACCAATCACTGCCTGTAATGAAGTGAGTTTGCGCACTGTCTACTACTACTTAATGGTTGTAAAGAGGGATGCCGCTCGTCTGTAATGGGGGGATTTTAGCACATCATTTGGTTCTAAATATTTTCTTTATAATTTTTGTGGCGTGTGAATGAAAAATAAGGTGTATATATAATGTGACATTAGGATACTATTCTGGGCCAGGAACAGTACAGCAGGGCCGGTGTGCCCCAAAAAGTCCCGGGCCGTTTTTTATCCCCAGTCCGCCCCTGCATATAAGCCAGGAGTGCGCAACCTTCTGACCAGCACAGGCCACTTAAATGATTTGGAACCTGGTCGAGGGCCACAATAAATAGGTTCAGAATTTTTACATTTGGAATAGCATAATGAAGATTTTCTACAGCAATCAGGATACCGACTGTCTACAAAAACTCCCCTTGTGCTTCCACCACACCCCTGCATTCATTTGTAACAATCCCCACATGCTAGCAATACACATACTGATTGGCTTACCTCTCTGAATACATGGGTCTGTTATTTATAGCCCTCCCCGATCAGTACCACAGCTTTACTATGTTCCCAATACTCAACCCATCTATACATATACATACAATTACATTTTTTTAGTTAGTGTTTTCCCAGTATGGGGGGGTCGCATACCCTTGTGTGCTTTGTTTAGGAACACTTCTTAAAGTTTTTTTAAGTCCTTGTGCTTTTTGACAGATTTGGTACCCTGTTTGTAGCAAGTGGTCCCATCCATTTGTAGCAAGCTTAATACCCTGGTTTGTAGCAAGTAGTTCAGTTCAGACGCGTTTCACCCTTTTAAAGGGCTTCTTCAGTTTACTGGGTCCTGGTGGGAATGTAGGGTGGTTTGTTTGCCATTCATTTGTTGTGCTTCAATTGAAGCATACCCTACATTCCCACCAGGATCCAGAACACCGAGGAAGCCCTTTAAAAGGGCGAATCGCATCTGTACTGAACTACTTACTTGTGGGCGCAAGACATCACTATATGTGGAAGCAAGTTTGCATTAGTTAGTCTGCTAGCTAAACAAACATGCTCCGACAGATGTTCATATAGAACACAAACGAACTGTAAGTCACAGAGCTGGGCTAAACATCTGACTAGAGCTAGAAGTGGGAAAACGGCACGTAAGCACTACAGGAATACATGCTACATCAGGACGTGAGTTTGTGAGTTTTTACGCATGAAAATTTCTTCTTGCAGCAATGCAAATTTCTTTGATGTGTTTCACTGTTAACATGGGTGTTACGCACCGGGTGCGAAGAAGTGGACCCGCAGGGTCTGTAGAACTGTTTTGGCAGATACCGCGTCAGGGGAGCGGAGTCTAAGGAGCCACTGGTTTTCACCAGAGCCCACCGCAAGGCGGGATGGTCTTGTGCGGCAGGTGACTCCCAGGTCGCTACCCCCCAACAGCGGCACAGTTCCACAAACTGCTGAAGTGACGTGCAGCAGAGACAAACAGTGGTCGGAGGAGAAGGTCGAGGTCAGGACTGGCAGCGCGGGTTCAGTAGCGGTGAGACAAGCCGAGGTCGGGACTGGCAGCGCGGGTTCAATAGCGGTGAGACAAGCCGAGGTCGGGACGGGCAGCACAGGTTCGAAGGTCAATAGGAGAGCCGAGGTCATACACGAGGAATCAAGCAATACAGCGATAATCATTCAGGGAACAACACCGAAGATCCGGCACAGGAAGTAAGGCAGGGTTTAATTTATAGGAAGCGCAAAAAAGAGATTGGATGGCAGAGACCAATTAACAGGGCCTTGGCCCTTTAAATCTGGGGAGGTTGACGCGCGCGCCCCCTAGTGGCCGGGGACGTGCGCGCAGGGAAGACGGAACAGACACAGAAGGAGGAAGCCGGCGGCCATGCCGGTCAGAGGAGGAAGCGCGGGG
This sequence comes from Gastrophryne carolinensis, assembly GCA_027917425.1. Lineage (NCBI taxonomy): Eukaryota > Metazoa > Chordata > Amphibia > Anura > Microhylidae > Gastrophryne > Gastrophryne carolinensis. The sequence goes on from CM051235.1 coordinate 553,782,754, forward strand.
ACCAGGTAAGGGGGAACCGCAGCCAGGGGGGCCAGCAGCAGACGCCCGGATGGCGGTGAAGCGGGGAGCGCTGCAGGAAGAGGACGCAGCGCTCGCCCGAGGAGAGGCACGGAGGGGGGCGCTGTGCGGGGAAGACGCAGCGCTCGCCCTAACAGTACCCCCCCCCCTTAGGTCTCCCCCTCTTTTTGGGACCGAGGAAGTTTGAAATAAGGCTCCGATCGAGGATATTCTCCTCAGGCTCCCAGGACCTCTCTTCAGGACCGCAATTCTCCCAATCCACTAGAAAGTATCGTCTCCCTCTGGATGTTTTGGAAGCCAGAATCTCTCTCACCGAGAAGGCATCTTCGGTACCCGCGACCGGAAGTGGCTCCAACGTTTTAGAAGAGAATCGATTAGTCGTCAGAGGTTTTAATAATGAAACATGAAAAGAGTTGGGAATACGTAAGGAGGCTGGCAAATGAAGTTTGTAACAGACCGGATTAATTTGTTGCTTGATCCTGTACGGCCCTAAATAGCGAGGGCCCAATTTATAACTGGGTATCTTGAAACGAATGTACTTGGCTGAAAGCCAAACTTTATCTCCAGGAGAGAAAACAGGAGCGATTCTCCTTCTTTTATTAGCGCTGCTCTTCATGCGGGTAGAGGCTAGAACAAGAGAATGTCGTGTTTCACACCAGATAGAGGAAAAAAACTGTGTTAAGTCATCCACGGCGGGTACTCCCGACTGTGTAGGTAAGGGTAGAGGAGGCAAAGGTTGGCGGCCATAAACATTGAAGAATGGAGATTTCTTTGTGGCTTCAGAATCTTTGAAATTATAAGAGAACTCCGCCCATGGCAAGAGATCGACCCAGTCGTCTTGTCGGGCCGAAACAAAGTGACGTAGATATTGTCCTAGAACCTGATTGACCCTCTCCACTTGGCCGTTGGACTGGGGGTGGTAAGCCGAGGAAAAATCTAATTTCACCTTTAACTGAGTACAGAGAGCCCTCCAGAATTTTGAAACAAACTGAACTCCCCTGTCGGAGACAATATGGGAAGGAAGTCCATGGAGCCGAAAAATATGTTTAAAAAAGTTCTTAGCCAACTGAGGAGCGGATGGGAGTCCTGGAAGCGGAACGAAGTGCGCCATTTTTGAAAAACGATCCACAACAACCCAGATCACTGTATTGCCTTGAGATGGAGGAAGATCCGTGATAAAGTCCATAGCGATGTGAGACCAAGGGATTTCAGGAATAGGAAGAGGATGAAGAAGACCCGCCGGTCTTTGGCGAGGCGTTTTATTACGTGCACAGGTGGTACAAGCTTGCACGAATTCTGCCACATCCTTCTCAATGGAGGGCCACCAATAATATCTGGCAATAATTGCGTTAGACTTTTTGATACCAGCATGCCCGGCAATACGGGAAGCATGACCCCATTTTAATATTTGGAGGCGTCGGCGAACCGGGACAAAGGTTTTCCCAGGCGGAGCCTGCACTAGGGAGGCAGGAGCGGAATGAACCAAATGATCAGGAGATATAATGAACTGAGGAGCAGCGTCCACGTCTGTGACGTCCGAGGAGCGAGATAGAGCATCTGCCCTGATGTTCTTAGAGGCAGGTCGAAAATGAATGCGGAAATTAAACCGCGCGAAGAATAGTGACCAACGAGCTTGGCGAGGATTCAAGCGTTGAGCAGTTTGAAGATACAAAAGGTTCTTATGGTCGGTAAAAATAGATATGGGGTGAAGCGACCCTTCTAGAAGATGTCTCCACTCTTCAAGAGCTAATTTGATAGCCAGGAGTTCACGATCCCCAATAGAATAATTTCGCTCCGCGGAAGAAAAAGTCCTAGAAAAGAACCCACAAGTATGATTTTTCCCTGAAGGAGACCTCTGTGTGAGAACAGCTCCTGCTCCGATGGAAGAAGCGTCAACCTCTAGAGAAAAAGGACGAGAAGGGTCTGGTCTGGTGAGCACCGGGGCCATAGAGAAAGTCTTTTTCAAAGTTAAAAAGGCTGCCTCCGCCTGTGGAGGCCATGACTTGGGTTTGGCTCCCTTTTTGGTGAGAGCCACAATGGGGGCCACGATAGTGGAAAAATGGGGTATGAATTGACGGTAATAGTTGGCGAAGCCCAGAAATCGTTGAATGGAACGCAGACCAACAGGCCGAGGCCAATCTAAAACCGCTCTCAATTTGCTAGGGTCCATTTGTAGTCCTTGGGCTGAAACAGTATAACCCAAAAAGGGCAGAGCGGTTTGGTGAAAGAGACACTTTTCTAATTTGGCATAAAGATGATGCTGCCGAAGGCGGGATAGTACCAGACGAACGTGCCGGTGATGCTCTTCGAGGGAAGAAGAGAAGATGAGGATATCATCTAAATAGACCACGACACAGGAGTACAACAAGTCCCGGAAGATGTCATTGACGAACTCTTGAAATACGGCAGGGGCATTACAAAGCCCGAAGGGCATCACCAAATACTCGAAATGACCGTCACGGGTATTAAAGGCAGTCTTCCATTCGTCTCCCTTGCGGATGCGGATCAGATTGTAGGCTCCTCGGAGATCCAGTTTGGAAAAGATCCTGGAGCCACGAAGACGGTCGAAGAGTTCTGGAATTAACCCTTTCGCTGCCAGCCTACCTGCAGCATTTCCCACTCCCTGTTGCCAGACTGAGTTTCACTGTTTCGCGCTACACATGTTCAACTGTCATTTTTGAAAGGATTTCCAGGGATTTCCCAGGAAAATTATATATTGTTTTTTTCAACAGAGTCTGGGCTTTAACATGAAATGTCTTGTTTGTATTTTTTAGGTGTATTCTCAACATTTTTGGGTGAAATGTGTGAAAAAAATTAAAAAAAATATATTTTTTTACAATTTGTAGAGTTTTTTTGTAATAAAAAATGTAAGTTTGTCAATAAAATCTTATTGCGTGAGAAACCCCAATTTCTCCCGGTTACAGCGATACCACATATGTATAGGTAGACACCCTTTCCTGCCCAGAAGCCTTTTATAGCTGCTGGATGACAAATGGTTAATTAAAAAAAAAAAATGACATAGGGTCCCCCTTCCCGGGGAGGGGGACCCCATTTTTTTTTGGATTTTTAAGGGTTAAAAACCCTTAAAAATCCAAAAAAAAAAATGACGTGGGGTCCCCCTTACCCAAAGTAACCAGCCCGGGACCAGCTATGGGGGCTTGTAGGCACAGAGTGGGGGGGCCAGCTTTGGTGGCCCCCCCACCCTGCAGCCTACGAGCCCACATAGCCTATGTGGGCCCGGGCTCTTCTGCCCCCCCCTGGCCTTTGGGGAGGCAGGTAATGGGGGTGCGGGGGTTAATGGCAAGCCACCCGCTAGGGCAGGTGACTTGCCACCCCCCCAGCCTTGTGAACTGGTATAAGGGGTCTCATGGACCCCTTACCAGCTCACAAAGGGTTAACTGTTAAAAAAACCACCACACAATAATAAAAAGTATTTTATTCAAAAAAAAAAAAATTTTTTTAACTGTACTTACCTTCGATTGCAAGCTCTTGTCCCTCGCCGCTCAGCTGACAGATGCCTGTGATCGGCATCCAGAGAAGGAGAAGGCAGGAGATCAGAGGATCTCCTGTCACCTCCTTCCAGGGCACCGATCACCGGCATCTGAGAAGCTGAGAAAGCTGAAGCCGGTGATCGGGACCGGGATGACGTCATAAGCCCCGCCCCCAAGGGGGCGGGGCTTAGAGGCAAGATGGCGGCCACCATCGTGAAGAAGAGAGGAGAGAGCCTCCCAGGCTCTCTCCTGAAGATCGGTAAGTCCTGGGGGGGGATCGGAGGCCCCCCAGGTGAAGAGGAGGGACAGCGGGAGCCAGCGCACACACAGGTAAGTGAATGTCATTTTTATTTTTTATTTTTTTTTACAGTTAGCAGCTGCAGAAGCGGGGGGGGGGGGCGGCCTATTCCGGGGGCTCTCCTGGAGCCATCCGACCCCCCACGGGGGATCGGATGGCACCAAATTAAAGAGGAGACCCGGCCGGATCCAACAAGGGGTCAGGTGAGTATTTTTGATTTTTATTTTTTAAACTAGAAGCGAGGAAAGTCAAGCACGTAACACCTACGGGCTTGGCACTTAAGGCCCAGCCAAGCCAGCACGTAGGTGTTACGTGCTTGGCAACAAAAGGGTTAAGGGTAAGGGGTATCGGTTCTTTACCGTGATCTTGTTAAGACCCCGATAGTCGATACAGGGTCGGAGAGATCCGTCTTTTTTCTGTACAAAAAAAAAGCCAGCCCCAGCGGGAGAAGAGGACTTCCGGATGAAGCCCCTCTGCAGATTTTCTTGTATGTAAGTAGCCATTGCTTGAGTTTCGGGGACGGATAGTGGATAGATACGGCCACGAGGAGGAGTGGTCCCAGGCAGGAGGTCGATCGGGCAGTCATAAGGGCGATGAGGCGGAAGAGTCTCAGCTTGCTTCTTACAGAAGACATCAGCGTAAGCCCGGTAAACTTCGGGTAGGCCCGGTAGAGATGTGGTAGGATGATCGATTCGAACTGGTAAAGCTTTCAAGCAATTCTTGAAGCAGGTTGTACCCCACGCCTTGATGTCCCCAGTGACCCAGTCTAGGGTAGGATTATGAAGCTGAAGCCAAGGAAGACCCAATAGGATTGGGGAAGTACAATGGGGTAACACAAAGAGTTCCAAGTATTCCTGGTGAAAGAGGCCAATCTTAAGGAGCAAAGGCTTGGTACGGTACTGCACCATACAATTCAGTCTATCTCCATTAACTGAGGCGATGAATAACGGTTTGGCCAAGCGGTTAACTGCTATGTCGTATTTCTTGATCAGGGAGGCCTCTATGAAATTGCCCGCCGAACCAGAATCCAGGAAGACCGGCAAATTAAGCACAGAGGCAGATGAGAGACAAAGCTGTGCAGGTACGGTAAATCTTGGAGAGGAAGCACACACACCCAGAGACGCCTCTCCCACCGAGTCTAGGTGCGCCCGTTTCCCAGTCGAGAAGGACGAATGGGGCAATCTCTTAGAAAATGATCAGGACTGGCGCAATACAGACAGAGATTTTCATTTCTCCTGCGAGACCTCTCCACGGGGGTTAGGCGAGAGCGGCCGACCTGCATGGCTTCCACCTCTGGAGAAGATGGTACAGACAAAGGTTTCTGAAAGGTGGGAGCCAAACGGAACATCCTCCTGTCACGTTGGGAATCTCTCTCCAGGCGAAGTTCCTCACGCCTCTCAGCAAAGCGTATGTCAATGCGAGTGACGAGATGAATGAGTTCAGAAAGGGAGTCAGGTATCTCTCGGGCCGCTAGAACATCTTTGATCTTGCTAGAAAGACCTTTCTTAAAACAAGCGCAGAGGGCCTCATTATTCCATGCTAACTCGGAGGCCAAAGTACGGAATCGAATAGCATATTCACCAACCGAAAGATCGCCTTGCGTTAAATTCAATAGAGCGGACTCGGCAGATGAGGCCCGAGCGGGTTCTTCAAAAACCTGACGGAATTCAGTAACAAAGGCCTGAACGGTGAAGGTGAGAGGATCATTACGGTCCCACAAGGGAGTGGCCCAAGCCAAAGCTTTTCCGGAGAGCAGACTAATGATGAAGGCCACTTTAGAGCGTTCGGTGGGAAATTGATCAAACAATAATTCCAGGTGCATAGAGCACTGGGCTAGAAAGCCTCTGCACAACTTCGCGTCCCCCTCATATTTTGCTGGTAAGGAGAGGCGGATTCTGGATGGGGAAACTGCTGGAGACTGCGGTGGCGGCACCGGTGGCGGTGGAGAAGGCGACAGCTGCTGGGTCAAGAGTTGCTGCATCATAGCGGTAAGCTGATTAATCTGCCGAGACTGCAAAGCCACCAGCGCTGGGAGTTCGGAAGTCTCCGGCAAGGGCACCTCAGCGGGATCCATGGCCGGATCTTACTGTTACGCACCGGGTGCGAAGAAGTGGACCCGCAGGGTCTGTAGAACTGTTTTGGCAGATACCGCGTCAGGGGAGCGGAGTCTAAGGAGCCACTGGTTTTCACCAGAGCCCACCGCAAGGCGGGATGGTCTTGTGCGGCAGGTGACTCCCAGGTCGCTACCCCCCAACAGCGGCACAGTTCCACAAACTGCTGAAGTGACGTGCAGCAGAGACAAACAGTGGTCGGAGGAGAAGGTCGAGGTCAGGACTGGCAGCGCGGGTTCAGTAGCGGTGAGACAAGCCGAGGTCGGGACTGGCAGCGCGGGTTCAATAGCGGTGAGACAAGCCGAGGTCGGGACGGGCAGCACAGGTTCGAAGGTCAATAGGAGAGCCGAGGTCATACACGAGGAATCAAGCAATACAGCGATAATCATTCAGGGAACAACACCGAAGATCCGGCACAGGAAGTAAGGCAGGGTTTAATTTATAGGAAGCGCAAAAAGAGATTGGATGGCAGAGACCAATTAACAGGGCCTTGGCCCTTTAAATCTGGGGAGGTTGACGCGCGCGCCCCCTAGTGGCCGGGGACGTGCGCGCAGGGAAGACGGAACAGACACAGAAGGAGGAAGCCGGCGGCCATGCCGGTCAGAGGAGGAAGCGCGGGGACCAGGTAAGGGGGAACCGCAGCCAGGGGGGCCAGCAGCAGACGCCCGGATGGCGGTGAAGCGGGGAGCGCTGCAGGAAGGGGACGCAGCGCTCGCCCGAGGAGAGGCACGGAGGGGGGCGCTGCGCGGGGAAGACGCAGCGCTCGCCCTAACAATGGGTATAATTAATTAATTATTATTTTTATACATATCAGTACAGTGAACATTTGTTTGTTTATTGCCCTTTATAATATATATTTATTGGAGCATAGGCTGTTATTGTAATAGTTGTACATTGTTTGCACCTTGTGTATATTTGTTTATACCCTGTACTGCATCACTTTTTGTAGATACTATATTTTATAGTATGCTAGGAGGTGGTGGGATATTGCCCTTGTGTGGGGTTTAAAGTGGACCAATCCTGGGTTTTGGTTCTTGTCCCCGAGGCACCGCTGTGTGAAACCCCCAGGTTGCCCGATCTCATTGACTCTTCCCCGGTCCTACAGCACATGCGCAGTCCTCTCGTCCAATCAACATGCTCCCACCCCTTTGTCTAATAGCTCGTCTAATGTGAGCGGATCAGATAGAGCTGGCGGGTGCATCCCCTGCTACCCTCTAACAGGCAGTGTGCCCTCGCTGGCCATTCACAAATGCCTGGAACAGGCATGCGCCCTGCTAGAGGAATTTGACTATCCTGGGTTTCTGGAGTCTTATAGATAGGGGCCATTGGGGCGTGGCTTTTGGTCCACTTGAATGGTTTTTAACAGGGCTGAAGAAGCTGAATGAGAGTCTAGCCAAACTTGCGATTGGCACAAGCTGCATCCCACACCAGCCATTCAGTTACGGAGGCCGCAAAGCCCAAGAAAGATGCGAGTGATGCCACCGCCAGCTGCAGATGTGACGTGTGATTGTAGATGAGTTAGAAATATCCCCTTAGTACAGAGTGACGGTCTTTACATCACTGAGTGGTTAATATAAACACTTCCATTTTCCATTTTTCTTTGAAATCTGTTTTTATAGTTCTTTACAATCTTTTCTAGTTCTACACTTCAACTAAGTTTGAGATGTTAAGCATTTATGTCCCAGTAAAAAGAGTAATGGCACTAGGTAACATTTTAAGATTCTCTATTTTTCTGTCCTCTTGTCTTTAGAAAATGTAACAGACACAAAGAAAGGGCAGCGGTGAGCATTGATTAATGAATCTGCTTTGGGATTTAAAGTTTGTCCCTCAGAGGCTGGAACAAATTGTCAAGTCTTGTGTGAGACAAAAGTGTTTCAATAAATAAAAGGTAGATCTTTCAGGTTGTAATGTTTAGTGATGAATAATGTAGTGATAGGTGCCTTTTTTCAACACATTCCATTTGATCTGTGCCCAAAAATGTGTTGTTATATCTATTCAGGAGTTTTCTGTGATACTTGGGATTTTTTTTTAAATCTCTGCCTGTCTGTATTTCTCTTTGATCCTCAGCGCCATGTGATGTGTAGCTTCAAACTTTTCACGTCTGATAATTGACTAACTTCTAATAGTTTGTACTTTCGGATGCAGTCACATATTTGGTAGTGGATGTACTAAAGCTTATCTGTTTTCTCTTTGCCTAGCTTTTTTTGTTGAAAGGTGTGTTTTAATGTGTAGTTATAGAAACTAAATAAAATGTTTATTTGGATCAATTTCTGTTTTAATGAACTTTAACTTTACAATAAAACACCCCTCTAAAAAACAAGAAATAAAATGTTTCTGTAGTAGTAAATGTAGGCAACTTGCTGTTTTTTTTAATGTTTAACTGGCCTGGGAATGATTTAGGAGTGCCAGTCATATAAACAGCAACATATCTTCCTCAACAATATACAGCAAGCCCAGTTTCCTTGATTTATAGTTTCTTATCAAGAAATTAACAATGTAATGGTGGTTCTGCAGCCAGTGGTGCACCTACAAATTTTTGGGGAGGGGTTCCGTAGGGGTGTGGCGGACCAGATGTGCAACTTTCTGTAGGACAGTTCCACTTTGAGGCCCACTATCCCTCTGAAAACTTTGGAAACACCTAAATGTCCAACTTTTTGGGTTTACAACTGCTCTGACTCCTTAGTTGAATGGTGGTAGTGGAATGCATGGACTTCTGAGTATTGGCTCAATCACCAACATCTTTTATGGACCAAATATTCCTAGAGCATGTGACCCTTAATTTAGCCACACCACATACCCCTGCCATGCCCATGAACCACAAACTGGTTATGATCTGGCCCACTTTGAGGACCCCAAAAATTGATTCAGAGCATTCTATAATACTTTTCATTTTTGTGGGTAAAAGTGTTCATTACACATATTTCTTGTTACTTGTAGGTGCGTTTGCATGATTCAGAGCTCCCATCTGGAGCCTTTCATTCTGTCCTCATTGCCATCGAAAGGGCTGTGTATACAGCTTTTGCAACTTAGGCGATGGTCGGCAGTTTCGTTTACGTTGAAGCGAACATCCTGTCCTCCAGCATGTTTAGGGAATTTTTCCACATACCTTGATATGTATATTTGTTGTGTCCAGCGAGGTCCTACTAGTTCCCTTTGGAAAAGAGCTGTTTTTTCCTTAATTTAACCAGTATATTCAGTGTTTTGTAAGTTTATGCATATGCAGGCTTGTATGCATATGCAAGCCTCTCATTTTTTGTGTTTACCTTTTCTTACCCCCTGGCCCTGGTATTCCATTACTTACGTATTACTGTGCCAAGTCTTTTCTGTGCCAAAGTGCTTAGCTCTACCCATCCTTCTCTCCAGCATTGCTCCTTCTTATTGCTTGGTCTTAGTTTAGGATGTCCCATGCATTGTTCTTCTCTTCTTCCTAATACTTACCTTTACTACTTTCAGGTTTGGCATGCATTGTTCTTCTCTTCTTCCTAATGCTTACCTTTACCACTTTCTTCTCTCCAATGAAGGTCATTCTGCTTGATAGCTGTATATTTAGGATGTCCACATGTAAACATTGCTATGGTTGCAAATAATATTAAACGAAAGACACCACAACATTATTTAATTGTTAATTAAAACTTTTTTATTTTTATTGATTCTTTTTTAAATGTATTATTTATTGGGTTATTTTTTAAAAATTGTAAATGTTTTTTTATTTTATTAAAACTTTTTAAATTAAAACTTCAACTACAAAAAAAATATACATTTTTAAAAAACTATATACAACATTGGTGGGGTTGATGTGGCTAGCTCATCAATCTCCCCCACCAGCCTGTACACTGCAGCTGAGAGCTCCTCAAGGTGCTGCTGGGCATCTTCCCGGGGAATGTAAAATCTTCCTGCAAACCTGTTGAAAAGGTATGTTAGTAAATAGTCACATGTCTATAAACTTACTAGGCTGGTGGGATAGTCGGGGTTGCGGAGCCACCTTTCTCACTGGGACCTGCCACACCTCTTGGTCTGAGTCTGTAGAAGAATTATTAGTGAATGTGTTAGAGGTGTGAATTGGCTTGTGTTGTGTGTGGGACCCACCTTCTTCTTCTTGCTGGGGAATCCCAACATCTGCCTCCCCTTGCTGTTGACCCGCTTGGCCCTCTTGCTGATCTAGAATAAAATATCCCAGACGACATTAAACCACATATGTGTGAGTGTTTAGTCTGTGTCTTCCTGTGTGTGTTTGTGTGTGATGCTCATACCTGAAACATCATGACCACTATCTTGGGACTCCCGGGCCGACATCTGGGCCTTCTCCTCTGCAGGTTGGTCCAAGTGAGTTTGGAAAACTTTGGCACTTGACCCATACCACCTCCACGTCCGCCAGATCTTACCAGCATTGGCCGGACTCATGGACTCCGAGTGGGCTTCACTCTTTGGCGGAACTCTGACACTAGAAGATAATAGCATAGTTTAAAAAACAGGCCTGCCTAATGTTATTGAAGTAGTGAATGTTTAGGCAAGAATTGTCACTTACTTGGAAATAGTTTTCTAAAAAACTTCCCGGTCTGACCAATGCTGGATGATCTGTCTATAAGTGTAGGTGGTGTTGGTCTCCTCCAGCGTTGCTACTATATCAAGTGCCAATGTGTGCATATGTTGGGCAGGAAGTCATAGTGATACATCATCATCTAAAATGTAGAATGTATTAAAAAATACATATTATACACACTGAAAAAAAAGCCTAGCAGGTTGTTACCAGCCCATACCCCTCCAACACTTTAGGTCAGATCTGTTATTACCACCTGAGCTCCCCCCCCCCCCCCCTGGTATCTGCCTGCCACACCCAGCTATGGCCCAAGAAATCCATCTTGCCCCAAACAGTCCCTTCATGGTGCCCATGTACATACTAGCTTTCATCTGTTTTCTAATGTTCCTCTTTAAAGTGGACCAACACCCACCGGTGATCGGCCCGGGAATCTATAAGATTCCCGGGCCGATCACCTCCCTCCCCGCGGGACATCCGAGATCGGGATGTCCTGCGGGGTGAAACCCCCCCAAACACCCCAAACTCCTTACCTTATCTTCGGCTGCGGCCGGCCGCCGTCGCCTCCCTCGCGCCCCTGTAGACGTGCGCGCGCCCGCGTCAAGAGGGACGCGCGGGAGGCGGCGGTGGAGGAGCCGCTTGTCCGCGGCTTGTCCGTCGGCACGGGGAGAGGTGATTTCGGAGGGTTCGGGGGGGTTTCACACAGCGGGGCACCCCGATCGGGGGTGCCCCACCAAAGTGGACCAAGACCCAGGATAGTCAAAATCCTGGGTGTTGGTCCACTTTAAGCATCTCTCCCTCCTTCCTTCACTGCCTTTTGGATGTTGGTGTTATCTAAAACGCTGACATCCAGCAATATTTCTGGCCTGTTTCCACCCCCTTCCCCCCTTTAGATGCCCCAGAGTGACAACAACCTGCTTAGTCAGCCTTACCTGTCGCGGACCTCTCTTCAAATATCCTGTGCTGCTCCTCAGATATCATGCAGCCTATGCAATTACACTGCGCATGGGTGAGATCTGAGGGGCATCACGGTGCATGCCGGGATTCCAAAATGGCGCTGCCCAAAGGAGGAAGATTGCAGAACGGAGGGATGCTGAGCGCGATGCAGCTGAAGAGATAAGTTACATTCTATATTTTTGTAAACCAGAGGGGCAGGTGGGACGGGCAAGCCAGGACTGGGAGGGGGGGGTTACTAACTCCCCATGACCTCAAATGTTCCTCTTTAATGTGCAAATGGCGGCGTTCTTTCTACCTGGGCTCCCAAATTGCTATGCCTGATTGGCCTAGTGGCCTGTACACTTAATTAACTAAACCTATCCCTAACCATGTGCAAATGCAGGCATTTGGTGTGCTCACCAAGAAATAGAGCCTGTAAGTAGAGCATGAAAAAAAAACATGTTTTATTGGCCTCTCTGGAAGGAAAATCATGCCTAATCAAGGCTCTGAATCATGCGTATGTCCATCAAAATCGCGTATTATACGCATCAACGTGAAATCAACACAAAGTAAATACACAATAGATATGGAAACGAAAAGGCTTACACAAACACTAATACGTTAAAAATAACACACCAGAAGCTTGAAAATGGACCCAAAAATACACATACACACATTTAAAAGAGGCTGTGACTTGACCTTTAGATCTGGGCTAGATGCGACATGTTGCATTAATGGTATACCTCATTCTTCAGATAAAGAAATGAAGCAAGAAAGGCAACCTAAAAGTATGAAACATGATTCTTTTTAATTCAAAATCAATTATTGCACCGTGTGGCATTTCTAAGCCGTTCTTTTTAATATGGAGAGTTCAATAATGTGGATGTGTGGTGCATTTAAATAATGTAGTAACTTTACTAAAAAAGGCTTTCTACTTAAAATGATGCTGACTTTTCTCTTTCCAAGACATATTTCTTGGACTTTTAATGAGATGTCAAAGTTGGCCAGACCTTATGTGTGGACGCCACATATTGCTTCTGCTTATATACTGTTTTCTATTCAGCAGTGGATCTTTTTAATAAAAAACGATCAAAAATATCCCCCACACTGCTGTGCGTAGTCCAACAGTATATTATGAAGTATCCTAAAGTCCCATTCTACTTCTAATATAACATTTATAACTGACCTAAAGCTAAATTGTTCATAAGGACATTTCATCAAATGAAGCCCCCTTAAAAGCCCCCTTAAAGAATACTTACCATACTTTGCCACACATGTATATTGCCATTACTGCTGGTCACTAATAGTGTTTGGTGTGGTGCCTCACACTCTTTTGTGGCCAAACCATTGATTACCACATAGGACATGCACACAGTGCTGGAGCCAGGTTCACAAAATAGGATGTCCTGGGAAAGTGTGGATGCAGCAGCTATGAGCTCTTGTTTCGATTGAACCCATAAAAGTTCAGACAAACTTTGAAAAAAAGTTCGGTTCTGGTACTTGAACTTGACCCAGACCTGAACACCATGAAAAACAATAGGGACCTGAACTTGACCAAAAAATGGACCACAAATACATAGGAGGGGTGACTGCTGGGTGGGTGAGGAGTGGGGGAAGGTGTGCCCACCTATTAAGGGGCCCGCAGAGGCAGAATCAGACCGGGACTGTTTAAAAAGGAAAAATAGGGACGTGGGTGGGTGATGGTGGCGAGTCAAGGGTGACCTTTAAAATAATGAGTGTGCAGCAGATAGGAAGCAACTGCACACACACCTGAGCTGTTGATGGCCGGGGCTAAAATAAGATGGCCGCCCCCATGAGTGACCAGTGTCCTCACTCATGAGTGCGGCCACCTTATTGTAGCCCCAACTGTTGACATTGTATGAGGTGAGAAAACACCAGTTGAAGTGTACAGCCACTTGTTATCTGCTGCACACTTTGCATTATATTAAAGGACACCCCTCATTCCTCTCCACCACTAAGGCTTAAAAGCTGGTGGTGTGTAGCCCATCAACCAGCTTTACTGAACGCCAAATTGAATGTGTTATTCTAATGAAAGATGGTCTTAACTCCAGCCATCAAAATCATAACAAAATACTGTAATAATACAGTGTTAATAAACAATTCCTTTAAAGTGGACCGCAAGTCAAAAAAGTAAAGCTTAGTAAATTGCTCCCCAAAAGCAACCCTCTGGCTGCCCAGTGGCATGAGCTATATGAGAGGGCTTAACCTCATGCAGATGTTGTGGAATAGCAGGCAGATTCTGAGCTCTTGAACAACATGGGAGCTGCCATCTTGATTTACACCTGAGAGCTCTGCTTCTGAAAAACTCAGTCAACAGTTCCTAATCTCTGTGCAACCAATCTGTGAAATGGTACTTGAATGTATCAAAACCTGACAGTTCAATTTGCCCGCAGTTTTGCCTCAACCCTCAAAAATGTACACTAGTTCCCTCTGCGCCATAAAATACTTAAAATCCCTGTGCAGGCACATACAACTTTCTCCCACCTTATCCCCCTTGGGAACCATATAAAATAAGCAATTTTGAAGCACCTGAAAATCTTTGATTGTATGTAAATATCTTATGTATTGTAGGCAAAACTTTTGTCTTTGCTTCAATTTCTTGGTGTGGTAAACTGGGAAGGATATGTTATGATGTAGCTTTGAGTCATGTGCACGCTCTGCTGTGGTCAGAGACAGCTGCGAGTCCACTGTGGCTTGCTGTGCATGCTCATGCTGAGTGCACCAAGGGGCAGAGTAGCTATAGGACCACTTTTGTGTGTTGTTCTTGAGGAATAAAATTGAAAAATGGGCAAACTTTGGAGCTCTGCTATGGCCTCTACCCTACGCTGCTGGAAATGGAAGCGAGGCATATGAAGCAGGCATCGGGTAAGCTGCTTGCTGGCTAATTGTTGTCAATGGGTTTACAGTCCCTACTAATGAAAAAAGGTGCAACCCAATAGTTGTGAAAGGGTCGGATCCCACCACCATCTTTGTTGAATGTATGTCATGCAGCAACATCCCGTGTATATGCATATATGTATATATGCTGCACACTATGATGATAAAGAACAACATGAGCTTGTGCGCTAAAACCAAGTTGGCAGCACCTGTGATATTATAATACTATGTTGAGTTCTGTTACTTGGTCCCTTATCAATGGCAATAGTGGCTGATCTTTTTGTAATTATTAAAGCTCACTACACTGGTTTGTATTTCCAGACGATAAACCTGGGCCCAGCAACAGTTCTCTAAATGGTTAAAGAAATATTTTACAATTGTTATTAGGCCCTGCAGCTAAGAAATAAGTAATCTACTCCTTTAACCTGTCAGAAAAATATTCTTGCAGGCAAAAAGTAAAAAAACAGAGAGTGATACTGTAACTCATTGCTACAATACTGTACAAATACTGCAAAAAGCTCCACGAGGTCCAGTCTTATTTTCCTACATACATAGTATATGCTTAAAGTGAAACAAAAGCCAGCAGTGGCTGTCCTGGAATCTAAAAGATTGGGATGCCCCGCTGTGTGAAACCCCCCAAGGTGCCGATAAACAATCACCCTTCCCCGATCCATATGTGTTCTCTGGTCCAATAAGTGCTGTACAAATGATGTAATTTGGCAAACGGCTCTCCTCTGCAGCAGCTTGATAAAGGGATTTTTCCCCGAAACGCGTAGCACTGTTGGGATTGGGAAAGGCATCCATGCCTGTTCGTAAGCACACCACTATTTTAGCACTATGATAATTTAGTAAAAGTTAAGTTTTATCTGTCATTGGAGTGGATTTTGCTGGAATTTGTATATTTTGGACTTTGGAATTGGGGCTGAACAGCCAGCCTGTCCGTGCATTGATCTGTCTCTGCCTTTTGCTATTGCTGGTGGAGCTGCACAAAATCTCGTATCTTTGGATTTTTCAATCGGCAATGACAATGGAGAGTGTGTGCTCCTGCATCCCAAACATTGTGAGAGCACTCCCGTCCCAGCCCCAGCCATTCATATAAGCTGGGACCGGAGCGTGTGCCCGCGGGACATGCATGGAGTGCGGGAGCAATTGCATCATCACAGCAAGTGGCTCTGATTGGACAGGAGCCTGTGCATGCGCTGTTGGACCTGGGCGGAGGTAAGCAGATCGGGCGATTTGGGGGGTTCCATCCATTGTCAAGAGGGGTCTAGGATGCACCTAGGAAAAGCCAGAGATCGGCCCTGGAATCTTTTAGATCCCAATTTGGGATGCCCCAGGGAAGTGGAACAAAACCCAGGAAAGTAAACAAACCTGAGTAGTGTTCCACTTTAAAGGGCGAGTCCACTTTTGATGGCATCTTTAAAAGTGTATATATTTTGATTACCAAAAGAATATCTTCAAGGTGCTGAGCTTATGTAACCTTTTTTTTTTTTTTTTTACAATTTTCTTATGTTCGCAAATGTGTGTTTATGTAAGCAGTTTTCAAAACCTGCAATCTGTTTCTATCGGCAACTATACACCAAAAATGAAGAGAGAAGTGAGCCCTGCACACACAGAACACTGCTGCTATGACCACTGCTGAGTTGAGGGAGCTCACTAACACTCACACATGCCCAGCATCAGTGTTCCGTGTGTGCGGGACTCACTTCTCTCTTCTTTTAGCTCTTGGTGTACAGACTCGATGTACAGTTGCCAATAGGGACAGATGGCAGGCAGTGAAAACTGCTTTCATAAAACACACATTTCCTAACATAAAAAAATGCTAGATAAGCTTCAAATCTTCAAATTTTCAAAATGTCAAATAAGGAAATTTATATTTTACTTCTGTATTATATTTTGTAAATGCTACTTCTTTATTGCCATCAAGTTCCTGTTCTGTTTTATATTCATTAGTTTTGTCTTCTTAGATTTGTATTTGTTACTGAACGTATTATTTAAAAAAAATCGAATTCTACTAAGTAATATTCAAAATGTAGACATGACATGATTATGAAGGTTGTCTGGTATGCGAACTTCCCATCAGAGGGCCGTAACCAGAGCCAATCATTACTGGGTTTCAGTAACGTCTGCTTCTTTGTTTTGATCATTTAAGATTAGATTACAGAGTAACTGATCAAACAGAACATCCAAGGTCGCATCGATATTACAGATGGAATGATAACTTGAAATTCAGGGATTTTAGAGAGTTTGTTCTATTTTCCTGTATGTGTTTTCTGTGCAGCAATTATATTTTAAGCTCAATAAAAAGGTTTCAACTTTTCACTTTTATCTGCCCGTGCCTTTGGTTTTCAAGTCAGTTAATTAATGTTGTAATAACAAAAATAAATGTAATAAAATAATCTAGGGAAATAGTTAAAAGTAAGGTGGTACAGGATAATCTACTAAAGATCCAACTTTAAAGCAGGTAAAGTTACTAAAATGTATTCAACTGTGGAATTAAGAAGGTACAGGTTGCAATTTATTTGAAAATAAAATGACCACTGATAGAGGTATGCTGGGGATGCAGAGTGGAGGTGATTCGATTGGGCAATCTGGGAGGTTTCAAATGGCACCCCAATTTCAAAGAGGTACAGCAACCCCCAGAAAATCTTTAAGTTATACTAAAGGCAAGCCTGATTGTTATTCCATTGTCTCTGGTCGAAAAGACCCCGTAGTTCCTAAGTTATTAGTAAAAGTATTAGAGCATTGGAGATGCAGAGAAAAAAATGAAGAGAAACAGTGGGTGTGGCAACAGCGATGTGATGTAAGCACACTGTGATGAGTGTGATATGAGACAGGAGGGCGGGGTTTCAGAGTTGCAGAGAGAGGCAGCCAATCAGGATGCCTAGGCAGGAAGTGGAGGGTGTTTCCATTCTTGGTTCACCGAAGGTTTATTGATGTACTAGATCAGTGAGGTGGGCACTGAAAGCTGAATGAGGATGTGATTTTTCTCTTTAAGAAGAAGAACATCACTAAAGACACTGAATGAAAAGCCGCTGATGTCTATTTTTCACTTTTGACTTGCTAATCACTTTAACTCTTTCAGTGCCAAGCTCCAAGGTCCTATGTGTTAGCTTCTCCTACCATTAAATTTCAAGCTCATAGGGCCTACAGGCTGGGCATTTACTCACCAGCTGGGCATTGAGGGTCCCTTGGCGACCTGTTTTCATTAAGATCGCCCTCCATCTTTGAATCACCCTGTGATTCGGCTTTGCAGGAGCCAATAGGAAACAAGGACGGAAGTCTTAAGGTGGCACCTGCATTGGCCGCATAAAAAGCCGGTGCAGACGCTGCGCTGTCTGATTGTCCAGCCCATAACAGGTAAGGGAGACTGCATCTGGCCTATCGGATATTGGCGGGGTGGCAACTTCCTGGCACTCTGCACAGCTGCTGATCACTGCCTGGGATCGAGAGATCGATAGGGGAGTCAACATTCAGCAATCGATCATTGGGGGGACGCCACCTTCCATGCTGCCTTGGGGTCGGAGGGGGCGCCTGCCATTCTGCTGTGGGTTGAGGAGCTCCTGCCACGCTGCCTTGGTGTGGGGGGGACCTGGCATGCTGCCTTGGGGAGGGGGGCTGCCTGGCATGTTGCCTTGGGGTGAGGGGGCTGCATGGCATGTTGCCTTGGGGTGAGGGGGGATGCCTGGCATGCTGCCTTGCAATGCAAATGTTATTTGTAAAGGAGGCCATCCTACTGGATATGGTTCTCTATACCAATCGCTATGCTGAGCAGGTCATGGGAGATTAAAACATTTTGGGGACTCACTTTAGCAATGGGTTTAGTTAACAAAAATTTGCCTTGCATCACACTGGGATAACCAATCTTTTCCGGCCATAATGTCCAGAAACAAGTACCAAATTAACTGCAGTTTCTACATTTCAGTGGCAACGCCACTGCTATTCCCCATGATAAAACGATAAAGTGATAAAATACTGCCCCTAGTTGATAGCCTGTCAGAGTGCTTTGCAAAAGTGTACACCCCCTCCCAAAATGTAACTATCGACAAATCACTGCTTTTTAAAGGGCGCATTATATTTCGTCGATATATCTCTAGCAAGCGTGTTGCTATGGGATAAAATTTTATAAATTGTGTAAAAAGTAGGACACCAATTTTTTGAGATCTATCAAGGAAGGGACACACATCTAGACCACCCAAGTTGTCCCCTTAATTTGAGTGTCAGTGGCCGGATCGTTTGGGAGCCCATCACTCCTCTACTAGGGAGGGGGTACCATTTATGTGTGGATAATTTTTATTCCAGCATGCCCCTGTTTAGAGCCCTTTATACCTTGGACACTCCAGCCTGCGGCACAGTCAACCATAACTGGAAAGGCTTGCCAACGGTACCAGGGGAGGATGTCAGGGGGATGAGGTTAGCCAGAGACCGAACTTACACTATAATTTAAGTTTTCTTTGTGCTGTGTTGTGACAAAATCTGCAGTCCACCTAAAGGGTTAAATGTAATATAAAAAACACAACGCTTAGCACAAGGCTTTAAAAAAAGGTTGTCTTTTTCAATAAAGAGAGGAAGAGTTATGGTGATATTACCTTCAAATTCAAGCATAGTCTCTTTAGTTGCAGGTAAGCACACACAACTAATTTTGATGTGGAATGTCTGTTTAACCTTAAGGCAATTTTTATCTAAACTGCTTTTTTTTCTTGCCTTCATTCACTGGACAGTGATACCCTGAGCTAACACCCTACAGCCTGTTATGGTCTGGATGGACTTTTGCTATTTTTGGGGAGTACAGTTAAACTATAAACATGACTTGGGGTCATCTATGCCCAACATTCACCTGTCAGGTTCTGCTGGGTCACTGAACAATACCCACTGAAAGTGTCTGATAACACATTTTCCTGCACCAGTCCCCCTTTTATAAAGGCATTTCCTGCTACTGCTATGCACAAATAAAGCATACAACTGGCCTTAATAGAAGTCAGCCTTTAATTCTCTGGTTAATAGCTGACTTTGGAGTAAGTGGGAGCTGAAATATATGTACCATGTTAATGGTATGACATTATTGTCCACTTCTTCTTTTTGTGTTTTTTTAGAAAAAGCCATTGATTTACCATATTTTTTGCTCCCTAAGGCACATACCCATAAACGCACCTAGGATTTGGAGGAGGAAAATAGGAAAAAAATAAATGAACAAAAGCAGTGTGGCATTCCCCTCTCCCATTCCCCATAGGCAGTGTGGCATTCCCCCCTACTATTTCCCATAGGCAGTGTGCTATCCCCCCTCCATTTCCCAATAGGAAGTTTGGCATTCCCCCTCTACCATTTCCCATAGGCAGTGTGGCACTCCCCCCTCCCATTCTCATAGGCAGTGTGGCATTACCTCCTACCATTCCCAATAGGAGGTGTGGCATTCCCCCTCTACCATTTCCCATAGGCAGTGTGGCACCCCCCTCCCATTCCCATAGGCAGTGTGGCACTCCCCCCTACCATTTCCATAGGTAGTGTGGCATTCCCCCCTCAAATCTTTTGCTCTCTAAGGCACATACCCATCAAACGCACCTAGGATTTGGAGGATGAAAATAAGAAAAAAATTACTCTGAACAAAATGTTGTGCTCAACCCCCCCCCCCCCCGCCAGAACCAAATAATAGGCAAGGTGCATAATCCCCCACTTATAGGCATTCTTCTCCCCCCATTCCCCATTGGTAGTGTGGGATTCCCTCCTCCTATTCCCCATAGGCAATGTAGCATTCCTCTCTCACATTCCCCATAGGACGTGAGGCATTCCCCCTCACATTTCCATAGGCAGTGTGGCATTACCCCCTTCCATTCTCATAGGCAGTGTAGCACCCCCCCCCCACCATTCCCATAGACAATGTGACATTCCCCCCCTCCCATTAACCATAGGCAGTGGCACTTCCCATTTTCCATAGGCATAGGCAGTATGGCATCCCCCTCAATTTTCCCATAACCAGTGCGGCATTCCCCCCTTCCAGTCCCTTATGCAGTGTGGCATTCTCTACTCCCATTCCCCATAGGCAGTGTGGCATTCCCCCCTCCCATTCCCCATAGGCAGTGTGGCATTCCCCCCTACCATTTCCCATAGGCAGTGTGCTATTCCCCCTCCCATTCCCAATAGGAAGTGTGGCATTCCCCCTCTACCATTTCCCATAGGCAGTGTGGCACCCCCCTCCCATTCCCATAGGCAGTGTGGCACTCCCCCCTCCCATTCCCATAGGCAGTGTGGCATTCCCCCTCTACCACTTCCCATAGGCAGTGTGGCACCCCCCTCCCATTCCCATAGGCAGTGTGGAACTCCCCCCTCCCATTCCCATAGGCAGTGTGGCATTCCCTCCTACCAGTCCCAATAGGAAGTGTGGCATTCCCCCTCTACCATTTCCCATAAGCAGTGTGGCACCCCCTCTCATTCCCAGAGGCAGTGTGGCATTCCCCTCCCCGCCATTCCCATAGGCAGTGTAGCATCCCCCCTCCCATTCCCATAGGCAGTGTGGCATCCCCCCTGCCATTTTCCATAGGCATAGGCAGTGTGGAACCCTCCTTCCCATTTCACATAGGCAGTGTGGCATTCCCCCTCCCATTTCCCATAGGCAGTGTGGCATTGCCCCTTCCATTCCCATATGCAGTGTGGCATTCCCCCCTCCCATTTCCCAAAGGCACTGTGGCATTCCCCCTTCCATTCCCTTATGCAGTATGGCATTCCCCACTCACATTCCCTATATGCAGTGTGGCATTCCCCACCCCCTCCCATTCACCATAGGCAGTGTGGCATTCCCCCCTCCCATTTCCCATAGGCAGTATGGCACCCCCTCCCATTTCCATAGGCAGTGTGGCATTCCCTTCTCCCATTCCCCATAGGAAAAGTGTCATTCCCCCTCTCCCATTTCCCATAGACAGTGTGGCATCCTCCCTTCATATTCCCATAGACAGTGTGGCATTCCATCCCCCGCCATCCCCATAGGCAGTGTGGTTTTCCCCCCTCTCATTCCCCATAGGCAGTGTGGCATTCCCCCTCTCCCATTTCCCATAGGCAGTGTGGCATTCCCCCTCCCATTGGCAGTGTGGCATCCCCCCTCCCATTCCCATAGGCAAAATAAAAAAAAAAAAATCAATCAAATCAAAGTAAACTCACATACACATCACTCCCTTGTTGCTGGCCAGGCTGCCACAGCCACGTGAGGCCAAAAGCTGGAGGAGCAGCAGGTGGACTGGCAGGGTAACTGTCCAGCCATCTGCGCTGTCCGAACAGCCGCCGCTGCTTCTTGTCCAGTGGCGCAAGCAAACACACCCGGCTACGTGAGGTGGGTGGATGTGGCCTGTGCCGAGCTCTGTGTGCTTGCCGCTGGAGAAGCAACGGCAGCAGCGGTGGGAACAGTGATGATTGTGGATGGCGGGGACAGCACAGAAGGTGGGGACATCAGCCAGGGATCAGTTACCCTGCCCGTCCACCTACTTCTGGCCTCAAGTCTGTGCGGCCCGGCCAGCAGCACGGAGCAAAATATATGTGAGTTTACTATTTTATTTTTTACATTCGCCTGATAAGATGCACTGACCCCCCATTTTTGGGGAAATTACTGTGTCTTATAGGGCAAAAATACAGTATTTATAACTTTATTTGTTTTACACTATTTGATGTGGCCTAAATTATTTTAGGCTCGTGCTGAGTCTGAATAATTTGGTGGTTTGATTACTGAAGCAAGCTCCCACAATGAAAATTTACCTGGATGTGGTAATTAGGCTGACTGGTGAACTGTCTTCAGTTAAAGAAGAAGCACGTGTGGAATAAAATGTAGGTCCAAAGGGCTTTATTTTACTGGACTGTCCTGTTAATATCTAAAGACTTTTGTTTTCTTTGATTTAATAGATGTATCTTGTTGTATGGTTTATGCTGCACGGTGTAAATAAAAAAACAGTGTTCTATTTCCAGCTGGTGCCAAATCATCCCCTTACTAGACGAGGCCCAAAAAATTGGTGAAGCAAGAACAACTTTGGGTGTGCCTTGTGCTGTGAATTGCAACCTGCATCTGCGTGAGCTTTTTAATTTACCACACAAAACAGTACAATTATAATGTTTGTTGCTCTAAAAGATCACCTGTACTTGTGATAGGACATTTTTACAGAAGAAATATAGAAATGTTGTTTAATTTTTCTCCAATAAATCACCCTTACCTGTGATGGGGCATGCTTACAGATTAGGTACATTATTTTTCCAATGAGGTAAGAATATTTTTTTCGGGTTTAGAATTAACAGTCTATGGGCTGTGCAGAATTATTTGGCATTTTTTTCTGCACGCCCAATAGGGCCCTCCTATTTATAAATTCCTTAAAATATATTCAGACCTCTTTTTTTTCTATTGCATTTTCTTGTGTTTATAAATGTAAAAGCTCACAAAGATGCAGATTGCAATTCACACTGCAGGGCATTTTTAACACACGTTCACAACGCTTTACTAAATAATTAGCATGACCCCCCATGAAATTAGCGCACTTTATGCATCTGTTTCTACCTGGAAGGAGTGATTCATTGGGGGTCATGCTAAAGATCTAGTGAAGCAAGTTCAACTCTGGGTACACATTTGGATGTAAATTGCTGCCTGCCTCCCTATGAAGGTTTTTTAACAAATACAGGCAATAAAAGAAATTTGTTCTAATTTTTCCCCAAAAAATTACCTGCATGTGTGATGGGGCATTTTTACTTCCTTCAATTTTTTTTATTGCACTTTTTTGTGTGTTAAAATTTGAAAGCTCGGCAAGATGCAGTCTACAGTTCCCACCCAAATGCGCAGCCAGAGTTGAACTTGTCATCAAGATATTTGGGTCGATTCAAAGAAACATGTAACAGCTTTGATTTTGGTGCCGATCATCCTATTTTTCCAGAACGCTCGTGCACTCGTATGAACTTGCGAGTGATTCTATAAGCTAATACGTTTCTATCCTAAAATTTAGGTCCGTTCGTATGGCAGTTCGGGAATCAGACCTATGTCAGTTTCCATCCTGAATTTTCCGTTTCATTTCTCAGGTTGCAACATTGGTTTTGCCCTTTTTCCTTTTTTGTCTGGACGTAAATCCTTCTGATCTTGCGCCTGCGCACTACAAACTTACCTCATTAAAGTGCATTCTAAATATTTGGTCTTTTATTTTTCTTTATTTCATTCATTTTGTAGTAACCAACCATTAATGAATGCATTTGCATAAGTAAATCTTACTTTGTTTAATTTTTAGTTAACTTGCATTTTTTACTTGTGGATTTAATTTTAATATTTTGGCTTCAAATGGTACAACTTAAAATTTTGGGTGTGGTTACCCACACCCTCTACATACAGATTGCTCTCAAAAATTAAAAAACACCCAGCAACTTCGGCATGTTATGAGCCTAGAAACAGCCAAGATGGCGGGTCAGGTATTATCGGGCAGCCTGCAAACAGAAAGGGCCTTGTGACTGTGTTGCTCTGCATTCTTTGATTTCTGACCTTTCCGTGCCCCCAGCTCTGCTGTGTCTGTGCAAAATACAGAAGTAACCCACATCCTGCACTTTATCCCGCTCTCCTCTCCTCAGTAAGTGTGATGCATCTGACCAAAGATGAGCTAAAATAATTAAACAAAGCAAAGCTAAACAACTACACCAATAAATTCAAATTAAAAATATTATTCTAGTACATCAATTTAAAAATAAATAACAAAGGACATAAGTTTCTTTAATTAACGCAAATTTATGGATGTATTGCAAAATAAAGGTTTACATGCAAAGGACTAATTAAGGTCCACATTAAAATGCTTTTATAAGGCATACATGAAATGTATTGAATCAGGTATGCATTGCCATACAATTTATGGCCTCGGCCATGCTGATACATGCAGTTCATTGCAGCTCAAGACGCGCAGACTCCTCCACATAGCCAAAAAACCTGTTCAAGAACAGCAATTCGACTGCTAAAAGGTGTCGGAAGTGGCTTTCTTTTAAAACGTATTTAGAGGTTGGAAAACTGCTCTCTGAATCACACGTAAACACATCCGATTATCCTAAGTTTTAGGTTTTGATCCTAAGTTTTAGGTTTTGATCCTAAGTTTTAGGTTTTGATCCTAAGTTTTAGGTTTTGATCCTAAGTTTTAGGATTTGATCCTAAAATTTAGGAACGAACTTCCGATGATCGTAAGAGCATATACGAAATCGTACGTAGGCTCGTGCGAGTCGGAAATGGCCAAAAAAACTGGAAAAAATGACAAACACCCACCCAAACTTAGGATTCTAGATCCGAAATCAATTAACTTTTGCACTTTGAATCGAGGGGATTATCATGCATTAAAAGAGGCATGGAATCAAAGCATAGGGATGTAATTTTTCATCTTTACAAGGCACCGGTGAGCCCTCATCTGGAATATGCCGTCTAGTTCTTCGCACCCTAATTTTGGACAGGGTGCAGAGGAGAGCCACCAAACTGATAAGGGGAATAAAAGATCTTAGTTATGAAGAAAGATTATGGGAATTAAACCTATTAAGTATTGGGAGGTGACCTCTAACGGGGACATGATTAACTTGTCTAAATATATAAATGACCAATACAAAAAATATTGTGAACATCTATTCCAGGTTAAATTCTCACTAAAGACAAGGGGGCACTCCCTTCAATTGAAAAAAAAAATCAATCTCTGGAGGCGACAATCATTTTTTACTATATGAACTATAAATCTGTGGAATATCCTCCAACAGAAGCTTGTTACAACATTAACACCTCCACCCCTGGAATACCTGTGACCCATGATCTTCTCTGTCTTGACCTGACTTGTTTTCATTTCTGTTTGGATGAACTCCCTGGATACAAAGCTTACTATTTGTCCAGGCAAATTATCCAATAAACTGTGTTTCCTGTCCCGGAACCTCTGCTTTTTCTCTGGTTGTGGTTATTGTGCTGCTATACTCAGACCCCGATGCTTAGTTTTGCAAGGTGGATTACCCTATTACCTGTATAGCTATTTGGGGCTCTAGTGAAAATCCCATCTCATAGATACTGAAAACTTCTGAAAAATGCTACTAAAGCCTGATGCTTGCTACTGGGGCGCAGAGGTGGTGCTTTCTAATACAGCCAAGGCCAGGAGTCCACCACCCCTAAATATTCAGCCCTCTCCTGTGTAAGCTGTAGCAAGTTTCTGATGTTTATATGTTTATTATTTAGTTTTTGTATCCAGTTTTATTATAAATTTATTGTTGTGAATAGTTCAAGGTGGCCTCCTACTTGGTTATGGATTCTTGTTTTAAAAAGTGCAGCTCACTCCCCTCTATATCATTTTCCACACACCAACCCCACCTTGGCCTTTCTGTACCACATGCCACCCCATCCTCACATTTGTACTAAATGGCAAACCCTATGCATCTATATTTACTAGATGATGACCACAATCAGTTGCTTTCTCCTGAATTCTGTCTCCCATTCAATTGTCTGACACCAAATCCCATGAGTTCATCTGCACTGCCTGTTGACCCACTTCCCTTCTATCCATGCTGTTTGCTGATCACTATAGGCATTGGGTTATTCAGTGGGGGGGGGGGGGCAGCATGCGGTAAATTAGACCGTAACCCCTCCCCCTGCCAGCCCATCTTCACTGCAACTTATACATTAAAGATAGCAATGAAAATCTGTCGGCACCACTCATTTCTAGGACACTGAGCTTCTAGGTTGCAAAACTGTTGCTGTTATAAGTGCGGCTGGTGTTAATACTTTGTTGAGCAGCATGTTATAACTTGTGTAGCATTTTTGTTAAGATGTGTTAGTGATATGCGTGTCATAGATAAGATACGTATGTTACTCTATAGTAACTGTTGATGATTAAAGTTTTATGATGAATTAAATCACTGCAGCCTTGAATCCACACCCCATGATGCTCAACTCACATGCTGTTTTCTAGGAGTTAATAGAGATCCCAACCATTTCCCTCTACCAACAAACTCACATATAAATTGCTAATGTTGTTAGATAGCCAGCGGCTATGTGGCATCGGAAAAAAAACTTCCTCTGCTAAGCTAATGCTGTTACATGTCATAAAACTCGACAGCGGCATTTACAAGTCAAATGTTGACTTCAGACTATTTCAATTGCAAATATATTGCATTTGATTTACGGTTACCATAAAAAATATTTTGGAAGGCTATCATGCCAAGATGTGAAGAAATGAATAGCTAGATATCTTATTATGGACTGTGCATCAGTGGAACTGTTGAGATAATTGCTTGATATACTGAAGAACATTTCTAGACTACAGTGCTCTGAGGATCACCCTGTCTCTTCCCCAAAATGACTGCTCCAACTTCAATTTAACTCTTCTTTGCTAGTCCCTTTACTGAAAGTCCAAAAAGCGGGACAGATTTACCCAGGACAGGTAGCATCTGGCAAGTTTATCTTCAAGAATACAGAAATGTCTATTTCACCGACCTCTTTCCCAGGAATTTTGTTAAAGCCTTTAATGTTTGGTCTTGGGCTGATGAGGGTCCAAATGCCCAAAACAAATGAATGTAAAGCTATATCCATATGTAGCTCTCTCTCTATTAAATATATATATTTAATTATATATTTATTCATATAGTCTTAGTGGCCTACTAAGCCTTTGGAAAAGCAATGAGAGGCAGAAAGAGATGATTTGCATGGCTCCACCTACCTAGTGGTCTACTAAGCACTTGGAAAAGCAATGAGAGGCAAAAAGAGATTATTTGCATGGCTCCACCTACTCCCCAGGAGTAATGGGTAATTATTATTATTTGAGAGTATGTACTGAGAGTATGTAGTGAAATTTTAAGAAAGTGTTTTTTCTCATTTAATTTTTGTTGTACTTATATTACTGCATCCAGAGGAAATCAACAAAATGTCATCAACTTATAGACAGGAGTAGTGTTAAGCAGATCCTACCTACTACAAAGTTTGGATCCCTGATGAACTTTGCATGCTCATGCACACGTAGCTGAACATGGATTTCACATAGAAACCAGCATTCTTCCTTTCCCTCCCTCCATTGGCCCGGCGGGACACATGACCCCACCGTATAAAATGCGTCTGTGTAACGCTTCACAGCGCCCTTTGCGGGCTGCAGTAGATAGGGACAGGTTGCTGGCTGCTGCTGAGGGACAGATAGGCCTATTTGTAGGATTAGTCAGGGATTAGTCTCCGGGATAGAGTCTTAATTGAGGGCTAGAGTAGGGCTGGACTCACTACTGCTGCACTAATACCACTGGCTTGTTACTACTGGGGTCTGGGTGTCCCCTTAAACCACAACTTGCTGTAAAGACTGGGGTGAGTGTGCCCGCTTATACCACAACTTGCTGTAAAGACTGGGGTCAGTGTGCCCGCTTATACCACAACTTGCTGTAAAGACTGGGGTGAGTGTGCCCCCTTTATACCACAACTTGCTGTAAAGACTGGGGTGAGAGTGTGCCCCCTTATAACATAACTAGATTTAAAGACTGGGGTGAATGTGCCCCTTTATCCAGAACTTGCTGTAAAGACTGGGGTGAGTGTGCCCTTATACCACAACTTGCTCTAAGCACTGGGGTGACTATATGCTGTTATACCACAACTTTCTCTAACCACTGGGGGGACTGTCCGCTGTTATACTACAACGTGTTCTAAGCACTGGGGTGTGTGGGAACTCCACTTTAATACTACTTCATGAAGGTAAACCCCTTTTTTTGTCAGGTTTTGGGTGTTCTGTCTTATTGTTTTCCTCTTCTGTAATGTAAAATAAACATTTGTGTTAGGACTGTGCTCCCAGACCTGTGACTTATCAGCATGCTGTTTCCAAGTTTCCTATATACCTGTGTGTCTGTGATGCTAAGATAGGAGTGTTTTTTCTGGCCTCAAGTAAAAAGTACTGACTACATATCCCAGAATTCTTCCACTGTAACAGGTGAACATGTTAGCAGCTTTAGCTAAGTCAAGCAGCAGTAATGACCCTTCCCAGCTGCAGCTTAGCATATTGAAGAAATCATTTTGGCACACAATAAATTTAAAGGATACTGTTGAAAGTGGAATTACCCTTTACTCCACTTTAATACAAACTGTTCAGGGCACGTGTATATAACTGTTGATAACAATGAATAATTGAGTGTCCATTGGTTCAGGCCACACCGGGCTCTTTTTGGTTTAATAACAAATACTCCATTGGTTCAGGCACCGAGCTAGTGAGAGCAGACGTGTCAGTGAGAGAGAGTTAGGGAAGCAGCATCTGCCTGTTTTCATTGCACCCTGAGGACGGGCAGCTGCTGGGGCACATCTGGGCATTTATATCAGCTTATCTGTGGGCAATATCTGCATTTTGCTTACTGGGACTTAGAAAAAGCTACTCATTTGTTGGGAAGGTGGATGTGGAGCTGTAGCTGGAAGATATATTGCTTACTGGGGCTTAGAAAAAACTACTCGGTTGTTGGCACCCATTGCATTCTGCTTACTGGGGCTTAGAAAAAGCTACTCATTTGTTGAGGAGGTGGATATGGAGCTATAGCTGGAAAAGATGGCGGTAGCCAATACTTCAACCTCTCACTCAGGTGCTGGCACAGCTAAGTCCTGTGGGACCCACATCTGGTTTATCTTCAGGAATGTCAGGATGTCCACATTGACTGTGGATAGGTGGATTCTCTTGTCTGCAACAAGTGATGTGTGGCAATCCTGGCTTGTGGAAGTATATGCGGCAAAGAGTTCCCCAACTCAGACCCTCCGACCACTACATTAACCCAGTGGGCATTTGAAGAGATGTAACATACTTGCCCATGCTTAATTGTCCGCGTGTCAATTGTGATGTGGACCTTGAAACATATAGCATTGCACAGTGCACACCTCAATTTCATCAAAACCTGTTGGTGCAGAGAAAAGGTTGTGGTGGCTGGAAATGATGTATTGTGGGGCAGGCGCAGACATAAGATTTTTATTAGCACCACGCTCTGAGTAACTGAGATAACCACCCCCTCCCCACCATAAGATTTTTAAAGCACTCCAGCGGCCAGAATAGGAACTTTTCAAAGGCTAGCAATTTAATAATGCTCGTATTCAAGACCAGGGGTCGTGGGTGAGATGGGCCAAACTTCCATTAACTGTCCATTGCTTGGGGAATAGAAAGCTGAGCGCTGCCCTGGGATGGTGTGGGTAGGCTTGGTGGTAAAGGTGATCTAACATCAAAAAGAAGACAAAAGAAGGGGGGTGGGAAAAAATAAAAAATATATTAATACTAACAATAACTAAAACTAATTCAAATACTAACTAATACTAACCAGTAATACTAATTATAAATAATAACTTATTCATAACTAATACTAACTAGGACTAATAAATTAATAATTCTAACATTAACAATACTAACAACTAAATAATACTATCTAATATTTTTCTGGTTGTTTTGCAGGTCCTTGGTGACAAACATCGTGCACAGATTTCCCTAGCTTCAGTGACTGGTGGCATAGCATGCAAATGACCCATGTCTTCCTCTTCCTCCTCGGCATGACCTTGTGACATAATCAGTGCAGACCATATTGGTGGTGTATTAGCAGCACATCAGCATGGGACAAATGTCCCTCATGGAGGCCCACTCATTGGTGGTGAAGTTCTGTTGATCTGCACTTCGACTCACCCGGGCATTTTGGAGCTCCACTATTGAGCACATGTGGCAGCCCACGGATGTGCCTCAACCCAGCTCGGCACAAGGCTGCTCCTAGGTTCAGAACCATTGTCACACATCACCTGGCCAACCTTTAGGTTCATCATCAGCAACTTCTCATTTGTTACTCCAGGCTCCCATGACTGGATGAGGAGGCAGGAAAGAAGGAGCAGGAGCAGGAGGATAAGTGGGGCATAACAATAATACTAACAATGTTTTTCTGTTTACCTCGCAGGTTCCTGGTGTTAGACTTCATTAACAATTTATGTTATTGTTATGCCGCTGGGCTCTGCGCTCTTCCCATGCTGCTCATTTCTGTTAAAAAACTATTTATTTTTTTTTCTTTATTGGTGTGTTTCTTTCATTTTTTAGATTTCTGGGGTGATTTTGAGTACTTTCCCTAGCCCATTTTGTGCAAGGCAATGACCCAGGTGTTACCCCCCTAATTCTGCCTCCAACACCCGTTAAAGATTCCAATTTGCGATGCCCCTGGAGCAGTGCTCTGCCCACTCCTTTCACAAAAGAGGTGATTTTACTGTTTCTATCCTGGAAAAGGGCTCCTAAAATTGGGGCTGAGATTATTTGAGAGAATAATCAAAATAATTTTTTTACTCCTGAAAAAAGTATTGAACTTTTTACCTCTAGTAAAAAGTGCCATTGACTTTCATTGTCTTCCTATCTGGTGATTCACTAATAGTGAAATTCTCAAACTGTTTTCTCATGAATTGAATTTTTTACTGCCAAGAGAGTTTTTTCAACGCTTTGTGAATCGAGGCCTATAAATGTGAACTATTCAATTTATTCAAAGAAGCAGGTAAAAAAGCGAAATAGTGATCAGCTATTCTCCCCTTCACACATTCTTAATGCTATAAATAAAGGTGGTCATGAATAAATAAAATCCATGGGCATTTGGGCTGCAGAAAATGAACTAAATGAACAGCTTTGCACACCAGGATTAATCCTCTGCATGTCAGGTAAGCAAACAATAATTTGTTTTTACACTTCCAATTCAACAATTAATATCCAGTTAACTTATGAAAATATATAACTGGGTGCGCATGCGCGCGTGATGAGGTCGGACGCTTGCTGAGCTTGTCCCGTGTCCGCCCTGCGGAGTTAGAGGCAAACGGAAGATATCGGGGGCAGTGTGTTTACCTGTGAGCTGGGCTGACAGCGCGCTCGGGCTACTGAGTCTGGAGGTGGTTCGTTGGCGGTGCCCGGTTGCCGATTCCTGCGACAGCGCGGAGGAGGAGAGGGCTGAGGCCGCAAGATGGCGGAGGCTCTGGCTTCATCCGTGACGGAGGAGGGAGCGGAACTACAGCCTGCTGTATCTGTGAGTCCTGTCGCATTGGGGGCAGAATGCTCTATTACTGATTTCACCCCAGGGATGATGGAACAGCTTGAATCTATGTTTCTTAAAGCGCTGGACTTAAACACTAAGAGGATCAATGAGCATTTTACTAAAGAGCTGCATAAAATTTCACACTGTCTTTCTACACTGGATGAGAGGCTGGGTGATGTGTCTACTGTTATAGAGGCCCATGAGGATGATCTTGCTAAACTAAAAGCTGATAATATTATGTTGATGACCAAGTTAGAGAATGCTGAGAACAGGGATCATCGCCAAAATCTGCGTTTTCGGGGCATCCCAGAGCATTTTGAAGATGCGCAGTCTACAGTATTATCTATTTGCCAGGAGCTTCTGCCTGGGGAACCAGGTGAAAGATTGGAGATGGATAGGGCTCATAGAGCCCTGACGCGCAGGAGAAGGCCGGAGGAACCCCTGAGGGATATTGTAGTGCGCTTTCACTATTTTAAAACCAAAGAGAGACTTCTACAGGCGGCACGTGCTGCTGCGCAGTTATCATTTCAAGGAAATAGCTTCCAGATTTTCTCTGATCTATCTCCCGCTACTATTCTTAAAAGGAAGGAGATGAAGCCCTATCTTAGAGGTCTCCAAGATCATGGTGTGAAATATAAGTGGGGTTTCCCTTTTAGAGTGCAATTTTCCTTTAATAATAAGGATTGGTCTGCGACAACACCTGAGGATCTTCATAACATTTGTTCTGATTTGGGACTATTATCTGGTCAACTGGCGAATGTATCAGCAAGAAGGGCCCTCTCCTTGGATGACTCGCCCAAGGTGCAGAGGGCAGGAAAGCGGCAAAGAAGACAGGCGGCGTCTGAAATCCCCTCTCTTATATTGGAATCTGTTAATGATTAAAATGCTTTGATGCTCTTTAATTTTTGCATTTGAGCTATATAGCTATTCTTATAGTGTAAGATATAATTGTTGGTTGTCATAACCGAGAAAAATATTTGTGGTTGATTTCTACTCAGCAATAAGGGATATAGTAATATCTTATGGTCTACCAAATGTTGTTAGAGATGGTGTATAGAACTGTGCTGTGTATTTACCACTGAGTTTGTTGACCTATCCTATGGGTAGAAGTTATCTCTGCCGGTAGGATCCTTCAACAATTGTGTTACTACCTCTATTTTTATTTTTAGTTACTAAGGCATAGGCAAGGGGTCTAACTAAATGTGGTCTTGAATATAATGTCCTGATATTGGTGCTATATTTCTGGTGTTCCTTGGTTGTGGCATCTAAGTTGTTTGGTTAAACAGCTATTTATATAACACAGGATATATTTCTTGGCTGCCACAACTAAGGATACTAGCTGTGGTCAACCCTTGTATAACACTAAGGGATGTAGCTATACCCGGTGGTCTCTCAAATGATGCTAGGAAGAGTATGTAGAGTTATGCTGTTTCCTTGCTACTGGGTTTGGTATTTTATCCTGCTGGCGGAGTATTTCTTGGCCAATAGGACCCTAAGATAACATGTGTTATTGCTTCTATTTGTATTTTTAGCCGTTAAGGCATAGGTAAGAGATCTAACTAAATGTGGCTGGAATATGATGTCCTGATATTATTGTGCCATGCTTTCGGTACACTATAATTTTTACTTTCTGGTCCGTTTGGTTAAATAGCTATCCTTATAGTATATGATATATTTTTTTGTTGCTATAACCAGGAAAGATATCTGTGGTTAATTTTTGCATAAGTAATGAGGGATAGAGCTACATTTTGTGATCTTACAGGGGTTGACCGGGATGGTGCACAAAATTGTGCTGTTTATTTACTATTGGGTTTGCTGCTTTATCCTGTGGGCGGAATAACTTCTGCCAATAGGATCCTTGGAAAGTGTGTTATTGCCACTATTTTAACTTTGAGCCGCCAAGGCATAGGTAAGAGGTTTAACTAATTGAAGTTTGGAAGATAATGTTCTGCTATTAATATGCTCACTTCCATTATATTTTGATTTCTCTAAGTCCTGATTGCACATGAGAAACATTATTGGTTTCGGTGTTAACTGGGATATAAGTTGACCTGAGTCTCTGAGAAATCTGATTGGGAAAAATGTTGTAATATATGCTACAAAATTTGCAGTGTTTTTGGATATCTAGAGTAATATCCAGTCTGAAGGGGCTGTCGGCTTAAAGAAATAATAAGGTCTGTTATAGTACGGATGTTGCCTCCTTATCCGTGGGGCGGCTTTGTCTTGTTGCACTCCATAACTACACCTACTGGGATTGTTTTTCTCGGTGGGGGTGGTAGATTTGTACATTTTTTGTCCGACCCCCCCAGTGGCAGGGTTTTTTTTTGTTTTTTCTTTTTTTTTTTTTTTTTTTTTAATTTATATATATATTTTATTATATTTTGTTCGTGTTTATTTTTATTAGTCTATCAATATTTCGTTTCCTTTCCCTTGTATCTCTGGTGCTTCCTAGGTGTATTGGACTTTTATAATTTTATTTATTATAGATTCTGGATCTGAGGCGATGTCTTGTACTGTTTTATCCCTAAATGTACAGGGACTTAATTCCCCGCAGAAAAGATCTATAGCCTTTAGGAAGATGCGTTCCCTGAAACCGGATGTGATCTGCTTCCAGGAAACGCATTTTTCAATGGGTTCCAAGCCTAGATACCTTGATGCTTCATACCCTCAATTTTTTTTGTCCTGTGCGCAGACGAAGCAACGAGGGATTCTTATTGCTTTTAAGAAATCTGTACAATTTGTATGCAATCTGGAGATCTCTGATCCAGATGGGAGGTACTTGATTCTGTGTGGCACAATGCAAGACGTGGAAGTTACGTTTGCATCTTATTATGCGCCTAATACCAATCAAGTGGCTTTCATGAAAGGTTTTTTTCTGAACTTTTTAAACATGTGAAAGGCTTATTAGTGGTTTGTGGGGACTCTAACATGATACTTCAGCCCCATATAGATAGGCATTCTAATAAGTCATTGGTCCCCTCCACACAGGTGCTTGCTACTGCGAAAGCTTTTAGGTTACTATTGGAATCTTATGGTATGGTGGATTGTTGGAGGGAGGGCCATCCTGGTACACAGTCCTTCACACATTATTCCTCTCCGCATGATCTGTACACGCGGATAGATCATGTGTTTGTTAAGTTTCAAGTTCTGTCAAGCCTTCAGGGCTCGCAAATACTTCCAATTCCATGGACAGATCATGATGCAGTTTTGATGAAATTCAAGTCTCTTTTATTAAGGCAGGTGGGTCTCTCGTGGTCTCTGAATGAGACGTTGTTATCAGATAAAAAAATTGTAGATGATGTTAGAGAAAGCCTTCTTAATTATTTTAAGGAAAATGATCAAGTTGAAGTCTCAGATGTTTTGCAATGGGAGGCTCATAAACCAGTTATTAGGGGGCTCCTTTTACAGGCGGCAGCAGGGAAACGCAAAGAACGGAATGCCTATATTGACTCTTTAGAAAAGAAGTATGCGGATTTAGTTGCGCAAGTACCTCAGATCATGTCAGCTACGTATAGATCTACCTTAAGAAGAATATCTGAAGAATTGAACTTGGCCTTGGCAGAACGGGCGGGACGTAGCTTGGCTTGGGTAAAACATAGGTTTTACATTAAGGCTAACAAACCTGACACATTATTAGCTCGTAAGCTTAAAACACCAGATTGTTTATTCAAACCAATCAAGTTAAAGGACAGTAGAGGTTCTCTTACATCTAATCCTGTAAAGATTGTTGATCTCTTTGGAAATCAGATGGAAAGACTCTATTCTGCATTCGACACGACTTCTGAGATCCCTTTTTTGGAATTTATGCAGGGGTTGGAGTTACCACACCTCCCGATAGAAATGAAGGAGTATTTGGATGGTGCGTTTACTCTAGAGGAAGTAATGGCTGCTGTTAAAGGGTTAAAAATTAATAAGGCCCCGGGTCCTGATGGTTTCTCAGCAGGTTACTTTAAAGCATTTGTGGATGTCTTGGCACCGCGGATGGTTAGAGCTTTTAACGCGATTAGACAGGGGGGAGCTTTCTCAAGGGACACTGTAACTGCTGCAATTAGTATGATACCAAAGTCTGATTCTGACCCAACAACCTGGTCAAATTATAGACCGATATCTCTCTTAAGTATAGATATTAAGGTGTATGCGAAAGTTCTAGCTCAACGTCTATCTCAATTTTTGCCACGATTGGTCCAGGGAGACCAAGTAGGCTTCATCCCAGGGCGGCAAGCAGGGGATAATGTAAGGAGAATTGTTCATGTGATACATGCTGCAGAACATTTCAAGAAGCCGACAATGCTTTTGTCACTTGATGTGCGCAAAGCCTTTGATTCGGTCTCGTGGACTTATTTATTTCAGCTTTTGCAGTGGTGGGGCTTTGGTGAAGGTTTTATTTCATGTGTAAAAGGTTTATATAATGAGCCACGAGCATTTATAAAATATTGTGGGTTCAAATCTCGAACCTTTACTCTTCAGAGGGGAACCCGACAGGGGTGTCCTTTATCTCCCCTGCTTTTCGCCCTGGCGATGGAGCCGTTAGCACATGCTGTTAGAGAATCTAAGGACGTGTCTGGGGTTACTATTGGAGGCATTGAACATAAGCTCTGTCTGTTTGCTGACGATGTCATTGTGTTCCTTACCAATCTTTTGATATCTATACCGAATTTAATGAAAATACTAGGGAATTTTGCACAAATCTCAGGGTTGGAAGTCAATATGGCAAAGTCTAGAGCCTTGAACATCACAGTTCCTGATGATATCTGGGAAGGAATGATCTCCAATTTTGATTTTAAGGTGGAGGAAGTTCGGCTCAAATATTTAGGTATCTATTTGACGAATAGTGTTACAGGTTTGTACTCTGCTAATTTCCCCCCACTGTATAAAACTCTGATAGAATTATTAAAGAGATGGAGGGATCTCGGATTGTCGTGGCTGGGCAGAATAAATGCTATCATAATGACCCTTCTTCCGAAATTTTTATATTATGTTAGGGTGTTACCAATAAAAATTCAACCCCAACATTTAAGGAACTTTGAACGAAAGGTTTTGGATTTTATTTGGGAAGGGAGGAGGCCTAGAGTGGCTAGGAATATCTTATGTAGGTCGAGAAGTTTAGGAGGACTGGGGGTACCAAATTTCTTTCGTTATTATCAAGCAGCTCAGATAGCTCAATTAACTGCATACCACGAGACTGTAGACCCCCCTATTTAGGTGTCTATTGAGAAAGAGATTATGGCGCCAACTGATGTAAATAATTACTTATGGGTGATACCCTCTGTTAGGAGAGCTCATAGTAACCCTATAATGTTGCATTCTATGGCAGTATGGGATGGGGTTAAATACTCTGGAGGTTTATTGTCCCCCCATGTCCCACTGCTGTCATTTTGGAATAATCCTATGTTTCAGCCGGCAGTACTCTCCCCGCAAAACTTTTATAATTGGAAAACTAGGGGTGTTAATTGTGTGAAGGACTGTGTAGAGGATTCTAATGTGCTTACGTTTCCACAATTTAGGGAAAAATTTGATTTGGGGGCTGAACATGTGTTTGCCTATTTGCAATTAAGAAACTTCCTTCTGAGCCTGTTGCATGGTAAACAAAATGTAGAGGAGCTAACGGGGTTTGAGAGGCGTTGTGCTACGGATCTGAGAGGCAGAGCTATTCTCTCAGAGGTGTATATATCTCTAGCCAGTTCAGCTTTAAATAATACTCCGGGATATATAACTAAGTGGCAAGAGGATCTGGGTAGCAATCTGGAGAATGATGAATGGCAGAAGATGTGGAGTACCACATTGCGTGGGAATACATTGGTGCTTGCTGTGGAAGCCAATGTTAAGGTGATGGTACGTTGGTACTGGGTTCCTGCTCGATACTCAACAGATGATTCAGGCCTTCATAAAAATTGTTTTAGGGGATGCCAAGATCTGGGTTCCTTTAGGCATATATGGTGGAATTGCCCATTAGTGAGTAAATTCTGGAATAAGATATTTCGAATTCTGTCTAATATTATGGGAACCTATGTTAATACAGATCCGTGGGTTGCGTTGCTAAATAAGCCTATAGAGGGATCTAGGAAGGATCTTCAAAAGCTTACATTTTATTTGCTAACCGCAGCCAAATTAGTAATAGCCAAAGCTTGGAGAACTAAGACTCTCAGCGTCCTGGAATTTAAGAGTAGAGTTAATGCTATTATGGCGATGGAAAAATTATCCGCTCTAAAAGAGGGACACTTGGAAAAATTTGAACGAACTTGGTTGCCATGGGTGGAAAAGTATTTACCTAGAACTTTCGATAGAAAACTTTTGATAGTGTAGGCTTATCTGCTCTCTTGTTTCCCTTTAGGGAAAACTTTTTTTTTTTTGTTTTTTTTTGTTTACTGTCTGTGTCTTGTTGTTTTGTTTATGGATCCCTGCTACTGGGGGGTGGGACTTGGGGGGTGGGAGGGGGGGGGGTAAGGGGGGTGTCGCTGTTTTGTGACAGTTTGTTATATTTTCCAATGATGTTGAAATACTGCAGTTATTGACTCGCCTTAGTTGTTTGTTACTTATGATACTGCATATTGAAAATAGAGGTCTCCCTCTACTGAAGGGGTAGTAAACAATTTGACATGAAGCGAGGAAGACTGGGGGAGGGGGAGGGGGGATGGGTATATAGGACATATAAAGTTGATAATTGATAATTTTTTTGAGATGTATATATTGTCTGTCACAAGCTTGGCCCTATTAATGTTTGTACTTATATATCTCTATTACTCTGATTCGCTTCTTTTGTGTAAAAGAAAATTTGCATGATGCTATTGCTTGTATATTTTATTATGCTTATTGGAAAATAAAAACCTTTGAGGAGAAAACATATAACTGTTTTGATTGCTTACTGCAGAACAATGTCTGAACAGTATCTTTCCAGAACCAGGCAAGCATTACTGTCTTAGCCAGGAAAATCTGTAGCTAGAAATAACAGTAAACATTGTTTTCAAAAATGATACCTTTTAGCGGTAAACAAAAAATGTCTACAGTGATAACTATTGTAGCACAATCCACGTTACTCGGGGCATCTAATCTGTAATAACGCCTTGAAACATTTTTGTTAGTTGCTAAATGGTATTATTTCTGGAAGATGTTTTTTCTGCTCAAACTTTAGGAAAGTGGTCAGCATTTTATAGCCTTCTCTACAGAGCTAACTTTATTTCTTATGGGATTGTTATGGTTTTATTAAACTTTCTCAAGGCATTTAGAAATGCATAAACACAGGCTTATAGTTAGCGGTTGGGACTTTATGTGACCACCAAAAAGTCACATGAAACTTAAACTTGGCCTTCAGCAGTTCCTGTTTGCAGGCAGCCTGAGACTCCATGGGGGAAGTTAAAAGCTTTAAAAAACACAATATGTGCAGGTAGAATGATTTTTAATGTGAGCAATCTGTATGTACAGGGTGGGGGAAATATATAAGATAGACATATAAGAACATACAGAAAAAAAAGCACAATAAAGGTTACTGTAGAAATAACTTGCAACAAAAACCTCAACAGAGACCTATCACTTCATTTATCCAACTTCCTTACCAGGCCATTTTTTCAAGAAGAAAACAATGGGGGTTATTTAAGAAAGGATAGCACCAGGTAGCGGTACGTAGCGGCAGCAGACGCTGGGCGCTGTACGCCAAACCTTATTTATGAAAGTGAATCTGGTGAGCGACTCTAAAAGCACCATGCAGCGTCTGATTCATCATTACAGGTGGCTCAGCATATAGCGCCAGGGCTCTAGTATCCAGAGCACCAGGTATTACCTTTTGCTCACTGTCGCTCTCTGTGATACGTGTGTGATAAGAATGATGTCTGGATGACATCTTTAGACATTTTTTTTGATAGGAATATGTGGTGAATGAGAATCATAGGCCTAAAAAACCTGAGAACCATATCCTTTGGATGAACTGCAAACGTAAGCAGTTTGCAAAACATGTTTTTCTCAAAATAAGTAGCTTGCAAAACATGTTTTCCCCAACCTGTTGTCCACCAAAAGGACAAATGACACACGTTAATCATGCATTGTGCACGAGAGGTGGAGTGGTATCCCATTGGGTGAGGGGAGGAGGTCAAGATTGGGAGAGAGAGAGCCAGGCTTTGGAGATGTAGCAAGCCGCTCTGGTAGACGTACCGACAGTGGCGGACTGGGGACAAAAATCAGCCCTGGATTTTACCAGCCCCTGGCCGGCCCGAGACATCTCTGCTGTGGCCCCCCAACTATTATGTTGGGCCTATAACATTAGGGGCTGGGGTTCCTTGACTTGTGCATACAGTGGGGCTGGGTACAGGGGGCTGAGAGGGAGACTAAGGGGGCAGGGATTAAATGTGGGTGTTAAAATCAGCAGCCCAACTGGCCCCAAAGCAGTGCGGCCCACCGGGCATTGTCCCGGGTTTCCCTATGGCCAGTCCGCCCCTGCGTACCGATAGCGTGATGAATAGAACCGGTGATTCCTCCAAGTCGATCTCTCGCTCTCCCGATCTAAGCTACATTTTGATGCTTAAACTCTATGATTCATAAGTAAAGTTTTGCTATAACGATTTTATTAAGATTATAGTACTAAAAGCATTTAATAAACTATTTAAAGGATTTTAAGTGTTGTGTCTAATCAGCCTAATTTGTACGTTAGTGAGGCATAGTTAGCCATACATTTCAATGGCCGTTCATTTGTTTGTGTTTAAACAGCATGTTTGACATTTTTTATTTTTGCTCAAATCATTGTGTGACCTCTCCTGGCTGCAAACAAACACTTTTAGAAACTTTTTTGACTTTTTTTATTTTTTATGCAGAATTGTCGTTACAGGTCTGGCACTAAAGTGTTATTGTCACAGTGTACAAACAATGTAATTCCATGTGTTTTCGCTTTGTTACAGGTGGATATGTGTTCAAAATCAGACTTTAATCACACAGCGTCTGATGCTCTATGCTACAGCGCCCAGATTTAGAGCGCTGGCGCTGTGTGTGTGTGTCTTTTTTTGATAAGTATGGTGTGGGTCACTGAGTGTCGGTCGCACTGAGCTGGCGCTACCTTGCGCTACCTTTCGCTCCCTGCAGCGCTGTACTGGGGTTAGAGCGCCCAACATACATCACATGCATCAATGTGAGGCAGGTTGCTACAGCTACTGAGGTGCCCTGTTACAGCGCCCGATACCCGCTTACAGCGTCTACTAGCGGTCACTCTAATACAGGCGCTTATCTGCCAATACCTGGTGTTAGTAATGAATCAGCCCCAATGTCAGTTTTTCTGCATATAAAGAAATGTTTGCATACTACTCCAAAAAAATCCCTACATAATTGGATAAAGTATATACCCCCCTGCAAAAATGCCCTAATGCAAGTGCAAGTGATTTTGGGGGAAACAAAAAATGTTTTTTTTTCAATTTTTGTGTGTCAAAGTTTAAAAACTGATGCTGGTTACACTACACTACAGGATACCTTGCTTTACTTGATGATTAGCATGGCCCTGTGCATATGCTTATATATATTATACCTACACAAAACTAACTATAGCTATGAATTTTTATAGTTGATATTTGTTATTTGTTATTTTGAAAGAAAAAAGTTTAGAAAAAATGTGTGTATATATTTCACACAGTCAGGACAGGAAGGGGTTAAATGACTATTAAATGATCTGCTGTGTCCTGAAATAACTTTGCAACTTGTAGATGCTTTCTCTCACAAAGACTTTGTGAGGATCTGTCCAGAGGCCTTAACAGGCTTTTAATATATACTGTTTGTAAAAATGACTTTCTGCACTTTGACATCTTTGGACACAAGGACTGTACTTCCATAGTTTTCACTGGTCTTTTGACTGATAATAAATACAAATCTGTGCCTCTGAGACTAAAAAAGCCTGTGAAGAGAGAGGCTCTGTTAGCCTTTATATAGATGTTCTGTGCAGAGAGAGGCTATGTTAGTCTTTATATAGATGTTCTGTGCAGAGAGAGGCTATGTTAGTCTTTATATAGATGTTCTGTGCAGAGAGAGAGGCTCTGTTAGTCTTTATATAGATGTTCTGTGCAGAGAGAGGGGCTCTGTTAGTCTTTATATAGATGTTCTGTGCAGAGAGAGGGGCTCTGTTAGTCTTTATATAGATGTTCTGTGCAGTGAGAGGCTCTGTTAGTCTTTATATAGATGTTGTGTGCAGAGAGATAGAGAGGCTCTGTTAGTCTTTATATAGATGTTCTGTGCAGAGAGAGAGGCTCTGTTAGTCTTTATATAGATGTTCTGTGCAGAGAGAGAGGCTCTGTTAGTCTTTATATAGATGTTCTGTGCAGAGAGAGAGGCTCTGTTAGTCTTTATATAGATGTTCTGTGCAGAGAGAGAGGCTCTGTTAGTCTTTATATAGATGTTCTGTGTAGAGAGAGGCTCTGTTAGTCTTTATATAGATGTGATGTGCAGAGAGAGAGGCTCTGTTAGTCTTTATATAAATGTTCTGTGCAGAGAGGGAGGCTCTGTTAGTCTTTATATAGATATTATGTGCAGAGAGAGAGGCTCTGTTAGTCTTTATATAGAGGTTGTGTGCAGAGAGAGGCTCTGTTAGTCTTTATATAAATGTTCTGTGCAGAGAGAGAGGCTCTGTTAGTCTTTATATAGATGTTCAGTGTAGAGAGAGGCTCTGTTAGTCTTTATATAAATGTTCTGTGCAGAGAGAGAGGCTCTGTTAGTCTTTATATAGATGTTCAGTGTAGAGAGAGGCTCTGTTAGTCTTTATATAGATATTTTGTGCAGAGAGAGAGGCTCTGTTAGTCTTTATATAGATGTTGTGTGCAGAGAGAGAGGCTCTGTTATTCTTTATATAGATGTTGTGTGCAGAGAGAGAGAGGCTCTGTTAGTCTTTATATAGATGTTCTGTGCAGAGAGAGAGAGGCTCTGTTAGTCTTTATATAGATGTGATGTGCAGAGAGAGGGGCTCTGTTAGTCTTTATATAAATGTTCTGTGCAGAGAGGGAGGCTCTGTTAGTCTTTATATGGATGTTATGTGCAGAGAGAGAGGCTCTGTTAGTTTTTATATAGATATGGTGTGTCTAGAGAGAGGCTCTGTTAGTCTTTATATAGATTTTCTGTGCAGAGAGAGAGGCTCTGTTAGTCTTTATATAGATGTTCTGTGCAGAGAGGGGCTCTGTTAGTCTTTATATAGATGTTCTGTGCAGAGAGAGAGGCTCTGTTAGTCTTTATATAGATGTTCTGTGTAGAGAGAGGCTCTGCTAGTCTTTATATAGATATTTTGTGCAGAGAGAGAGGCTCTGTTAGTCTTTATATAGATGTTCTGTGCAGAGAGAGAGGCCCTGTTAGTCTTTATATAGATGTTCTGTGCAGAGAGGGGCTCTGTTAGTCTTTATATAGATGTTCTGTGCAGAGAGAGAGGCTCTGTTAGTCTTTATATAGATGTTGTGTGCAGAGAGAGAGGCTCTGTTAGTCTTTATATAGATGTGATGTGCAGAGAGAGAGGCTCTGTTAGTCTTTATATAAATGTTCTGTGCAGAGAGGGAGGCTCTGTTAGTCTTTATATAGATGTTATGTGCAGAGAGAGGGGCTCTGTTAGTCTTTATATAGATGTTGTGTGCAGAGAGAGGGGCTCTGTTAGTCTTTATATAGATGTTCTGTGCAGAGAGAGAGGCTCTGTTAGTCTTTATATAGATGTTCTGTGCAGAGAGAGAGGCTCTGTTAGTCTTTATATAGATGTTCTGTGCAGAGAGAGAGACTCTGTTAGTCTTTATATAGATGTTCTGTGCAGAGAGAGAGGCTCTGTTAGTCTTTATATAGATGTTCTGTGCAGAGAGAGAGGCTCTGTTAGTCTTTATATATATGTTCTGTGCAGAGAGAGGCTCTGTTAGTCTTTATATAGATGTTCTGTGCAGAGAGAGGGGCTCTGTTAGTCTTTATATAGATGTTCTGTGCAGAGAGAGAGGCTCTGTTAGTCTTTATATAGATGTTCTGTGCAGAGAGAGAGAGGCTCTGTTAGTCTTTATATAGATGT
Source organism: Gastrophryne carolinensis (assembly GCA_027917425.1). NCBI lineage: Eukaryota > Metazoa > Chordata > Amphibia > Anura > Microhylidae > Gastrophryne > Gastrophryne carolinensis. The sequence continues at coordinate 553,826,018 of CM051235.1, forward strand.
TCTGTGCAGAGAGAGAGGCTCTGTTAGTCTTTATATATATGTTCTGTGCAGAGAGAGGCTCTGTTAGTCTTTATATAGATGTTCTGTGCAGAGAGAGGGGCTCTGTTAGTCTTTATATAGATGTTCTGTGCAGAGAGAGAGGCTCTGTTAGTCTTTATATAGATGTTCTGTGCAGAGAGAGAGGCTCTGTTAGTCTGTATACAGATGTTCTGTGCAGAGAGAGGGGCTCTGTTAGTCTTTATATAGATGTTCTGTGCAGAGAGAGAGGCTCTGTTAGTCTTTATATAGATGTTCTGTGCAGAGAGAGGGGCTCTGTTAGTCTTTATATAGATGTTGTGTGCAGAGAGAGAGGCTCTGTTAGTCTTTATATAGATGTTCTGTGCAGAGAGAGAGGCTCTGTTAGTCTTTATATAGATGTTCTGTGCAGAGAGAGGGGCTCTGTTAGTCTTTATATAGAGGTTGTGTGCAGAGAGAGTCTCTGTTAGTCTTTATATAGATGTTCTGTGCAGAGAGAGGGGCTCTGTTAGTCTTTATATAGATGTTCTGTGCAGAGAGAGAGGCTCTGTTAGTCTTTATATAGAGGTTGTGTGCAGAGAGAGTCTCTGTTAGTCTTTATATAGATGTTCTGTGCAGAGAGAGAGGCTCTGTTAGTCTTTATATAGATGTTCTGTGCAGAGAGAGAGGCTCTGTTAGTCTTTATATAGATGTTCTGTGCAGAGAGAGAGGCTCTGTTAGTCTTTATATAGATGTTCTGTGCAGAGAGAGAGGCTCTGTTAGTCTTTATATAGATGTTCTGTGTAGAGAGAGGCTCTGTTAGTCTTTATATAGATGTGATGTGCAGAGAGAGAGGCTCTGTTAGTCTTTATATAAATGTTCTGTGCAGAGAGGGAGGCTCTGTTAGTCTTTATATAGATATTATGTGCAGAGAGAGAGGCTCTGTTAGTCTTTATATAGAGGTTGTGTGCAGAGAGAGGCTCTGTTAGTCTTTATATAAATGTTCTGTGCAGAGAGAGAGGCTCTGTTAGTCTTTATATAGATGTTCAGTGTAGAGAGAGGCTCTGTTAGTCTTTATATAAATGTTCTGTGCAGAGAGAGAGGCTCTGTTAGTCTTTATATAGATGTTCAGTGTAGAGAGAGGCTCTGTTAGTCTTTATATAGATATTTTGTGCAGAGAGAGAGGCTCTGTTAGTCTTTATATAGATGTTGTGTGCAGAGAGAGAGGCTCTGTTATTCTTTATATAGATGTTGTGTGCAGAGAGAGAGAGGCTCTGTTAGTCTTTATATAGATGTTCTGTGCAGAGAGAGAGAGGCTCTGTTAGTCTTTATATAGATGTGATGTGCAGAGAGAGGGGCTCTGTTAGTCTTTATATAAATGTTCTGTGCAGAGAGGGAGGCTCTGTTAGTCTTTATATGGATGTTATGTGCAGAGAGAGAGGCTCTGTTAGTTTTTATATAGATATGGTGTGTCTAGAGAGAGGCTCTGTTAGTCTTTATATAGATTTTCTGTGCAGAGAGAGAGGCTCTGTTAGTCTTTATATAGATGTTCTGTGCAGAGAGGGGCTCTGTTAGTCTTTATATAGATGTTCTGTGCAGAGAGAGAGGCTCTGTTAGTCTTTATATAGATGTTCTGTGTAGAGAGAGGCTCTGCTAGTCTTTATATAGATATTTTGTGCAGAGAGAGAGGCTCTGTTAGTCTTTATATAGATGTTCTGTGCAGAGAGAGAGGCCCTGTTAGTCTTTATATAGATGTTCTGTGCAGAGAGGGGCTCTGTTAGTCTTTATATAGATGTTCTGTGCAGAGAGAGAGGCTCTGTTAGTCTTTATATAGATGTTGTGTGCAGAGAGAGAGGCTCTGTTAGTCTTTATATAGATGTGATGTGCAGAGAGAGAGGCTCTGTTAGTCTTTATATAAATGTTCTGTGCAGAGAGGGAGGCTCTGTTAGTCTTTATATAGATGTTATGTGCAGAGAGAGGGGCTCTGTTAGTCTTTATATAGATGTTGTGTGCAGAGAGAGGGGCTCTGTTAGTCTTTATATAGATGTTCTGTGCAGAGAGAGAGGCTCTGTTAGTCTTTATATAGATGTTCTGTGCAGAGAGAGAGGCTCTGTTAGTCTTTATATAGATGTTCTGTGCAGAGAGAGAGACTCTGTTAGTCTTTATATAGATGTTCTGTGCAGAGAGAGAGGCTCTGTTAGTCTTTATATAGATGTTCTGTGCAGAGAGAGAGGCTCTGTTAGTCTTTATATATATGTTCTGTGCAGAGAGAGGCTCTGTTAGTCTTTATATAGATGTTCTGTGCAGAGAGAGGGGCTCTGTTAGTCTTTATATAGATGTTCTGTGCAGAGAGAGAGGCTCTGTTAGTCTTTATATAGATGTTCTGTGCAGAGAGAGAGAGGCTCTGTTAGTCTTTATATAGATGTTCTGTGCAGAGAGAGAGGCTCTGTTAGTCTTTATATATATGTTCTGTGCAGAGAGAGGCTCTGTTAGTCTTTATATAGATGTTCTGTGCAGAGAGAGGGGCTCTGTTAGTCTTTATATAGATGTTCTGTGCAGAGAGAGAGGCTCTGTTAGTCTTTATATAGATGTTCTGTGCAGAGAGAGAGGCTCTGTTAGTCTGTATACAGATGTTCTGTGCAGAGAGAGGGGCTCTGTTAGTCTTTATATAGATGTTCTGTGCAGAGAGAGAGGCTCTGTTAGTCTTTATATAGATGTTCTGTGCAGAGAGAGGGGCTCTGTTAGTCTTTATATAGATGTTGTGTGCAGAGAGAGAGGCTCTGTTAGTCTTTATATAGATGTTCTGTGCAGAGAGAGAGGCTCTGTTAGTCTTTATATAGATGTTCTGTGCAGAGAGAGGGGCTCTGTTAGTCTTTATATAGAGGTTGTGTGCAGAGAGAGTCTCTGTTAGTCTTTATATAGATGTTCTGTGCAGAGAGAGGGGCTCTGTTAGTCTTTATATAGATGTTCTGTGCAGAGAGAGAGGCTCTGTTAGTCTTTATATAGAGGTTGTGTGCAGAGAGAGTCTCTGTTAGTCTTTATATAGATGTTCTGTGCAGAGAGAGAGGCTCTGTTAGTCTTTATATAGATGTTCTGTGCAGAGAGAGAGGCTCTGTTAGTCTTTATATAGATGTTCTGTGCAGAGAGAGAGGCTCTGTTAGTCTTTATATAGATGTTCTGTGCAGAGAGAGAGGCTCTGTTAGTCTTTATATAGATGTTCTGTGCAGAGAGAGGGGCTCTGTTAGTCTTTATATAGATGTTCTGTGCAGAGAGAGGGGCTCTGTTAGTCTTTATATAGATGTTGTGTGCAGAGAGAGAGACTCTGTTAGTGTTTATATAGATGTTCTGTGCAGAGAGAGGGGCTCTGTTAGTCTTTATATAGATGTTGTGTGCAGAGAGAGAGACTCTGTTAGTGTTTATATAGATTTTCTGTGCAGAGAGAGGCTCTGTTAGTCTTTATATAGATGTTCTGTGCAGAGAGAGGCTCTGTTAGTATTTATATAGATTTTCTGTGCAGAGAGAGGCTCTGTTAGTCTTTATATAGATGTTGTGTGCAGAGAGAGAGGCCCTGTTAGTCTTTATATAGATGTTCTGTGCAGAGAGGGGCTCTGTTAGTCTTTATATAGATGTTCTGTTCAGAGAGAGAGACTCTGTTAGTCTTTATATAGATGTTGTGTGCAGAAAGAGAGAGGCTCTGTCAGTCTTTATATAGATGTTCTGTGCAGAGAGAGGCTCTGTTAGTATTTATATAGATTTTCTGTGCAGAGAGAGGCTCTGTTAGTCTTTATATAGATGTTGTGTGCAGAGAGAGAGGCCCTGTTAGTCTTTATATAGATGTTCTGTGCAGAGAGGGGCTCTGTTAGTCTTTATATAGATGTTCTGTTCAGAGAGAGAGACTCTGTTAGTCTTTATATAGATGTTGTGTGCAGAGAGAGAGAGGCTCTGTCAGTCTTTATATAGATGTGATGTGCAGAGAGAGAGGCTCTGTTAGTCTTTATATAAATGTTCTGTGCAGAGAGAGAGGCTCTGTTAGTCTTTATATAAATGTTCTGTGCAGAGAGAGAGGCTCTGTCAGTCTTTATATAGATGTGATGTGCAGAGAGAGAGGCTCTGTTAGTCTTTATATAAATGTTCTGTGCAGAGAGAGAGGCTCTGTTAGTCTTTATATAAATGTTCTGTGCAGAGAGAGAGGCTCTGTTAGTCTTTATATGGATGTTATGTGCAGAGAGAGAGGCTCTGTTAGTCTTTATATAGAGGTTGTGTGCAGAGAGAGTCTCTGTTTGTCTTTATATAAATGTTCTGTGCAGAGAGAGAGGCTCTGTTAGTCTTAATATAGATGTTCTGTGTAGAGAGAGAGGCTCTGTTAGTCTTTATATAGATGTTCTGTGCAGAGAGAGAGCCTCTGTTAGTCTTTATATAGATGTTCTGTGCAGAGGAGAGGCTTTGTTAGTCTTTATATAGATGTTCTGTTCAGAGAGAGAGACTCTGTTAGTCTTTATATAGATGTTGTGTGCAGAAAGAGAGAGGCTCTGTCAGTCTTTATATAGATGTTCTGTGCAGAGAGAGGCTCTGTTAGTATTTATATAGATTTTCTGTGCAGAGAGAGGCTCTGTTAGTCTTTATATAGATGTTGTGTGCAGAGAGAGAGGCCCTGTTAGTCTTTATATAGATGTTCTGTGCAGAGAGGGGCTCTGTTAGTCTTTATATAGATGTTCTGTTCAGAGAGAGAGACTCTGTTAGTCTTTATATAGATGTTGTGTGCAGAGAGAGAGAGGCTCTGTCAGTCTTTATATAGATGTGATGTGCAGAGAGAGAGGCTCTGTTAGTCTTTATATAAATGTTCTGTGCAGAGAGAGAGGCTCTGTTAGTCTTTATATAAATGTTCTGTGCAGAGAGAGAGGCTCTGTCAGTCTTTATATAGATGTGATGTGCAGAGAGAGAGGCTCTGTTAGTCTTTATATAAATGTTCTGTGCAGAGAGAGAGGCTCTGTTAGTCTTTATATAAATGTTCTGTGCAGAGAGAGAGGCTCTGTTAGTCTTTATATGGATGTTATGTGCAGAGAGAGAGGCTCTGTTAGTCTTTATATAGAGGTTGTGTGCAGAGAGAGTCTCTGTTTGTCTTTATATAAATGTTCTGTGCAGAGAGAGAGGCTCTGTTAGTCTTAATATAGATGTTCTGTGTAGAGAGAGAGGCTCTGTTAGTCTTTATATAGATGTTCTGTGCAGAGAGAGAGCCTCTGTTAGTCTTTATATAGATGTTCTGTGCAGAGGAGAGGCTTTGTTAGTCTTTATATAGATGTTCTGTGCAGAGAGAGAGGCTCTGTTAGTCTTTATATAGATGTTATGTGCAGAGAGAGAGAGGCTCTGTTAGTCTTTATATAGATGTTCTGTGCAGAGAGAGAGAGGCTCTGTTAGTCTTTATATAGATTTTCTGTGCAGAGGAGAGGCTCTGTTAGTCTTTATATAGATGTTCTGTGTAGATAGAGGCTCTGTTAGTCATTATATAGATGTGCTGTGCAGAGAGAGAGGCTCTGTTAGTCTTTATATAGATGTTATGTGCAGTGGAGAAGCTCTGTTAGCCTTTTTATAGACCTAATAGGTTTACACTATTTTTTAAAGCATCAATCACTTTGATATGCAGCGATTGTTGTTGTGATTGGAGCTGTATTTCCAGATCACAGCAGTCTGCAGCATTGCTGGGTGCCTGCAGCTTGTAGTGTAACATGCTACTTTTATGCATCAAATGGCATATAACAGGCACATATAAGGGCATTGCAATGAGACAAACACAAGCAGTGAGTGCACACATGTCTGAGCGGTGGGCTACCCAAACCATGGCTCCCAGTAAGCAGTTGGGGTTTAGGTGCCTTTATCAATAGCAATTCTGTCATGTTCCAGGTGGGAATCGAACCCTCAAACCTCTGACCACAAGATTGGCTCCTTAACAACTAATCCACAACTGCCACTTTATAATTATATTTGTGTAAAATAATAATAAAGGGCCTTTACACATGATGAGCTTTTACATAGGATGACTGTAGAAACAAAACACCCATACACATCATCTATCTGACCCAGCCCTAGATCAATCATTCTCCATGAAAACTGACTGCACTGCAGAGAAACATCTAATGGGCGGTGATGCCTGGCATGACACTGTGTATTGTGTTTTGTTCTTAATAAATCAACAAAGACATAATAAATGAATTAAAATGTATCGACTGACGATTTGGGCATCAGGGAATTTGGCCTAAAAGCAAAATGTCATTCTCAGTGACGCATTTAATGTGTGTGTCAATTTTTATGATGCTGGCGTCAGGGAGAAAGAATGATGGAATAGGTCACCCATTTGAAAGGGCTAATATTCTGGTCATATTCCTTGTGAACTCATTTACTACATGAAAGTCCAGTCAATTTGAAGTTGATAGATGGAGGGATTGCTCAATGATTAATTTGCCACTTCACTGTCTTTTAAATCAATATACTAGCTGTTGGAAACAACAAGACACAGCCATTTTTTCTGTGGCCCATTAGTTTTATTGAAAATAGACAGTAGCAGTGAAGCCATGCCAAGGCAAACCTGTAGGAATATCTTCAGAAGGCATCCTAAAGCAGACTGCCATTCTTACAAAAAAACACTCTGTTTTTTTAACCCCCCCCCCCCACACAATTGGTATATGAAAATTAAAAATGCTTACTTGTCCCTGCTGATATTTACTTTACTCCCTTATCGAGTGGCACTGTTGCCTGGCAACCAACACTAGTGTCTGATACAGTATGGCTTTTCCCTGTTGCCAGTGTCTCAGCTGGGAGATTACTCCAAAGCCTTCAGGAATAGCTTGGAGCTGTCTGTACTGTTAGTCCCTTCATTGATTTGCCTGCTACCTTGGAAATCCTGCTGTCAACTGCCACCTGTCTGACCACTGCCATGTGCCCAACCCTGTCACCAGTCCACCACATTTTTTTCTGGCTGCTACCTGTGGACCCTGTCATAGCAGGGCCACTATGTCTAGAACTGTATCCAGGATCAGCAGCTTTTTGTGGGCACTGCCTTATCCTGATCGGTTATCTGTGCCCGCGGCCAATATAAATTTAATTTCACAGAAATTCAATCTACCTTAGGTAAACACAGGCCTGACATTGGCCCCTAGGGGCCTCAGCCTCAAAGGACTTTACTGGCACCGTTCACACCTGCAATAGCCTGGCTGTGGTCACTGCCTGGCCAGCAGGAAACCCCCTGCCAGGAAGCTGCCAGAATTTCAAAGAAATCCCCCAGACATGCCGACTTCAGTACTGCATGTAGAATTATATAATTTCCATGTGTTGCTAGCCCTATCATAACACATGCGTTCATGGTTCTCCTGTCATTCCTGACATTTCCTGTCATTGGTCTCAAAGCATGCATGACAACATCACCAACTCACTATAGGGTTGATTCGCAGCCCCTTTCTCACTTTTTTTGCGTGAAAATTTCCATTCTTGTTCATTTTTCCCCCTCGTCTGATTCAGCAGAGCATTTTTTCTGTGAAAACTTTAGTGTGAAATGTTTTCATTTTTGCATGATTTTTCGTTTGGTAGCAAGACCTCCATAAAAACGATGACAAAGGGGCTCTGAATCAACCCTTATGACTTTCTGATGGAAAGTTAGAAGACATTTAAGACTTAGCGTAGATCAGGGTTTATCGAAGGGAGAGGGAGCATGGAACAAACAAAATACACAGTCGAGACAAAGCAAGTTGTCTTTAATATGGGGGGAGGGGTTTGCATCACTTCACTAACGAGTAACAAGCGGTTGGCGGTGCGCGCTTTATGCAGCGATCTGCTGATAAATGCATTGTGGGAATGAGGAAAAGGTAAGATTGGGCATATCAGGATGCCCCCACCAGGAGGAACAAAACTCAACATAATGAAAAACTTAGGTTTTTTTCTTCTTAAAAAGTGGACACCTATGTTTTTTTGATAGATAAGCTGGAAACTGTTTACTGACTTATTCCTGTTTTGCAGAATTTGTAACATAAATGATTATTGTACTCTTACAATCATGTTAAAGATGTTTTTCAGTCAAAAACAATAAAACCCCACTGTATATTCACCTTGTGTCACACGCAGATCATCGCTCCTGGACCGGGATTCCAGCTCTTACCTGATCGCTGGATCCGTATCCTGTGCCACCCAGCCCAATCGCTAATTTCTTGCGTGTCTTCCACCAGGGACGCCTGCCATCAGTCACTGTGAGCTGACACGCCCCCCTTTGCTCACTGCAATAGAAAGGGACATGTAAGCTACTCACGCCACAGTTCTGCCTCTCAGAGAACATGGAAGAGACAAGCAATTGGCTCGGAATCACAGGACACAGATCCAGCGATCAGAAGCGGTGTGGGACATGATTATAGCGTTTTGTTCTTTTTTGACTAAAAAACATCTTTAATTATCTAGCACTTTCTTGCTACAGTACTGTATATGTGTACAATTAGTCTACTTTCTTGGTCATTTTTCCTTAGAAAGAACTGATCAGACAACAGAATATCCCACTTAAAGTAGACCTCCAGTCAATAATGAAAGCTGAGTAAATTGCTCCCCTAAAACCCCCCTATTTGTGAAAGATTATCTCCGGCAGCTATTGTGGAATAGCAGACAGATTCTGTTCTTTTTACTCTTGAACTAAATGGCAGCTGCCATCTTGATATACACCTGAGAGCCCTGCTTCTAAAAATGTCAAAATAGCCCTTACATCTCTGCATTTAGCATTGCTCGGCTAACAGCTGATATATATAGCTTAAGATATGTTAATGAATGTTTTGCAGCTACCGCAAGGTTCACATAACATAGTCGAAGTGCTGTGGAAGCTGTGGAGCGAGTTGTGATGCAACTATTTTGTGAATCTGCTGAAGTGTAACATCTGAAGTCTATGTTTAAACCTGAAAAAAAGATGTCCACTGACCTTTATTTCAGTTGATGTCCTTCCTCGAGCTACTGTGTTCAGACAATGAAGAGTTATTGGTCAATCTGTCGCTAGAGCGCTTGCAAATGTGATAGATTGGTTCCCTCGTTAGCAAAACACATTTTTTTAAAGGCGACTTCTGTTTCCACATTCCAACCATGAAACGATGAATGATAATTTTTCAGTCAGCCAAAACGATATGACGGCCGACCGATAAACCTATTCTGGTTCATCACTTGATCGCAGAAGCCTCAGTTTCCACTGAGCAATTATCGCTAAATTGTGGTCTCTTTAGCAGTTTCTCTCTTGATAATCACATGTCTAAACGGGCCATAAGTGCGCCTCTCCCCCACACCACACCTACACTATTCCAGTGTCACCCACCTCAGGTCCAAAAACCCCCTTGCTCCTCACACCCCCTGCCACTGCCAGCAAAAGGGTGCTGAAAGGCCAGTGACCTACTTCAGTAACATCGTACCATCCAGCCCCCCCACCCTTTTCCGGGTACTTGGTTGCAACTGCTTGTCACTAGAGGGTACTTGGTTGAGAACCACTGCCATAGGCAGCCTTTCCCTACAAACTGCTGGAGTGTCAACCAGGTACATGGCACATTTTGCTCATTTTATTGTAATATTTTTTAGTTATTTTAAATATTTCTTTATTTTAACTAGATAAAGAAAAACGTTAATGTATGACCCTTCTTTGACATGGAAATGCCAGTAATTCCCCATGAATGTGCTTCAACTGCATTGCATAGCACTTAAAGGATACAGTTTAATTTTAGTACCCTTTATAGCTAATTTTCCTTCACATTTCTTTACTACAGAAAATAGATGCTATTAGATTTAATGTAATACATTTAAAGCTTTCCAACCTATAACCTGTGTTAAAACCCTAAGTACCAAAATCAATTACATGGCTTGAAATGCTGCAGCAGATTATATGAAGACTAATGTGCGCCCATTAATATTGGACAGTGATAGGGAAGGTCACTTTCTATCAGTCTGCATCAGCAATATAATGACAAATCATGCCCAAGCAGCATTATAGGCTTGTGCCAATTAGTTTGAGAAATATTTCAGATACAGTACAATATTACAGTACACTAATGCAAGCCGCATAAATACTCAAAGCAGCCACTTCTCCTTGAAAATGGTTGCTATTATTGCCGGTATTGCTGTAGTAAAGAATGGACTCAATGGGTTTGAAGAATTATCAATTGAAGGTTTAATAGAGAACATTGTATTTTACTTGTACATGTACTGGAGAAATTATGTAGTGTACCATGCCATTGATACAAGCAGAAAATCTGAAGTGCAAGTAGTACTATGGCCGACACAAAAGATGTGACCTTACATGACTGTAAGTGTTCACTGCATTCCACAAATCTTGAAGGCCTGAATCTTATCTAATCATAAAACACTTAACACATTCATCATTGGAATGATATTATTTTATTATCTTCCTCCCCCGAGCCCGTCACAGGAATCAAATTCTGCCCCCCAGCCATACCACCTTGGCCAGGAAGATACATGGGCTTTCTTCTCCGGTGAGGCATACCAAGAAACCTCTGACCTCTTTATTCATCATATAGTCAGGATGCCCGCTGGTGCCACAGACCATCTCCCATAAACCACCACCCAGTTGCTGTTAATCTGAAACCAACCTGCCCAGCTGCCACCCACCTCAAAATGTCAAGACAACCCCCACTGTGACAATCCCAGCTGTTAGGAAATAAAACAGTAAACGGCAATAACAATATTTTGATTTACCAGGATTTCCATCCAGAGCTTTACCAGGACCACCAGGTCAAAAGCATAAATAGTGAGAGGTGGTCGGACATTCTGCTACTGCTTCCTTATGTGTGCAGAAAAAAAGAGGCCTCCTGGGGCCTTTTATACCCCCTTTTCTCTCAGGTGTCACATCTCCTCCCTTTCTCCCATCCCTTTCCCTTCCCAAGAGAACCCCAATTAAATTAACCCCTTATTTTCTCCCCCAACCCTTAGTATGCTGGATGCTCTCTGGTATAGATATTGAATTGTTTGTGGTTGCTGCTACCTTTACAAAATACATTAGGGAAGGTCAATTATGTTTTAGTGATGAGCAAAGCAAGGGAAGGGATCAGTGGTATGACCGCCACAAATAGCAGGACTACTCTAAGGCCCATTATCACGGCTGGTCCCTGGGGAGTTGGAATGGGATGCAGGCCCATTTCTTTTTTTTGGCCATTTTTTTTCAAAAGAAACCTAAACTGTTTGTTCTGGGTGGGGTGAAGGGGAAAGTGGGTGCCATCTGCTCAGCTCAGGCTTTGTCAGATTGCTATTTGGGAGGTAAGTTTGAGCCATTAGAGATCAGAAATTGTGTTTTATCCTGATGTTACCTTCACACACACCAGGTGTATGGCGGGATGGCAGGGAGCAGGTTATTCTTGAGCCCAATTGTGTCTGTGTGGGTGGAATGCTGGGGCTCAACCACGTGGGATGTTAGTAGTCACTGTCCTGGTACAGATAAAGGCGCTATAGACGCATTTCCTCTTTATTAAACATCTTGACACAAGGGCATAGTGGCAGTAAACAGCCATGACATGCAGCCGATTCCTGCCCTTTCACAGCCAAATCTTGGTCTCACTCCCTGTACTTGGACTACCCAGTATTTCTTCACTGGTTTCCCACAGGTCACCACTGCTCATTTGAGACCAGGGTATTTCATTGTTTACTTTATTTTGCCCTGAATTGTCATTTTCTCAGTGGTGTTTTTTTTCTGTGTATTTATTAGAGGTTTTACACACTTAATTGCACAAATTCCAAACATATTTTTTGCACTTTGCACTTTTTAGATGGTCTTTGTAGATACCTATGAAGAGTAGGTTCACTATATTTTTGTATTTGGGTTTGCACATTTATTATCAGCTGTATCAGCACTGCATTTTGCACATCAGATTATTGATTGATTGATTTAGGATTGACTCATTTAGATAGATTTTCTTTATATATTTATTTAGGGCAGGTTGCAATAATTAGAAATAGAGCCATAAGAGGTCCACTCACACAGACAGTGTTTTATATGTTTTTTTAATGTGTCTATTGTTGTTTGTACTAAAGGTATGTATGGTATTTTGTGATTTGATGTGATAATTAAAGGAATGGTTATTTTTTATTACATTTGGGATTGTGCGGCCCTTCTGTTTTTTGTGAGACCAATTCGAGCTGATCTGGCGACTCATCTCTGTTATTTTGGTTGTACTGACACATTTGTGTCTGGGTCCATCTTAGGCCAGCACCCAGTGATCATATTAGCTGTGCTGAACCCCACAACGCTTATCCTGAGACCAGGGTATTCCCGGCAGGTGCAGACCTTGCTCACTGACTGCACCACAACAAATCAGAGTGGTATAGAACACTCACTACAAGGTCTCTTCCCATATATATAGCTATCTTCTAGAACAGGGGTTCCCAACAGGTGGTATTAGTACTACTGGTGGTGCTTTAGATCCTATCAGGTGGTATTGGACAAGGCTGCAGACTGACCTGTACCCCAACGTGATCTGCTGCCATCTATACTTAACTCAATTCTGATTTTCAAAATAAATAAAAATGACTAATTTTGTGTGATTCGTTCTCTTTAAATTGCTGCTTTTTGCATGTGTGTTTTGCATGGCTGACAAAGCTCACTCTGCGCCCAGGTTGTAATTGATATAATCAGATAATGGAAAGTGGTACTTGATGAAAAAGAGGCTGTTCTAAAACATTCCAGGCACGTTCAAAGACTTGCCAACATGGTTTGTTTTTTCTCTCCAAATTCCATAAACCAATAGCTGTCCTATATTTTAATTAACTATATCATTCTTCCTGGCTCTAGCTATTAAAGTGGACAAACACCATGTGGCTGTTGGTACCGCCGCTATAAGACAGTATGGGGGGCATCAAGAATGCTGGAGCCCCTCACACATAACCTCTCAGAACGCCCCTAAATCAGTACCTTAGCCTTGATCCTCGGCTGGAATCCAGCACTTTAATTGTCTGACCCACTGCTCACGTGAGTAGTGAGAGTCGCTATTGTTTCGGCTTCTGGAAAGGCCTGGCAATGTGAGCTCTGCCAGCCAATTGCGGTGCTAGATTTCCGGTGAGGATGGAGGTTAAGGTAAGAATTACAGGCGTTCTGAGGGGTTATGTGCAGGGGGCTCCAGCATCTGGATGCCCCTCCCAGACTGACTATCTTATAGCGAATGTACCAATACCCCCATGTGCATAGATGGTGCACATGGGGGTATTGGTTTAACTCTTTCTACCTACTTCTAAAAGCGGAATTCCATCTAAAGGTAGGATGGACTATTTCATTTTGCAAACAACAAGCCCCCTAATGAAAGGCAAACTCACCTGCATCTTGTAGTTGCAGTCCTCTTTCCTCCCGACAGCAATCGTGTCCCTTTCTTTCCTCTTCAGGTTCACCGCCATCTTGCTTTTCTCCCAGGTGCCCCTGCGTCTGGGTAACCTCTAGCACAGGTGCAAAAGCTGCACTGTGATTTGGGAATGTGCCCGTGTGTGCTCACCGCTACAGTGCATACTCGAGGCCGGACGCGCCCTTTCATGATGATGTGAACAAGTGCACGCTCTGACAGAAGGGGGAGGGGGGCGGCATCTGGCTCAGGCAATGGAACCACCCGAAAATAGATGGAACTAGCCAAAGAGAGCTGAGGTGTCAGCCTCATAGGCAAGTATTAGAAAACAATGGATCCCTATGGCGATGTTGGCCACTGGACAGAAGAAGCATGAGGGGGTGAGCGTGAGCTGTTTAACTTTTAACTGTAGTAACTTCCTATGCAAGTCTATGGCCTGTGTCTCACTGCTGTTTGTTATCTTGTGTCTTGAAAATGGTACCGCATCTGTTTATACACAATTCTGGTCTATTTCCAGCAAATGGATTCTAACTCTTATCGTGAAATGTACATTCAATACAACAGGAAACTTGTAAACAGCAGCAGGTAAAAAGACCTTCGAATGCAGAAGGGAGTAGCAGGTGTGTAATGCTTGGATACAAAACTAGAAATGCTTGAGGGAGTGGGGAAGAAGGGAGGAGCTGCTTGTATCACAGCTAGACTAAGGGAGCCAGGAAGGGTCAAAGGCAATTAAAGGCACACTGATGAGCCTATGTAAATAAACACTATATCAAGCAATTACCCCGGGTAAAATGAAACATACATTGTGGGACATGACACTGCCCACCTGAAATCTTTAGATTTCACATATAAAACAATATTATATATTATCTATAAATTGTCCAACGGTATAACCTGTGGCCTGAAAAATTGAAATTAGAGAAAGAAAACATGCAACAGCATAAACATTTCGAAATAACCATAAATGCGAAGACGAATACGTTCTTGAACATTTTTTATAATCTGCAATCCAACGGGAAACAAACTTGTAATCCAAATATCCCATGAATGTGGTAGCAGCTAGTTAATGTTCTAAAGAAAAGCAGGTAATCCAAACAGTAGAGCAATGTTCAAAGCATGGCAAATGTGCTCTGTACTACACAGTCCATGATAGCATGCTCCCCGGCATGAACTGTGCAGGATGGATAAGTCCACTTCATGTGACCTCTTCTCTGTTAAGAGGTGTGAGTCCATAAATGTCCATGGGCCAGGTTGCCTCCCTGTTTGTCAAACTCGCCAGCTGGTAGGTGGTGCCAGCTGGAGAAGAGGAAGGATCAGATGGGTTGTTGCAAACACAAAGCTGGTCTGGTCGTAGGCCATAAAGATGGAATGCCACTGGCCTAGTGGATGACACTTTATGATGGGCTCTGCTGTGTTGCCAGTGTTGTCTCATTAGTAGAGAGACTGACAGAGTTAATTAAGTTAATAGGTTAATAAGTTAAGAGTCCTTCCTTTACATGTTTCCGCTACTGGCACTGCATGCAGCTTTAATGTTTGCTTAGCATGTTCAGATTTTGTAGTTAGTTGGGCCTTAACTTGGATAAATCCACAGGGTGGATCCTTGTTGGCTTCTAATGTGTACAGGTAGTCCCTAGCAGTTCTGGCCTTGACTGATGAGGTGTAGATTTCCTTTCTGCCAACAGATATAATGAAGTTGGGAACATAACATGGGACTTGGAGTTGCGTTTTACCAATGTTTTTGGTAGTTGATTGTTGCTCAGATGGTAGTGGAATGTCACAATGGTTCTTAGTGATAAGATGTCTCAATAGTACTTTGCCTTGAATGGTCACAGGGGGCATAAATACAAGAGGGTTGTAGACACTGTTCTCAACAGATAACACGCCACGTTTGGTAAAAGGCCCCCCAGAGGCTGATTCCTGGAATGTGAAAGTGTCTTGTTGAATGTCCCATAGCAGGCTTATGCTGCATTACATGGGAGAAATATCAGAACTGAGAAAAAGGTCCATCAAGTTGACAGTATGATCAACAGAGAATAGGGTCTGCATTACCTTCCCGCTGTTGGAGATGATCTCGTGAGGTTTGAGGTTTGCCACAGATAGCATCTCCTGTGATTTGCTAAGGTGGTCAGTGGTCTTCTTAGTTGTGGGCAAGGGTTTAGGATCATCTTGCATGAGAAAGTTGTTTTAACAGACTAACAAGCAGCAGAACCAAACTCCTTCTCATCTTCTGGGACTGTCCTTCTATGTCCATAAGCTGCTACAACAGGAGAGGGGTTGTTGCTGAAGACAAGCATGTTCATTTTGAAGTCTGTGACCTCCTCAAAATCCTTTTTAGGTAATGTCTCTATTGGAGAATGGACAGGTAGGGGTACTACCAAGCAGTTGGAATTGTGTGAATTCTCTATCCGCCACCTTGAGGAATTCTTAAACTTCTTCTGCAGGTGACAAATTGTTCTCACTGGTTGGTTATTGGGCACTGCTGCTCCCAGGTTGTCATCCTGAGGCAGAAAGGTGTTGTTTTGAGGTTTTTGCTGACACTCCTTGTTGCTTAGCTTCTCCTTCATGTAGTAATGGTATGGACATGGCTCAAGACAGCAGACTGGGTTATTCAGCATGATCTGTGTTTTTAATGAAGTGACTGGTGCAGACTTCCTTATTTTGTTTATGTAAACATTGCCTACAATGACCCAACATGGATCAAAGCGTTATGCAAATGGAGCATCATCCAGTCCAGTCATCTGCCATTGTACCTTGTGTACTTGGAGAATGTCTCTACCAAGCAGTAGCAAGATTTTAGCGTTTTTGTTAAGAGGCGGTATTTCATCAGCTATTAACCTCAGGTGCTTGTGATGACGAGCGGCCTCTGGTATAGGGATCTCCTCTCTGTTGGATGGTATCTGGATGCACTCCAGAAGTGTAGGCAAGGGTATTTCAATATTGATTTGGACAGAAGCTACCATCAGTCCGCTGGCTCGTCTTCCAGAGACTTCAGCAATGCCACTATAGGTACACAGAGTGCAGGGGAAAGTCTCACCATTCAGATAGAAATAATCAAAAAATTCTAAAATTGCAAGCGATCGATTTCTCTGATCGTACAGTATGGCATACACCTTTAGAGGCCTAGGATGGCCTTTAAGGTTCACCTTGGCATAACATATTTTTTAGCAAGATTTGTCATAAAGGTCATCACCACAAGCCACTTGTCATGAATGACTTACCTTCAGTCCGTGCCCTTGATAGCGTTTAGCTGGCTTTGTGATTTCTCCTGTGATTTCCTGTACTTCTCGTTATTGACTCTTTGCTTGAATCTGGACCAGGTCTCTGTCTTATCTCCTTGTACCGCGTAGCTCTCTGACCTCCTGGTGTGACCCTTGGCTTGACGTCTGACTTCTCTTGATTTCGGAGCACCCAAACTGTTTCCAATACTTACCTACTTCACCCAGTCTGACCTTTGGTTTACCTGTCTTCACTCCCCTGAGCCTACAATCTTTGAGCCATCAAGTCCTGGGTTCAACCGTGTCCGGCGAGACATATATAGCGTCCCGGCAAACGGAGGCTTGTCTATAGGTGAAGCTGGCTGTGGAGATTGGGGGTTGCAGGCTCACAACGAAGACAG
The DNA here is from genome assembly GCA_027917425.1 of Gastrophryne carolinensis. NCBI lineage: Eukaryota > Metazoa > Chordata > Amphibia > Anura > Microhylidae > Gastrophryne > Gastrophryne carolinensis. The sequence goes on from CM051235.1 coordinate 553,842,965, forward strand.
GTATTCTCGGGGTCTGACACCACTGTACATGAAGAAGATACTGTGGTGGATCTTGCAGTTTGATCCGTATCCTCCCCGCCATGCTGCGACACGGGAGAGGAATCTGCAGGTGGTGCTGTGCTTTGCTCATATTAATGCAGTGCCTGCACATGATCTTCGCTATTGCACTCCATTCACTTGATGGGGATTTTACAGTCCTTGGCTATGTGTTCTGTGGATATACAACATCTGAAACATACTCCAAATTGCTTTAAAAGTTCTTTGTTCTCTTGGAGTGTTTTTTTTTCTGAAGCTGATGCACCTCTTCAAAGGATGTGGCAACTTGTGAATAGGTCACTTAGGGTTTTCAATCTTGACCCCATGGTTGCCCTTGTCAGGAGATGATGAGGGTGTAGGAAGAACGTCTGGATTCTGTAGTTGGGGTAGGAACTGTCAAATGCAGGAGCTGTGGACTAGGTTCACTAAGTTCACCAAAAGAGAATCTTGGAACATTCCAAGTATCTGCAATGTCTCTGAAGAACTCACAGAAATAGGAGAATGGAGAAAAGGAGACTTGATATTCCCTTTTGTATCTTGACCCAAGTGTAGCCCTCCTCCCTTGAAGATGGTATGGCAGTTTGGAAACAATTGGGTTTGACACATGAGCAGTGTCCAAAAACCTTAGTCCAGGTAAGTGGGGGTCTGCCTTAGCGAGTTGGAGCACTAACAGCAGGTCACTAAGCTCTAAGAATTTCTGATTATTCTTGCCGGATATCTTTGGAAAAGCTTGCAGTCATTTGAAACGTGCTTTCTCTATAGCTTCAGGACTGCCAAAGCTTTGTTCCAGTCTTTCCCAAGTTGCAATATGTCCTGCTGCTGGGTTGTCAGTATGAGCAGATCCGAGTCTGTTAATGCATTCAGTACATCTCACCATAGCTATGGCATGCTCACATTGTTTCTCCAGAGCATCTATTTCTCCTTTTTTACGTGCCACCTCTGGCACCAATTCTGCCCTCTGGCCGGGTGCCACAACTGCTGCTTCTGCTTCCATATCTGCTTTCCGGCAACCTGCCACTACTGGCGCTTCTGCATCCATGTCCGCCTTCTTTTTGCGCAAACATTGCTTGGATATTAGTAACTGCTACATTTAAGTGAGCCAGTATGAGACGGGGACTTATGGTTGAGAACTTGGAGATGATTTGGATGATCGTTTTAAACTTTTAGAATGACTAGTGGCCTAGTGAGAAGCAGATTCTGGAGTTGGCCAATTTTTACTTGAGCATTGGCTTTAATTCAGCTTATCAGATTTAAGTTGCTGGAAGCTTTCCAACTCTTTTAATGAATGGTCTGAATTAATTCTCTCTGGCAATATACTTCTGACATAACTGCATATAATTCCCATGAAGTGTGGAAAGTTGTTTTAGACCCACCAGATAGCCTGCTTTTCTTACCTTTCCAGGAGCCCATGGCACATGCCTGGCGGGCATCACTCACAGTCAGAAAAGGATGCGCGTGATTCCACTCTTCATGCGCCATGGACTCATTGTTGACCGGGCGACTGGGGGGGGGGGGGGGGGGATTCAGACTGTTCTGCCCAGCAGGGTATAGAATCATTATAATTCATTTCTGCCCTGTCATCGTATCATTAGTGAGGTTATAGCACCATCTAGTGGTGTTAAGTTGTTTAACATGTTTTTCCGAGTTAAAAGTATTATGGGAGGTTGCAATGCATTCTGGGATGAAGAAGGGGGCTGTCTTTAGTCTCCTCACATAGATCAGAGCTGCCATCATATTTCTCTCATCTAAAACTCCACCATCTGTGTAACAGCATATCTGGTGAGTCATTTACCTCAGTTACTAGGGCATTATGATATCTAGAGCTGTTTAGATATTTGTACTACTCAGAGAGTTTAATGTGTAGATGTTAAACTGCTAGCTAGCCATGCAATCCTTCTCATATGCAGCCTTTTTGTCGTGTACTTCACTGTTATGTAATGTATGATATCTACAAATGTTATACTTATGCATTGTCATCTGTATTCTTATAGTTTTACCAAACACACACAACCTGTTTCGCCATCACATAGTAAACCTGTTAAACTGCAAACAACAGGCCTCTTATTTGGAGACAGGAATAGTTTATGCTGAATGTTGGATTGCACACTGAATGAACGTGTAAGAAGACAGAACAGTAAAACAGATATGCTAGTTACCAGCAATAGTGGATCTGACTACACGGAGCCACCATCGTCCACACGGTCATGCGCAAAAGATTGCAGCGGTTGCCATACAGTCACTAGAAGCGAGAGTGCAGAACACAGCAAGTACAGCACGATCCAATCCACGCCAAAGTCTGTTCTCACCTAGACTGTGTCTGCACAGAGACATCAAGCAGCCAGCAACAGGTACACCATGTCTACTAGCAAGGCATCAATATATGGGACAAGGTCACGAGCAAGCCGCTCTAGCAAGTCCTCCATAAAAGAAATGGCTGCTCTTGCCCGCGCAGAAGCTGAGGCCGCAAAAGTAAAGGCTTCCTTCGCTGAACAGGAGATGCAGCTAAAGCAAGAGACAGCGCGCCTGCAAGCTTCACTGGAAAGACTCGCAGCAGAGAAACAAGCAGCAGCCGCAATAGCCAAGGCAGCGCTCCTAGAAGCTGCAGAATTATCTGAATCTGAGAAACACAGCCAAGTACTCGGAGCAGACTTAGATCAACAGGATCCAGCACATCGCGTCTTAGAATTCGTTCACCAGCATCCCAAGACAGATGACAACTACGATCCTGTATATCAGCCAGCTTATACAGAGCACCAAAGACCCTACCTTGCATCTCAGCACATCGAGCAAGACAGTATGCGACAAAGTGATCCTGATCACAACTGCCACCTTACAGAACGAAAGCTGCAACCTTCACTCCGACTTAAAGGGACACCCTTCGCATCTGAACAGTATTATGCAGACTTCTCTATGCTAGAAACTCCTAAAAGGTATGGTGATACACCACGCACACTGCATAACAACAGCATACCAGGTATCACTGGCACTAACCAGGCTGCCATGGACTTTGCTAAGTTCTTTGCTAAACGGGAACTGGTTACCAAAGGACTTATAAAGTTCACCGATCGCCCTGAGAACTACAGGTCATGGCGTGCCTCCTTCCAGAACGCTATAAGGGACTTAGATCTTTCCTGCAGTGAGGAGTTAGATCTCTTGGTAAAATGGCTCGGAAGTGAGTCTGCTGAACACGCCAGAAGAATCAAAGATATTAACATAAACTACCCGAGCAAAGGCCTAAAGATGGTGTGGGAAAGACTTGATGAATGTTATGGGTCAATAGAAGCTATAGAAAATGCTTTATATAAGAGAATTGAAAGTTTTCCTAAAATAATGGATAGGAGTTACCAAAAGCTCAGGCAACTCAGTGACTTGCTAACAGAGGTACAGGTTGCTCAGGCAGAAGGTGATCTCCCAGGGCTAGAATTCCTGAACACTGCCAGAGGTGTTAATCCCATCGTTCAAAAACTCCCTTATAACCTACAGGAGAAGTGGATCACACATGGTTCTTGTTATAAACAGGTTCATAATGTACCTTTTCCCCCCTTTAGAATGTTTGTAGACTTTGTTGCTCAACAGGCAAAGATTGCCTGGATGTGTAGCATGGATGTTTCTTCCCTTTATACCTCTATCCCTCATGACGTCGGGATAGCTACGATAGAATCAGTCCTAGCAGACACAAACGATACAGCAGAATTTAAACAACTCTGTCTGGACCTTTTAACTATCATTCTCACCAAAAATTATTTTCGCTATGACAACACATTTTATCTCCAGCTCCAAGGCACGGCCATGGGCTCCAATGTTGCACCAGCCCACGCCAACCTGTTTATGGACCGCTTCGAGCGAGAACATGTATACACTGATCACCATTATGCCAATCATGTGCTCTTCTGGGCCCGCTATATAGATGATATTTTCTTTTTATGGCATGGCACAAAAGAATCACTCCTGGAATTTGTGGACCGGTTAAACACAGCAGAACCCACCATCTCCTTTACACTGGAGCATAGTGAAAGTCAAGTACATTTTCTGGATGTCTTGATCTCCATTAGGGAACACAAGATTCAGACAGACCTCTACAGAAAAAAAAACGATAGAAATACTTATTTGAAATTTGACAGCTTTCACCCGACAAACATGAAAACAGGTCTGCCATATAGCCAGTTTATAAGGTTGAGACGTATTATTTCTGATGATCATACTTTCATAGAAAGATCCAATAGCCTCCTGAACGACTTTATTGAACGAGGATATCCACGGGACATCTTAGAGGCTGCCAGACACAAGGCATTAGCCCAACCGGGAAGTACTTTATTATCATACAAACCCAAACAAAACCACAATAGAATTCCTGCCATACTGACATACTCACGAATGACACCACATGTAGAACGCATTATCAAATCTCACTGGCATATTTTGATGGGTGATGAACGCCTACAATCCACCTTCAGCTCTCCACCGATGTTTGTAAGAAAACGACCAAAGAACCGGAGGGACAGCCTTATTAAAGCAGAAACCAAGGGCAACAAGACACCTGGTATATCACACACATGGCTTAGCTCCCTACCCCCCAGTTAAGGGGATGTTCTCATGTGGTCACTGTGCCAAATGTGGTTTCGTCACTAAGAGTACACAGTTCACACACCCACTGACAGGCCGTAGGTTCAACATCATCATCCTTCATCCTTTCAAAATTATGCTGTTCTCGAATATGGGGCATCCCTTATTGAGGATCCCACTCCACCTCTTATGGGGACTACATCCTGTTGGGGCACTTCATACCTGAGGAGCCTTCAGCTCTGGCACAGGAATACTTATCCCGTGCCAACTCACTCCCCAGGATTTGTCCAATAATACCAGTATACCTCCTGCCATCCCAGGTCCACTTCTAAACACTCTCAGATAGAATTATTACTATATAGGGAGAACAATAACAGCTTCTATACTCTGACAAGAAGCATCCCAGCTTAGGATACCACTATTCTACTACCATCATAGGTCACATCCGCCCATCAGGGAGCGGACATTTCATCGGCATAGCTCCTTCTTATTTGCATCAAATCAGAGTTTCATAGTATAGCTTTCTGTCCTGCAGCCTCACTTCATTTGTAATAAATCAAAGCCCCATAGTATAACTCCCTGTCCCGCACCTTTTGCCATGTATAATTCGGTATGATAAATACTATTGGCTTCACTGAATACACCTTCACTAGATTGTAGAGGAGAAGGGCTTGTGGGAAAGGTCGCTGTTTTTATCCTCAGTTTTTAATATTATCTTTATGCTTTATTTTTTTAGATCTCATATGGCGCAATGAAACAAGTGCAGCAATATTCCAGCACCCGTTCCCCCCATGTTAAACAGGAATGTCCTCCCACCGGAGTCATCGCTCCAACTTGCAGCCTATACTGTATGACTGCTTTTGCTTCTGTGTACATTATACGTTACCTTAGTTACGCTCCAGCGATGCGCTCAAACCGGAACCGGAAGTGACGTCACGGGCATCGCTCTACGAGCGCGCCCGGAAACGCCACACTGGCCGGCCAGAGGGGGACAGGATAAGATGCGCCTTTCAGGTATCTGTGTTATCGCAAGCCTTGACAAAAGAGCCGTGGGCTCTGAAACGTAGGCAGGCAGCTCTATTTGCGATCTTTGGCTACCTTATACTTGGTAATACTTCACACTGTTTATTCTTGATTCCATTATATGTGCATGCAATGAGTGTTGGCATCATGATTTCACATATATATGCATATATGTCTTACTTATTTGTGCTCTCTGGCATGATGCAGGGCTGAACCTATATGGTCTGACCAGAGTATTTTGCTATTTGTGACTGTATTATTGTTTATGGTGTACATATTTTCCTTGACCACTACAACAGCCCTAAGCCTCATTCCACTCATCAGAATCGTGCTCTATACCACCTCATAGATATTGATGGTAATTATTTGTTACCTAGCCTATCTGTCTCCTGAAATTAGCCACTATAGATGTTAGCATGTTTCTTCCATCTTTTCCATGTTATCGCCATTGAGGTGGATGAACGCTCCTGATGACCTCTTCATGCACAGACGTATTGCAAATTTCTTGTTGTATCCTTTTTTGAATTTTGGCATTGTACATATCACCAGAGATGTTTATCTGACGAATGTATAACATGATACCTTAAATACAATTTTATTTGCATAATCAACTTTAGTGTTGTGGTGTGCTTTTGATCCAAATAATATTTGATTCAACAGGCAAAGATTAGAAATGATCCCAGTTTTGACTTTACATTGTCATGTCCCACTACCCCTGGTGTCAAGCCCCATAAAACACCAGTGGCAGTGCATAAGACTAACGTTGCCTCAACAGGTTCTCCTTACAGGTCATTTAGGTCTTCTCAAGAAGGAAACAAACCGGAAGACCTTACAAAACAATGCCCCCTGCACAAGAAGCCACACTCTCTACTGAAATGCAGAGCCTTCAGGGAGAAGTCTTTAGAGGACCGCAAGGAATTCCTCAAAGAGAACAACATCTGCTTTAAGTGCTGCACTACAACATCGCACTTCGCCAGGAACTGTAAGGTCAGTGTGACATGCACAGAATGTGGTAGCACAGGACACAACACGGCTTTACACCCCGGACCACCCTCTCAGTTATCATCCCAAGCAGAGGAGCATGACAGAAAGCAGATAGACACTGACACAGACACCGCAGTAGTCATCTCTCAGTGTACAGAAATCTGTAAAAGACTCACAGGAGGGAAGTCCTGCTCAAAAATCTGCTTTGTCAGAGTTTATCCAGCCGGTCAGCGATATAAGGCGCTCAAGATGTATGCAATCTTATATGATCAAAGCAATAGGTCTTTAGCTAAAGCCGCCTTCTTCGACACCTTCAACATTGTAGGGCCTGGTTCTCCCTACTCCTTACGGACATGTGCAGGTATCGTTGAGACGGCGGGGAGGAAGGCAACTGGGTACAAGGTAGAGTCCATAGATGGTAAGACCTGCTTGTCCTTACCAACTATACTGGAGTGCAACCACATTCCTGACAACCGGTCAGAGATACCAACACCAGAGGTAGCAGCATACCACCCCCATCTGAGGCGTATAGCTCACCTGATACCAGAACTGGACCCGGAAGCCCCAATACTCCTACTCCTTGGACGAGACATATTACGAGTTCACAAGGCTAGAGGACAGATTAACAGAGACTAGACCTAGGATGGGTCATCATAGGAGATGTCTGTCTAGGAGGAGCACACAAGCCGACCTCAGTCAACAGTATGCTCACCAACACACTTGAAAATGGGCGTCCTTCCCTATTTCAGCCGTGTCAGAGTAGTTTCCTGATAAAAGAATTGCCACATAGCGCTCCCATTCTTTGTCCTTATGTAGATCCTTCCTGTGAAGATCACGCCTGCGATGGTGAGCAAGGTCACTTAGGGTACACATTCTTCCACAGGACAAGAGAAGATAACAAGGTCGCAATGTCCATAGAGGACAGGCTGTTCTTGGATATCATGGATCACGGAATAGAAAAAGACAAGTCAAAAAGCTGGATTGCACCTTTGCCATTTAAACCGCAGAGACGACACTTACCTAACAACAAAGAACTTGTCTACAATCGATTTATCTCCCTCATACACAAACTTCAGAGGAACCCAGAGATGAAAGAACATTTCTTTACCTTCATGGAGAAAAAAGACCAGTGGATAGGATGGAGGAAGTCTCTCGAAGCTTTGTCCAGCCTTCAGGTGGCACGGCCGTATACTTCTGTGCCAGCAACCGAGGTCAAGATGCAAAGACTATTTATCTTCTGTGATGCTTCAGTCAAGGCGATTGCAGCCGTAGCATACCTAAAGACCATAGATGTCAAAGAGCAATACCATGTGGGTTTCGTTATGAGCCTGACCAAACTGTCGCCACTCCGTGAGCACACAATACCCAGACTAGAACTCGCTGCCGTACTTGCAGTGGAGTTAGCGGAACTTATAACAACAGGACTAAATCTGGAAATCGAGGAAGTTGAGTTCTACACGGACTGCAAGGTAGTCCTAGGATACATTTGCAATGAAATGAGACGCTTCTACGTCTATGTCAGCAATCGGGTGCTAAGGATCAGGAGACCCACTAGTCCTAAACAGTGGCACTATGTGTCCACACATCATAATCCTGTGGACTACGCAACTAGATCTGTTGCAGCAAGCCACCTCAAGGACACTACATGGTTTAAAGGTTCTGCATTCCTGTACCGTTCAACGTCTTGCAACATCGAATCTGACTTGTTTGAATTGCTCGACCCAGATGTGGATGAAGAAATCCGACCTGAAGTATCTGTTTTAAATACAGCCATTACGGACCACCAACTCAAATCTCACTGTTTCGTCAGGTTCTCCACCTGGATGTCGCTTGTTCGTGCTATAGCCTGTCTAGTTCATATAGCTCAGTCTTACCAGTCATCATTACCCGTGAGTGAGAAGCCATGCAAAGGTTGGCATCACTGCAAACATGCATTTACCATTTCCAATATGGAAAAGTCCAAAGACATAATAGTTCGCACTATACAACATGAATGTTATGCTAAAGAAATTGACAAACTCAGCAAAGGTCAAATAGTCTCCAAGGACAGTGCTTTGAAGAAGCTTGATCCCTTCATTGATCAAAATGGATTGCTTAGAATAGGGGGTCGTCTTCAAGAAGCCAAACTTGAATTTGGAGAGAAACATCCTGTAATAATTCCGGGACGTCATCATGTCACGACTCTTCTCGTGCGGCACCATCATGTCCAAGTGAAACACCAAGGCCGATTGTTTACTGAAGGGAATCTACGAGCCGCCGGATTATGGACAGTTGGATCTAAGAGGTGTGTGAGCAAGCTCATCTGCAACTGTGTCACCTGTCGCAAACTTCGTGGCAAGTTCCAGAACCCGATGGCCAGTCTTCCAACTGAGAGGCTCAGTACAGATCCTCCTTTCACCGACGTAGGTCTGGATGTATTTGGTCCTTGGTCAGTGGCTCAGCGGCACACAAGAGGAAGTCACGCCACCGCAAAACGCTGGGCGTTACTTGTATGACCAGCAGAGCTGTCCATATAGAAGTGGTTGAATCTATGGACACTTCGAGTTTCATAAACGCACTTCAACGCTTTATTGCAATCAGAGGGCCCGTCAAGCATATTCGTTCAGACAGAGGCACGAATTTCGTCGGGGCAGTGAAAGAACTCCAGATTCCTTCCAACTTGGACACTACCAATGTGGAAAGATACCTAAACGAACAAGGATGCACCTGGACATTTAATCCACCTCATTCTTCTCATATGGGCAGTGTCTGGGAAAGGATGATAGGCATAGCAAGAAAAATCCTGGATTCTATCTTCTTGCAGGTGGGGAGTACAAGACTTACACATGAAAGTTTGACCACCTTCTTGGCAGAAGTTTCAGCTATCATGAACGCAAGACCGTTGACTACCCTTTCCAGCGACCCTGAAGATTTGACCATCCTCACTCCTGCCATGTTACTTACGCAGAAGACCAGCACTCCGAGCGCTCCTCTTGGAGAATTTAGTGATAAAGACCTCTACAGACGACAATGGAGGCAGGTGCAAAGTCTTTCTAATGCCTCTGGGACAAGTGGAGGAAACAGTATATTTCTACCCTACAATCAAGAACGAAGTGGCAAACTAACAAACCGAACATCAGACCTGGGGATGTCGTGCTCATAAAAGACAGCCAGTCACACCGGAATGAGTGGCCATTAGGCCTAATCACCAACACATTCCCAAGCAAGGATGGGAACGTACGCAAGGCCGAGGTCAAAGTGTGGAAGCTTGGCGAATGCAAGTTCTTCCTCAGGCCAGCAGTGGAACTAGTTTTGTTGTTTTCACCTGAACAACCTAGTAGTGGCATCGGTTGACGCCAGACGGGGAGTGTTCTGCCCAGCAGGGTATAGAATCATTATAATTCATTTCTGCCCTGTCATCGTATCATTAGTGAGGTTATAGCACCATCTAGTGGTGTTAAGTTGTTTAACATGTTTTTCCGAGTTAAAAGTATTATGGGAGGTTGCAATTCATTCTGGGATGAAGAAGGGGGCTGTCTTTAGTCTCCTCACATAGATCAGAGCTGCCATCATATTTCTCTCATCTAAAACTCCACCATCTGTGTAACAGCATATCGGGTGAGTCATTTACCTCAGTTACTAGGGCATTATGATATCTAGAGCTGTTTAGATATTTGTACTACTCAGAGAGTTTAATGTGTAGATGTTAAACTGCTATCTAGACATGCAATCCTTCTCATATGCAGCCTTTTTGTCGTGTACTTCACTGTTATGTAATGTATGATATCTACAGATGTTATACTCTGTACTTATGCATTGTCATCTGTATTCTTATAGTTTTACCAAACACACACAACCTGTTTCACCATCACATAATAAACCTGTTAAACTGCAAACAACAGGCCTCTTATTTGGAGACAGGAATGGTTTATGCTGAATGTTGGATTGCACACTGAATGAACATGTAAGAAGACAGAACACAGACAATGGGGTATCTCAAACCAGGATCAGGGAGAGGGAATCAGGTGAGAAGTTTCAGGGGTTTGGTCCACTTAAAAGCGGAACAAAGGTGGCTGCTGCATTTTCCCGGGGCATTCTGAATTGAGATGCGCCAATGTGTGAAACCACCGAGAAATCTGTAATCACTTAGCCTTCCCTGGTCCAACAGGTCATATGCAGGCTCTTGTCCCCTTTCCTTCCTGGGCCCCGGTGTACCCCCTAAAGTTGCGCCCCTGATGGGCACAATGATGGGCCCCCCTGACCTCCCTGGCCCTGGTGCACCCCTATAGCTATGCTCTTGATGGGAAGAATGATGGGACCTACTGAACTCCTGGACCCTGGTGCCCCCCCTATAATTTCACCCATGATGGGAATAATGATGGGGTCTCCCTGACCTCCTGGGCCCAGGTGCACCCCCTATAGTTATGCCCCTGGTGTCCTGCCCCCTGTAAATGCTAGATATGACAAAAAAAGACCTTACCTTTCCCTGGGAGCCTGGGTATCTGCTCCACATGCCACCGTCGCTGCCTCTTTTTCACATCTAAAGGTAGAGATAGGCTGGGCCAGTGCAGAGACATGAGCTACGTGCAGCCACATTCATGCCCACCACTTGCCTCTTCCTTCAGGTTCAAGGAGGAGGAAGTGGCATGAGCCGCTGACAGTTACCTGGAAATGGGGGGTTGTCGAGGGAATTTTTTTTCCTGACACCATGCGGTTGCACTGCAGAGAGCACCACATGTATTGATGCAATGGTGGAGGCCGAGCCCCCTCTCGGACACTCAGGCCCCGGGCCAGGGACCACACCAGGGGCAGCACTATTGATTCCCAGCAACATTTAATGGCAAGAGGGGTAGAGAAACTGAACTATGAGAAAAAAACATCCAACCATTTTATATGTCATGTTAGGAGGCTACTAAGTGGAACCGGACATATAAAACCTCAGGTGACCGACATTACAAGCTGCCTGCAATTTTTTCATTAGTATTTTTATGACACAAAAGCTAGGTCTAAGGGGCCCTGTGTAAAATATTATTAAATACAGGTAGAATGGTTTAGAAATCATATCTGTATTGACAGTTAGGCCTAATGGCCTGGGAAGGAATAGGTATAAATACTCTGTTCCGCATCCATGGGCATCATGCTTTGGGCCAAATTCCCAAACCCCTCCATGTCACCCGGCAATGTGTAGCCTGTAGAGTTCACCGAACGGATGTGCATGCTGCTGTCACAGGCATTACCAGTGGCTTTTTAGTGGTTGGGCATCCTAAATTAGAGGCAGATGCATGTTTTTTTTTTACTTTAGGCCCATTCTAACTCAGCTATTTTATTTTTCCAGTTGCAAGTATTAATCACCCACCAGTGATGTTGTATGAGGAGCAAGGGGAGTGCGGTACGGTGTGGAATTGCACTTACAGCTAGTAACCCTTGGTCAAAGACGATTCATAGGAGTAAAACAAATGGCTTTATTCTTGGTTACCCTACACTTCAATGCATTCTTCAAATACACTTTGGTCACATGACTCAGGGATTCAACTAGTTCCTTGTTTACTGCAAAGCTTCCTCCAAAACCAGTTCCAAACCTTTCATCTTCTTATAATATAAGTCTGTAAGTCTATAAGAGACTCCAGGATTGGCCTCTAGCCTGCCTCTGCTGGTAAACTAAACTTTGGTCCCGCAATGCTTTGATCGCTGGCCGTCACACCCCCAGCTTCCTGCGGGTGTGTGCACTACGGCTTTCTGGACGGCTGTACACGCTCGCGTGCACGCCTGCACAGAGAGTCGGTGGCACCTTTGAGATCACCCACCGCTTAGTCAACAGCAGCTCCCGGCTGCTTTGGGTACCAGGGATGAGCAATGGAATGATTTTCCATCCACTTTATCGTGATGAATATGCCACAAATATAGTTACATGAGATATGCAAAAATGGATCCCCTACATTTCGGATGCTCTAAGTCTAGGAATTTGGTTACTATGGAAACATGAATAAAAGCGAAATACCACATTTTACTATTCCTATTTTTTTCCTTTGCACCATTTCTTGACAGAAGCTTGAGGACTGACTTCTCCACAAACTAGCCAATATATAATTGCTCCTTCATGCTGAAAGAAGCCAGGCGGGGAGATTGTTTTGCTTGGGTAGCTTCCGGCTCCGCTCAGTTGTGAGCCATGCTGCTCAGTGAATAGTGAATCTACTTTATCTGTTGTACAAAGGAAAACTTGACACAAGGTTAACAGCTGACAGAAAGTCTCTATTTAATGTACAAATGGGAACATTCTGAGGCTTGACCTGCGCTGAGGATAGTTGTAATCACTCTATCTTTGTTATTACCGCTGCGTCTGTTTTGGCTCTGTATTTATGGAGGCCATTTTAATGTTATTTTATTACTCTTCACCCTGCTGCTTGTCGTAGCTTTTCTTATACTGTGACTGGTGACAACGTCGATGAGAAAAGTATATTCTATGCTATTTTCAGGATGGTAACTTTTTCATTAAGTGATCATCACAGTTTAAATTGCAAGAGTTGCCATAATGAATTCAATGATATAAAAATGGCTGTCTCCAGCTGTTCTGCCCGCAGCAATGTATGTTTGCTATAACAGTTCCACACAAATGCTTTCCTCATTCACAATGCTTAAAGAGGCCTGCTGTGACGAGGCTTCTGGGATGTCTAGCGTGAATTTGCCACCACATGACTACAAAGACCCGACACAACAGACTGGAGAAATCGCCTTTCTTTTCTATGCAGCTGTAATGTTGCCAGGCTGCTGAATTTGTTGACGCTGGGAGATGCTTTGTTAAAGAATAGGGTAATTTGACTAACCCCCTCCCATCTCCCCTGCTAACGCTGATTTGACAGATCAAATGAAATAATGACTCAACTGGTCCCCAATATCTGAACAGTCCAACGCTGGAAGGCAAGCACTGTATCCTTGTTGTGATACAAAATAACCAGCTCACTCAGCACAAAACAGAAGCACGGATCCAGAGATCTCTTGGTATAATCTCATAAGTAATTTGAAGCAGTACGGTATTCAGCTTGTTGGTAAAAATAAATCTTAACTTTTAAAGTTTAAAGGGAAGGGCACAAATCTACACAGGAACAGTATCCAGTATACACCATCCGGACTTAGGTACATACATGAATCCTACTACAGGGACCTTGTAACGAGTTTCGGGCTAGACGCAGCCCTTAATCATACATATCAGCCCAGGGAAAAAATACAGTATTTTATACTAAAAAAATAATTCAAAATTACCTGGTGTGGAGGAGGCTGCACGCCGAGCCGCCGTCTCATGTTGGAGCGGAGGGCCGGGGAGCCTATGTGTGACATCACCGATGATTGGCCAGATGCCCACCCAGTGGTAGGCTGCAGGCCAGACAAGCCTCCCGTAGAACCGCATCCCATTGACTAAAAGAAAAGAAATAAATACATTATTTTTCCCTGATATGTATTATTAAGGGCTGCGTCTAGCCCGAAACGCGTTACAAGGTCCCTGTAGTGGGATTCATGTAGGGCCAGTTGGCTACCATGAACCAAGCAGGTCGTGTTTTTAAATTTAAAGCGGACCAAAACCCACATTTTTAACTACCGGTAGAATCCTCTGAATTGCTCCCCCCGAGAGGAGTAACTTTTGCCAATTTTCACTGCTCCTGCTTCACTCTAATCCCAGCTAATGGCGTCTATTTTAGCTGTAAAGCTCTACCTCCTCCATTTATTGCCACTGTTGTGTGTGGCAATTATGTCATTGCCATACCTATGCAATGATTGATCACCTGATCGCCTGCCATCTCACAGAGATAGTCCACAAAAGAAATGTGTTCCAGGGCAGATCAAAAAGTAAAAATATCTATTTCTAGTTCTACACCCTAAGAAGGGAGTATCGTTAGGGGTTTTGGCCAAATGTATTTTGCAAGTTCAGTGGGTTTTGGTCCGCTTTAACTGCCAAACTGGATTGGAGAGAGAAAAATGTGCGGGTGTTTAACTCTTTCCCTGCCGGTCTGCGTAGAGATTTTGTCAGCTCTTGTTATGCATTTTGCACTATGTATGTTTAACTGTGATCTCTGCCAGAATTTCAAGGGATATATTGATTTTTTTTCAGCAGATTTTGGGCTTTATTTTGATAATTTTCTCTGTGCATATTGTGCATTTTATAAAATGCACAAAAAAAATTGTTATAGACAACTGATGGGTGTATTTCACTTGGTGTGAAATTCTTCAAACACAGGGTGTGCACCACCTACTTGATAAACTCTTACCAGATTCCCCCCAAAACACGCAAAGATCAATATAATTTACATGGAACAGGTAGAGAAAACTCCCATCTCCCATGACCAGGCAACTTCCATCATTTATCTTGCCAAATTAGGCCATCAATCATTTAAAATGTGTAAAATAATAAAACCTCCAATCAACTCCCATATTAAAAGCATGTAAATAAAATATAAAACAAATCTAGTGTAATAAATTCTAAAACTAGGAGCCAGACGTGTTCCACAACAACCCAATCTAGTACAGCTGGTATAAAGGGGGTGGAGCAGTCTTACCATCAGCACGCTATCCTCACTTAAGAGCTGATCCAATCTGCTGCCAGTCCCACCACCGACACATTTCGTCATTAACTTTAACTAGGCTGGCGGCGCAGCAGTAAACTGCTCTATTTATAGCACCGCTGGTGTGAAAGCACAATCTCCAGCTCTGCCCATCCAGGGCATAGAGGGAAGTGAAGTCATTGTAGCTCCAGTGGACGAAGAGAACGGGCCACTTGCATAGTAGAAAGCCACTCCATTCAAAGACTACAAAAATCAGCACCATGGATAGCAACCAATTGTTAAAAAGACGGTGCTCGAAGGGCTGTTTCTAATTAAAGAAAATTAGGGTGCATAGAAAACACCTTTACAGTAATTAAAAATCAAGTAAAAAAAATTAACATCAAAGGTATAAAACAAGTTATAAAACAATTGACATCAAAATCTCCCATAGGTACAAGTGTATCTAAGATAAAAATCTATTTGCTTTCCCTCCTGGAGATCTTTCTAATGACGTGGGATAATATCCAATGTTTTTCTGTCCAGACCCATAAATGATATAAGTGCAGGATTAGAAGAATGTACTGCTTTAAAATAGGCGGATAAACTATGTGCATTAAATCCAGCCTTAATGTTATAAATGTGTTCATGTAGGCATGTTTTGACATTGTAAATAGTGTAAATACGGTGAACAGACTAATGTATTTGTGGGTTTGACATCAATGGTAGCATTTAAGATCCGCTTGGGGGAGCATGCCTGTGACATTTTGCCACACAATGAAAAAAGTCTTAAAGCAACACATTTCATTTTAGTAAATGGGGGATTTCCTATGGGTTGAAAGCTTGTGGAATTCAGATTGTTAGAGGGAATAGTTGCTGGATCTATGAGCTAGGTACATTGGTTCCTAGGAGTCTGAATGTGGATACAGGCCTGTGTGCCTTTCTATAATGTGGGTATTTGATATCTGGGATTTCCCCTGGGATTACTGTACACATGTGATGTGGTTTAGTTATGCTTTATGTTAGGTATGACTGTCTTTCCGAGGAAGGAAAGAAGCGGAAATTCCGCTGTGGCTCATGGCTTAGGTCAACTTTTGCCTCACTGCAGCACATGTATCTTTATATTCAATTGGGTCGATTCAAAGAAACATGTAACAGCTTTGATTTTGGTGCCGATCATCCTATTTTTCCCGTCCGCTCGTGCGTTCGTATGAACTTGCGAGTGATTCTATAAGCAAATACGTTTCTATCCTAAAATGTACGTCCGTTCGTATGGCAGTTCGGGAATCAGACCTATGTCAGTTTCCATCCTGAATTTTCCGTTTCATTTCTCAGGTTGCAACATTGGTTTTGCCCTTTTTCCTTTTTTGTCTGGACGTAAATCCTTCTGATCTTGCGGCTGCGCACTACAAACTTACCTCATTAAAGTGCATTCTAAATATTTGGTCTTTTATTTTTCTTTTTTTCATTCATTTTGTAGTAACCAACCATTAATGAATGCATTTGCATAAGTAAATCTTACTTTGTTTAATTTTTAGTTAACTTGCATTTTTTACTTGAGGATTTAATTTAAATATTTTGGCTTCAAATGGTACAACTTAAAATTTTGGGTGTGGTTACCCACACCCTCTACATACAGATTTGCTCTTAAAAATTAAAAAACACCCAGCAACTTCTGCATGTTATGAGCCTAGAAACAGCCAAGATGGCGGCTCAGGTATTCTCGGGCAGCCTGCAAACAGAAAGGGCCTTGTGACTGTGTTGCTCTGCATTCTTTGATTTCTGACCCTTCCGTGCCCCCAGCTCTGCTGTGTCTGTGCAAAATACAGCAGTAACCCACATCCTGCACTTATCCCGCTCTCCTCTCCTCAGTAAGTGTGATGCATCTGACCAAAGATGTGCTTAAATAATTAAACAAAGCAAAGGTAAACAACTACACCAATAAATTCAATCTAAAAATATTATTCTAGTACATCAATTTAAAAATAAATAACAAAGGACATACGTTTCTTTAATTAACGCAAATATATGGATGTATTGCAAAATAAAGGTTTACATGCAAAGGACTAATTAAGGTCCACATTAAAATGCTTTTATAAGGCATACATGAATCAGGTATGCATTGCCATACAATTTATGGCCTCGGCCATGCTGATACATGCAGTTCATTGGAGCTCAAGACGCGCAGACTCCTCCACATAGCCAAAAAACCTGTTCAAGAACAGCAATCCGACTGCTAAACGGTGTCGGCAGTGGCTTTCTTTTAAAACGTATTTAGAGGTTTGAAAACTGTTCTCTGAATCACACCTAAACACATCCGATTATCCTAAGTTTTACGTTTTGATCCTAAGTTTTAGGATTTGATCCTAAGTTTTATGTTTTGATCCTACAATTTAGGAACGAACTTCCGATGATCGTAAGAGCATATACGAATTTGTACGTAGGCTTGTGCGAGTCGGAAATGGCCAAAAAAACAGGAAAAAATTACTAACACCCACCCAAACTTACGATTCTCGATCCGAAATCAATTAACTTTTGCTCTTTGAATCGAGGGGAATGTGTACATGAGATATGGGCTTGGATAAAAAATGGTGCAATCTTACTATATGCACTGGTGCATTGTCACCATGATAGTAGGCTGCATTGTAGGCTCCTTACACTGTACACAATGCTTCATTGGGGTCTTTTTTGGCCATTTGGTGTATTTATAACGCAGCTTTGAGGTGTCTTAGTTCCTCCAACATCGCGCTACCATCAATAATATGTTTGTTTAACTTTATTTTATCTCCCTAAGAGTTAATGTTTATCAGCTGAGGAATGAATGTAGCGAGTGAGGCTTTGCTGCCCCGACTGCGTGTTCTTGATTGGATAGCTCCGCTGTGGAGGAGGAACCTCGGGTGAATAAGAACAACAGACCCGGTGTGAATGGACACTTTGCCTTGACAAAGCTCAGGTGGGCGGAGCGAAACGCATTGGTGGGAGCTTGACTACACCCCCTAACCTTGATCATTTGGCCTATACTGACAAGGAGGCTGCATTTTGTATCAAGGACCTTTGGAGCAGAGTGAACGCTGGCTGTTCAGAGGGCCACGGCGGTGACAGGGGTCTCTCAATCAGCGTGGGAATTTGCAGTGAACTCAGGCACAGACCCCAGTGGCTTTCAGCACATGGAATGTGAGGTTTGAATGTCCCTCTGCAACATTGCTGCTATCTTTGTTTACTACCCAGGTGAGCACCTGCCGTATGCAGTTTATTGCTATGTATTGTACTTTCCAATGGAGGTGAGCATGCAAATTCCCATTGGAGTAAAGATTCATTATTGCTGTTGCTAGTTGCTTTCTGCAGTCCCAATCTCCTATAAACCTGAGCCGGCAATATGAAAGATTGGACTGGGCATTTTTCTATTTTTGATATAAGCAATAGGTAGTAGCACACCTGACACGATAATTTTAGAGGTGGGTGCTCTAGGTATATTAGAAAGGGTAGGTAGTCAGCACACCGTCGGAAAAAACAGGGGGTATCAGTACTGGGTGCAAATTTAATCCTGGGACACCTCTCCTCAAGTGTCCCATACATACATCTAATGGGAATGGATTAATGCACACCACTCACAAGATTTGTTTTGCAAAATAAAGGTAATCGTACAAAAATCAAACATATACAAGATTTACATACAGATTGTATTGTATCAAAGAAAGGATACAGTGCTGGTATTGCAATACACAGAAATATGCGCAGTCTCCAGGATCATAGTACACCTCAAAGTAATAAAGAAAGAATGAATCTATTGAGACGGCAGCAACAAAAGTTAGCAGGTAAAATGAACCTAAGTACACTATACCTATGAGGTGGTGACTATATTGGTCCTGAGGAATGTTGTCGTCAGGATGTTCTGTATGAAACAGTCTCTGACCAATTAAGTTAAGGAAGTATGATCAGAAAGATATCAAAAACACAAGGTCTGAGAATAATCTGGTCAGAGTGTGTCTCATTCACATAAGCATCATGCCAGATTAGGTCAGAAAATACAAACAATCATACAGACATAATAAAATCATGACGTGCATCATTATGAAATACAGAGACAGTTATGTAACATGATTACCAAGTGACAGGGCACTGTGATCGCGTGCGCTACCAACGTTTCGGGGCAGGGCCCCTTTCTCAAGGCTGCGATCACAAGACATCTAGAAAGGTACCTTTTATGTGTGTGTGTGCGGCGTCCCCCCTGGCCGGCCAGAGTGGCGTTTCCCGGGCGCGCTCGTAGAGCGCGTTCCGGTACGTCACGTCCGGTGAGGCGGTCCCGGCTGGCGTCACTTCCGCCGGTGGATGGCATTGTGAATCTGCCATCCACCACTTGGTGACGTCAGCGCGCGGGGCCTGCGTCCCCCGGAGAGCTGATTGACACTTTAAACAAGCTTTATGAAGATGGCAAAGGATGAACAAAGTGGAAATGTGCGGATCCGGCTTGGGATTTTGAAGGAGGATCGCAGTGTCAGACAGCGGGGGAGATGGTTAATCAGGGTGGAGGCCGTAGGACTTGTCCCTATGGATAAAAGAATATGAGAAATATGATTAAAACCAAAACATAAAACTAAAAATAAGATGTATGATCATCAGTGCTATTCATATATGCCAAATAGTTTCAAAGCTGCGTTTATATGTAACTACATGTTATGGCAATACATCATGTTCCAATCTAAATAAAGGGAGTATATGCAGGGCAATCCTAAGAGATGAAAATACTTTAGAAATAAATTATAATGACTGTAACTGGATCCGAGAACACTGATGGGGTGCTATCCATATGGGAAATGGATATACCTGTATAGGACAGTTAGGAGATTACTAAATATGGTATAGGTTCAGGGGCAGTTAATCTAATGGTGCCTGATATATTGTCCTCTCAGACAAGAGGGTGTATTTTCCAAGAATATTATGGGTGATTGTAAGTGGTGAATTCCCTGTCTATGCAAAAAAGAGAGAGTATATGGCCCGAGAGTGGTACATCTAGGCTGGTGCACATCAGCCAGCCTGGTATCGGATACAAAAAGGGTGA
Source organism: Gastrophryne carolinensis (assembly GCA_027917425.1). NCBI lineage: Eukaryota > Metazoa > Chordata > Amphibia > Anura > Microhylidae > Gastrophryne > Gastrophryne carolinensis. Next base: position 553,863,137 of record CM051235.1, read on the forward strand.
TAAGTGGCCAGTATGGAGCTAATCAGAGAGAGGCGGTTACTATTGCGCCAGAAGTTAGATTTGATTTAGGACTCCCTATTTCCTTTAATGCATTACCTTGGGGTTCAGTGAGGCATAGAATATCTGCAGAGACTTCGGACCTTTGATAAAAATGTAAAGTCGGACGTCCCTCTCTGTGCTCAAGCTGGTCCTCTCATGGACTTTTTTGGGGGGAGAAAAAATAGTGATGTTAGATCATCAATTTACACAAAGACTTTATAAGAATGGTGTATAGTCCATCTCTTCATTGAGGCCACGTGGTGCTTTGGTTTGTAACGTGTAAATCCAATGGAGTTCACGATGTAGCAGTGTCAGGTTCCTATCACCCCCTCTAGATGGTGGTTTAACCTGCTCGATTGCCTGGAATCTGAGTTGTGACACCTGGTGTCCTGCTTCAATGAAATGGCGGGTCGGGGGGAATCTAGGTCGGATCGTCGGATGGCACTACGATGTTCACTTATGCGAGTCCTCACCTCCCTGATAGTTTTACCAATATATGCTAAGCCACATGGGCATTTAATCAGGTAAATGACAAAGTCCGAACTACAGTTCAAAAAGGATCGGATTGGTAATTTTTTGCCTGTTTGTGGATGAGTGAAGAAGTCGCCCTTAGTTACGTAGCCACATTGGGCACAGTGGCCGCATGGGTACATGCCCTTAATCCGGGGATGAGTCGTGAGCCAGTTCTGCAGGGTATCCCTAGTCCTGGGTTGGGTTTCTGCCCTAATCAGACGGTTCCTAATGTTCCTAGACTGTTTTTTCACAAACAGAGGGGGATGATTAAAGGTGTCTTGTAGAGGTTCATCTGCTGAAAGTATGTGCCAGTGCTTTTTTATTATGTGTTCTATTTGTGGGGATACTCGTGAGTATTTTAGTATCACAGGTATTCGTGATGGTAGCTGTTTAGGTCTATGCTGTAGTAATGCAGCTCTGGGTTGTAAAAGGGCCTTTTGTTTAGCTTCTTCCAAAATATGTCTGGGGTATCCCCTTTCAAGGAAATCTTTTGTTAGAGCGTCAGCCTTCCGGACAAATGTGTCCTGGTCAGTAATAATCCTTCTTAATCTTATATATTGACTATAGGGTAGGCTTTCTTTCATGCGTTTAGGGTGGAAGCTGTGAAAGTGTAGAAATGTGTTTTTGTCTGTCTCTTTCTTATATAGGTCAGTTATTATCGTGTGGTCTTGTATTGTCACTAGGACGTCTAAAAAATGTACTTGTTCATGACTATAGTCTAAAGTGAACTCGATGGTTGGCTCAGCTAAGTTCAAACGGGACACAAATTGGAGTAGAGTCTGCTCTGGACCATGCCATAGGAAGAAGACATCATCGATGTATCTAACCCAATAGATGACATGTGACATAAAAAGAGGATCCGTGTATACATGTTGTGTTTCGAAATGGTCCATGTACAAATTTACATAAGCTGGGGCAACGTTAGAACCCATAGCGGTTCCTTGTAACTGCAGGTAGAAGTTTTTGTCATATCTGAAATAGTTCTTGGTTAGGACTATCCATAAGAGGTCTAGACAGAACCTGTTGAATTCAGGAGTGTCACCCATCTCCGTGAGCACTTGTGCTACAGCAGAGAGGCCAGCATTGTGTGGGATGGATGTGTATAATGATGACACATCCATACTACACAAAATCGTGTCAGTCGGGAGTGTGCCTAAGTTGCCAATCTTGTTCAGGAAATCTCCTGTATCTATACGCTTGCGTATACTCAAGCCGATCATGACCTGCTAATTACCAGGTACGGCAATACATCCAATCCATTTAGTAATGACCATGTTTCTTTAAAAAGAGTGTATGAGAATACTAGGAAAAAACTAGTACAATACCAACTCCATTCCCAGACACTGGTAGAATATCTAAGGGCCAAAAGAATCCCTAGGGGACTACGACTAGCCATACGCCCCACATTCTGTAAAGAGGACAAGGACTTCTGTAATAAGTGGTTCTGGATCTTCAATAAATGTAGCCTAGATCTAATAGCGCTTACAATAGAAGGCATCCAATCCCAAACTACCCAAATAGAGACATCAATAAGAGAAGTCCAGGCCCAACTGGAGCGCCACATTAGTATTGCAGATCTGAAGCTTTATCTTGAGGAAGTCAATACCCAAATTACACAATACGAAACAGACACATTGAATTTTAAGCTCAATAAGTTTAGACGGGACACTCAGGACTACCGGGAGGACCAGGTCTATACCTGGCAGGAAATAAGGAGGTCACGTAGATACAATACTGTGGAATTTTAACAACCTGATAGTGACTCGAGCAGTGGTTCTGACACCCAAAGGCAACGTTTTTTAGAGGTTCCAACAACCTATACCCATCGAGGAAGAGGAAAACAAGGCGAGGGAAGAGACGCAACCAACAAGGTCCTGACCCGCAGCCAGACCCAATTGAGACCCTAGTGGTGAATTTATCCACACGTGAACTGACTCCCACGGAAATACAGGTACTGAATAAAGGACTAGGTTTTGTTCCGTATTTTTCAGGCGATCCAATCGATACTGACATTGAGATGCATAGATTCTTTAGGACTATCCGTTTGAAATCTTTCTTTGCAACCGCAGCCCTCACGTCAGATACAACTGAATGACCAGGACAAAACATCATCCCAGAGAGACCAGGACTCGCTGCATGTAAACCCAAAAGCAGGTGGGTACCCCCCATGACCCCCCCTAATGTAGAGACCTACATCAATTTAGTCCAAAGAGATATTCAACATTTAAAATGGTCTGACACGGGTTCTAGACCCCAGAGAGGCAATCTGACTAGAGCAGAAGAGGAGGCCCTGAAATCCCTTTCTACTGACCCTACAATCATTATAAAACCAGCTGACAAAGGAGGGGCAACCGTGATACTCGATAGGACTTACTATCACACTACAGTCATGGCACAGCTGAATGACCCACAAGTCTATCAGAAACTTGACTCTGACCCTCTACCCACCATCAAGACGGAAATAGATAGATTAGTCACGCAGGCCCACGACAGAGGTATCATCACCAAAAAACAAATGGAATTCATGATCACTAAATTACCCATTACCCCAGTGTTTTACATTTTTCCTAAGATACATAAGCATCCCACACACCCACCTGGACGCCCAATAGTGGCTGGAACTGAATCAGTCTTTCAGAATATTGCCACATTTCTAGACAAGGTACTACAACCAAAAGTTATGCAAACAAGATCATATCTATTAAATACAGGAGATTTCCTGAACAAGATTGGCAACTTAGGCACACTCCCGACTGACACGATTTTGTGTAGTATGGATGTGTCATCATTATACACATCCATCCCACACAATGCTGGCCTCTCTGCTGTAGCACAAGCGCTCATGGAGATGGGTGACACTCCTGAATTCAACAGGTTCTGTCTAGACCTCTTATGGATAGTCCTAACCAAGAACTATTTCAGATATGACAAAAACTTCTACCTGCAGTTAGAAGGAACCGCTATGGGTTCTAACGTTGCCCCAGCTTACGCAAATTTGTACATGGACCATTTCGAAACACAACATGTATACACGGATCCTCTTTTTATGTCACATGTCATCTATTGGGTTAGATACATCGATGATGTCTTCTTCCTATGGCATGGTCCAGAGCAGACTCTACTCCAATTTGTGTCCCGTTTGAACTTAGCTGAGCCAACCATCGAGTTCACTTTAGACTATAGTCATGAACAAGTACATTTTTTAGACGTCCTAGTGACAATACAAAACCACACGATAATAACTGACCTATATAAGAAAGAGACAGACAAGAACACATTTCTACACTTTCACAGCTTCCACCCTAAACGCATGAAAGAAAGCCTACCCTATAGTCAATATATAAGATTAAGAAGGATTATTACTGACCAGAACACATTTGTCCGGAAGGCTGACGCTCTAACAAAAGATTTCCTTGAAAGGGGATACCCCAGACATATTTTGGAAGAAGCCAAACAAAAGGCCCTTTTACAACCCAGAGCTGCATTACTACAGCATAGACCTAAACAGCTACCATCACGAATACCTGTGATACTAACATACTCACGAGTATCCCCACAAATAGAACACATAATAAAAAAGCACTGGCACATACTTTCAGCAGATGAACCTCTACAAGACACCTTTAATCATCCCCCTCTGTTTGTGAAAAAACGGCCTAGGAACATTAGGAACCATCTGATTAGGGCAGAAACCCAACCCACAAGGACTAGGGATACCCCGCAGAACTGGCTCACGACTCATCCCCGGATTAAGGGCATGTACCCATGCAGCCACTGTGCCCAATGTGGCTACGTAACTAAGGGCGACTTCTTCACTCATCCACAAACAGGCAAAAAATTACCAATCCGATCCTTTTTGAACTGTAGTTCGGACTTTGTCATTTACCTGATCAAATGTCCATGTGGCTTAGCATATATTGGTAAAACTATCAGGGAGGTGAGGACTCGTATAAGTGAACATCGTAGTGCCATCCGACGATCCGACCTAGATTCCCCCCCTGACCCGCCATTTCATTGAAGCAGGACACCAGGTGTCACAACTCAGATTCCAGGCAATCGAGGAGGTTAAACCACCATCTAGAGGGGGTGATAGGAACCTGACACTGCTACGTCGTGAACTCCATTGGATTTACACGTTACAAACCAAAGCACCACGTGGCCTCAATGAAGAGATGGACTATACACCATTCTTATAAAGTCTTTGTGTAAATTGATGATCTAACATCACTACTTTTTCTCCCCCCAAAAAAGCCCATGAGAGGACCAGCTTGAGCACAGAGAGGGACGTCCGACTTTATATTTTTATCAAAGGTCCGAAGTCTCTGCAGATATTCTATGCCTCACTGAACCCCAAGGTAATGCATTAAAGGAAATAGGGAGTCCTAAATCAAATCTAACTTCTGGCGCAATAGTAACCGCCTCTCTCTGATTAGCTCCATACTGGCCACTTATCACCCTTTTTGTATCCGATACCAGGCTGGCTGATGTGCACCAGCCTAGATGTACCACTCTCGGGCCATATACTCTCTCTTTTTTGCATAGACAGGGAATTCACCACTTACAATCACCCATAATATTCTTGGAAAATACACCCTCTTGTCTGAGAGGACAATATATCAGGCACCATTAGAATAACTGCCCCTGAACCTATACCATATTTAGTAATCTCCTAACTGTCCTATACAGGTATATCCATTTCCCATATGGATAGCACCCCATCAGTGTTCTCGGATCCAGTTACAGTCATTATAATTTATTTCTAAAGTATTTTCATCTCTTAGGATTGCCCTGCATATACTCCCTTTATTTAGATTGGAACATGATGTATTGCCATAACATGTAGTTACATATAAACGCAGCTTTGAAACTATTTGGCATATATGAATAGCACTGATGATCATACATCTTATTTTTAGTTTTATGTTTTGGTTTTAATCATATTTCTCATATTCTTTTATCCATAGGGACAAGTCCTACGGCCTCCACCCTGATTAACCATCTCCCCCGCTGTCTGACACTGCGATCCTCCTTCAAAATCCCAAGCCGGATCCGCACATTTCCACTTTGTTCATCCTTTGCCATCTTCATAAAGCTTGTTTAAAGTGTCAATCAGCTCTCCGGGGGACGCAGGCCCCGCGCGCTGACGTCACCAAGTGGTGGATGGCAGATTCACAATGCCATCCACCGGCGGAAGTGACGCCAGCCGGGACCGCCTCACCGGACGTGACGTACCGGAACGCGCTCTACGAGCGCGCCCGGAAACGCCACTCTGGCTGGCCAGGGGGGACGGCGCACACACACACATAAAAGGTACCTTTCTAGACGTCTTGTGATCGCAGCCTTGAGAAAGGGGCCCTGCCCCGAAACGTTGGCAGCGCACGCGATCACAGTGCCCTGTCACTTGGTAATCATGTTACATAACTGTCTCTGTATTTCATAATGATGCACGTCATGATTTTATTATGTCTGTATGATTGTTTGTATTTTCTGACCTAATCTGGTATGATGCTTATGTGAATGAGACACACTCTGACCTTCTCAGACCTTGTGTTTTTGATATCTTTCTGATCATACTTCCTTACTTAATTGGTCAGAGACTGTTTCATACAGAACATCCTGACGACAACATTCCTCAGGACCAATATAGTCACCACCTCATAGGTATAGTGTACTTAGGTTCATTTTACCTGCTAACTTTTGTTGCTGCCGTCTCAATAGATTCATTCTTTCTTTATTACTTTGAGGTGTACTATGATCCTGGAGACTGCGCATATTTCTGTGTATTGCAATACCAGCACTGTATCCTTTCTTTGATACAATACAATCTGTATGTAAATCTTGTATATGTTTGATTTTTGTACGATTACAATATAACCTTTATTTTGCAAAACAAATCTTGTGAGTGGTGTGCATTAATCCATTCCCATTAGAGGTGGGTGCTCTCCAATCTGAGGCTCCACCTCAGCCTCATACACCACTGTAGTAAAAATTAAACATTTGAAATTATGCACACCTGACCAAATAATTGGTATTGCCAATTAAAAGAGTGTATTCGAAAATTCATACACAATAATAGTACTTTTCACAGATCACAGAAAAAGGATACATTGAGGCCAAGTTCAGTGAAATAATTGCTGTTCATAATCCCCAGGAGAATAGTGCACCTTTTTTTTAGCAAAAAAAGAACAATATATAGATTACAAGTAGCCACTAACATTGATACTATAGTGCTATACTAGGTAAGGAAATGATTACATAAATAAATGCTTCCTCCAAAAATAATATATCAGACACAGTAAGCTGAACCTCATTCAACTGCTGTTTCTAAATAGCATATGACAGACATGTTTTCCAGTAGAATTAAAGGGAGAAAGCTCTCTACAGAGGTCACATTTTCATGAATCTGCTGTGCTCCACACTCATCGAAGCTTTCTAAAAGTATTGTAGAGGAAAGATGTTAATAAAAAGACCATTTGCTTGTCGTAATCCTATAGCACTTACGGAGAATATGGTGTAGTTCTTTGGTGATTTGTACAGTGAGGATGTATTTTAAAGGTCATTCTAATCCTTTTGAGTTAATATCCACTTAGAGAGCTTGGGTGAGAAAGGAAAATTCACACTTCAGCTGGTGTTCTGCTGTCATCTCACTACACTGAGCAATGTGTCAAATTCATTTTCACAGTTAAGGCTATCTAAGCAGCCAGAAAAGCTTGTTTCCATTTCTAAATGGTATCTTTTAGTGAGCTGTGGCTAAGAAGAACCCTGTGGACACAGCCCTGGTGGGTTTAAATAACTTGGATCCTATAATTGATAAGTGTCTTGCTTTGATGCCTTGCCTGTCATCCTCAGGGGTAGCAAAACCATGCTGTTGTTTATAACATTTGGCTGGCTTATCCCAGCGAAACAGCCAGTGAGAAAGGTCTGGGGCATCCCCACGCCCTTCATCTTTCCTATCCCCCCTCCTGATGCTTTTATGAATGTCTCCCTTTGTTCCTTCCTAAGCTCTAATACGAGTAGTGGAAAAGCTACTGTTGGGTGCTAATCTCTCCCTCTTTTGTCAGCTTTTCCTTGAGACCCTCAAATGAATTCTGGCATCTGCCAGACACTGTTTTTTTAAAGCAAATGCTCCCACTAAATGAAACTTGCTTGAGAAAGTAAATGTGTTTTTGTTCCAAGACAGCAATGTTTGCAGCGAAACAAAATTCATATTTGAGAAGATAAAACAAAAGGGATGACAGCCGTTTGCGTCTTTGGGCTCTGTGTTCTTGGGGCTTACTTAAATAACACAAAACAAAAATCAGAATTCACTGGCTGACAGCGTCTCTCTTTTCCAACTTTCTCCCCATACAGTATCTTTCTTAGATTTTTCAGGTTTTCCTTCCATGGTATCTGTTTTACTGCTTGTGTAATATTCCTCTTTTTTACATTCTCCCTTTTCTTCTATTTTCCTATTTCTTGTTATTTTTTTATGTTTTCTCATTCTTATTCCCTCCTTTCACCTTCCATTTTTTAATTCTTGCCATCCGATTTTCTCTCATCTACCCGACTCCATCCTTTTTATACTTTTTTCATTTTACTGATCACATGTCACAGAACCAGGTGTGTTCTTCCTACTCTCCAGCAGAGGAGTTCCAAATCTCAGATGCACTTACACTTAAGCACTGTGAGTACCAGGTGTGCAAGCATGTGTGCATGCCCGCTCGTGGTGATACATCTTGTTTTCGCGGGCACACTAATGTGTGCACATTATCAATGAGACAATATGTCACACAGACTAGTTAAAAGTATTATTACTATATTTGTATTTAATAAATGTTAAAGAACAATCCAATGAAAACATTTTAAAGCAGATCAGGGGACTCTGATCCCAGGGGTGTGGTCAATTAATGGGTTAATACCGGATATATAATTTGGCCAGTAACAATAAATATTCTAAAATACATTTTATATTTGGTGCATAAGAATTTAGTTTTAGGTTTAAACCTCTTGACTGTCACATAAAAATTGAAAAAGTACTTCTGAAAATGTCTTGTTTTTTTTTTGCAGAGCTGAAAAGTCTCATATGAAAAAAGTTGGTGCATAACTATAACCCGCCTCATTTTAGCCTGGAGTACATGTTTGGCAGATGGGTGGGTAGGTGGACAGGCAGGTAGGTGGGTAGGTGGTCGGATAGGGCCTGGGCTTAGAGTTGGACTCCAGCTGGTTTTTAAGCTTTAGTATAACATTTGCCAGGGATAGGGCAGATGTTGCAGCTACATCTATGCGGCCTGTCTGCTAACATCTTGATTGGCAAGGGTGGCATCTCGGCAGTTGGGCAGCGGCTTCTTGGGGGCGGGGTGGATGTCGATATCTTGGCGGGGAGGGCACCTGCATCCTGGTGGGCGGGGCAGGCGGCATAGTCCTCTGCCACCACAACTCCAGACACGTCTCCCTGGTTGTTTTTTCCTGTAAAAAGTCTGGCATGGAGCAGAGGCTGGAGCTGTGGCAGCAATCTAGAGCTCTGGACTGCGGTGTATAAGGGCGGGGAGGGGCACATGAAACATGCTGCTGTGCGGGAGTGATGGGTAGGTGGGGGTAGGTAAGTAAAAAAGCACGTCCTGCATGCCCAACACCACTCCCTAGTCCCGGCTCACTCACCTGCCACACTAGCCCCTCTAGGTGCTCAGCTCCCCCCTCCTCTTACCATGACAGGCCTGGCACGTGTTATGAGCAAGGAACACACATTTTAGCCGAACATGCTCCCCATGTTATGGACACTTGGGGGGTTAATGAATAAATAGCTCATTACTAATCAATTGAGATGTGTATTATAAAATGTGATCAATGAATGTGTCTAAATACCCAATGGAAGTCTATATTAATAAATAACATAAGCTTAAATGGATAAACTATTAATTAATGGGTGATGGAACCCCGGAAGCAGGTGAGTGTTGTAGCGCCCTGGGGGGTCACACAGTAGGGCTTCTCGATCTGGGCTGGGGCTTCCCAATTGGGGAAGGCAAACAGACGGCCCTGGAATTTTTTAGTTTCCAGGGTTGTGCCGCTATCCTTATGTTCCTAGTCCTACGTGCAGTCCCAACCACCCGCTCACTAGCTGGGCTGTCCTCCTGGCTGTTCGGGAGAGCAGTATCCGCTAGGGCTGCCATTTCTGAGACTGACACTCTTGCATCATTACCCAACTTGGCAATTTGGCTAGGGTGCGCAGACAAAGGAATGGCCTTCCTTTTCTGTGCACCCATTCTACTCCCTCCATCTACATTTACCCAGCTACTTATCTGCTCATCCTGACCCATTACTCCACCCTCTGTATCTACCCCAGTTATTGCCTGTTCCGTGAGCAGAAAACTCTTTTCCATATTGTCAAGCCTCCTCAGTGTTGCATTCTGCTCCTCCAGATCTCTAACCCGAGCGTCCAAGGTTGCAATTTGCCCACATGTACCACAGCAGTATTCACCCAGGAACTGCTGCTCCTGAAGTGTTTACATATGACAAACTTTGCACTGAAGTAGACCTCCAATATTGCTAGCCGTTATCCTAGTTCCAAAACAGCAGTAAAAACTATTTTAGTGTTCACAGTTGCAGAAACTTTGGCTTTTAACTTCTTATTTTAGCACATAGGCAATAATAACATTTGAACACTTGAAGTCCCCCAATCAAAAGTCCCTTAATGAAAAGTCCCCTCACTTATAACACAACTTCACTTGAAAATACATCCTGAACTCGCAAAGCTCCTGAACCCGCTTTAAATGCGAATAATTCAGATCTTAATTCTAATGTGCACACATTCACAATGCTACACACTCCACCTGAATGCACACACATGCCCAAACCTCTTTAAAGTGGACCAACACCCAGGGGTGATCAGCCCGGGAATCTATAGGATTCCCGGGCCGATCAGATCCCTCCCAGCGGGGCATCCGAAATCGGGATGCCCCGCTGTGTGAAACCCCGTTCACATAAACCTTACCTTATACCCATTCCAACGGCGCATGCACAAGCCGCGGCCGCATCTCGGGCTTCTCTCTAGCAGGGCGCTCACCCGCGCCAGCCGTTTGTGAATGGCCAGCGCGGGCGCGCTCCCTGTTAGAGGGAAGCGCGAGATGCGGCCTCCAGCGAGCTCAGAGCAGCTGTGGTTGTCCGTCGCTTGTACGTGCATACCACAGCGGCTCTGAGCACTCTGATTGGACGAGCGCTCACGTAGGAGGGGTGAGGTGAGTTTTTTAGGGCGATCTGGGGGGTTTCACACAGCCCCGATTGGGGTGCCCCGCGGAAGTGGACCAAAACTCAGGATATTCAAAATCTTGGGTGTTGGTCCACTTTAAAGAGGAACAACAGACCCCACTTTGAATTTTCAGGGTGTTGTTCCTCAATGTGGCGGCATCCCGAATTGGGATGCCTCGCTGTGTGAATCCCCCAGGTCACCCTATATACTCACCTTTTTATCGAATCCACAGCGCAGACTCGGGTACTGGGAAAAAGCATTGGTCTCCGCCAGATTGCTCCAGGGATAGATGTGGCGAAGTTGCTAGTTCCTTATTCATGGCAGTTCCCGCAAAACTGCAGTCAAATCGCTGTACTTCCTGACAAAATGTCAGTCTGTCCTTTTCCAGTTTTGCTTGGAGAGCTGTAGGGGGTGGACTTGGGAACAGAGTGAAACAAGTTACCCCTTTGACCTGGTTCACTTGCCTTTGGTACTAATACACCTTATTTCCAATGGCCATGTTAATCAGTAGCTATTTGTTCACTACAGTGATACAATATCTTACAAAAAATTATATTATTTTATTGGTGCAATTCATATATACAGTGTTCATTGAATCATACAATACAATTTTGCATTTTACATCCTAATTTATGCATCCACTATCCAGCCCTTTGGTTATGGGACTGTAGTGTAGTTGTGTGCACCCTACTTTTTGTTGCAGTAGAGGCAGGTAAAGGAGTAGAGGCTTCTTCAGTTCTCCTGTGATGCCTGTAGGTATATGTAAGTAGCGTCAAAATTGGTGATGTATAGCATGTATATGGGTATGTACATATTGAAACTGCGATGCCTAACTCGCTTCTTCCTTTAAGCCCGCGTTGGCTCAGAGATAGAAGTGTAGAGTAATTGCTTGAGTATCTCCTAATTTAGAAAATAAATTGGTAAGTACTAGTAATTGTTATTTTTTTACATATATTGTGGCCTTGTTTTGCCCTCCTGTATTTCTCTGTTTGTAGTGGTAGCGGAAGGATGCCACCCTCTATTTTCAGCAAGTATAGGGAATAGAAACCCTTAGGGTGTAGCCATTTTGAGGTTGTATTAGGGTAATGTTGTGGATATGAGTAAACAGGGGTTTAGGTGTGCATTAAGGATAGGGTCGTGGTCCGTTGACTGTACCCTTTCGGGTTTACCTCCAAGAGAGTGGAGATCCTATACTAACCCAAGATGCTCCACTTCTACAGCTTGTATTGCAGCAGTGAGTTAAAACGGACCGTCACCCTGAATAAGAGCCTTGTATGTTTCCCCCACACCCTACATACAAACTGCCCACATTAAAAATCTTCCTATCAGCACCTATAGAGTCTCAGACAGGTGGTGTCCTCTGACTATGCCACTCTGCATTCTGGGATTTCTGTCCTTTTCCGGACCCCAGCTCTGCTTTGTGTGTGCAAAGCACAGCTATAACCCGCCCCCTACACTTTTCACCCCTCTCCTTTGCTCAATATGCGATGCTTCTGGTCAAAACTGTGGAAACTAGAGTTTAATGTCTCTAAAATCATGCACTTGGGTAGAAGGAATCCCTGCTCTGAGTACCGTATGGGCAGCATTGTGTTATCCAGGACCTCGGAGGAGAGAGATTTAGGGGTACTGATTACTGATAGCTGCAAGATGAGTGGACAGTGTAGCCAGGCAGTGGGAAAAGCAAGCAGGATGCTCGGCTGCATAGCTCGAGGCATCACCAGTAGGAAGAGGGAGGTTGTTATGCCGCTGTATAGAGCCCTGGTAAGGCCACAGCTAGAATACTGTGTGCAGTTCTGGAGACCTTACCTGCAAAAATACATTATTCAAATAGAAGGGTCCAAAGGCGGGCAACGAAAATGGTGGAAGGACTTAAACTTAAAACTTATCAGGAGAGACTTAAAGAACTTAATTTGTACAGTCTGGAGGAAAGAAGGGAGAGGGGGGACATGATTGAGACCTTTAAATATGTGAAAGGATTGAATAAGGTTCAGGAGGGAAGTGTTTTTAAGAAGAAGCTTAATGATAGAACAAGGGGGCACAACCTGAAGCTAGTCGGGGGAAAGATCAGGAGCAATGTTAGAAAATATTATTTTACAGAAAGAGTAGTAGATGCTTGGAACAAACTTCCAGCAGAGGTAGTTGAAAAATCAACAGTCACTGAATTTAAACATGCCTGGGATAAGCACACATCTATCCTAAGATAAATAGTACATACAGTATACACATAAGGGCAGACTAGATGGACCGTATGGTCTCCTTCTGCCGTCAACCTTCTATGTTTCTATGTAAGATGGTGGTGCCCCTATATTAGAGTCCTGAACAGCGATAAAGCCCAGTGGGGGAAAGAATAAAAAGTAAGCAACTAAAAACTTAAAATATATTACTTTTAGTTGCTGGGGAATAGTTTTTTTTAGGGGTTTGGCTTTTCATTCAATGATGTTCAAGGCCCGTTTTTTGTTCAGTTTCCAAAATAAAAACTTAAGCAGCAATTTCTCAGTTTTAACACTTGCCCACACTGCATTACCATTTCTCATTTTAACAAGCTGAAGAAAACCACCACAGCTGCACTCAAACCAAAGATCTTGAATATGTTTATTTTAACCCATCAATTTAAAACTAGGTCACACTTCATTTGTGGTTTGGCAGCATTGGATTTAGATGATCAGAATACCAGTAACATTTAGAGATGAGCGAATCGATTCTGATGAACCCAAATTCATTACGAATTTCAGGAAATATTCGATTCGTTATGATTCTGAATATCTCCGCGATTCGATCGCTCGAATCGCTTCCTTAAAACTCCATTTACTGCTATACAGCCCATCTAAAATGGTGGATCCAAATGTCAGGACATGTGCCATGGGGCAAGGAATCCTGGGTAGGTGTCACATGCTACCTATCAGCAGACAGGCTTACCGATGATGTCACAGACTCATATAAATGGCGGACATTTTGCGGAAGATCATTCTGACACTGTATTGTGGCCAGAGCAGATCAGGCAGAGAGAGAGCAAAGGACAGATAGACAGACAGATAGGTAGATAGATACAGCGAGGGAGAGATAGATAGATAGATAGATAGAACAAAAGAAGCCAAGCGAGGGACAGCTAGAGAGTAGGAGAGAGGCTGTGACAGTGACAGAGAAAGACAGGGACAGTTTAAAGTGTTTGCATTAGCTTACAAGACTATTTAGTGTAAATTACACACCTGCCTATTTAGCTTTCTCTTTTCCTGGTGTCATTCTTTAAAAAGCGTGCTAGCATAAATGTTTCAAGAGTACCTATCTATTAACTGGTTGCATTTTGTAATCAAAGTCACTTTTCCACTATCAAAGCAGCCAACCTGTGTATTTGAAGAGGGGGCATCCCAAACACTAGCATAAATATTTCAAGAGTACCTGTCTATTAACTGGTTGCATTTTGTAATCAAAGTCACTTTTCAACTATCAAAGCAGCCAACCTTTGTATTTGAAGAGGGGGCATCTCAAACACTAGCATAAATATTTCAAGACTACCTGTCTACTAACTGATTGCATTTTGTAATCAAAGTCACTTTTCCACTATCAAAGCAACCAACCTGTAAATTTGAAGAGGGGGCATCCCAAACACTAGCATAAATATTTCAAGACTACCTGTCTACTAACTGGTTGCATTTTGCAATCAAAGTCACTTTTCCACTATCAAAGCAGCCAACCTGTGTATTTGAGGAAGGGGCATCTCAAACACTAGCATACATATTTCAAGACTACCTGTCTATTAACTGGTTGCATTTTGTAATCAAAGTCACTTTTCAACTATCAAAGCAGCCAACCTGTGTATTTGAGGAAGGGGCATCTCAAACACTAGCATAAATATTTCAAGACTACCTGTCTACTAACTGGTTGCATTTTGTAAAGAAAGTCACGTTGTCAAATTGCCAGCAGCCATTGCCTTTAACCGGGGGGGGGGGGGGGGGGGGGGGCATCCCAAATATGCTAGCATGTGTCTTTTATGAGTGCACACATTGGAGTTTGCAGCATCAGCATTAGGAGCCCATATATTGCCTGAAAGACACACATATGAGCTGGCAGCAGCAGCATAGGGAGCCTATATATTGCCTGAAAGACACACCCTGGAGTTGGCAGCAGCATAAGGAGCTACCATGCATCAGCTATTACCATGGATCAGCCATTGGTGGGTGGAAATCCTGGCTGATCCATGCCAATTAATCTTCACAAAGGTGAGTCTCTCCACATTTTTTGTGGACAGACGAGTTCTCCTTGGCATGACTATGGCCCCTGCCGCACTAAACACCCGCTCAGATGGCACACTACTCGCCGGGCAGGACAGCTTTCCCAGGGCAAACTTTGCCAGTTGCGGCCAGCGGGTCCTCAAGCTGCTTTGGCATGGTCATGTCAAGGTATGACATTACCTGCTGGTTCAGGGCCTGTTCCAGGTCTTCCTGTTGCTCATGATTAGTCTCACTATGTGGGTGAAGAAAGCTACTCATTAGCGACTGAAGACTCAGGCTGCTGCTGATGGAGCTGCTGCTGCTGCTCCTGCCACCCCCCCAGCAGCCATGGCAGTGGAAGGTGAGCATAGATGCCCCCCTGAGTCAGACCTGCGAGAGTATGGACCATGGCGCAGATAGGCATCGGGCAACTGACTATGTAGAATGTTTCTGTAGTAGGTCAGTTTGTCCTCCCTCTCAGTGGGTGTAAAAAAATGCCCCCATTTTGTGCCGGTAGTGAGGGTCCAATAAGGTGGAGAGCCAGAAGTCATCCCGCTGACAAATGGGGACAATTCTGCGGTCACTACGCAAGCACGTGAACATGCATCATGCCATTTGTGCACTTGGAGGGACTACCTGTCTCCATCTCCACTGCATACTGCCACGGTGTGTCCGGGTCCTCTGTCTCGCCTTCCTCACAACCCTCTAGCTCTTCTGGCTGCTCCTGCTCCTCCTCTCCTGTCAGATGACTAGATAAAATGGCCATTTTGTCAAACCTAAACTGTGCTTCGCTGTGCCCCACCCCCTCCTCCTCCTCCTCCACTTCAGCCCCCACAGGCTTCATGTGGCCATGAAATATAGGCTCCATGTCTTCAGTGCCCTGACCAGCCATGGTTTCCAACATGTGTTCTAGTACATGAAGCAGTGGAATCACATTGTTCATCCCGTAGTCCTGGCGACTGACTAATAATTGGCTTCCTCAAAGGGCCTGAGCAAACGACAGGTGTCACGTATGTGCTGCCACTGGTTTACATTGAAGTTACACAGGGGAGTCCCCCTATGCGCTTGGATCATCAAGCGCATAGGGGGACTCTATGCGCTTGATGATCCAGCATATGGAGGGTGGAATTCCAACGGGTTAAAACATCGCAAATCAGACTATGTTGGGGGATACCGTTCTGACGCTGTAGCTCAAGAAGGGTGTGCTTGGCGGTGTAGGAGTGGCTGAAGTGCATGCGAAGTTTCCTTCCCGTTGTTAGGTTGTTTGCAGATGGGGGAAGACTTCAGAAAACGATTGACAACTAGGTTGAACACGTGTGGCATACAGGACATGGCTCAGGCTTCCTTGTCGCAGCGCAGACAAGATGTTCTTCCCATTGTCAGTCACCATGGTTTCCATTTGCAGTTTTCGTGGAGTAAGCCATGATTTCATTTATTGATTTATGATTTTTAGCAGTTCCTCCCATGTGTGACTTTGTGGCTCAGGGCAAAGCATGTGAAGAACAGAGTGAAACCACCGTGTCCTGCACACATGGTAGGCTGTAAGGGCACTGAAAAAATAACAACATAAATAAAAATACAGAAAAAAAAATATTTAAAAAAAAATGCAAAAAAAAATAAAAAAATATATATTTAAAAAAAATACCAAATATTGAAAAAAGAAAAAGAAAATGAAAAATAAAAAATAAAAAAAATACAAAATTAATCCCCCCCAAAAAATTTGATAAATGTTATATGTTATTGTTATTATGTTATATGCTATTGTTATTATGTTATATGTTATTATATGTTATTATTATGAATGTGTTCAAATAAGATAAATGTTAACAATTAATATGTAATTGTCAATTAGGCACTTTTTCTGTGACACCAATGCTAAGTGCAAGTGCACTGTCACAGGCACAACGGCCTAGGAGCGTGGAGGCCACAGCGGAGGGACCTGACCAAGTTGCTGTTGTGGTTGTGCAGGAACCACAATCACCCAGTGGGCCTTAAAGAATATGTATTGTCCCTGACCGTAGTTACAGCTCCAGACGTAGGCACTGCCGTAAACTTTGGTACACACTGACAGGCTAAAGAACTGGCCCACCTTCTATTCAACAAAATTGTACAGGGCTGGTACTGCCTTCTTCCCAAAGAAATGACAGCATGGGACTCTCCACCTCGGCTCGGCACAAGCCATCAATTTTCTGAAAGGTCCACCACCTCAAAAGGGAGGGACTGCAGCACCAGCAACTTATACAGGAGCACATTTAGCTTCTGCACGTTGGATGAGTGGGCACATACTGTTGTCTCTTGGACATGGCTTGGCCAATAGATTGCTGGTGGAATGACTCGGATTAAGAGGAGGAGGAGCATCTGGAGCGACAGTGGATGGGTATGACACACAGGAGGTGGTGGAGCCTTGGCTGGCTGGAACAGGGAGCGGCATGCCACTGGGTAATGCAGCAGGCTGGACCACCACTTTGGAGCCAACTCTCCCAGGCCGCTTTATGGTGACGCTGCAAATGTTGACGCAGGGCTGTGGGTCCAACATTGGGACCCTGGCCACACTTCGCCTTCTGCCTACACATCTTTCATATAGCCATGTTAACCTCCTGTGGATGCTTATACCGGGAGATCAGGCCTCTCACTGAGACTCCTGCTGCCACTTACCCCTAGTCTGCTGCGAACTCTGCTTGATGAATTTAGGCCTCTGCAACTTCTCTGTGCCCATCCTGGCACTTCTCTGCCTGACATACTTGGTGCGTATATAAGGGGAGGACAGGATTTGTCGATAACAGCAGCAGGTGTGTAACTATCTATGGCCTTTCACTAAGTAGTAACTAGGTCCTGAAGACTTTAACAGGAACAAAGTGATGAAACTCTTAGATGTTTTTTTGAGAGACTGGCCTGCGTGAAAATGATTCGACTGACTTTTTATTAATATTCTTAGGATAAGATATATGTGCCCAAAATCTGTACATGTTCTCTTCATGCTGCTGCCAACTCCAGGGTGTGTCTTTCAGGCAATATATCAGCTCCTAATGCTGCTGCCAACTCCAGGGTATGGTTTTCAGTCAATATATGGGCTCCCTATGCTGCTGCCAAATTCAGGGTGTATTTTTCTGGCACTATATGGGCTCTCTATGCTGCTGCCAACTCCAGGGTGTGTTTTTTAGGCAATATATGGGCTCCCTAATGCTGCTGCCAACTCCAGGGTATGGTTTTCAGTCAATATATGGGCTCCCTATGCTGCTGCCAAATTCAGGGTGTATTTTTCTGGCACTATATGGGCTCCTAATACTGCTGCCAACTCCAATGTGTTTTTCAGGCAATATATGGGCTCCCTATGGTCCTGCTAACTCCAAAGTTTGTTTTTCAGGCAATATATGGGCTCCCTATGCTGCTGCCATTCCAGTGTGTATTTTTTCTGGCAATATATGGGCTCCCTATGCTGCTGCCAACTCCAGGGTGTGTTTTTCAGGCAATATATGGGTTCCCTATGCTGCTGCCAACTCCTGGGTGTGTTTTTCAGGCAATAAATGGGCTCCTTATGCTGCTGCCAACTCCAGTGTCTCTTTCAGGCAATATATGGGCTCCCTATGCTGCTGCCAAGTCCAGAGTGTGTCTTCCAGGCAATATATTGGCTCCTAATGCTGCTGCCAACTCCTGGGTGTGTTTTTCAGGCAATATATGGGCTTCCTATGCTGCTGCCAACTCCAGGGTGTGTTTTTCAGGCAATATATGGGCTCATCATGCTGATGGCACCTCAAGGCTCTGTAATTGTGCTGCTCTGCGACAGCAAATCTAATAGCGACGCCTCTGATCTGCATGTCATACTTCTTTACAATATTATTTCACTAACCCAACATGCATCCTATGCATGTTACAGCCAAGCAAAACGTTCTGCAACCCTATGGAGGCTCTCGGAAGCCCAGAAATAGCCACTTTTAATAGCGATTCCTCGCGAATAATTTCGGACCGAAACTAATTTTTCCAGAAAATTCTGCGAATCAAATTTTTCAAAAGGTCGCTCATCTCTAGTAAGTAACATTAAGGAGAGATCACAAAGCAATCGTAGGATAGAAACTAGAACCATTCATAAAATAAACTGTCCACTATGTATACGTTAAAAAGTATTTACCAGTTTCACTAGATTGTACCTCTAATGCTTCTTTACAATTTCGTATTAGATAAAATCATGTTATCTCATTTCACCTAAAAGGCTATTTTTGTTTTAATGCCTCATTGCCTTGAGAAAACAAGAACAAGTTCAGTACAAACAATATCTCGTCCCTGTAGGGTGTTTATTTTGATAACTATTTTATTCCAGAAACATCTAATGTTCCTGCAGCTCAATGCTGGGATTAAACCTGGAAGCTTTGTTGACTGTGCTTTCAAGTCATAGCCTCCTGACTTTCAGACAGAATGTGGGAAGCAATTAGAGTATTAAATGTACATTTAATTGACTCTCAGCTTTAGATGCCCCTGGTTATATTTTCCCTCCTCAGTACAGGTTTTCCATGGTCTGTTCCTCCCAAGAAAACAGATTTAGTAGCTTCAAGGTCTAACCTTATTTCTGGATTTATGCAGAATGTGTTGAAAAATATTGCAAGACATTAATCACCAACTATGTGATCAATATAAAAGTTTTTCTCCCAAAACAAAATGAAAGATGGTTAAAAATAGTTTGATATTACAAATATATGTAACTTGCTGAATTACAGAAGGAGGGAGGGGGAGTTATACACCCTGCATGAGAATCGTTCAGTAAGGATGACAGTCTGTTAGAGTTTAGCATATGTCCCCTATATTAGTGGCACATTCAATCATGTGTTTTTTATTCTTCCGTCCAGGTGAAGCAAACAATCTCTTTGGGAAGCTCTTTTGCAATTTACCATGGTTATATGGATTTTTAACCTTAGACTTATTTTTGAAAAATGTTTACTTACCTAACAGAACATGAATACACAAGAGAAAATACATCCAAGATATAACCAGCGGTCATAAATACCTAACAAGTGACCTTTATTATTAAAGTTTTAACAGCTGTGAAAAGTCTCACCTATAGAAATCCAAAAGAGCATCATAAAAACTTCTCAATTTATCACTGTACAACCACTTAGAGAAACAGTGTACTACAAATGTATTTTTTTCCTTCAATTTATTCTACTTCGTACAATCTATTAGGGTATAAGGGAGGATACAGAGAAGGAAGAGCTTAAATATATTAGGGTATAAGGGAGGATACAGAAGGAGAAGAGCTTACAATCTATTAGGGTATAAGTAGAGATGAGCGAACTTTTGAAAAATTCGATTCGACTGATTCGCCGAATTTTCCGACAAAAATCGTTTCGACCCGAATAAATTCGCGACGAATCGCTATTAAAAACGGCTATTTCTGAGCCTCCTACAGCCTCAATAGGGTTGTAAACCATTCAGCCTTGCTGTAACACGCACAGGATGCGGGCTGGGTTAGTTAAATAATACTTTTAAGAAATATCACATGCAGATCAGAGGCATCGCTAATAGAATCGCAGAGCGGCACAATTGCAGAGAGTTGAAGTGGCATCACTATGAGGGGCAGAAGGAGCCCAAATATACACTGGAGTTGGCTTCAGGAGCCCAAAAATTGGATGAATCACACCCTGGAGTTGGCAGAAGTTGGCAGCAGCAGCAGCAGGAGCCCAAATATACACTGGAGTTGGCTTCAGGAGCCCAAAAATTGGATGAATCACACCCTGGAGTTGGCAGGAGTTGACAGCAGCAGCAGCAGGAGCCCAAATATACACTGGAGTTGGCTTCAGGAGCCCAAAAATTGGATGAATCACACCCTGGAGTTGGCAGAAGTTGGCAGCAGCAGCAGCAGGAGCCCAAATATACACTGGAGTTGGCTTCAGGAGCCCAAAAATTGGATGAATCACACCCTGGAGTTGGCAGGAGTTGACAGCAGCAGCAGCAGGAGCCCAAATATACACTGGAGTTGGCTTCAGGAGCCCAAAAATTGGATGAATCACACCCTGGAGTTGGCAGAAGTTGGCAGCAGCAGCAGCAGGAGCCCAAATATACACTGGAGTTGGCTTCAGGAGCCCAAAAATTGGATGAATCACACCCTGGAGTTGGCAGGAGTTGACAGCAGCAGCAGCAGGAGCCCAAATATACACTGGAGTTGGCTTCAGGAGCCCAAAAATTGGATGAATCACACCCTGGAGTTGGCAGAAGTTGGCAGCAGCAGCAGCAGGAGCCCAAATATACACTGGAGTTGGCTTCAGGAGCCCAAAAATTGGATGAATCACACCCTGGAGTTGGCAGGAGTTGACAGCAGCAGCAGCAGGAGCCCAAATATACACTGGAGTTGGCTTCAGGAGCCCAAAAATTGGATGAATCACACCCTGGAGTTGGCAGAAGTTGGCAGCAGCAGCAGCAGGAGCCCAAATATACACTGGAGTTGGCTTCAGGAGCCCAAAAATTGGATGAATCACACCCTGGAGTTGGCAGGAGTTGACAGCAGCAGCAGCAGGAGCCCAAATATACACTGGAGTTGGCTTCAGGAGCCCAAAAATTGGATGAATCACACCCTGGAGTTGGCAGAAGTTGGCAGCAGCAGCAGCAGGAGCCCAAATATACACTGGAGTTGGCTTCAGGAGCCCAAAAATTGGATGAATCACACCCTGGAGTTGGCAGGAGTTGACAGCAGCAGCAGCAGGAGCCCAAATATACACTGGAGTTGGCTTCAGGAGCCCAAAAATTGGATGAATCACACCCTGGAGTTGGCAGGAGTTGACAGCAGCAGCAGCAGGAGCCCAAATATACACTGGAGTTGGCTTCAGGAGCCCAAAAATTGGATGAATCACACCCTGGAGTTGGCAGGAGTTGACAGCAGCAGCAGCAGGAGCCCAAATATACACTGGAGTTGGCTTCAGGAGCCCAAAAATTGGATGAATCACACCCTGGAGTTGGCAGAAGTTGGCAGCAGCAGCAGCAGGAGCCCAAATATACACTGGAGTTGGCTTCAGGAGCCCAAAAATTGGATGAATCACACCCTGGAGTTGGCAGGAGTTGACAGCAGCAGCAGCAGGAGCCCAAATATACACTGGAGTTGGCTTCAGGAGCCCAAAAATTGGATGAATCACACCCTGGAGTTGGCAGAAGTTGGCAGCAGCAGCAGCAGGAGCCCAAATATACACTGGAGTTGGCTTCAGGAGCCCAAAAATTGGATGAATCACACCCTGGAGTTGGCAGGAGTTGACAGCAGCAGCAGCAGGAGCCCAAATATACACTGGAGTTGGCTTCAGGAGCCCAAAAATTGGATGAATCACACCCTGGAGTTGGCAGAAGTTGGCAGCAGCAGCAGCAGGAGCCCAAATATACACTGGAGTTGGCTTCAGGAGCCCAAAAATTGGATGAATCACACCCTGGAGTTGGCAGGAGTTGACAGCAGCAGCAGCAGGAGCCCAAATATACACTGGAGTTGGCTTCAGGAGCCCAAAAATTGGATGAATCACACCCTGGAGTTGGCAGAAGTTGGCAGCAGCAGCAGCAGGAGCCCAAATATACACTGGAGTTGGCTTCAGGAGCCCAAAAATTGGATGAATCACACCCTGGAGTTGGCAGGAGTTGACAGTAGCAGCAGCAGGAGCCCAAATATACACTGGAGTTGGCTTCAGGAGCCCAAAAATTGGATGAATCACACCCTGGAGTTGGCAGAAGTTGGCAGCAGCAGCAGCAGGAGCCCAAATATACACTGGAGTTGGCTTCAGGAGCCCAAAAATTGGATGAATCACACCCTGGAGTTGGCAGGAGTTGACAGCAGCAGCAGCAGGAGCCCAAATATACACTGGAGTTGGCTTCAGGAGCCCAAAAATTGGATGAATCACACCCTGGAGTTGGCAGGAGTTGACAGCAGCAGCAGCAGGAGCCCAAATATACACTGGAGTTGGCTTCAGGAGCCCAAAAATTGGATGAATCACACCCTGGAGTTGGCAGGAGTTGACAGCAGCAGCAGCAGGAGCCCAAATATACACTGGAGTTGGCTTCAGGAGCCCAAAAATTGGATGAATCACACCCTGGAGTTGGCAGGAGTTGACAGCAGCAGCAGCAGGAGCCCAAATATACACTGGAGTTGGCTTCAGGAGCCCAAAAATTGGATGAATCACACCCTGGAGTTGGCAGGAGTTGACAGCAGCAGCAGCAGGAGCCCAAATATACACTGGAGTTGGCTTCAGGAGCCCAAAAATTGGATGAATCACACCCTGGAGTTGGCAGAAGTTGGCAGCAGCAGCAGCAGGAGCCCAAATATACACTGGAGTTGGCTTCAGGAGCCCAAAAATTGGATGAATCACACCCTGGAGTTGGCAGAAGTTGGCAGCAGCAGCAGCAGGAGCCCAAATATACACTGGAGTTGGCTTCAGGAGCCCAAAAATTGGATGAATCACACCCTGGAGTTGGCAGGAGTTGACAGCAGCAGCAGCAGGAGCCCAAATATACACTGGAGTTGGCTTCAGGAGCCCAAAAATTGGATGAATCACACCCTGGAGTTGGCAGGAGTTGACAGCAGCAGCAGCAGGAGCCCAAATATACACTGGAGTTGGCTTCAGGAGCCCAAAAATTGGATGAATCACACCCTGGAGTTGGCAGAAGTTGGCAGCAGCAGCAGCAGGAGCCCAAATATACACTGGAGTTGGCTTCAGGAGCCCAAAAATTGGATGAATCACACCCTGGAGTTGGCAGGAGTTGACAGCAGCAGCAGCAGGAGCCCAAATATACACTGGAGTTGGCTTCAGGAGCCCAAAAATTGGATGAATCACACCCTGGAGTTGGCAGAAGTTGGCAGCAGCAGCAGCAGGAGCCCAAATATACACTGGAGTTGGCTTCAGGAGCCCAAAAATTGGATGAATCACACCCTGGAGTTGGCAGGAGTTGACAGCAGCAGCAGCAGGAGCCCAAATATACACTGGAGTTGGCTTCAGGAGCCCAAAAATTGGATGAATCACACCCTGGAGTTGGCAGAAGTTGGCAGCAGCAGCAGCAGGAGCCCAAATATACACTGGAGTTGGCTTCAGGAGCCCAAAAATTGGATGAATCACACCCTGGAGTTGGCAGGAGTTGACAGCAGCAGGAGCCCAAATATACACTGGAGTTGGCTTCAGGAGCCCAAAAATTGGATGAATCACACCCTGGAGTTGGCAGAAGTTGGCAGCAGCAGCAGCAGGAGCCCAAATATACACTGGAGTTGGCTTCAGGAGCCCAAAAATTGGATGAATCACACCCTGGAGTTGGCAGAAGTTGGCAGCAGCAGCAGCAGGAGCCCAAATATACACTGGAGTTGGCTTCAGGAGCCCAAAAATTGGATGAATCACACCCTGGAGTTGGCAGGAGTTGACAGCAGCAGCAGCAGGAGCCCAAATATACACTGGAGTTGGCTTCAGGAGCCCAAAAATTGGATGAATCACACCCTGGAGTTGGCAGGAGTTGACAGCAGCAGCAGCAGGAGCCCAAATATACACTGGAGTTGGCTTCAGGAGCCCAAAAATTGGATGAATCACACCCTGGAGTTGGCAGAAGTTGGCAGCAGCAGCAGCAGGAGCCCAAATATACACTGGAGTTGGCTTCAGGAGCCCAAAAATTGGATGAATCACACCCTGGAGTTGGCAGGAGTTGACAGCAGCAGCAGCAGGAGCCCAAATATACACTGGAGTTGGCTTCAGGAGCCCAAAAATTGGATGAATCACACCCTGGAGTTGGCAGAAGTTGGCAGCAGCAGCAGCAGGAGCCCAAATATACACTGGAGTTGGCTTCAGGAGCCCAAAAATTGGATGAATCACACCCTGGAGTTGGCAGGAGTTGACAGCAGCAGCAGCAGGAGCCCAAATATACACTGGAGTTGGCTTCAGGAGCCCAAAAATTGGATGAATCACACCCTGGAGTTGGCAGAAGTTGGCAGCAGCAGCAGCAGGAGCCCAAATATACACTGGAGTTGGCTTCAGGAGCCCAAAAATTGGATGAATCACACCCTGGAGTTGGCAGGAGTTGACAGCAGCAGGAGCCCAAATATACACTGGAGTTGGCTTCAGGAGCCCAAAAATTGGATGAATCACACCCTGGAGTTGGCAGAAGTTGGCAGCAGCAGCAGCAGGAGCCCAAATATACACTGGAGTTGGCTTCAGGAGCCCAAAAATTGGATGAATCACACCCTGGAGTTGGCAGGAGTTGACAGCAGCAGCAGCAGGAGCCCAAATATACACTGGAGTTGGCTTCAGGAGCCCAAAAATTGGATGAATCACACCCTGGAGTTGGCAGGAGTTGACAGCAGCAGCAGCAGGAGCCCAAATATACACTGGAGTTGGCTTCAGGAGCCCAAAAATTGGATGAATCACACCCTGGAGTTGGCAGAAGTTGGCAGCAGCAGCAGCAGGAGCCCAAATATACACTGGAGTTGGCTTCAGGAGCCCAAAAATTGGATGAATCACACCCTGGAGTTGGCAGGAGTTGACAGCAGCAGCAGCAGGAGCCCAAATATACACTGGAGTTGGCTTCAGGAGCCCAAAAATTGGATGAATCACACCCTGGAGTTGGCAGAAGTTGGCAGCAGCAGCAGCAGGAGCCCAAATATACACTGGAGTTGGCTTCAGGAGCCCAAAAATTGGATGAATCACACCCTGGAGTTGGCAGGAGTTGACAGCAGCAGCAGCAGGAGCCCAAATATACACTGGAGTTGGCTTCAGGAGCCCAAAAATTGGATGAATCACACCCTGGAGTTGGCAGAAGTTGGCAGCAGCAGCAGCAGGAGCCCAAATATACACTGGAGTTGGCTTCAGGAGCCCAAAAATTGGATGAATCACACCCTGGAGTTGGCAGGAGTTGACAGCAGCAGCAGCAGGAGCCCAAATATACACTGGAGTTGGCTTCAGGAGCCCAAAAATTGGATGAATCACACCCTGGAGTTGGCAGAAGTTGGCAGCAGCAGCAGCAGGAGCCCAAATATACACTGGAGTTGGCTTCAGGAGCCCAAAAATTGGATGAATCACACCCTGGAGTTGGCAGAAGTTGGCAGCAGCAGCAGCAGGAGCCCAAATATACACTGGAGTTGGCTTCAGGAGCCCAAAAATTGGATGAATCACACCCTGGAGTTGGCAGGAGTTGACAGTAGCAGCAGCAGGAGCCCAAATATACACTGGAGTTGGCTTCAGGAGCCCAAAAATTGGATGAATCACACCCTGGAGTTGGCAGAAGTTGGCAGCAGCAGCAGCAGGAGCCCAAATATACACTGGAGTTGGCTTCAGGAGCCCAAAAATTGGATGAATCACACCCTGGAGTTGGCAGGAGTTGACAGTAGCAGCAGCAGGAGCCCAAATATACACTGGAGTTGGCTTCAGGAGCCCAAAAATTGGATGAATCACACCCTGGAGTTGGCAGAAGTTGGCAGCAGCAGCAGCAGGAGCCCAAATATACACTGGAGTTGGCTTCAGGAGCCCAAAAATTGGATGAATCACACCCTGGAGTTGGCAGGAGTTGACAGCAGCAGCAGCAGGAGCCCAAATATACACTGGAGTTGGCTTCAGGAGCCCAAAAATTGGATGAATCACACCCTGGAGTTGGCAGGAGTTGACAGTAGCAGCAGCAGGAGCCCAAAAAATGGCCTAAAGACATAAATATGTTTTGCACCATTTGGAAAGTGTAAAACGTGGCACCATGCTGAATCTAGTCGCATGCATCAGGCATTGGTGGGTGGAAATCCTGGCTGATCCATCCCTGATTCATTTTGACAAAGGTGAGTCTCTCCACATTTTTAGTTGACAGACGAGTTCTCCTCGCCGTAACTATGGCCCCCGCCGCACTAAACACCCGCTCAGATGGCACGCTACTTGCCGGGCAGGACAGCTTTTCCAGGGCAAACTCTGCTAGTTGCGGCCACAAATCAAGTTTGGCTGCCCAGAAGTCCAGTGGATCCTCAAGGTGTGTTGGCATGGTCATGTCAAAGTATGACATGACCTGCTGGTTCAGGTCCTGCTCCAGGTCTTCCTGCTGCTCATGAGTAGCCTCACTATGCGGGTGTAGAAAGCTACTCATTAGCGACTGAAGACTGAGGCTGCTGCTGCTGATGGAGCTTCTGCTGCTGCTGCTGCCAACCCCCCCAGCGGCCATGGCAGTGGAAGGTGAGCGCAGAGGTCCCCTCGAGTCAGACCTGCGAGAGTATGGACCATGGCGCAGATAGGCATCGGCCAACTGCCTACGTAGAATGTCTTTGTAGTAGTTGAGTTTGTCCTCCCTCTCGGTGGGTTTAAAAAATGCCCCCATTTTGTGCCGGAAGCGAGGGTCCAATAAGGTGGACAGCCAGAAGTCATCCCGCCGACAGATGGAAACAATTCTGGGGTCACTACGCAAGCACGTGAGCATGCTTCGTGCCATTTGCGCAAGTGACTCGGATGGACTACCTGTCTCCATCTCCACTGCATACTGCCACGGTGTGCCCGGGTCCTCTGTCTCTCCTTCCTCAAAAACCTCTAGCTCCTCTGGCTGCTCCTGCTCCTCCTCTCCTGTCCGCTGACTAGATAAACCAGCCATTTCGCCAAGCCTAAACTGTGTTTCGCTGGGCAACTCCTCCTCCTCCTCTTCCTCCTCCTCCTCCTCCAGTTCAGCTCCAAGGGGGTTCATGTGGCCGTAAGATGTAAACGCCATGTCTCCAGTGCCCTGACCAGCCATGGTTTCCAACATGTGCTGTAGTACATGAAGCAGTGGAATCACGTCGTTCATCCCGTAATCCTGCCGACTGACAAATAAAGTGGCTTCCTCAAAGGGCCTGAGCAAACGGCAGGTGTCACGTATGAGCTGCCACTGGTTGACATTGAAGTTACACAGGGGAGTCCCCCTATCTGCTTGGATCATCAGGAAATCCGTGATGGCTTTTCTCTGTTCATATAATCGGTCCAACATGTGAAGGGTGGAATTCCAACGGGTGGAAACATCGCAAATCAGACTATGTTGGGGGATACCATTCTGACGCTGTAGCTCAAGAAGGGTGTGTTTGGCGGTGTAGGAGTGGCTGAAGTGCATGCAAAGTTTCCGTGAAGTTGTTAGGATGTCCTGCAGATGGGGGGAACACTTCAGAAACCGCTTGACAACCAGATTGAAGACGTGAGCCATGCAGGGGGCATGGGTCAGGCTTCCTTGGCGCAGCGCAGACAAAATGTTCTTCCCATTGTCGGTAACCATGATTCCCATTTTAAGTTTTCTCGGAGTAAGCCATGTTTGGATTTCCTGATGAATACATTTAAGCAGTTCCTCCCCTGTGTGACTCCGTTCGCCAAGACAAACCATGTGAAGCACTGCGTGACACCTCCGTGCCCTGCACACATGGTAGACTGGAGGGGCACTGAGACTTGAGCCTACAGTGGAGGGTGAGGAGATGGCGGAGGATGAGGAGGCCGAGTCGCACGGTGTCACAGGCCCAATGGGCAGAGAGCGCGGAGGCCGAAGCGGCGTGACCTGTCCAAGTTGCTGCTGCAAAGGGACCACATTCACCCAGTGGGCCGTAAACGACATGTACTGCCCCTGACCGTAGTTACAGCTCCAGATGTCGGCGCTGCCATGTATTTTGCTACACACCGACAGGCTCAAGGACTGGCCCACCTTCTGTTCAACAAAAGTGTGCAGCGCTGGTACTGCCTTCTTGGCAAAGAAATGACGGCTTGGGACTCTCCACCTCGGCTCGGCACAAGCCATCAGTTCTCTGAAAGGTGCAGATTCCACCACCTGAAAAGGGAGCGACTGCAGCACCAGCAACTTGGACAGGAGCACATTCAGCTTCTGCGCCGTAGGATGAGTGGGCGCATACTGCTGTCTCTTGGACATGGCTTCGCTGATGGATTGCTGGCGGGATGCATGACTTGGAGGAGGAGGAGGAGGAGCAGGAGCGACAGAGGATGGGTATGACGCACAGCTGCCTTCGGCTGAGGTGCTGGAGCCTTGGCTGGCAGAAATTGGGAGCTCACTTGGTGAGGAAGCAGACTGGACCACCCCTTGGGAGCCTCGGTTCTCCCAGGTCGTTTTATGGTGACGCATCATATGTTGACGCAGGGCCGTGGTGCCAACATTTGGACCCTGGCCACGCTTCACCTTTTGCCTACATATCTTGCATGTGGCCATGTTACCCTCCTGCGGATGCCTCAGGAAAAACTGCCACACTGCCGAGTAGCTACTTTTCCCACCCCCTGGCCTCACTGATTCACTGCTGCTGTTGCCAACTCCAGGAACCCCTGCTCCACTACCTCCCGATAAGGTAGACTGCCGCACAGCAGGTGCTCTACCCCGGCCCCGGCCCCGGCCGGCTCCAGCCTTTGGAATTGTGCCCCCATGCTGACTGCTACCACTTTGCTGCCTCAGCTGCTGACTCCGGGGCAACCTGCACCCCTCTTCTCCTGATGATGACGATGAAGCCCCTTCATCACCCGGCTCCCAAGTGCGATCGGCTTCATCGTCATCATCATCATCATCACCGGGTTGTGGCTGTACGTCACTGATGTTCGTGGATTCGTCAACAGTGTCTGGCGCAGGAGCTGGTACGCTCGCAGCACCCACGACACTGTCCACATCACTATTTGTCTGCCTAGCTAAAGAAGCCACCTCCATTTCTTGGCTGGGCAGTAGCTGCTGACTGTCCTCTATCTGATGGTCCTCCTCACTAAAGAGTGGAGCTGAACCCAAAGCATAGGATACGTCGCTGGGGGAGGGAACGGCGTAGGCCAGAGGCAATGGGAGGACAGGGACTGCTCTCGGGGCATGCCAACTCAGGGTTGTGTCAGAGGAACCTACCGACCCTAGACTGGGGGTCTCAGACGTAAGTTGTGATGATGTTGTTGATGAGCGCGTCAACCAATCTACCACGGCAGATGCGTTACTGGTGGAGACCCGACCGCTAGCAGATACTGGCAGATTAGGTCTCTCAGCGTGACTCCTGCTGCTACTGGCCCCCAGTCTGATGCGAGCTCTTCCTGCGGAATCTTGGCCTCTGCCACTCCTCTTTTCACTTCCAGGCACTTGTCTGCCCGACATAGTCTAACTGGCGTGGTAGTAGGTGATATTTAAAAAAACCCCGGGCAGCGGTGGGTCTATATGAAACAGAATATAATGCACACCAAAAGTGAGCAGTAACACTCAGCCTCCAACAGGCCTGCTTAGTGTAAATAAGAGAGCTGCTTAGTGTAAATAAAGAGGGGTATGCTATGTTACAGAATGGGATGCCTCAACAGAAGTGCACCTGGCAGGCAGCAGTAAGCCTATGCCCAGCAAAAGTGTCTTATAATATAAATATAATAAGAGCAAATGCTTATATGGTCTTAAACAGAGGCTGCTTTAGTCACAGAATGGGATGCCCTGGGCAGGAATCGACCTGGCAGGGTCCAGTAGGGCTTTGGCCAGCAAAAGTGTCTTTATCAGGCCTAATTTCAAATATGATTAGAGCAAATGCTTATATGGTCTTAAACAGAGGCTGCTTTAGTCACAGAATGGGATGCCCCGGGCAGGAATCGAGCTGCCAGGGTACAGTAGTGCTTTGGCCAGCAAAAGTGTCTTTATCAGGCCTAATTTCAAATATGATTAGAGCAAATGCTTATATGGTCTTAAACAGAGGCTGCTTTAGTCACAGAATGGGATGCCCCGGGCAGGAATCGAGCTGCCAGGGTACAGTAGTGCTTTGGCCAGCAAAAGTGTCTTTATCAGGCCTAATTTCAAATATGATTAGAGCAAATGCTTATATGGTCTTAAACAGAGGCTGCTTTAGTCACAGAATGGGATGCCCCGGGCAGGAATCGAGCTGCCAGGGTACAGTAGTGCTTTGGCCAGCAAAAGTGTCTTTATCAGGCCTAATTTCAAATATGATTAGAGCAAATGCTTATATGGTCTTAAACAGAGGCTGCTTTAGTCACAGAATGGGATGCCCCGGGCAGGAATCGAGCTGCCAGGGTACAGTAGTGCTTTGGCCAGCAAAAGTGTCTTTATCAGGCCTAATTTCAAATATGATTAGAGCAAATGCTTATATGGTCTTAAACAGAGGCTGCTTTAGTCACAGAATGGGATGCCCCGGGCAGGAATCGAGCTGCCAGGGTACAGTAGTGCTTTGGCCAGCAAAAGTGTCTTTATCAGGCCTAATTTCAAATATGATTAGAGCAAATGCTTATATGGTCTTAAACAGAGGCTGCTTTAGTCACAGAATGGGATGCCCCGGGCAGGAATCGAGCTGCCAGGGTACAGTAGTGCTTTGGCCAGCAAAAGTGTCTTTATCAGGCCTAATTTCAAATATGATTAGAGCAAATGCTTATATGGTCTTAAACAGAGGCTGCTTTAGTCACAGAATGGGATGCCCCGGGCAGGAATCGAGCTGCCAGGGTACAGTAGTGCTTTGGCCAGCAAAAGTGTCTTTATCAGGCCTAATTTCAAATATGATTAGAGCAAATGCTTATATGGTCTTAAACAGAGGCTGCTTTAGTCACAGAATGGGATGCCCCGGGCAGGAATCGAGCTGCCAGGGTACAGTAGTGCTTTGGCCAGCAAAAGTGTCTTTATCAGGCCTAATTTCAAATATGATTAGAGCAAATGCTTATATGGTCTTAAACAGAGGCTGCTTTAGTCACAGAATGGGATGCCCCGGGCAGGAATCGAGCTGCCAGGGTACAGTAGTGCTTTGGCCAGCAAAAGTGTCTTTATCAGGCCTAATTTCAAATATGATTAGAGCAAATGCTTATATGGTCTTAAACAGAGGCTGCTTTAGTCACAGAATGGGATGCCCCGGGCAGGAATCGAGCTGCCAGGGTACAGTAGTGCTTTGGCCAGCAAAAGTGTCTTTATCAGGCCTAATTTCAAATATGATTAGAGCAAATGCTTATATGGTCTTAAACAGAGGCTGCTTTAGTCACAGAATGGGATGCCCCGGGCAGGAATCGAGCTGCCAGGGTACAGTAGTGCTTTGGCCAGCAAAAGTGTCTTTATCAGGCCTAATTTCAAATATGATTAGAGCAAATGCTTATATGGTCTTAAACAGAGGCTGCTTTAGTCACAGAATGGGATGCCCCGGGCAGGAATCGAGCTGCCAGGGTACAGTAGTGCTTTGGCCAGCAAAAGTGTCTTTATCAGGCCTAATTTCAAATATGATTAGAGCAAATGCTTATATGGTCTTAAACAGAGGCTGCTTTAGTCACAGAATGGGATGCCCCGGGCAGGAATCGAGCTGCCAGGGTACAGTAGTGCTTTGGCCAGCAAAAGTGTCTTTATCAGGCCTAATTTCAAATATGATTAGAGCAAATGCTTATATGGTCTTAAACAGAGGCTGCTTTAGTCACAGAATGGGATGCCCCGGGCAGGAATCGAGCTGCCAGGGTACAGTAGTGCTTTGGCCAGCAAAAGTGTCTTTATCAGGCCTAATTTCAAATATGATTAGAGCAAATGCTTATATGGTCTTAAACAGAGGCTGCTTTAGTCACAGAATGGGATGCCCCGGGCAGGAATCGAGCTGCCAGGGTACAGTAGTGCTTTGGCCAGCAAAAGTGTCTTTATCAGGCCTAATTTCAAATATGATTAGAGCAAATGCTTATATGGTCTTAAACAGAGGCTGCTTTAGTCACAGAATGGGATGCCCCGGGCAGGAATCGAGCTGCCAGGGTACAGTAGTGCTTTGGCCAGCAAAAGTGTCTTTATCAGGCCTAATTTCAAATATGATTAGAGCAAATGCTTATATGGTCTTAAACAGAGGCTGCTTTAGTCACAGAATGGGATGCCCCGGGCAGGAATCGAGCTGCCAGGGTACAGTAGTGCTTTGGCCAGCAAAAGTGTCTTTATCAGGCCTAATTTCAAATATGATTAGAGCAAATGCTTATATGGTCTTAAACAGAGGCTGCTTTAGTCACAGAATGGGATGCCCCGGGCAGGAATCGAGCTGCCAGGGTACAGTAGTGCTTTGGCCAGCAAAAGTGTCTTTATCAGGCCTAATTTCAAATATGATTAGAGCAAATGCTTATATGGTCTTAAACAGAGGCTGCTTTAGTCACAGAATGGGATGCCCCGGGCAGGAATCGAGCTGCCAGGGTACAGTAGTGCTTTGGCCAGCAAAAGTGTCTTTATCAGGCCTAATTTCAAATATGATTAGAGCAAATGCTTATATGGTCTTAAACAGAGGCTGCTTTAGTCACAGAATGGGATGCCCCGGGCAGGAATCGAGCTGCCAGGGTACAGTAGTGCTTTGGCCAGCAAAAGTGTCTTTATCAGGCCTAATTTCAAATATGATTAGAGCAAATGCTTATATGGTCTTAAACAGAGGCTGCTTTAGTCACAGAATGGGATGCCCCGGGCAGGAATCGAGCTGCCAGGGTACAGTAGTGCTTTGGCCAGCAAAAGTGTCTTTATCAGGCCTAATTTCAAATATGATTAGAGCAAATGCTTATATGGTCTTAAACAGAGGCTGCTTTAGTCACAGAATGGGATGCCCCGGGCAGGAATCGAGCTGCCAGGGTACAGTAGTGCTTTGGCCAGCAAAAGTGTCTTTATCAGGCCTAATTTCAAATATGATTAGAGCAAATGCTTATATGGTCTTAAACAGAGGCTGCTTTAGTCACAGAATGGGATGCCCCGGGCAGGAATCGAGCTGCCAGGGTACAGTAGTGCTTTGGCCAGCAAAAGTGTCTTTATCAGGCCTAATTTCAAATATGATTAGAGCAAATGCTTATATGGTCTTAAACAGAGGCTGCTTTAGTCACAGAATGGGATGCCCCGGGCAGGAATCGAGCTGCCAGGGTACAGTAGGGCTTTGGCCAGCAAAAGTGTCTTTATCAGGCCTAATTTCAAATATGATTAGAGCAAATGCTTATATGGTCTTAAACAGAGGCTGCTTTAGTCACAGAATGGGATGCCCCGGGCAGGAATCGAGCTGCCAGGGTACAGTAGTGCTTTGGCCAGCAAAAGTGTCTTTATCAGGCCTAATTTCAAATATGATTAGAGCAAATGCTTATATGGTCTTAAACAGAGGCTGCTTTAGTCACAGAATGGGATGCCCCGGGCAGGAATCGAGCTGCCAGGGTACAGTAGTGCTTTGGCCAGCAAAAGTGTCTTTATCAGGCCTAATTTCAAATATGATTAGAGCAAATGCTTATATGGTCTTAAACAGAGGCTGCTTTAGTCACAGAATGGGATGCCCCGGGCAGGAATCGAGCTGCCAGGGTACAGTAGGGCTTTGGCCAGCAAAAGTGTCTTTATCAGGCCTAATTTCAAATATGATTAGAGCAAATGCTTATATGGTCTTAAACAGAGGCTGCTTTAGTCACAGAATGGGATGCCCCGGGCAGGAATCGAGCTGCCAGGGTACAGTAGTGCTTTGGCCAGCAAAAGTGTCTTTATCAGGCCTAATTTCAAATATGATTAGAGCAAATGCTTATATGGTCTTAAACAGAGGCTGCTTTAGTCACAGAATGGGATGCCCCGGGCAGGAATCGAGCTGCCAGGGTACAGTAGTGCTTTGGCCAGCAAAAGTGTCTTTATCAGGCCTAATTTCAAATATGATTAGAGCAAATGCTTATATGGTCTTAAACAGAGGCTGCTTTAGTCACAGAATGGGATGCCCCGGGCAGGAATCGAGCTGCCAGGGTACAGTAGTGCTTTGGCCAGCAAAAGTGTCTTTATCAGGCCTAATTTCAAATATGATTAGAGCAAATGCTTATATGGTCTTAAACAGAGGCTGCTTTAGTCACAGAATGGGATGCCCCGGGCAGGAATCGAGCTGCCAGGGTACAGTAGTGCTTTGGCCAGCAAAAGTGTCTTTATCAGGCCTAATTTCAAATATGATTAGAGCAAATGCTTATATGGTCTTAAACAGAGGCTGCTTTAGTCACAGAATGGGATGCCCCGGGCAGGAATCGAGCTGCCAGGGTACAGTAGTGCTTTGGCCAGCAAAAGTGTCTTTATCAGGCCTAATTTCAAATATGATTAGAGCAAATGCTTATATGGTCTTAAACAGAGGCTGCTTTAGTCACAGAATGGGATGCCCCGGGCAGGAATCGAGCTGCCAGGGTACAGTAGTGCTTTGGCCAGGAAAAGTGTCTTTATCAGGCCTAATTTCAAATATGATTAGAGCAAATGCTTATATGGTCTTAAACAGAGGCTGCTTTAGTCACAGAATGGGATGCCCCGGGCAGGAATCGAGCTGCCAGGGTACAGTAGTGCTTTGGTCAGCAAAAGTGTCTTTATCAGGCCTAATTTCAAATATGATTAGAGCAAATGCTTATATGGTCTTAAACAGAGGCTGCTTTAGTCACAGAATGGGATGCCCCGGGCAGGAATCGAGCTGCCAGGGTACAGTAGTGCTTTGGCCAGCAAAAGTGTCTTTATCAGGCCTAATTTCAAATATGATTAGAGCAAATGCTTATATGGTCTTAAACAGAGGCTGCTTTAGTCACAGAATGGGATGCCCCGGGCAGGAATCGAGCTGCCAGGGTACAGTAGTGCTTTGGCCAGCAAAAGTGTCTTTATCAGGCCTAATTTCAAATATGATTAGAGCAAATGCTTATATGGTCTTAAACAGAGGCTGCTTTAGTCACAGAATGGGATGCCCCGGGCAGGAATCGAGCTGCCAGGGTACAGTAGTGCTTTGGCCAGCAAAAGTGTCTTTATCAGGCCTAATTTCAAATATGATTAGAGCAAATGCTTATATGGTCTTAAACAGAGGCTGCTTTAGTCACAGAATGGGATGCCCCGGGCAGGAATCGAGCTGCCAGGGTACAGTAGTGCTTTGGCCAGCAAAAGTGTCTTTATCAGGCCTAATTTCAAATATGATTAGAGCAAATGCTTATATGGTCTTAAACAGAGGCTGCTTTAGTCACAGAATGGGATGCCCCGGGCAGGAATCGAGCTGCCAGGGTACAGTAGTGCTTTGGCCAGCAAAAGTGTCTTTATCAGGCCTAATTTCAAATATGATTAGAGCAAATGCTTATATGGTCTTAAACAGAGGCTGCTTTAGTCACAGAATGGGATGCCCCGGGCAGGAATCGAGCTGCCAGGGTACAGTAGTGCTTTGGCCAGCAAAAGTGTCTTTATCAGGCCTAATTTCAAATATGATTAGAGCAAATGCTTATATGGTCTTAAACAGAGGCTGCTTTAGTCACAGAATGGGATGCCCCGGGCAGGAATCGAGCTGCCAGGGTACAGTAGTGCTTTGGCCAGCAAAAGTGTCTTTATCAGGCCTAATTTCAAATATGATTAGAGCAAATGCTTATATGGTCTTAAACAGAGGCTGCTTTAGTCACAGAATGGGATGCCCCGGGCAGGAATCGAGCTGCCAGGGTACAGTAGTGCTTTGGCCAGCAAAAGTGTCTTTATCAGGCCTAATTTCAAATATGATTAGAGCAAATGCTTATATGGTCTTAAACAGAGGCTGCTTTAGTCACAGAATGGGATGCCCCGGGCAGGAATCGAGCTGCCAGGGTACAGTAGGGCTTTGGCCAGCAAAAGTGTCTTTATCAGGCCTAATTTCAAATATGATTAGAGCAAATGCTTATATGGTCTTAAACAGAGGCTGCTTTAGTCACAGAATGGGATGCCCCGGGCAGGAATCGAGCTGCCAGGGTACAGTAGTGCTTTGGCCAGCAAAAGTGTCTTTATCAGGCCTAATTTCAAATATGATTAGAGCAAATGCTTATATGGTCTTAAACAGAGGCTGCTTTAGTCACAGAATGGGATGCCCCGGGCAGGAATCGAGCTGCCAGGGTACAGTAGTGCTTTGGCCAGCAAAAGTGTCTTTATCAGGCCTAATTTCAAATATGATTAGAGCAAATGCTTATATGGTCTTAAACAGAGGCTGCTTTAGTCACAGAATGGGATGCCTCACAGCAGACTTAAGATCAGTTCAGTATATATGCACAGTTAGTTACTATAAGCAGCCTGAAAACGCTAACAAAGGCTGGATGAAAAAAAAAAAATCTCCCTGTCAGCCAGCTCCGTTTTTCCTACCTTTCCCTGGCTTTCTGTCTGTCTCCTGTCTGTCTCCTGCCTGTCTCCTGCCTGTCTCCAGCCTGTCCCTGTCTGTCCCTGTCTGTCCCTGTCTCCAGCCTGTCTCCAGCCTGTCTAACTGCCTCAGCTACACAGCGTTCTGTCTGTCTGTCACGAATGCAATAGAGAAATGAGGAAAAGCAAGATGGCCGCCGTTAAATACCGCTGTGTGACGTCACCGGGCTTGCTGGCTGCTGATAGGCTGCATGTGACTGCCCCAGCTTGCACTGGCGCGGGATACATGTCCAGACATGTCCCGCCCGCCATCTTAGAATGCCTGTAATGTAAATGAATGGATGTTAAAGGAAAACTTCGAGTGATCGAATCGCGGGGAAATTCGGATTCGATCCGAATCGAATTTTTCCTGAAATTCGGATCGAATCCGGGTTCGTCCGGATCGATTCGCTCATCCCTAGGTATAAGGAAGCATACAGAAGGAGAAGAGCTTAAACTCTACTAAGGTATAAAGGAAAGATACAGAAGAGGAAAAGCTTACTATTAGGGCAGTGGTTCTCAACATTTTTACATCAATTACCCCCTAGCGACAAGAAGTACCCCAAAGAGGATGAATAATTATAAATAGTACCAAAATAAGTGGGCCATAGGTCTCATGGCACTTTTAAAACAAGGAGGAATTAGATTTCACTTTGGTTTGCCCCAAGACACTGTCGAGTACCCCCTGGAGTATGTGTACCACTAGAGGTGACAGTCCCCCCTCCTGCTGATCTCCTTTGTTTCTTTTTTGCTGGTTTCTCTACCACTGTCCACTAACTCTCAGTCTGCGTGTGGCCATGTGTTTTACTTTCTTCTTCTTATTCCCAGTGACTCTGGTGTCCCCAGAGGAAGGGACCATAGTGGGGGAAGGGTTACCGGCTATTGGCTTGATTCAGAGCCTCCACCGATCAGACCTTATTTTGTTCCGTTTTTGTGAAGTCCTGTTTTCCTTCCGTTTGTCTCGGGATTCAAATGTGATTCAGAGCTGCCGTCGGTAGAGCTCCGTTACTGATCCGTTTCTGTGTCTTCATTCGGGAAGTGTTTTTTCCCCTCTGGGGTGCTTTCCGTGTGTTCGTGGTTTCCGTGCCCATTTACACGGACGATCCGTTTTTGGCTCCTTTTTAATGCGTTTCCAAACGTAGCTTCTTTCCATCTGTTTCCGTTTTCACGCCGATTCAGAATGTTTTTCAAAGTATACTTACATTTCCAGGGATTTCCTGTTGACAATCTGGGTCCACGCAAGCGCACATCCCTAGTTCTCCCTCATGCTTTCCAGATCCAATAAACTGACACTTTTTGCAACCACAAAACTTACCTTCAAATAAGATTCTTCTTCTTCTTCCCTGTCTTTAATGCTTACTTTATTGTCTTCTTCTTCTTCTTCCCTGTCTTTAATGCTTACCTTAATGTCTTCTCCTTCTTCTTCTTCCTATTCCTTGTCCCATATACTTACCTTTTGGAACATGTAACTGTATGGTCATGTTGTGAGAACGTACAGTGCCATGAAAGAGAAGACACCACACAATTTTTTTTTTTTTTACTAAAAATAGAAAAAGAAACATCAGTAAAAACTGTAAAAATTTTTGGGTGGCACCCAGGAGGCTCTCCATCTTCCTCAAATCGGCCCTTGTCTTTGAGCTGTGAAGGAAAAACATCATCAGTTTAGCCTTGTAAGTCTTTATTGCTTAGCTAGGGGTTTTTGTTTGGGCCATTTTTATGGTGGGCCTAAGTTCGTTAATTAATGTTTTTTGGCCCATGTTTTTGTTGTTTTTGGCAGGAGTTTTAACTACATGTATGATATCTAGAAACTACTTACAAGGCATGCGGCCAACATGGCGTCTGGGACGCAACCTCCTCCTCTCTGGGTCCACCCAATCGTCAGACTGTGAAATTGTTTGGCACAAAAACACAAGGTTATTATTGACTCTTTGTGCCTCCTGAATGTCAGATTAGGTTAGGCTTGTATGCATCAAATCACTCACCTTCCCCAGGCACCTCTTGAGGTTGTCCTTGGCCCTCCACTCTTATTGTTGATGGTCCTGCGACGTCATCATCTAAAAATAAAAATTGTGCATATTAGTATATGTCTTTAGTGCATGTATCTGGACATGGGTAGGTTTGAGAGTCTGACCGGAGTCAGGTTGTATATGTGGCTGGTTGGACTCCCTGCCGTGCGACTGTCCCCCCCCCCTGTAGTGTAAGGTCCAGTGGCTGATCATAGTCACTGGCAGAGGAGGGGGTGGGCGTTGGCACTGGCGTGGCACCACCTACACTTTCACCAGTACCTCCCAACACTGGGCTTCTTCTTCTTGTCCGGGTGGGGCAGAACCGATAAGTCCATTCATGCACTGCCATATAAACACAATCATAAACACAGGCCCAGGCAAGGGCAGTGTGTTTATTGCATGTCATGTACCAAGACTTACCTGGGAAGTGCTTGACAAAGTACCGCCTCACCCGGGGCCTATGCCTCCTTTTCAAATCCGACCAGTGCTGGGCGATCTGGGTAAAAGTGTAGGTGATGCCAGTGTTCCTGGATATGGAGTCCACCACCGCCAGTGCCAACGTCCTCTTCTCGTAGTCGCACGGCAGGTAGTCATACCGGTTTCTCAGCATCATCTATAATAAAAAGCACAATGGCCGAGCATTAGTGACACTACTAGATTACACACTCTCATCCACTATCTAAAGCAAGTTTCTGAGCCTCCTTGCTACTCACATGGGCCTACTTAGTCTATCTGCCTGTAGGCTAGTGTGCTGCTGCGCACATGGATCAAACTAACCTGTTCTAGTAGTTGCGTTTTACAAAAAAGTTTGTCCTCACTAATATGGCCCTGCCATGGCTAATATTTGTGCGCGCACATAAAT
This sequence comes from Gastrophryne carolinensis, assembly GCA_027917425.1. Lineage (NCBI taxonomy): Eukaryota > Metazoa > Chordata > Amphibia > Anura > Microhylidae > Gastrophryne > Gastrophryne carolinensis. Next base: position 553,902,986 of record CM051235.1, read on the forward strand.
GCACGTTCGCCTACTCACATCCATGATAATGTGGTCCTGCTCCTCTGTGTAGATAGCGGGCGACATCTTTTTCCAGCTCCCGGATCAGGTTATGACGTGCTCCTGCGGTGGCGTGCGTGCGAGCCGCGCACGCTGCCGAACACGCCCTCACGGGCAAACTATTTAAAGGTCAATGCACTCAGCTCTGTGTTGGTTACCATATCACTATGCCCAGGCCAAAAGGGACCTGTAAGACCCCAAAAAGCCCAGAGCCACATGCTCGCCGCACAGACAAACATCAGGAACACCCACACAAGAGCAGGCACAGGAGCCGGGATAGACATGGCCATAGTCAAAGGGTGGATAAGCCAGCCAAACAGGCTGCTCGGACCAAACGCAGTAGCAAGGAGCCCTTGGCACAGCCGCCCCCACCTGCTAAATCATCCAGGGTTCACAAGGGCCACAAAACTTTAGCAACCCTGCAGCCTCCACCTCCTCCACCCAGAAAGCATGTGGGTAAATCCAGCCACACCACCAAGGGGAAGCGTAGGTCCAAAACCACAAGCCCACCCAGGCCAACCACCCCTCCTCCTCACCACTCTGTGTCCCCAAGTACCACCAGCACGGAGTGAATAGAGAGCTCCACAGGTGACAGCTCGACAGGCACCCTGCCATTATGACATAGCGCCCCCCACAGTCCTTCACAGTCACCCATCAGCCCAAGAAACCTAAACTACTCCCCAGACAGCCAGCCATCAATGTCCTCTGCTGCCGGGGACACCACACACCCATGTGGACGCCAGCTGCGACGTGGCTCACTTACAGCCCGTTTCTGTGATGTTCAAAGCATGGCTGTAGCCACTGGTGTTTGTGAGCACTATGATGCCCCAAACAGTTGTATACTCCTTACAACACACTGGTCTTTGGTGATGCTCAAAAAGTACATTATCTCGTCCCAGAACCAACAGATGCCACGCCACAAGGCCAAGCTACCCCTGCATTGTCCCGGAGGAGCACACCACAACAGCCTTGTGTCAACACCAACCAACCTGAGTGTACGGATGAGGTAAGTCAATGGACCACTGTGTAGCCAAATAAAATTGCACTTGCCTACATTTAAGTTAAAATAGTGGACTCACTACCTGCTACCTTTCTTGCCAGACCCTAACCAGCCCACCCATTATTGAAGTAATTCGTGATTTGGAGGAGGAGGACACAAGTCTTCTGCAGCCAAGGCCACCAGACCCTGTGGGAGAACATCCAACACACCAGCCCCAGCAAGTGCAGCCCCTGCTGTCCACTACCCATACCTCAGGGCCACAAACATCTGCTGCCGTGGACAGTGGCCGCACAACAGACTCTGCGGTCAGGCAGCCACCTGCAGCCACTCCATCAGTTCCAGACGCACCCACCCATGCCAGTGGCGGAACACAGCAACGTCGCCATATCAGCCAGAGGAGGCATCTGCAGCTAATGGAGGAAGCATGGCACCACGAGAACGTGGAGTTTGCAGCTAACACACAGAGGTTTAATGAGACAGTGTGTTCCCAAATAACCTCCATGTCACAAAAACTAGAGGTATTGAATCAAAATTTGTCCTGCCTGCTTGCTGAAACAAGAGAACAAAGCAGGCAGATGGCGGGAATGGTCCAGCAATGGCAGTTAATCAATCAGAGCCTTGCTCATATTGCCGCTAACATGCAGCAACCCCATCCATCAACTTTCTCCTCCTACTCTACCTACCACTGAAGGCATGTGTTTAGGTATGGATTCTGGGGAGCAGGACACAAAACTACCCTAACCCAAAACACATGCTCTTCCACAACCCCACATTAATAGGAAAAAAATAATTCAACAATGTTTGTCACATTAAATTTGTTTGGCTATCACACAAAAGAAAAAAGGCACACATTGGCCAAAATGCGTGAAAATTAAGCAAAAACATTGTCCACAAGCTGGGACCGGATCGCCTGTGCCAACCCACTTTGTGTTCCAGAGTAGGGAGGTGTATAATCTTCAGAAATGTCTAAAGCGTCCTCAGGCAGATCAGTGTATCTGGTAACACGGCTACGGATGGCGAGGTTGTGCAGGACCCCACACGCCACAATTATTTTGAGCACCTTGGAGGGTCATACTGCAGGGCACCCCCAGTCTGGTCCAGACAACGGAAGCGCATCTTCAACAACCCAAAGGCACGTTCCACCACTGAGCGAGTCCTCCTATGTGCAGTGTTATACCGCTCCTGGGCCTGCGAGGATGGGTGGAGGATGGAGGTGAGTAACCAGGGGAGCAAGGGATAGCCAGAATCACCTGCCAAAAAAAAAAACACAGAAAAAAAAGATAAGGACACACCATAATCAAAAAATCACATGACAAATGGGCCCCTTTGCCACATATGTAGTGGCAGGCCCCATAACTAGCCTAGACATAGAAACATAAACACCAAAACTATACAGTGTATCTAAACAACATAGAAACATGGAAACATAGAGAGTTGACGGCAGAAGGAGACCATACGGTCCATCTAGTCTGCCCTTATGTGTATACTGTATGTACTCTTTATCTTAGTATAGATGTGTGCTTATCCCAGGCATGTTTAAATTCAGTGACTGTTGATTTTTAACTACCTCTGCTGGAAGTTTGTTCCAAGCATCTACTACTCTTTCTGTAAAATAATATTTTCTAACATTGCTCCTGATCTTCCCCCCGACTAGCTTCAGGTTGTGCCCCCTTGTTCTATCATTAAGCTTCTTCTTAAAAACACTTTCCTCCTGAACCTTATTCAATCTTTTCACATATTTAAAGGTCTCAATCATGTCCCCCCTCTCCCTTCTTTCCTCCAGACTGTACAAATTAAGTTCTTTAAGTCTCTCCTGATAAGTTTTAAGTTTAAGTCCTTCCACCATTTTCGTTGCCCGCCTTTGGACACGTTCTATTTGAATAATGTATTTTTGCAGGTAAGGTCTCCAGAGCTGCACACAGTATTCTAGCTGTGGCCTCACCAGGGCTCTATACAGCAGCATCACAACCTCCCTCTTCCTACTGGTGATGCCTCGAGCTATGCAGCCGAGCATCCTGCTTGCTTTTCCCACTGCCTGGCTACACTATCCACTCATCTTGCAGCTA